>CM076574.1:799717270-800443446 GCA_034641835.2 Pinus albicaulis
GCTTAATCATCAATTGAACATTTTCTAATTCTGAATGTGAGTCATAGAGTTCTTTTAGCTTCTTCAGGGCATCATAGGCCTTTGATAATGATGAAATATGGTGACTCACCTCTTCACTTACGGAGGTTGCAATCAAGGCATAGGCCTTGCAGTTCTTATTTTCCCAAATGGCAAGCTCTTTGTCTGAAGTGGGCTTTGCTGGTGGGTTTTCTTCTTGTCCTTCACAGATTCCTTTCCATAGCTCATTAAAAATGAGTGTGTGTTTAATCTTCTGAGACCATTCAAGATAGTTTTCTTTGCCGGAGAGAACCACCCCAACAATTGAGATGAGAGAACACATTAGATTGCTGGAAAAAAAAAATCTTCCGAAGAGGAAAAATTTCTGCTATAAAAAACTTTCAACTCTTGAAATTTTTCAATTAAAGGGGCAAAAAATCTTACTGGAAAAATACTCTGAGTTTAAAAAAATCTTTGCTGGAAACTAAATTCTGCACAAAAACTCTTGCTAAAGACTGAATTTAAATGGACAAAAAACTCTTTGCTAAGAGACTGAATTCTGTACAAAAAAAATATATGTATATTTTTTTTTTGTTTGGATAGAAAAATTGTATGGGAGGTCGATATGGAATGTTTATGGGAGGGCGATATTGTGAAAATGGGAAGTGGTATGGGAGGGTATTATAACGCAGGTAAAGGGCGTAATGGGAAGTGAATATTACAAATGGAGCGGAGTATTACAAATGAAATGTTATATTACAAATGGAGCGGAGTGAATATTGTATGAATGGAGCGGAGTGAATATTACAAATGGAGCGGAGTGAATATTGTATGAATGTTATAAATGATGGAGCGGAGGAATAGACTGCGTTTACAAATGGAGCGGGTTGTATTAATATATATGGAACATACAACATATAAAACATATATATGACAGCGGAATAGCATAAAACATATATATGACAGCGGAATAATACAGCGTATCAATGGACAACGTTTAATATGAACAGTGGCGGTATTGAATATGTCAAACCGGCGGTATTGAATATGAACAGTGGCGGTATTGAATATGTCAAACCGGCGGTATTGAATATGAACAGTGGCGGTGTTGAATATGAACAGGGGCGTATTGAATATGTCAAACCGGCGTAACTGTTGTATGGACAGAAAACCAAGAGGCAGCGTTGTATGATAAGACGACTGTGTGTATTGGAATGACAGCATATTAAATATATCTGAAAGGGCGTAAGTGATATGGAGGCAACGTTGTGCGTATAAGAGTCGCAGAGTGCGTATAAGAGTGTGTATAACTGATATGAATGACAATCAACACGATATGAATGACAGCGTTGTGCGTATGGAGGCAGTGTTGTGCGTATTGCGTTGCAACGACGCTAAACACGATACCACAGATAGTGTTGTATATAAACGCTGATACCAGTATTGTAAAAACGTAGATGGCTTTGTATATAATCGTTGCAGAAGGGAATGGAGGGCGGTGTTGCATGTGCAGTGGAGGGGAAGTCGATGTGGGAGACGGGTATGGAGAAGAGGAAAAATACACGCAGTGGTAGGATGGACGCAGGGTAGGGGAGAGGGCGCGGAGTTGTGGGATGGGAGTGTGCGGAGAGGAGAGAGGGTCGTGTGCGCTGAGAGATGAGGGCAGGGCGCTGTATGTTGAGAGGTGAGGGATGAATGTGGAATGTAGGGAGAGAGCTGAGGGAATGGAGTGAGTCGATGGAGAATGGAGGAGGCCAAAAGGCCGTTACAAAAATTTTTGAAATGGAATCTTTGCAAAATGGCAGAGGAGCCTGCAATTTGCAGTGTTTCAGGAACTGCAGGATTGCAGAGTCTTCAGGAGCTGCAGGAGCTGGAGCTGCAAATGTCAGGGCTATACAGAGAAAAAAAATGCAGAATAACAGTCTAGCAATTAATAGGAGCAGCAAAAACTATATTAAAAACTGACTGAGCAAAGGAGAGGGAGTTACACCACAGGCAGAAATGCGAATAGTGGAGCTGGCTCTGATACCATGTCAAACCAGGAGGTAACTCCTCAAAATCAGAATGTGTATTAGCTGAATAATGCATATGGATTTATACATGGAGGTGAGGCTATTGGGATTCATCTCCCAATGACTCTTGGCCTTCCTTATTTCCTAATATTAAATAATATACAATATTAAATGTGCACACCCATCCCATAGGATTAGGTGTCAACACAAACCTTGCCCTAGAATCTCAGCTTAGTTTCAGTGCTCTGCCTCTGTGTGCCTTTACAAATGACCCCAAACCTTTCCTTTATACTTTTCTCGTTGGGAAACCAACGACCATGATCAGATCTTGAATCAATGGCTAAGATTAAAAGAAAGATTGATCCGTGTGACTTAAGACAATTTCATCACATGTTTAATTTAATTAACTTTAATTATTTCATTTTTCTAAGTTTAGACTGAGGAAAAAGTACATGCACACATAGACAAAGTGACACAGTGATTTTCTAGATGGCTGCTGGAGGGTTTTATTATTAAGAATTTTTTGACTACAAAAAATCTCGGTTCCAAATCTGGAAAACCCAACAGAGAAAATATAGATTTGCAACTCACTGGCTGTTCTGAAGCCAAAATATTGACTGATCCACACCCTCAAATGGGATTTACAGGACTCAGCCAAATTTAGACCCCAGAAACCCCATCGCTGCCCCTGAAGCCCCTGTGTCAGCCTTTGCAGCCTCTGCATCCCTTTACGCTGGCCTGGAAAGGGCTGCGTAACCCCAGACCGGGTGACGCAGTCCCTACGCTGCCCCTAAGGGTCTCTGCGTAACCTCTGAAGGTTTTCAGTTGCCTAACGCTGCCCTGGGATTGACTGTGCAACACTTGCGTAGCTGAAGTTGCCTTTGCGCTACGCAACTGCTGTCCTCTCTGTTGTTGCTACTCCTGCTTCTCTGCGCTGCCTCTTCTAGCTGATCTCTGCCTCTTGCTGATTCTAGGCACGGGGATCAGACCATCCCCTTTGCCTAAACTCCCCTCTCTGTAGCTGAAACACTTCTGAGAATTCTTAGCAAACCCTGCCCTAGAATCTTAGCTTAGCTTCAATGCTCTGCCTCTTTGTGCCTTTACAAATGACCCCATGCCTTTCCTTTATACTTTTCTCATTAGGAAACCAATGACCATGATCAGATCTTGAATCAATGGCTAAGATTAAAAGAAAGCTTGATGCGTGTGACTTAAGACAATTTCATCCCATGTTTAATTTAATTAACTTTAACTATTTCATTTTTCTAAGTTTAGATTTAGGAAATACATTAAAATAATTAATTAATTAAATATCTCTTAAACCAGATGAAATTTCCCAAATCCCTTTCTGGGTCTTGTAGATCTTGTGTACTCTAGTCCCTCCACAAATTTTGGGAGCTAGAGCACATCCGATGCTACCCCCACTACACAAAATCTCAACAACTCCTAGCTTAAACAAAACTAGCACATGTAATCTAACAAAATGATTTTTACAAACATATTTATGAGAAACCCCAAACTAACATGTTTTCTTTCATTATTTCTTGTCATTTATTTTGATTCTACCAGTATCTATATCTTTTTCTTTTAGATTAATTGTATATTTAATATCAACGATGGGAGACATACATAATCTATGGTGTAGAAACATCAATAACAAGTATTTGTGCCCACCCACCATATCAAATTGCTTCATTTTCACTTCTTTATATCTTGTCTAGAGTGATGACCAAGGAGAAGGTGCTCTCCTTAGTAGTGCCATTGGCAATTACCACCCTTTCAATAGGTGCCTCTCTAAGCATTAGCAAAATTAAAAAGAAGTGGGTTCCACAAAAAATAAAGGTAGAAAAAATGGACTTTGGGCAGGTAGAGTTGTACTAAAGAGGATTGTTGCAGCAAAATCATGCACCTTAGCACAACGCCTCTCTAGGCTATAAAAATGCACAACACATAGGAGTGTTATCATTGTAACAACTCTTCTTCTATTTTAGTGATAGATACCTTCCACCTCAAGGGAGGTTTCCCAGTAGGGCTATGGGATCGAGTAACCCTAGATACTAACATTGAATTCCTCCCAAATGATACAATCAATGCCCACCAAGCCTAGGCTTGTAAAGGCTAGGGTTTAAGGTGAAAGGGTAAAACACAAGTACGTGGTTCATGGTAGATATGGGTCAATTCTATTTCTAGGTTCACTTCATAGTCTCTAGTAAGGTCCCATAACACCCAAACCATGCAAAGCCCTTGGCTACTACAAACTAGGGCAAGTTTTGCAATTTATGACAACAAAACAAAGTTTATAACATCGGTAATCAGCCACATAGTGTGCAAAACGTTACATACAATGAAAGCTAATTCAATGTGCAACTTAGGGACTAAAAATGAATGATTTCCCATTGTCATATTAGCATTAAATAGCAAATTACAGGTGACTACAACCCTAGAATATGGCTACAAAATGCATGAAGAAACACCCCATAGATGGAATACAATGTTTGCCCCTTCCATTTATTTCATGAGAACTAGACACCCAAGTTCTATAATGTATTGACTTGTATCATTTCCTTATATGATTGTGAGATGCTATGCCTAGCCAAGAGTGGGTGGGGTGGCTTGGGAATAGTGAAGCGGCTTGACCTATCATAGTTGCATAAACCAAGTAGATTATGAAAAGATTACCTTTGGACCCCCTCAATGCCACTAATATCAAGCTTGCATATGGAGTCTAGGATACAAGCCCCTTAGGTGGAAGACGATGTTTGACCCTTCCCTTTATTTTTGAGAACTAGACGCCCAAGTTCAATAATGTATTGAATTGTATCATTTCTTTAGATTATTGGGAGATGTTGTGCCTAGCTGGGCTTGGGAATAGTGAAGTTGCCCAAACTATCATAGTTGCATAAACCAAGCAGATTATGAAAATATTACCTTTTGACCCCCTCCTCATGAAGGAAGGCTTCCCAATAGGGGTAGGGGATCAAGTAACCCTAGAGGCTTAAGCTAAATTCCTCCCAAATGATACAATTAAGACCCACCAAGCCTATGCTTGTAAACGCTGGAGTTTAAGGTGGAAAAGGGTTAAAACAAAAGTAAGTGGTTCATGGCAGATATGGGTCAATCCCATTGCTAGGTTCACTTCAAGAGTCTTTAGTAAGGTCTCAGAACACACCCAAACCATGCAAAGGCTTTGGCTACTACAAACTGGGGCATGCTCTACAATTTATGACAACAAAACGAAGTTTATAATACCAACAATTATCAGCTACTCAAAAGTGTGTGGAAAGTTACATACAATGCAAGCTAATTAATGGGAAACTTGTGGACTAAAATGAACAAAATCCCATGGTTAGATTAGCATATAATAGAAAATTAAAGGTGATTACAACCCTAGAATATGGCTATAAATTGCATGAAGAACCATCGAAATGCCTCTCTAATGCACCTTAAATTGTTTTCAATCTCAAGGATTCCCATGGTTAGATTAGCATATAATAGAAAATTAAAGGTGATTACAACCCTAGAATATGGCTATAAATTGCATGAAGAACCATCTAAATGCCTCTCTAATGCACCTTAAATTGTTTTCAATCCCAAGGACACGCGTGAATAAGCTAAAATATGCTAACCAAAGGACATATGTGAACAAACTAAAATACGCTAACCAAACGAGATTTTGTTTAATTTTATCACCAATACTTCATCCAATAATTAAAAAAGGTTATGTTTTTTAGGGTTTTAGATTTCAAAGAAAAGAAAAGCGAATTTGATGCCACACTTGAAAAAAACTAGTGCCTTCTCAATCTAGCACATATGGAGTCTTGGATATTAGCCCCCAAGGTGGAAGACAATGTTTGAGCCTTCCCTTTATTTAATGAGAAATAGATGCCCAAGGTCTATAATGTATTGACTTGTATCATTTTTTTAGATGATGTTGAAAAGTGTAGCTTGGGAGGTACTCCCATAAGTCTAGGGTACTTGACTTGTGAGGATTTGACCCACTTTGTGAGCTAGTACCCAAGCTAGTGGATTTTGGACCCAAAATCGTGGGTGGTCTTGAGACCCAAAAAAATCTACTTGTTTATTCTAATTGTTGTGGAGAGCACCTTAAATGGATCTAAGGAATCCTAAGGAAAACAATTAGAGAGTTAAGGAAAACAATTAGAGAGTTATATAGGTCTAAACCATTGTAGCAAATCATCTTGTGAGAATTCAAGCCAAGAAGAGAAGTCGCAAATCTGAGTGGAGGACGATTTAGAGGTGTTTTTCTGTTTTGGAAGTGTGTATGCCTTAGTTAAGGAGGTCGAGTTACTCCTCCAAAGTATGGTCTACAGGAAGGTGGAAAGGAGGTTGATGTTAAGAGTTCCTGAGGCTACCAAGTTCTATCTGAGGTCCTAAACGAGTAGAACAAGGGTTGTTGGGTCTAATTTATGTCTAATGAGAGGGCTGGAGGCAGGTCAAAAGGCCTTAGGTGACTACAGAAGGGCTGAAAAGGCCTCAGTTGATAAGACATAGAAGGGTCGCAGCTGTTTGAAGCTAAGCCGTAGGGAGGAAAGGGGGACAAGAGGCCTTAGGGGCCTATGGAACAAGGCCGAGGTACCTCAGGCCTATGAAGAATATGGGTTACTGAGCATATTAAATGAAGTGTGTTCATCAAAGGAGGGTTGGACAACAATGTTTGGAGCTAATTTATGCAGTGATTTGAAGGACTAAATACACTGTGAGCAGTTGGGTATGCAAAGAAGTTAAAGGAGCAATTTCTCTCTGGTCTTTGGAGGCAAAGGACAACCAGGTACATCAAGGACAAGAGGACAAAAAGGGTTGGAAGCTAAGGAAGGCTACAACAAGTAAGTCAAGAATTTGTTCTTTGTTTTTTTTGGCAGATTGAAGGTCAAAAAGAGTTGGCCTCAAGCCCTAGGTGTATACTGTTGTATACTAGTCTTGTATTAGGGTTTTCTAAAGTGCCATGATCCCTGGTACGAGAGCCCTATGAATTTCTTGTTGATGGAATAATAAGAAGTGTTTTGGGCCATATATTTATCTTGTGTATTTTATTGATTCACTGTTGTTATATTTCTGTTGTACAAAGTTGTTCATGGTTGAGCACTTCTAGTGTGTTTGTGTGCTTGGTTAGCCATAGCCCAAACTTAGGGTGTAAGGAAAATTCAATAGATTATTGGGAGTATTCACTTGTATCATTTCTTTAGATGATTGGGAGATATTGTGCCTAGCCAGTAGTGGGTGGAGGGGCTTGGGAATAGTGAAGCTACCTGACGTATCATAGTTGCATAAACCAATACCTTTGGACCCCCCTCAATGCCACTAACATCAAGATACATGGAGGGTTCAATGCTCTTGATTAAATGCTAGTTTCAAACCTCATACACGACAAAATCTAGCGGAAACATTGCAATCATCCCAATCCTAAAATCCTAAAAATTGTTACGTCTCATGGATTTTAAATGAGATCTAAAATTATATTTTCTCCTTATGAAATCCATTGATGTTCGAACATGGAACCACTCTAAAAACCTTGAAAAATATAAAAATTAAGCAAAAGGATGAGAATTAAATCAATTTCTCGTTTAATTTTATCACGAAAAACGAGAATTTAATTTTGTAATTCCAATTATATCACCAAAATTAAGCAAAAGGATGAGAATTAAATCAATTTCTCGTTTAATTTTATCACGAAAAACGAGAATTTAATTTTGTAATTCCAATTATATCACCAAGGGATTTCCATGGTTTGGGTGTGTTCCAGGACCCTATTATATAGTCTTGAGGTGAGCCTAGACTTAGTATTGACCCATAGCAACCATGAACCACTTACTTTGTTTTACCCCTTTTCCACTTTAAACCCTAGCCTTTACAAGCCTAGGCCTTGGTGGGTGTTGATTGTATGTCACTTGTGATGCATTTAGCTTTAGCCTCTAGGGTTACTTGATGCCCGAGCCCTAACAGAAAGCCTCCTTTGTGGTGGAGGTTATCCATCACTAAAATATAAGAGGAGTTGTTCCTGAGGTGATAGTGGTAACACTAATGTGTGTTGTGCATTTGTATTTCCTTGTGAGGATTTGCAATAAGGTGCAAGATTTTCTTGTAACAATCCTCTTTAGTACCAATCTACTTGCCCATTTACAACAAAATCTTGCAGCTTAGTGCAAAGGCTCACTATGCAAGACAAATACATATCACATAAGAGTGTTATCACTGTCACCTTAGCAACAACTCCTCTTCTATTTTGGTGATGGATACCCTCCAGCACAAGGGAGGCTTCTTGTTAGGGCTTGGCGATCAAGTAACCCTAGGGGTTAAAGCTAAATGCTTGCCAAGTGACATACAATCGACACCCACCAAGGCCCAAACTTATAAAGGCTAGGGTTTAAGGTGGAGAAGGGGTAAAACAAAGTAAGGGGTTTGTTGGATAATGTAACTAGATTCGGTCTTCATAATGACATTTCTAAAACATGACATTGTATATATTGTATAAAAAGAAGAATTTTTTATTTATTTATTTATCAAAGCATGGGTTTCATGCTTAGGTCTAGGTCAAAGCATGTTCTTCATGCTTCTATTCTCTAAGACCAAGTCAACCCAATCAAGATGATGAAGTCAACCTTAGGAGGGCTATTCGACCCCCAAGAAGGCTATATATAAGAGGAGTTCGACTCATTTGGAGCATCACATCATTTCAAGTTTCATATGCAATAGCGAAGAAGGAAGAAGATCTGGGAGGACAAAGAAAAGAAGAAGAAGCCGAAGGTGAAGAAATATCTCTTGGGAATACATCTTTTTTGTCTACAAGAAAGAAGTTGCCTAGGGTTTCTGCGAAGCTACTAGTTGCACGGGGTCGAAGTTGTAGGGCTAAGTTTCTGAATTGAAGCTGCAGGGCTGAAATTCTAATGTGAAGTTGCTAGGTAGAAGTTCTGAAGTTGCTTTGAAGAGATCTTGCTGGTGGGCTGACTTGGTGCTTGGGAGGATTATGGGCTCCTATAGCAAGGTAATGATTCATGAGATGGGCTCCTCAAGGATCCTGCCCAACTGAAGTTCAAGGTGAACTATAGCTCTATGTGACCCCACTTCTTACTAGGAGAAGCATGGGCAGTCATAGCAAACTCATCCTACTTGATCTTTGCGGCTGCAACTATCGGATCATGCTTCTCATCCTTGCCCTTTTTCTTCAAAGGACACTGTGATGCAAAGTGGCCCATCTCAGCGCATATGAAGCATTTCACCTTTGAGACATCTCTCTTTTGTCTCCGTTGCCCGTGCTGCCCTTTCGATGCGAGGGCTGCATTCTCCTCCTCCTCCGGACCCTCGATCCTCTCCCGTTGCTGCCGTCAAGCTTGCACTTGACTAGATCGCTCCTCAGCTCTTCCTCCTGAAGTGTTGACCACATCTGCTCCCAACTAGGAAACGTAGCCTTGTCTGCACAAAAACCTGCCACTTCTCTGTGACTATGTTAAGGGCCAGCCTCACCATAGTTTCTGCAGTTGGGGTGGATCCCACGACTGCCAACTGGTCTCGAACCTCCTGATGTCTTGTAAGGCACGAAGTAATGCGCTCCCCCTTGTCCATCTAGATCATGCGGAGCTTCTGCTCCAAGTACATCTTTCGCTGCTCGGAAGTTCCTTCGTACAACAAAGACAAAGCTTCCCACATCTCCTTGGCGGTGTTCTTGCCAGCCAAATGTGAGACTATGTGATCCTTGACACCATCAAGGATTAGCCTCTTGCACTTTGCCATATCGGACCTATACTTCTTAAGTTTATTCAGATCTGTAGGTACAACAACCACATTCGCCACGAACGTCTTGAGATCGAATTCATCTAGAAGGAACTGAATCCTTTTCTTTCAGATTACATAGTTGGAGGAACCCTCCAACCGGTCCTGATGTCTAAGACCATGAGCTGCAATCTCAGCCGAAAACTGTCGAACTGCTTCCTCTTTCTCCCACTCTGCGCAACCTATGTAGGCTTATGTACTCCTTCTGGAGCTTGTAGATCTGCTACCTATTGATTTTAGTAGCATCAGAAAGTGATCCAAGTCTCAAATTAGGTGAGGAGGCTTAGACACCAGTATTCCAAAGAACCCAAAAACCGTTTGTGGAAATTCCACTCGGTTCATGTTTTATTAAAATAATTAATTATTTTAATGGGGACCCTAAGTCTAAACTTAGGGAAATTAAATAATTAATGGGTATTAATAAAACAGAATGTGAATCTTCTAGAGAACGAAGATCTAGTCAATTTTTTATCTTAGTCATTGATTAGACTTCTAATCTAGGCCGTTGATTCACCAATGAGAAGATTATAAAAGAAGGCTTGAGGGTCATTTGGAAAGTAAGTTGGGCAAACATTTAACAACCCGAGGGAAGTCAATTTTGAAGAAATGGAATTCGATTTCAGAGGGAGATTTGTAGGAGGGCATCAACAGTGTTGGGTTTCAAGAAAAGGACGCAGAAGGGCAGATAGACAACACTCAGGAGCAGCGCAAAGGCCTCACGCAGCCTTACACTGGCTTTGCACAGAGAGGTACACAGGAGTGACGCAGGGAGGGCCAGTGAGTCCCTCAAGTGTCGGAAACTCTCCGTAGGTCTGGAGAAAATTTATCTCAGGTGTATCTCAAGAATTTTCTTAGTTATTTTCTGCCAGTCTTTTCTTGTATAGAATTCCTGCTAAAGATTAATATATAAACCCTCATCTGCTGCACCGGTTTTCCCACATTAGGTTTTTCCGGGGAGAATTGTCCAAAAATAACTGTGTCATTGTGATTGGTTCTTATGCTTGCATTTTACTTTTCTTTTCTCTATATGTACTTGAGTGATAACTGCAGTAGTGTTTATTTCGAAATTTGCTGTAAGGGTTTTGTAAATAACCTATTGTGGAAATAAGTAGGAGAAATAAATCTATAACTGTAGTAGAAATTCAGAATTGAATTTTTCACATGGTATCAAAGCTCAGTTGAGTAACAATATTGGAGACTCTGCATTGGAACGAAGTCTAGAAGTTGTTGCAGCAGCAACTCGAAAGGGTTCACGTAGCTCTTGAGAGAAAAAGGAAAGCATGGAAGAACACAGGGATCATGACATCTTTGTATTGACCTCCAGACTGGAAGAAGAATTTTCTTGCATATGAAGCTCTGCTTATCCTAAAGTGTACTATATTGATAGTGGAGCTTATGCACATATGATGGGAGTACGAGAATGCTTCTCAAGCTACCAGGAAGAGTAGATGAATTTTTAGATCACTATGGGAAATAAAAGTGTACCCCTATTGGCAGAGGTACCATAGTGTTTCAAACTGAAGATGGAAATAAGCTTCGATCCACCAATGTGCTGCATGTGCCTGGTTTGGGGATGAACTTACTCTCATTGTCTCAGTTACAAAACAAGGGCTATGACGTCTACTTCATTGGAAAAAGAGTATATGTCAAATACCCGAGTTGGAAGAGAAGGCACAAATCGGAGTCGGGAGCAATAAACTGTATAAGTTACAGCTCAAATCTCCAATGGCACTGATAGGCAGCTATGAAGAGAAGGATTTGAATGAGCTATGGCACAGAAGAATGGGGCACTTACACCATGGGGCCTTGAGAATTCTCAAGAAGACAATCACAGGAGTTCCAGATTTGAGCACCAAACGAGATGACATTCGCAGAGGGTGCGTACTAGGGAAGTACGCTAAAGCAGCTTACCTCAGAAGCAGTAATAGGGCTAAGAGTGTGTTGGGATTGATACACTTAGACATCTGTGGACCAATGTCCACTAGAGCTCTTAGTGGTGCCGAGTATTTCATCACCTTCATTGATGACCATTCCAAGAAAACTTGGATCTACTTTCGGAAGACCAAGGATGAAGTCTTTGATCGATTCAAGGAGTTTAAAGCTTTGGTTGAGGATCTGACAGGAAAGCGGATAAAGATACTGCGATCAGAAGACTTCACAGAATTCTGCACTAGGGAAGGCATCAGAAGAGAGTGGACTGCTCCATATAATCCAGAGCAGAATGGAGTTGCAGAAAGGAAGAATAGAACTATTGTGGAGGCTGCAAGAGCAATGTTGTATGATCAAGACATGCCCAAATTTCATGTGGGTTGAAGCTTGTAACACAATTGTACATGTTCAGAATAGGGTTCCTCATAATGCATTGGGTAAGATCACTCCAGAAAGTGTCTTTACTGGCAGGAAGCCAGAGGTAAGTCATTTCAGGATCTTTGGTAGTGCGACATACTGCCATGTACCCGAAGAGAAGAGGAAGAAATTGGATAGGACTGTTGAAAATGGTATCTGGTGGGATACAGTGAAAATGCTAAGGCTTACAAAATCTACATTCCTGGCAATAGGAAGGTTGTAGTGCGACGTGATGTAAAGTTCTTGGAGGAGAGAGCTTTCAAAAAATCCTAAGAGATGCCTTTAGCGACACAGTCGGAAATGACCCACTGGTCCAACCACTAAGACCAGATGAGGTTAGCCCGAGTGCTTCTCCAAGGCAGAAGGATCCAAGGGATTCATCTCCAGAAGATTTGCAGGAGGGGGAGCAGGTAGAGCCACCCACTACCAGTGGTAGGACGAGCAGGGAATTACGACAAATTCTGAAGGATGCAGAGGAGTCTATCGGAGCCCCCAGAAATGAGAAGAGGCAACGCAGGCAACCGGACAGATACCAAGCCTTGGTAGCTTAGGTTGGGGAACTCTCTAGTTTTTAGGAGGCAGCTCAGCATCAGGTGTGGGTAGATGCAATGGTGGAAGAGTACAGTTCCATCATGACAAATGATGTCTGGCCGGGAGTGGGATCGAGAGGGATCTACAGTGATGCAGGTGGCAGCGTAGAAAAATGTAAAGCCAGGTTTGTGGCAAAGGGTTATGCTCAGAAGGAAGGGATAGACTATGAAGAGACCTTCGCTCCTGTAGCCAGATATACTTCTATTATATCTGTGATATCCCTTGCTGCGCAGATGGGTTGGGAGATTCTCCAGATGGACGTAAAGACGACATTCTTGAATGGTGTGATAGAAGAAGAAGTATATATTGAACAACCAGAGGGATTTGAGAAGCATGAGAAAAAGACTCATGTATGCAGGCTAAAGAAAGCCTTGTATGGACTTAAGCAAGCCCCTAGAGCTTGGTATGGTTGAATTGATAGCTACTTGAAACAGATGGGATTTGTCAAGAGTGACGCAGATCCCAATCTCTACTATCTAAGAGTAGGGGATGAGCCTCTAATACTGGTGTTGTATGTAGATGATATATTCCTCAAAGGATCATCTAGGCTCATCAAGGACTGCATGGAGAATTTAGCTAAAGAGTTTAACATGAAGGATCTGAGGCTGATGCATTGTTTTCTGGGGTTGGAAGTTTGGTAGCAGAAGGGTGAGATCTTCCTTGGTTAAGGGATGTATGCTACAGAAATCTTGAAGAGGTTCAAGATGGAAGACTGTAGATCCATGGCTACACCAATGATCACCAACTGGAAGAAGATTGATACTTTTGAAGATGATGAGGCTAATCCTACCTTGTATAGGCAGCTCATAGGGTCTGTGAGGTATCCGGTGTTGAGAATTTGGAGGGCTAGTGATTAATTCAAAATTCGCTTCTTGATAATTACTTGTGAGGTTACTTGAGTTACTTATGTCTTCCCTTCGTTAGCTTATTAAATCTTTCATCAAGTCAATTATCAAAAGACACGAGACACAAGGATTAGGCTCCTAAAGCCAGGGCAAAACCTCTCCCTCTTGGAGAGGAAAACCCATGAGAAATTCTTCTTATAGATTTCAGATGACAAGTACCACGACCCAGAATTAGACTCTTGACCTATTTATGCATCCAAGACTTTGTCCTTAACCCACGAGAAATTCTTCTTATAGATTTCAGATGACAAGTACCACGACCCAAAATTAGACCCTTGACCTATTTATGCATCCAAGACTTTGTCCTTACTTCTTTGATTTCCATCAATGCTGATCCTTCTTCTCTTCACCAAGTTGCACTGTTCTGCACCAGTACTTCCTTTGAACCTTCAGTTGAATCTTCAGTTGCTTGATATATATGTAGGCTGTAATGAGGAAAGTAAATCTCCTTCTTTATTCTATTTTCCAACTGCTTCTTCTCTTTGTAGACCATTGTCTCAACCATACATGAACTAGAGCTGAATGCCAATATCACACTTTACCAACAGCTTCACGTTAGAATAGTCTGCAAACTATCTTTGAACAGATCCTCACTTGAATACTTCTCTTACACTTGGACATATCTGCACTTGAGGATGATCACATGCTCATGCTTATGCACTTGGACAGATCCACACTTCAAGATGATCTTATGCTCATGTTCATGCACTTAGACAGATCCACACTTCAGGAATATGTTGTAGCTTCAGGATGATCCGCACTGCAGCACCTTATGATGCTTAGATATCACAGCGTTATATGTAATGTAACCAGTCCTGAAACTCTTCAACATCCGCACTGAAAACCCATCCAATAAATCCGCATTGAAGCTCTTCCCAAGAATCCGCAAGCTGTTTCATAGATCACGGAAAATCGTGTCCTCAAATGGGCCGCAGAACAGGTATATATAGAGATAGTCTCACTGTCTTTAGGCCAACTTGCCAGTTGGCTTGTAGGCTGACTTGTCCAGTTGATGAAGGTCGACTTTATCAATATAGCTTATCTTTCAGAGTTTGAGTGAGGGCTGATTAGAGCCATTCTTCCACGGTTTCTATGGCAAGGTCTTGGAGCATTTCAGGAGACTAGATCCTTCATATATATATGACACTTAATTACATTTATCCCTAGAAGACAAAACCCTAGATAGACATCAAGAAGAAGTCTATTTACCTATAATAAACTCTTGCTCATGAAATCCATGAAGCAAGTACAAAATACATTTTATTATCTATCTTCTTCTTTACATAAATCCATAATTACATAATCAATATGAAAACCGATCCTAGTTACACTTTTCAACACTCCCTCTTAACTATGGAGGTATTCATACAGGTACATGGTCACTTTCAAACTAAAGAATCTCATAAGAAGAATCGGATTGGTAATCGCATCTGTATAGCATCATATCAACCAACATTGTCCTAGTGGCCTTTACTAAGAGCCCCATCTTTCAACGAGATTATGGGCTACAATGCTGGCGAGACACATGACTTATAGACACCATAGTCATTGTCTCTCCAAGGTACATACTCCACCTAGGTGTTTCCAGAGTATGACCTACTTGGACTATTCTTCTCTTGGGTAGCCAACCCTCAAAGAATATCGGTCCTCGACTACTCTTATCTTGAATGACGTATCTCATTCTCAAAGAGTATCGAATGCCAGATGGTTACACAATCCTCCATTCTGTCTTCCAGGTGAAGACCATAATGATGTGTCTATCCATTCTCTCCACATGGCCTTCACTAAGACTTACGACTGTTAGTCTTGGTCTAGTGCATGACACAGGTATTAGAGAATCACATACATCACTCCCTTTCAACTCAGGAAGGACATACTTCAAGTTTCTTCCAAGTAAGAAACTTACCACTAGGCTCCCTCTCAACCAGGGTCCTGCAGCAGCAATCCAACTACTCATGAAGGATTCCTCCCCTCGATGTCATGGATTTCAATATTGAGGAATCTTCAACTTTTGGCTTCATAGGGCACAGATCATTCATCACTTTCAGTCACGAGTCATGTCCACTATCAAAAAGTGATTCATCAGTCTTTCTCATCTGGTCCACAGTTATGCCATGCTGCTTTCCTTCGAATCATCTCCAAGGATCATACATCCTTTCTCATGATTAGCAGCCTTGCACAAATTTATCCAGATAAACATATACATATGAACTTTTAAAATAAAAGTTACCTTAGTGATGATCTTTCAGCATGACACCTTCCTGTAGGCATTGGCATACTTTATTCAGATTGACACATGTCCTAATGATATGTTTTGTCAAGAGTCTTCTTCTTTACCAGACTTCTGTCAGATTCTACACATCCTCCCAGGAGATCTCCTAGTCACATCTTATTGGCTTCCGGATGATAACTGCCTCTTAACATGGTTGCATTTCATGATTTCTTCCTTTCTGCACATTCTTCATTCCCAGGAACTTACAAATTTTCTAGTTTCTCATTCATATACAACCACCTCATATTCCATGAGGATATATTATGTTGATTTCATCTCTTAGTGCACCAAGAGATCCTCCTTCATAGATCATACTTCTAAATATGGAAGTCTATTACCTGCAACCATATGACATGACTTCACAGCATCTAGAGTCTGCATATAAATATATACATACCTCATACCTTTTTCATTTAAGTCATCCTGTAGCAGTTTTACTATAATGAAGAGCTTCATTCCCTTGGCCTGCTCCATCAATATGTCCTCACATCCTAGAATTATTTAGCACAGAATTCTTGATGAAACCATTTTTCTTTCTTTCTAATCAGTGAATTCATAGAAAGCTCCATTAGAAAAATGTCAGCACCAGGTTTCATGATGACCCTTGATCTTGATGACTGCCTTCCATCAGTATTGTTATCAGAGAGATTTTTCAGGAGTCGTTTTACCAAGAGCTCCTACCATGCTTCGATCATGATGCTATACTACTTCCTATCATACAACCAACATAAATCGCTTAAAGGAGAAGATGATCTCAATCATAGTAGAGATCCCTCGCTTCTTCTTTCTTGGATTTCTTTATATCAGGTTCTTTCCTCATATATGAGATATGGACTTCTTCCCTTTTCCTCTTGTCCTTGTTAGATTTAGGACAATCTCTTTTATAATGCCCAAGTTCATTACATCCAAAGCATTGTATTTTCTCCATATTCCTTCTTTCATTCTAAGGACCAATTTTTTCGAATCTTCCTTTCTTCCTGTATGTGGCTGCAAAGGCTTGATTCTCTTCACTTGGTCCTATATCAGCTTTGGCTTTCAGTCTCGTTTCCTCTATTTTACATGGAGACCATAAATCATGGAATGGTGTGGCTTCTTTCTTCCCGTATAAACTTGAAGTGAAGTTTCCCCATTCTTTTGGTAGAGCATTCAACACCACTGTAGTCATCTCAATGTCAGACATTACTTCTCCCTGTTCTTGCAGTTGATCTCTTATTTCATAAATCCTCATAAATTATTGAGTGATTCCTTTTTCCCTTGACAATTTCATTTTATATAGTTCTTGTCTCAGAGAGATTGCTTCTCCTGCAGTACTCACAGAGAATAGCTCCACCAGTTTCTCATATATTTCTTTAGCAGACGTTAGTTTTGATACATAGGGAATGAGAGAGTCCTTAATGGATTTTATGAGAATCCTCTTGGCTCTGATTTCTCCCTTCATGTACTTGGTATAAGCTGGAGCATCTTCTTTTGATGGTTGAATTGTTGATCCTTCGATGTAGTCCATAACTTCATCTTCAATTAAATTCAAATATGTCCTTTTCTTCCATGCACTAAAGTTTGATGACCCAACTAGCTTATTGCTCTCTTTACAATAAGTCATCTTGACAGGTTTAAGTAAGGTCATAGATACTTACTTGATTAGAGTGACTTGCAGCTTCCTTGATGATGACGAAGGAGTTAGGAGCTTCTTCTAAGATAGAAATCTTCAATCTAGGTGTTCTTGAATCCTTGATGGCAAAGGATATTTTCAAAAGATAATGTTCTCTTCTAACAATGTCTTGAATGTAAATATTTGACGGCAAAGATTAATTTCTTGAGAAGTTGAGATGAAGGTATTTCTCGAAAATAGCTTGAGAGTCTTCCTTGCAAACTGATTTGAATTTTCACCCAAACTTTGATTTTTGCTTCTTGGAGTGTCACTTTGAGTTCAGCACCTTGTAATGAATAAAATAATGTAAATAATGATTAATTAGTTAATTAGTAATTACGCTGAAAGGGCATGTCTGATAAGACATGACCTTTCGTGAAGAGGCACCTGTCTAGGTATATAAGCAGGCCTCATTTGTAACATTCAATCAATCACTCTTCATACATTTTATATAATAATATTTGTATCTTCATGGATATCTTTATATTCCAAGTCTTCCGGAGTATTTAACTTGAGAAGGGACTTTGTTCGCTTCATTTGGTATCAGAGCAGTTCGAGCCTTTGGCCACTTAACCACTACATAGAGTCACTGCATAGAGCCATGCTCTCCAATCCAGGTCTTTGACTATAAAAATCATCAACTTCATTGCCGTCGAAGCGTTTCACTACCAATCTGGAGTTTCTCCATTTTCACGAGTAGGCCTTTGGCCAAATTTGAAGTTTAAAAAAAAAGGGGAAATAAATTAAAAGGAAAAAAAAAAAAGAATTAAAAGAAAATAGTTCCAAAAGAAAAAAAAAAATGGTTCTACATTATTGATAAAAAGTGCATGATAAAAAATCTAAAAAAATGGTTCTACATTATTGATAAAAAGTGTATGATGAAAAAACTATACGTAAGAGAAGGAAGAGTAGATAAGGTTATTTTGATTCTTCTTGAAGTGGTTTACAAGCTCGTGGTTTTAGAAGCTAGCTCGTGGTTTTAGAAGCTCATGGTAATTGCCCATGGTATTTTCAAGGTAAAATAAGAACAAAAGGAATAAAAAATCTCTGTGTGAATGGTAAGTTTACTTTTACGTGGAGAAAATTAACCGAGTCAAATACACATAAGTGGACATATATTTTATAGGTGAATATAGGTGAATAGCCACGTTTCACTAGGGTTGTGACTTTTCAAAAAAAAAAATCAATTGTTAAAAAAAAATTATAAAAATAATAAATAAATAAAACTAGAATTTACTCAATCAAAGAACTCATCACTAAAGGAAGACTATATTTAAGGTTATATAAAGGGAGTATTATAAGGAATTATCAAGACAATTCATATTAAGGAAAAGTAAGGTTGAAAAAAAAAAAAACTATTATGAAAGTCAAACATCTTCTTAGTAATTAAAGAAGATTTCATAAAAAGAATCAAGGAAGTAATTTTCAAAAAAACGAAAGGAAAAATATTATTAAGGATTTCTTAAAATATTAAGGAATCATTATTAAAGCTCGAAGGTATATAAAAGGAAAAAGAGGTTATTAAAGGTTTAAGAATTGGAAAAGTGGAAAAGGAGATAAATCATTATATTCTAAAGATTTTATTTAAAAAAGGAATATATACATATATAAAAGAATTTGAGCCTCTTTTGAAAAAATAATATTAGTGAAGGATTCATTACCAAAGATTGAAGGAATATTAGTGAAGGATTCATTATCAAAGATTGAAGGAGTAATAAAAGTTTGAAGATTGAAGGAGTAATAAAAGTTTGAAGGTTATAGCCATTATTTAAAATATAAAAAGGAAAAATAAAAAGTGAGATACATTTAAAAAAAAGAAAAAGAAAAAAAAGAGAAGATGATTCCCACAAAGAACCGTGGTTTCTTTGCAATATGTCCTTTTTGTTCAGAAGGATATCCGAATTGTTAAGAATCATTCAGAAATCAAAACGTTGTTTGCACAAAATTTTACAAAGCTTTTACGTTAGTTGAATTTCTAAGTGATACAGAAAAACAAACATTAGCAAGACAGATGAAAGAATTAATGGCAACAGTTGGGAAACAACATACAAATTTTAATAAGGAAATGAAGAAGACAGAATCCAAATTACAAGATAAACACCCCTCATCACCCCTACAAAACGATGTAGCCCCATGTACTGAGAAATTGCAGTTGAAAGATCAAAAGAAAGACATAATAGCCGAATTTCAGCAAAACAAGAAAGTGTTACAATAAGAATATGAAGATCTTGCAGATATACATTATAAACAAGTAATGGAAAAGGATGAAGAAATTTCTTGCCTCAAGGACCATGTTGAAAAATTAATTGGACAAGTCAAGAATACTAAGGTCACAAAGAAGGAACTCAAGAAACACTTATCAGAACAAGAAGAGGAAAATTTACGTCTAAAGAACCTTAATAAAAAATTATTAGAACAAATCAAAAGTTTAAAAGATGAAGAGAAGAATACTAAGGATAAAGTCAACAATTCAGAAAACGAAAAGCTTTTACGTTTAAGGAATCATAATCAAAACCTTGTTACGCAAATAAAGAAGCTCAAAAGTGACAAGAAGCTACTTAATGTTGAGTTAGAAAAACTTACTGAAGAAGAAGTATCAAAGTCTTTCTTCCATGTTGAAGAAAAAAATCCAAACCGCGATCTAGTCAATATCCCAACTCAAGAAAATGACAACCTAGATGAAGTAAATATGTACTCAGAAGTTGCAATTCCAACAACAAAAGGTTCAAGTGAAGATCCAAAAATTAACCTTTCAACATCCATAGATAAAGGAAATCAGGTACTTCAAATAAATCAAGGAGATGACATAAACAAGATAAGGGAAAATCAAACCGAAAAAGTTCCCTATCGACATCCAAATCATGGGAGCAAACAACTCGACCAAGCTATGTATTCAGAACAGAAACAACAAGCCGATGTTTTGAAGAATACTAATGTCAGTGTAATCCGCTCAAGTGATAATTTATCACAAGTTTCAAGTCGCCGTAAGATTCCACAGAAGATTGATTTAGGATGGTCTGATCCATTCTCAGTGCGACAATTTTGTTTGTCACTCAGAGGATCATATTTACTTGTATCAACAAGGATGATTGCCCCGACACGGGAAGACGTGTAGCAGAAAAAGAAATCAAGGCCTTTCATCAACAAGCTTCGAGGACAAAACTTTTTTGAGGAGGAAGGCAATGTAATGAATAAAATAATGTAAATAATGATTAATTAGTTAATTAGTAATTAGGCTGAAAGGGCATGTCTGATAAGACATGACCTTTCGTGAAGAGGCACCTGTTTAGGTATATAAGCAGGCCTCATTTATAACATTCAATCAATCATTCTTCATACATTTTATATAATAATAATTGTATCCTCATGGATATCTTTATATTCCAAGTCTTCTGGAGTATTTAACTTGAGAAGGAACTTTGTTCGCTTCACACCTTAGCTCTGATACCATGTTTAGAATTTGGAGGGTTAGTGATTAATTCAAAATTCTCTTCTTGATAATTACTTGTGAGGTTACTTGAGTTACTTATGTTTTCCCTTCGTTAGCTTATTATATCTTTCATTAAGTCAATTATCAAAAGACATGAGACACAAGGATTAGGCTCCTAGAGCCAGGGAAAAACCTCTCCCTCTTGGAGAAGAAAACCCACAAGAAATTCTTCTTATAGATTTCAGATGACAAGTACCATGACCTAGAATTAGACCCTTGACCTATTTATGCATCCAAGAATTTGTCCTTACTTCTTTGATGTCCTTCAATGTTGGTCCTTCTTCGCTTCACCAAGTTGCAATGTTCTGCACCAGTACTTACTTTGAATCTTCAATTGCTTGATATATATATATATATATATATATATATATATAAGCTGTAATGAGGAAAGTAAATCACAAATTTACTTTCCTTCTTTCTTCCACTTTCCAACTGCTTATTCTCTTTGTAGACCACTGTCTCAACCATACATGAATTAGAGCTGAATGCCAATATCACACTTTACCAACAGCTTCGCGTTAGAGTAGTTTGCAAACTATCTTTGTACAGATCCTCACTTGAATACTTCTCTTACACTTGGACAAATCTGCCCTTGGGGATGATCACATGCTCATTCTTATGCACTTGGACAGATTTGCACTTCAGGATGATCTTATTCTCATGTTCAAGCACTTAGACAGATGCACAATTCCAGAATATGTTGTAGCTTCAGGATGATCCGCACTATAGCACCTTATGATGCTTAAATATCACAATGTTATATGTAATGTAACCAGTCTTGAAACTCTTCAACATCCGCATTGAAAACCCATCCAATAAATCCGCACTGAAGCTCTTCCCAAGAATCCGCAAACTGTTTCAGAGATCACTGAAAATCATTTCTTCAAATGGGCCGCAGAACAAGTATATACAGATATAGTCTCACTGTCTTTAGGCCGACCTTCTAGTTGGCTTGTAGGCTGACTTGTTCAGCTAATGAAGGCCGACTTTATCAATATAGCTTCTCTTTCAGCGTTTGAGTGAGGGATGATTAGAGCCATTCTTCCACGGTTTCGAGGACAAGGTCTTGGAGCATTTCATGATACTAGATCCTTCATATATATATGACACTTAATTACATTTATCCCTAGAAGGCAAAATCCTAGATAGACATCAAGAAGTCGTCTATTAACCTATAATAAACTCTTGCTCATGAAACCCATGAAGCAAGTACAAAATACATATTATTATTTGTCTTCTTCTTTACATAAATCCATAATTACATAGTCAATATGAAGACCGATCCTAGTTACACTTTTCAACATCTAGTCAACATTAGGCTAGACATTTGTTATGTTGTCTGTGAAAATTCCTTAATCTAAGAAACCCTACTCCTAACCATTGATTTACTTCTCCTACTTGATGAATTACACAAGTTATTAATCTGAAAATTCAGAAAAACATCGAAGTAAATACAAATAACAACCTACACATACAGATCATTTACTGAATAGAACGCTCATATGATGAAGTGACACAGATTTTTCGGACAAATGTCCCCGGAAAAACCTAATGCGGGAAAACTGGTGCAGCTGAGGGTTTTATTATTAAGCAAATTCTGAATACAACAATTTCTGGGCACCAGACATGGTTGGCCCTACAAAGAAAATCACAACAACAATACATCTTTCACTCGGAGACAGAAAATATGGCTGATTCACACCCACAAACGGGATTTACAGAACTCGAGCCCTTTCTGGCCCACCGGAAACCTCAACGCTACTCCTCAGCCCTCTGCATCAACCTTGCTGGACTATGTCAGCCTCTGCGTTGCTCTAGAAGGGCTTGCGTCGCCCTTTCTGGGCTTACGCTACCCCTCCGCTGCCTTGACTGGGTCTGCGTCAGCCCTGTGTGTCTCCTGCTACCTCTACGCTTCCCATGACTAGGCTCTGGTTGGACTGCATAGCACTTGGCTGGCTTTGCGTTGCTGGATATGCTGCCTCTCTGCTTCCATTGTATTCTTGGACTTGGATCTAAAATCCCTCTCCAATACTTGCCCTCGCTGCACTGCAAACTCTTTCTAAAATTCTTAGCAAACCACGCCCTAGAATTTCAACTTAGCTTCACTGCTCCGCTAATGTGTGTGTTATCCAACTGACCCCAAGCCCTTCTCTTATACTTTTCTCGTTGGCAAACCAACAATCGCGATCTAATCTCTAAGTCATTCTCATCACATGTTTAATTTAATTCACTTTAATCTTTTATTTTCCTAAGTTAGACTTAGGGTCCTTAATTAAAAGATTTTATTTGAATAACTCTTAAACTTAATGGAATTTCCTCAAATGCTTTTTGGGTCTTGGAGATCTCATGTACTCTAGCTCTTCCACAAAATTTCAGAGCTAGAGCACATCTGATGCTACCCCAAAATCTCAACACTCCCTCTTAGTGAGGAGTGTGCTCTAGCAATACATCCTCATTGACGTACTGCCCTGATCTCTGGCATCAGGTCCCCATGCTGATGCTTGGCTTGCTGCTCTCCATCACTGTGCTGTTGCTGCTCTCTATACTGTTGCCCATGACACCATCTTTATCACTACCTCATCCGTACTGCAACTCCCTCTGAAATTGATGCATTGTGATGCCAACTGTTGCACTGCATCTCAGTTGTTGAGAAGTAAGCAACTAAAGGACTCTTGCCCAAATACTAACAGACAAGTCAGTTGGGCTGCATCTCATCATCGAAGCTCCCTTTTGGCTGCGGCTCTGCATTGTCCTCCTGAAGCCTCTGCGCTGCTACAACTCTGCACTGCATAAGCATGCCTCCTCTGTGCTGCTGAAGTCCCATCAACCCCTTTGCATTGTTGCTTCTATGTTGCTGCTGCCTCTGCCTTGTGTTGCTCCCTCTACAGCATTCGGCTCTGCCTTCTGCTTTACCGTGATCCTCTGTACCCACTACTCCAGTCATCCTTGCTACTGTCTTAAGGCTCCCGTAGCACATATGTGATCGAAGAGTTGGGCTACTCAAGGATCCCACCTCCACTCTGTAGCTTCTCTACAGATAAATATCGCCCCACCTCTTCTCTCGAGGTACATGAGCGCTCATGGCTGTGTCATCGCCAGAGCTATCGTCTTCTTTAGTTGTCGCAGCCTTGGAACTAGAAGCTTCCTTGTACTTCTTCCTTGGAGGACAGTTGGTGGCGAAGTGTCCAAGTTCACCACAACTAAAACATTTGATCTTTGACAGATCCCACTTCGTTTTCCTTTGTTGCTTCTAGATGCCAGGGCTGCATCTTCCTCTTCCTCCTCCTTCATTTTGCTTGATCTGGTGTTGGCTTGTCTTTTGGTCATTCGGCAGATTTCCTCTTGTCGGAGGATAGCCCACATATCATCCCAATTTGGAAGGTCCTGTCTACCTAAGATGCTTTGGACAAATGTTTCCCAATCATCTGTGACTGCATATAGAGCAGTCCTCACAATGACATCATCATCCACTTTAACCCCCATGGCAATCAGCTAATCTTGGATTGCCTGCAACCTGAAGAGAAAAGGATTGATTTCCTCTCCCTTAGACATCATAAACAACCTCATCTGGTTCTCTAGAAGCATCTTCTTTTGGACAGATTTCGCTTGATACAGTGTGGTTAATGCTTTCCACATAGCATTATTCGTCTTCTTCTCGGCTATGTGTGGGACCACATGATCCTTGACCCCGTGCATGATGAAGCGCTTTGTAATATCCCGGATGGGATATTTTTACTAAAAATGCAGATAAATAAATAAACTCCACAAAATGCCGCAAAATCAACATTTACTTACAGAAGATTGCCATGTAAAATTAAACATACAAGTACATGCAAATCCATAACACCATAATGCAGGAATATAACTCAGCGTTATTATATTATCGCTGGCGTTACAAGCTGAAATGAAAGATAGCTGAGATAAGTGAAATACAACTGGCCTCAAGAAAATCTACTATTAACCGCGTTTGATCATACTGCCTCTGTAACCAACCGTTGCACTCTCCAAGAATGCCTACCACCTAATCCACCGAAGGCTGAAGATCTGACGGATCCGACCCAATATCAAGCTGCAGGAGACTTCCGAGTGAACTCAAGAGTATTGGGTTTTCGTCCAACACTCACAAATCACCCGAGGGTTTCTGTCCTGGGGCTACAGCTGAAGTAGAGAACCACGTCCTCAAACCTCTCATACACAAGCAAATGATCTCCTCCAAAGATATCTCCCAATGGCCTCCTCCCTTTCTTTTATAGATCTCTTGGAGTCTTCTAGAGCATTATTTTATTATTATTTTATTCATGGTGCACTTTTCCCTTTTATTAAAATATTCCTTTTTAATGCAGAAAAGGGTAAATCGGCTACCACGCCTCCTTCGGTCACTGAAAGCTGTGTCTAACTGTCCCATCGTGTAGGTCTCCTCGTCCCGGTTCCAATGAGCTATTACACTAAGGTGTTCCATCGCGTATTCCTCTCGGAATGCCACCTTGAGCATAATCTGCTGAGTTAAGCCCATAAATAACTCAAAATTCCGAAATTTATCGGAATGCATCGGAACGAAAGCCAAACTGCTCGGATGATGGAGTATATCAAGCGAATGCCTCCGGACACCATGAAAACTCCTCAAAACTCCTCCGAAAAGCTCCTGAGCCCACTGATAGCACCAATCTGTACATGTGACCTGTCTACTCCTAACTCTAGAAGTCCCTCCTAACCCTGTCGTGGGTGATACCAAAAAAAGGAATATTATAGACCTTTCGCCCCAAGATTGCTTGCCCTCAAGCAATCGAAATATGTGGGCCACTTTGTTGGCCCGCAGCAACTGAGACTCAATGCTTGGATCCCATACAAACCTCTGGGTGGTGCTATGCACCTGTGTCAAACCGCTTCGAATAGACCCCTCAATGCCGGGATCCCAAACTGATCTCTCCCTATACTAGAAAACAAACAGTCCTTTTGGATCCCAACACCACCATGGCCAATCATTGCCCAAGTCCCATGGCTCGGGCTGTGCACTACCTCTGGCTATAGCTGATGCCCCATGAAGTGAAGTTTGCCAACAAGCATCCATGCTCCTCGGCTCCTGTTGTGCTGTACCTCTAACTGTATAAGCTGCCCCTCCAACTCCATACCAACTCATCACCTCTCTCCAATCCAAGTCCTGACTCGATCCCATGCTGATCCTGCTCTCCTGAAATTGGGATGGAGTGCTGAAGTAATGATGACCTGGGCCCCACTACCAGCTGGCATCTGTAACATCTGATATGTCTAAGGGCCCTTGCTCCGCTGTGCTCCCTATGAAGAATACCGTACCATCAAGAAGGAACCAACTCATGATCTCCCGCCAGTCCATCCTGGAAGAAGAATCCAATGTAGCAACAACTGCACATGGGACATGCCCAAAGTGTTGCTGCCAGCTCGTAATCAACTCCCACTGCTCTGTCCTGACTGCCAATGAAAGCTGCCGGTAGGAGAAAGCCCCCCTCTCTATAATGGGCCAAAGTGGGCAAGATATGCTGCAAGCCCCATCGATGTACTCCTGGAGAGTGCTACCCACTGAAAACACTGCAACTCTACTGACTGCGTGTACATCTATCTGCATCTCACCCCTATGTCGACCCACAGATGGATGCTCCACCATATCCAACAACTCCTCCCACTCCTGATTAGGAATGTCATGCTCTCGCTGTCTACTCGCCCCCTGCAGAACAATCCCATCAACCTCCAAAACCTCCAGAGGATATGGATCTGCAACTGCTATCACCGTACTCGATGTCAGTGCATCTGACTGCTCTACCTCAATGGCTGACCCCAATGTTAGATGCATATCCCTCATCGGCTCAATGTGGGCGTCCATCTGGCCCTCCCCTAAAGGAATATCATGCCTGATGTGAATAGTATCCTCCTCTGCTAACTCAGGCTCCATCATATGCTGCTCTGGTTGAATCGTCACAAGGGACTCATCACCCAGAGTATCTCCTATATAGTCCCCTGAGTGCTCACCTTGCACACTAGAACACAACTCTGGTCTACTGTCATCATCATCTCTGCATGGCTGCTCTCGCTCTCCAGAAGCATCCTCATATGATCCCATGGATTCATCTGAAGAAGAGTCCTCATCCTAGCATACAGAAGGAACGTCTACCTGCTCTACCTTTGCCACCTCATCTGCATCTCTCAAACATGAGTGATCAGGCCCCCAAGGTTCTTTGCAAATGAAGCAAAGTCCCTTCCTCCTCAGCTCATTTCTGCTGCCTAACCGACCAAACTGGAGTAACTCCTCCTTGGTCAATTGTCTCCTGAATAGCCCAATATTTTGCTCAACCAACCCTTGGGCTAGCTCATAAGCAGCAGGTGAGACCAACTGCTCTCTCCTCCAAATGCTCAACAACCGGGTCTGCAACTCTCGGCCAATGGTCCCATGGTCTCTCATACATGACGACAAAATGGACTGCATGTGTGCTATGACAGTATCAGGATGATGTCTCCTAATGCTGAAGAAACATTGGAACATTTGCAGGATCAAGTCATCACTCTCAAGGTCAAACATGATGACATAAGTCTTGAATGTGGCCATACCCCATAAAATCTCAAGCTTCTTTCCGAAGGTAGAGCCTGCGCTATTGTCCAAATCCTGAGAAGTCTCTACAATCAACTTCATAATCCTCCTCATAATATCATCATTATATGGGGCTATAGGTGCGATCAATTTCATGATGTTACTGAGGCAAGCTGCAACTAGAAGTGTGACTCCTTCATAAGGTTCCTCCAAGAATTTGGGCTGTATAAAAGCAAGCATAACAGGCTTTAGAGCCCAAATCAGTTTCTTCCCTTCTGTTTGGTCTATTGTAGACATGAGTTCATTAAACTCTTCTAGTTTGGACAAAACTCTCCATGACATCTTCATGTGTTTCAGATCTGTCCGAAGTGCAAAGATTTTGTGACCAATCCCCAATTCTTTCTGCAAATCTTTTGGCTGTCCTTTTTGAAGGATGGTATAAATTCCTCTTGAAAAGGGTTTGTTGTTTGGCTTTGTTTTCTGGTCTTCTGCTGCATGGTGGTTTAGGGAACTAGCTTCTATTTTTATTTTCATCAATCTGTTTAGGAATCCCTCCATGGGTTCAGCCAATGGAAAGATCACTGTTTTTCTGAGTTTTCTATGTTTCCCAGTGAAATGTTTTATCAAACAGATTGCTTGCACATTGTTGCACGTGCAATTCTGAGTTGTTTCAACTCAGTATTGCACTTCTAAGCTGTTGTGATTCAGTATTGCATATGTAATGGACATTCCACTCCCACAAACTCTCTGCTGAACTGTTAGATCCTAGCAGCATCATAAATATGAAGTCTGAATAGTACAATGCTTGTGACTATTCATGCACTAAAAATGCAAACACTTCCTCGACTATGAATCAATATCAATACAAGGTTCATAACATCATGATTCAACAACATTACATATGCCTAACACTGCTGTGACAGAATTCAACAATTGTGTTGTCTTGGCAAGGCTCACAACCACATTTAGTATGCATGTTACCAATGGAATCAAGACTGATAAATTCATTTTATGACATCCTTCTAGCTAAAAAAATAAGGAGTTGACATTACAGGATCTTGAGGACTTTCAGTAGAATGGTAACTCATAACAATTATCCTTTTCTCAACAGGATTCAGCTTATAACAACTCATGACTAGCAAACTGCTGATATGAGGGACTAACACCTATTAAAATCAAATACACAGTGAGCAGATTAGGAAGATAGAACCTAGTGCTAATTGATAGGAGAATGCCAATATCAGTCCTCCAGAAGTGAAGCCCTCTCGCTCTGGGTTGTGACAATGCTGTCCATGAAAAATGTACAAGTGAAGTACTTTGTGATACACCAAGAAACTACACAGATTTCGTTTCTGAGGTTACACACAGCCCCCAACAAGCAGCGACCACAACGTTGTTATGCTTCAAGGAGGAACTCGAATTCTACGGTCTCCATAGATATATGCTCAAAGTCCTTCATAACAATTTTCCTCATGAGTTCTGTAGGTGCTGGTTTGCCAGTGAAAAGCTCATATTGGCTACTGGCCTGCCTTATGAATATCTCCAATCCACTCATAACTATTTTCCCAGCTTCTTTGGCCTCTCGCAATAGTCTTGTCTCTCGTGGCGTATAAACTGCATTGAAAACAAGACTGTATGCCCCTCGAAGCTTCCTTTGATAGAGGCATTGCATTTACATTTGGCTCATTCCAACAGCAGAAGTGTTCGCAAGGACTACTCCTGTTTCTGGACGGAAACTATTTAATTGGTCCATGGGGATAGCCTCTCCTCCAACTGAATTAGCCAGGCTCTCGCTCTTTCATAATTGCGATTTGCAATGATAACTTTTGCGCCTCTTTGTTTTGCCCCAAATGCAAGTGCTCACACAAGGAAATTCGCCTACTGTTAAGCGATATGGACCTTTCACGATCGGAATTGGCATTGGCTACGGCTCGATCCACCGTCAAAGATGGCGGCTGGGTAATGTTACCGTAAGCGATATTTTGGATAACAACGTTTGCCTTGATGTAATAATGTGGCCACGTAACAAATAATGTGGCCCTCCCAACCACTTCCTTGTCACGACGCTCAAGCTCGGACCACTTAATTGGACTTCTTTTGGATTGGATCGATCACTTTTTAACCTTAGCGACCGGTCAATCTCATATTTTCACCATGCATAGGGTGCTTCTGATTTCTGAGGCTCCCGCTATCCAAGGCATCACCACGTTGAATTGCCTCTATGACAGGTTCACAGAGCGGTTGAAATGCTACCCGTTCTTGGCTCAAATCGAGTTGTAGCTAGTCGTCCACCATTTTCTGACTTGAATTTCAAATCATAGCAAACACGATTTTTACGGAAGCCCTTTCAAGTGTTTAACGATCCCACGACCAACAGTAAAATTCGTCTAGCAGTCAGGAAAAGGGACACTCGTAATCTGTTTTGCACCCAAAAAAATCGCCCTTCCTTTAGAAAACTCGGATTTCGTTTTAACGTTTTGATTTTTCCCTTTGCGAAATACCGCAGCTTCCGAGTCTCAATTCTTCTTCAGAAAGATGCATTTTGTCGTCCAAATAATGTTCTGCTTAAAACATCCAAATCTTTGCTTGAGAAATATGTGCAGAGAGCTTCAATAACCCATGGCCTTGTGGCACAATAATAGTGACACCACGGCACTTTGAACCTCAATATAGCCTCAAAATAATTACTCGGCTCTTTGCTCCACGACTTTTAATAACACTTGCTCTGTATGGACATAATCTCTCTCGGTGCTCGTAATATAAACACTTGGACAATTCTACAATTAAAACTAAAACCCTGCAGGCTGAGCCAAGTTCGATGCTCTGATACCACTGTAATATCCCGGATGGGATATTTTTACTAAAAATGCAGATAAATAAATAAACTCCACAAAATGCCGCAAAATCAACATTTACTTACAGAAGATTGCCATGTAAAATTAAACATACAAGTACATGCAAATCCATAACACCATAATGCAGGAATATAACTCAGCGTTATTATATTATCACTAGCGTTACAAGCTGAAATGAAAGATAGCTGAGATAAGTGAAATACAACTGGCCTCAAGAAAATTTGCTACAACTGCCGCACTGCGCTGGCCTCCAAAACTGAACTGTTGCACTCTCCCTCTGGCAACAGCTACCACTGAATCCACTGAAGCTCTCGTTGAAGATCTGAATGATCCTCACTCCAATATCACTGAAGCTCTGTGAGATCTCTGAGTGAAACCTCCTCAAGAGTATTGGGTTTCCGTCCAATACTCACAAATCACCCGAGGGTTTCCGTCTTGGGTCTACGGCATGAAGTAGAGAACCACGTCCTCAAACCTCCCATACACAAGAAAATGATCTACTCCAAAGATATCTCCCAATGGCCTCCTCCCTTTCTTTTATAGATCTCTTGGAGTCTTCTAGAGCATTATTTTATTATTATTTTATTCATGGTGCACTTTTCCCTTTTATTAAAATATTCCTTTTTAATGCAGAAAAGGGTAAATCGGCTACCACGCCTCCTTCGGTCATTGAAATCTATGTCTACCTGTCCCATCTTGTAGGTCTCCTCGTCCTGGTTCCAATGAGCTATTACACTAAGGTGTTCCATCGCGTATTCCTCCCAGAATGCCACCTTGAGCATAATCAGCTGAGTTAAGCCCATAAATAACTCAAAATTCCGAAAGTTATCGGAATGCATCGGAACGAAAGCCAAACTGCTCGGATGATGGAGTATATCAAGCGAATGCCTCCGGACACCATGAAAACTCCTCAAAACCCCTCCGAAAAGCTCCTGAGCCCATTGATAGCACTAATCTGTACATGTGACCTGTCTGCTCCTAACTCTAGAAGTCCCTCCTAGCCCTGTCGTGGGTGATACCAAAAAAAGGAATATTACATGCTTGGCATGCGCCTCTACTTCATTATGCTTCGCGAGAAGAGCAACATCGGTTGGTGTAGCCAAGACACTCTATGCATGCTCTCGTAAATCGTATGCCTCTAGGACTGTCAGGATTCTGGCCTTCCAGATAGCAAAGTTGGACAAGCCATCCAACCTATCCTGATCACGCAATCCGTATGGCGCCATCTGCTCAGAAATAATTTGTCTAAGCAGATACTCCTCTCTTGGCTTCTGTTGTTACCCTCAACAGAAACTCGGATCTAGGGTCCTTGGCGAGAAGGGCACCCTCTGCTCCCTCTGACAACTTATTTCCTCCCTTGAAATCTGCCAAATATTCTGAATCAACCCTCTTCGATCACTCTCCGATTGATCCTCAAATTTCTTTGGCGAAAATATGTTGAAATGGTTGTTCTCCTCGCGCTCTTTGTCAACTTAGCTAGGCACGATTCTGAACCGACATAATCTCCACCACACCAGCAACTGCTGAATATCTGAAGCTCTGCAAGCACTGCTTCGTGTGAGGCCATATGACTTAGGAAGCTGCTTGTGAATCTACTCAAGGAAAATATGGAAGCGACCAACATTCTATGTGATAATCAGAGTTGCATCAAGATTTCTGAAAATCCCGTGTTTCATGATCGGTCGAAGCACATTGACATCAGGTGTCATTTGATTAGAGATTGTGTCCAGCGGGGAGCTGTATAGTTGCAGTACACTCCGACAGGATAACAGGTGGTAGACATCCTCAGATTGTGTCCAGCGGGGAGCTGTATAGTTGCAGTACACTCCGACAGGATAACAGGTGGTAGACATCCTCACTAAAGCTCTGGGGAAGACAAGTTTGTTTATATAATATTCCCAATTAGCGATAGCTAATTGGAAATATTAATTTTGATCAATTTTGCCTACTATAGTTAGAAATATAAATAAAGTGAGTGAGAGGGGGACATAACTCACTAAAATAAAGTGCACTCCCTAGTAGACTCAACGTTGTGACTTAAGTGGGCCAAGGGGGGCCAAGGGACCACGTAGAGGGGGACCCACTTAGACCACTACGTGGGCCATGGCAGCACAGTCTAGTTGGCTGCGTGGGCCAAATAGAGGATACGTTGGAGATGGTGGGGCCTAGGGTTGAGAGAGGCCCATTCCTATAAAAAGGAGGAGAGCCTCATTTCCTCATTCGATGTTTATGATATTGAGTTGGTCACTTCGACTTCTTGAGCACGTTGGTTTTTTAGTTAGTCTGCAACACTGTTTAGTGCACCGAGTGTCTCCGTTCGGATATCTCATCCTCAGCCCCGGGGGACTTTGAGTGCCTGCTCGGGTGAGGTTGTCCCATCATTATTTTGTAGGAGGATTGGTGTTTGACTTTTGTGGAGGAGCAATGCGTCCATAGACTGCGCAGTCTTGAGAGGGAGGACGCAGTCCATTTCTTGGGAGCTCCGGATTGGGTTTCTTTTGGAGGTTTCGAGCTTTGAGATTGAGCAAGGGGCCAGCCCTTGCAGATTGGAGGATTTTGGCAGAGTTTGAGGCAGTATTTTGGTGGATTCCCTTCAGTGTCAGTGCAGAGCCTTGGAGGATAGCGTAGATCCTCAAGGGGGTGATTTTCGGGGGTCGGCCATTCCAAAAACACTCTCTGGGCTTTTCTGGGTTTTGTGAGTAGAGGCTGATTCCAGAGTTTCAGCTTATTCCGAGTAGGGGAGCAGCCCCAGATACTTAGCTTGTTCCAGCAGTAGAAGCTACACGACAGTTTTCCAGTAGCTTGGACGCAGATCGGAGAGCAGCCATCCCTTTTTCATCCTGAGAGTATTTCTTCACTTGCCTGGTGCAAGTCGAGGTGCCATCACTCTGATCACCTCTTGTACTCATTATTATTTATTAGTATAATAAAATGGCTCAGCTTTCTCTCTACATTTCTTGAGTATCTGTTACATGTTCTATATATGCTATTGTATGCTTGCACTACTGTTATTTTTCTCTTCGAGCATTCCAGTTACTATACCACTTGGTGTGTTTTTCCCCATACTCTTAGACAGAGTCTGGAAAGGGCTAGGTAGCCTCTAGATCTCACCCTCTTTTCAGAGGTGAAATATCTGGTAAATGCCCTCCCAGTCCATCTCTGGTTGGAGTTTGCCTGTGTTTGAGAGATATCCCTGAAAAGGGATATTACAGTTTACTTTAGAGAGAATATGGGGATGATCAAGAATCCATTTCAGTAGCAGAAATGGACAAATGCAGAATTAAGAGGGAGCTACAGTACAGATGAGGCAGTGATAGTGCCAGTGTCATGGGCAACAATACAGGAGGCAGCAAGGTAGTAGATGAGGGGCAACAACAACCAAGCATCAACAGCGCAGAGGATGCTTTAGGGACATCGGTATGCAACAAGCAAATTGCTAGAACACTTTCCTCACTAGGAGGGAGTGTTGATTTTTGTAGCATCGGAAAGTGATCTAAGTCTCAAATTTGGTGAGGAGGCTTAGACACCTGTATTCCAAAGAACCCAAAAACAATTTGTGGAAATTCCACTCGATTTATGTTTTATTAAAAAAATTGATTTTTTTAATGGGTCCCTAAGTCTAAACTTGGGGAAATTAAATAATTAACGGGTATTAATAAAACAGAGTGTGAATCTTCTAGAGAACGAAGATCAAGTCAAGTTTTAATCTTAACCATTAATTATACTTCTAATCTGGGTCGTTGATTCACCAATGAGAAGATTATAAAAGAAGGCTTGAGGGTCATTTGGAAAGTAAGCCGGGCAAACATTCAATAACTCGAGGGAAGTTGATTATGAATAAAGGGAATTCAATTTTAGAGGGAGATTTGCAGGGCGAAGGAAGCAGAGGGCATCAATAGTGTCAGGGTTCAAGGAAAGAAGGACGCAGAAGGGCAGAAGGACAACACTCAGGAGCAACACAGAGGCCTCACGTAGTGGTGACACAGTCTGACGCTGGCTCTGTGCAGAGAAATACGCAAGAGTGATGCAGAGTGACGCAGGGAGGGCCAGTGAGTCCCTCTCCGGAGGTTCGGAGAAAATTTATCTCAGGTGTATCTCAAGAAGTTTCTCAGTTATTTTCTACCAGTCTTTTCTTGTAAAGAATTCCTGCTGAAGATTAATATATAAACCCTCATCTGTTGCACCGGTTTTCCCACATTGGGTTTTTTTTGGGACAATCGTCCAAAAAATAACTGTCATTGTGATTGGTTCTTATGCTTGCATTTTACTGTTCTTTTCTCTATATGTGCTTGAGTGATAACTGCAGTAGTGTTTATTTCGAAGTTTGTTGTAATGGTTTTGTAAATAACTTATTGTGGAAATAAGTAGGAGAATTAAACCTATAACTACAGTAGAGATTCAGAATTGAAATTTTCACACTGCCCTGATCTGTTGCTCAGATCCTGGAAAAATGCTGAATTCCTCAGCTAGGAACTCAATGAGGAAGAATTCCTCGCTATGTTCTTTTTCTTTCTTCTGACGCTTCTCTGCTCTAGCAACCACCTGCAGAAAAACTGCATCCCTGTGGCTCTACGTGAAGGCTCTATGTAGCTTCCTCTGCCTCAGCAAAATCTCGAACCAGAAATCCTACCTCTTGGTTGACTCACTCAGAGAAAGACAACCTTGAAACTTCAGCCCTCCTGGCTAGATCTGCGCAACCCAGGGATTCGATCTGCTGCTTCTGTAACAATTTGACCTTCACTTCAGATTCAGATCTTCTCTTCCTGTTTCACATCAAATGCTCTGATCCTGAAGCAGCTTACATTGAATAAAATATGATTTTGAAACAAGGAAACTGAACAAGAAATAAATCACACATAGGACACAATTATTTCTGGACAAAGTCCTCGGAAAAACCCAATGTGGGAAAACCAATGCAACAGATCTGAGGGTTTGTATTATTAAGCAGTAGCAAATCCTGAATACATCTCTAAATACCTCAAGGGTTATTTAGTTACAGAGAGAAATACTGGCAGAAAGAAATTGTGAGTTTTACCTCACATAATCACTGGAAAATCCGGCTGATTTGGTCACTGGAAAAGATGCCTCTGGAGATCTCTGCGTAGCCTCTACGCAGTGATTGTGTAGGCCTGCGTCTCCTCTAGGCACTGTGTCACCTCCTCTAGGCATTGCGTCACCCCAGCAACAGATCGATCTGACTCTCGGAATCACAGATCTGGGCCTCTCCGTCTCACACCTCGACTTCCGACTTCTGGATCTGATTCGAAAAATGAATCTCAGAAACCCTCTAAACCTTTGCATAGCCCAGACTGGCTCTACGCTGGCTCTGCGCTAGCTCTGTTGGACGTCTTCCTACCTCTCTCTGCTGATGATTCACCGGCTGAGAAAATCTTTCTCTTTAGGAGTTACTCTACCCCTCACTACACTGAATCACTTAGACCTAATCTTTGTCCGAGCACTGCTCCTTCAGAAGAATTTGATTTCAAGGTTCACTCTGTGTGTGTGTTTCCAAATGACCCTCAAGCCTTCCTTTATAGTCTTCTCATTGAGAAATCAACAACCAAGATTAGATCTTTAGTCAATGACTAAGATTATATTAAACTCGATCTCCGCCTTTTCTAGATTATTCTCTCTGTTTTATTAATGTCCTTTAATTATTTAATTTCCCCAAGTTTAGACTTAGGGTCTCCATTAAAATAATTAATTATTTTAATACAACATTAACCAAGTGGAATTTTCACAAACGGTTTCTGGGTTCTTTGGAATACCTGTGTTTGAGCCTCTCCACAAAATTTGGGGCTTAGAGCACTTTCCGATGCTACAAAAATCAACATAGAGTGTACAACAACACTTTGTGACAAAGGCCCACTGTCTCCATAGCCTATGCCCCCTTCTCTTCTCAGATTTTCACCAATGGGATGAGTCCCAGTATCCCTCACTTGTAATTAATGTGTCTATAATGGGGTCCAAAGTGAGGCAAGGATGGATCATTGAATGGAAAGGCTCAATTAAAGTGCGAGCTTTGGGAGAAGCTAGTAAGACTTTCCACGAAAAACCCCTTGAGAGAAATACTATACGAGACCTAGGGTTGAAATATTTGACAAGGTAAAAGTTCATCCAAGGTCAAGGTAGCTAAGAGAAAACCGGTTGTGAATGATATACTAATAAAGTACAAAACTTTAAGAATCCCTAAGTTGAAGGACAACTTCAAGGGTTCCCACAGTGCGATAGCTAGGGCATCAGTTTTCTCGAGATTCCATTGTTGAAATTCGTTCAAAAATCCCTAGAGGAGACACTATAGAAGAGGTATATCCAATCATCCAATTAGAATTCAAAACACACTATTCTAGAGAATTTCACACCAAGCCCTAGAGAGGCTTCCTCAGCCTTAAAGGGATGAGGAAGAGAGAGAAAGAGGTGAAGAAAGAATGATTTTTAAAGTAGAAAGTGGTCACCAAGGATCCCAGACCTCGTGCTTGCCTATTGGGAGAAATGGAGTCAAGATAAACCTTGAAATGCTGTTAAAATTGGACAACTAGGTCCAAACTCCATGTTGTGATGCTCAAATGAAGATACCAATATTTTTATTGGGTTCCTCTGTCGGAGAGGTGTAAGATAGATCTAAAATTGATCTTAATCCGATGAGCAGAACATTTATTTTGAATTTATTTTTAATACTTTCAAATATGTGCAGGTCAGCCTTAAGGTTTAACACCCCCAACAAATGTGTCACACACCTTAGTGATTGATATAAATAGAGTCAACATTGGAGGAAATTTCACTCATCTCATCCTCACACATCATCTCTCTTCTTCTGACTGGTTCGGGCTCCTTGGAGGCAGTTTCAGTTCACACGTGGGAAAGAAGGACGAAGATGTTGTTGCTGTCGTTGTTGTTGCCGTTGCTGCCATTGTTGCTGTCGTTGTTGTTGTCATTGCTGTTGTTGTTGTTGTCGTTGCTGCCATTGCTGCCGTTGTTGCTTCCGTTGCTGCCGTTGCTGTCGTTGTTGTTGGTGTTGCTGTCGTTGTTGCCATTGTTGCTGGTGTTGCTGCCGTTGGGGCAACGTTGACTTTTCTGGGGTTGACTTTGAGTTGACTGTGTGTCTGTTTTGAGGGCTGTTGTGACACATGATGGGTTGGCTGACCAAGGAAACTTTGCTGGTTGAAGCATCCTGTTGACCGCCGTAACGCACCACCACATTTCTCTGTTTCTGGTTTATCTTCTATAGATCCACTGGTATGTTCTATCAGCATTTTACTTGATTGTTTATGTGATTGCTGTGGTGAAAAATAAAGTTGCATCAAGCATAGAACATCTACATAAATTTACATGGTATCGGAGCTGATGTGAAGACAAGCCCTAATTTATAGCAATTACCGAAGAAGAAAATGGGTTCCACAAACTATGGCTTCAAGGAGGATGACAAATTGACTGGAAAGGATGACTTCCATGCTTGGAAGATGATATTGGATCTCAAATTGGAAGACCAAGATGTCATGGACTATGTGCAGGGTAAAATCCAAGAACCTCCATCCACTGCTACTGCTGCTGCCAAAACAAAGTACAAGAAGGGGGAGATCAAAGCAAAGCTGATGATCAGAGAATCCATTCATAAAAGTCTGGTGGCCTACATCTCTGAGTTGGGCACATCCAAAGAGATGTATGATAAATTGATTCTCATGTTCAAAGCCATCAATGTGAATCAAGTACTATTCTTCAAGAATCAATTGAAGAATCTGAAGAAAGGCAGGGATGAGTTTGCCCAATCATACTTTCTGAAGCTGACCGAGATCAGGAACAATTTGCTGGCTATTGGGGAGACAATCGCTGATCAAGAGATGGTACTCACCGCACTTGGAGGGCTCCCATCCGAATGGCATGTGTTCAACACTACCATTCTCAATAATAATGTGATACCCGACTTTGACAAGGTACTGTGGAGATGCGTTCAAGAAGAGACAAGAATGAAGGAGTATGAAAATGAAGGGAATGCTGCCTACACTGCTCATTCTAGAAAGAAGAACTTTGGTGGTCCAAAGATCAAAGGAAGAGCAGGGGCACAAGGAAAGAAGGGCAAGTGTTACACTTGTCATAGGCTAGGTCACTATGCTAGAGAATGTCCTTTCAAGAAGGATTCTCCCGATGGTGATGACAATCAAAGAAACAACAGGTTCAAGGGAAAGAGGAAAGCTCCCTTCGGTGGAAATGATCAACCTTTCAAAAGGTCAAGAAATTCCAGGTATGAGGAATCAAATGTTGTTGATAAAAGAAATGAATTCATTCTTGTATTTGCCCTCTCTGCTGCATCTCCACCCGACACTATGGATGTCTGGTTGATAGATAGTGGTGCCTCAAGGCACATCACTGGCTTCAAGGAAGCACTCTCTGATATGGTTGAGAAGGATACCAATCTAGAAATTATCCTTGGAGATAATGCCACATATCTCGTGAAAGGAACAGGGACTATGATCCTCCACTTGTCTCAAGGTCAAGTCCTGCGCTTGCAGGATGTACTCTATGTACCTAATTTGAAGAAGAACCTTGTGTCTATATTGTCCATGGAAGACAAAGGTTTCAATGTGGCATTCACTAATGGAAATGTGCACATGTGGAAGAAGAGCTTCAAGGAAGCTATCACGTTTGGGTTTAGAATTGATACACTCTACCAGGTTGGAGGAAGTCCACTAGGAGCAATGACATGAGATGCTATCCGACAAACCGATAATGGCACTGAATATGAGACGAACGAGTTCAAGAAATTTTGCAGAGGAGCTAGCATCAAGAGGGAGACCACAATGTTTGTGGGCTACAACGAAACTTCGAAGGCCTATAGATTATATGTGCCTGGTCAAAGGGAAGTGGAGATATGCCACGATGTCACCTTTGACGAAGATACTTCCCTGAGGAAAGTAGTCAATCTTCCGAGATCTGAGGAAGATCATGAAGCAAGGCCTGGAAATCAAGAAGAACCGAAGGATGAAACAATGCCTGATGTTGAAGGATCGATGGACTCGATTGATCCACCTCCTTCACTGGGAAAGAGACCATCATGGCTCAGGGACACTCTCAAGGATGCTGAGGGACATGTAGCCCAAAAAAAAAGGGGGACATTCTGTGAAAGCAAGAAGTCGAGTAGATACCAAGGGTATCTAGCAGCCATGAGTACTATTGTACAATCCGAGCCTGGATCCTTTGAAGAAGTCGTAAAGCATCAAGTCTGGAAGGATGCTATGCACGAAGAGTATGAGTCCATTATGAAGAATGATGTCTGGGATGTGGTTCCAAGATCGAAGGACAAAGCAGTTGTCACCTCGAAATGGCTCTACAAGATCAAGCATGGATCTGATGGAAGTGTTGAAAAATTCAAGGCAAGATTCATTGCCCATGGCTTCTCTCAAAAGGAAGGCATAGATTATGATGACATATTTGCACCTGTGGCCCGATACACCACCATTCGATCTATTATAGCCCTTGTTGCTACACAAGGATGGAGTCTTCATCAGATGGATGTGAAGACCGCATTTCTGCATGGTGCGATAAAGGAAGAGGTATATGTGGAGCAACCTCTGGGGTTCGAAGTCCAGGATCGGGACACCCATGTCTGCAGGTTGAAGAAAGCCCTCTATGGGTTGAAGGAAGCACCCAAAGCTTGGTACGAGAGGATAGATAGCTACTTGATGAAGCTGGGCTTCACTCGAAGTAATGCTGATCCGAACCTTTACTTCTAGGTTGTCAAAGGGAAGCCTCTCATTCTAGTGCTGTATGTGGATGACCTCTTCCTGACAGGTGCTGACCCTCTCATTCATCAATGCAAGAGGGAGCTTGCTATTGAGTTAGAGATGAAGGACCTAGGACTGATGCACTATTTCCTAGGCCTGGAGGTCTGGAAGAGACCTGGCAAGATTTTCCTTTCTCAAGGAAAATACATTGTGAAGCTTCTGGAAAGATTTAGTATGGTGGACTGTAAGTCCGGGTCAACACCAATGGAGCTCAACTTTAAGAAGTTGAGTGGCAGCGCTGCTGTGCCTGTGCTAGCAAATCCTACTGAGTATCTTCAACTCATAGGGGCCCTGATATTCTTAGTGAACACCCGTCCGGACGTATGTTGTGCAGTGAACACTTTGAGTCAACACATGGTTGATCATAACATTCACTGGGTTGGTGCCAAGAAACTCCTGAGATATCTCCGGGGCATGATAAACCATGGGTTGAGATACACTACCGGGAGCATGACACTCCTTGGATATACTGATGTTGATTGGGCTGGCAGTGTGGTGGATCGCAAGGGCACATCTGGATGCTGCTTCGCATGTAGATATGCTTCGGGCAGGAAACGAAAGTCGGTAGCCTTGAGCACCACTGAGGCCGAATACATTGCAGCATGTATGGCCTGTTGTGAAGTCACTTGGTTGCAAAAGCTCTTCAGTGAGCTGTTCGAGCATGTGTTAGATGCCACCGTTATCTTTTGTGTAACCTGAGGGGGATTCATTTGTCATAGAATCCCGTGTTCCACGAACGATCCAAGCATGTTGATGGCTGGTACCACTTTATCCGAGATGTGGTACAGCGAGGCGCCGTAAGGCTCGATCATATAGGAACTGATGATCAAGTCTCAGATATTCTCACAATGCCCTTAGGGAAGGTCATGTTCCTAACCTTCCGTGAGAATCTTGGAATCGTGGAACGACCCTATTCTGAGGGTCCTGTTGGACGATGAGCTCTGGGAGCTCTAGGGGGGGCTTGGGGATAGTTCCTCAGAGCTATAAGCACACACGGGGCTAGGCATACCGAACCTTGTGGTACTTCTGCCCCACCTTTATGATATTTGAGTAGGTTCACCTCTCATGATCTGTGCCCCGTATGCATCCTACCCACTGAGTTCCGGACTCATGGGAAGTACCTCTCATTTGGCCAATGAGGTGGGAAAAGCTAGAGACTAGTAGCAAATACTGATGGACGCATCAGAGATTGCCGTACTCTTTATCTAGGATGGCATGTGTCCAACCACTTGATCTGGGATCAATTCTAGTGAGGTTTCGGACCTCCTACTGACTTCGGGTTAGATGAACCAACTTCGGGTTGGTATGTGACTCCTTGAGTCCATGTGAGGTTTCGAACCTCCAACTGACTTCGGGTCAGTGAGACTAACTTCGGGTTAGTATATATGACTCTCTTGTGTCCAAGTGAGGTTTCAGACCTCCTATTGACTTCGGGTCAGATAAACCAACTTCGTGTTGGTATGAGACTCTTTGTGAGTCCTATAGAGGTTTCAGACCTCTGGGCTGAATCTATCAGCCAGGAATGATGTCTTTGTGACTGACCCATTACTATTCTGAAATAAAGAGGCCAACAAAGCAAGTTACGACGAGATGACGCATGATGTTTGATTGCATAGGTGGATGGAGTTCTCCCTAGTTGAGAGGGAGTGTTAAAATTGGACAACTAGGTCCAAACTCCATGTTGTGATGCTCAGATGAAGATACCAATATTTTTATTGGGTTCCTCTTTCGGAGAGGTGTAAGATCGATCTAAAATTGATCTTAATTCGATGAGCAGAGCATTTATTTTGAATTTATTTTTAATAATTTCAAATATGTGCAGGTCGGCCTTAAGGTTTTACACCCCCAACAAATGTGTCACACACCTCAGTGATTGATATAAATAGAGTCAACGTTGGAGGACATTTCACTCATCTCATCCTCACACATCATCTCTCCTCTTTTGATTGGTTTGAACTCCTTGGAGGCAGTTTCAATTCACACGTGGGAAAGAAGGATGAAGACGTTGCTGGTGTTGTTGCCGTTTTTGCCGTTGCTGTCGTTGTTGTTGCCATTGCTGCCGTTGTTACCGTTGTTGCTGGTGTTGCTGCCGTTGGGGTAGCGTTGATTTTTCTGGGGTTGACTTTGAGTTGATTGTGTGGCTGTTTTGAGGGCTGTTGTGACACATGCTGGGTTGGCTGACCAAGGAGACTTTGCTAGTTGAAGCATCTTGTTGACCGCCGTAACACACCACCACATTTTTATGTTTCTGGTTTGTCTTCTATAGATCCACTGGTATGCTCTATCAGCGTTTTACTTGATTATTTCTGTGATCGCTGTGGTGAAAAGTAAAGTTGCATCAAGCATAGTACATCTACATAAATTTACAAATGGCAACTCACTCTTCAAGGAGACCTAGAAGGAGTTTCACTACCCTAAACGGAAGCAACAACAAAACAATTTCTAGATTTTTATACTTCGATGACACTTTTTAGGAGTTTAAAGGATGCAAATTCAATCAATCCTCTAGGAACATTCATTCATTCTTTGTCTAATGAGTAACACATGCAAAATTTTCCAATAGTTTCAATGCTTCAAATAATTCACATTAATTAGCGCACAATATTCACCATGAAAAAGTTTTCCATGCATTAGAAATTCACAAAAGGCAAAAATACAACATTAAATAGCACTTACAAGACAAAGAAGAGTATATCCATCCACAAAATTGCCAAAAAGAAGCTCCAAGAATGCTAGCAAAATTATCCAAAAGTCATAATTCATCAAAGACATCCAATTTTCATCCTCTACTACAGGTCCGAATTCTTTTTTGGAGAGATCAAAGATCCGAAGTGTGATGATGAGAGCGAGGCTAGGACTCCTCTATTTATACATGTTCTAAGAGTTCAAAATTAAAATATGAAGCCCCTCCAATGTCTAAAATGTCTAGTAACCCACCCATGGTTACAAGCCAACCATGATACCTCATAAAATAAGTCGAATAGCCTTCTTAGGGCCACACTAGGCTGGCGTGGAGGCCTAGAAGGGCATCGTTGAGGCCTCATGTGCTAAGGATGAGATTGAGGTCTTAGAAAATAATGAATAAGAGGGGGATGCCCTCCAAATGATGCAAACATCTCCAAATCCCATTTTGGGCTCAGTGGGCTCCAAATTGGTCTCATGAGTCTCCAAATGGTTCAAGATCATGTCGATCCTCCATCAATGAGGGATAGAATATGACACATGCCCTCCCATGTCTCCCCGGAAGAGACAAAACCTCCTCTGGGCCCTGGATCAACTGCCAAATGTCCGATGCAATGTGTAATCGGTTGGGCAACGTTGTCCAAGTGCATCATCATCTTTGTATAATTGGGGCATGAACAAGCAATGTGGTGGGGCTGAAGAAGCCCATGTCGTGGAAATCAAATGCTTTGCATGGCTAAAGGCCCGTAGCTCTCAACGCTCACCCTACAAGTGCCATTATGACCCTCTAGAGGGCTTGGACCCTGTATAGAGAGACCAAGTCCAAGATGAAGACCCACTTGCAATCATGTATAAGATCCAATGTGTCTCCTCACCTTCAAATACAATTAATCATTAGTGTAATTGAGTAAATAAGCTTGCTAACCAAGGGCAGAAGTGGGCACTTCACAGTGGCATGCCCTTCCAAATGGGATTAAACATGTACTAATGTTTCCTCCCTTGATAAGAGAGGTTAATAAAGGACCCTATCAGGTGGTTTCAACCTCTAAGAGAATGACAGGTCCATGGTACATCTGTCAAATGGCAGGCGTCATATGAAATAATGATGGGATGGAGTAGGGGCAAAAAGGGAGGCTCCAAGCCACATGCCATGGTACAAGAGTAGCTATGATGAAGGAGGCCCACACATTGGGTGTATAAATGTAGGAGGGTAGAGTGGTACTAAAGAGGATTGTTGCAGCAAAATCAGGCACCTTAGCACAAAGCCTCTTTAGGAAAGACAAATGCACAACGCACAAGAGTGTTACCACTGTCACCTTAGCAACAACTCTTCTATTTTTGTGATGGATACCCTCCACCTCGAGGGAGGCTTCCTAGTAGGCTAGGGGATCAATTAACCCTAGAGGCTAAAGCTAAATTCCCCTTGAATGATATAATCAACACACATGAAACCTCGGGTTGTAAATGGTAGTTTTTAAGGTGCAGAAGGGATAAAACTCAAGTGGTTCATGGGAGATATGGGTCAATTTTATTGCAAGATTCACTTCAAGAGTCTCTAATAGGGTCTCAGAACACACCCAAACTATGAAAATTCCTTGGCTACTGCAAACTAGGGCAAGTTCTACAATTTTTGACAACAAAACAATGTTTATAACAAAAACAATAATAAGCCACTCAAAGTGTTCATAAAGTTAAATACAATGAATTCTTTTAGATTAATTGTATATTTAATATCATTTATGGTAGGCATACATAATATGTTGTGTAGAAAGATGTATAATGGAAATTTGTATATCTTGTCTATAGTGACCAAGGAAAAGGTGCTCTCCTTAGTAGTGCCACTGATGACTACCACCCTTTCAATAGGTGCCTCTCTAAGCATTAGAGAATTTGCAAGAAGTGGGTTCCACACAAAATAAAGATAAAAACAATGGACTATTGGGTAGGTAGAGTGGTACTAAAGAGGATTGTTTCCGCAAAATCATGCACCTTAGCACAAAGGCTCTGATAATTTTAAGATAAGATAACATCTTTTCTTAGGTCAATTTCTTCAATGTTATACAGAAACCCATTTTCATTTCCAATCTTTTTCTTTAGCAATCACATAAACAATTTTCACATTGATAGAACTGAAGAAAGAAAATAACATGTGCAGAGCACAAGCCAAGACAAGAGAACACATGGATTGGCTCAAGCCAGGGAAAAAAACCCAATATGGGGAAAACCTTTTATCAATTCTTCTCATTATTATAATCGAATGTTCAACAGAGAAAGAGAGAGAGTACAATCAAAGTCATAAATGAATTGCCAAAATGATGACCTGTACTATTGTCCAAATGTCAAGGAAACTGCCCGGAAAAGACTGCAATCTGTCTTCAAATAGTAGAGGACAAAATCTGCCCTAACCAGAGATCAGTAGAAGATAACATGTCTGCAAAATATCCTCCTAAAGGAGCTCGGTTTTGGATGAATAGAATAAGAACAAAATAGTCCAAGAAAGATCAGTTAAATCAGGTCGATGAGATGAGGGATCCTACAGTTAGATGTTTGTGGTTAGGGCTTGTAGTTATAGATCCCAGGTTGGCCCAAATCTGTTCTCAATAACAACGTCCCTTCTTCTTTTGTAAGATTCTTCAATCTACAACAATCAAACCTCCTTCTAGTCCTAAAAACAACGTTATGTCTTTCTCTGATTAACCTCTTCAGAATAGCGGCTTCCTGCTGAATAATATCATCCATCAAACATGAAGAATGAGGCCTGCAGTTTAGATAGATTTGACTCCTAGGGTTGCGACCCACCAGAAGAAGAGGGATTCCATTTAAAGAAGCCCCAACGTATCTCCTTAACTGATCCGAACCCTGCAGTTGCCTTCCTTTAGCATCTTAGCCTTGCAAGAGACTAATAGACAAACTAAAAACATATCTAAACTCCACATCTTGCCTCCTTTTCTACTTGGTTCCCTCAGGGATGCATATAACTAACCCAAAAACATGCTCTTCATCCTTCTGCCTGATCTCCTAGGGCAACATCCAATTTCAGAGAGAAGAATATGAGATGTGAATGTGTTATGATACGAGAGAGCACCTATATATATACTATTCGATTGGGTCAAGGGACGTGACCATTGGGCTTGATGAGCTGACATATAGGAGAGGCCGACCTTAATAATTTTCATGTGAGAAAACAAAAATTCAAAATCACACTTCCGCTTGTTCAAATTTGACGATCTTTAGCTCGATTTTGGTCCTCTTGAATAGAGAAATTTAATGCTGCAATTATCTTTCCCATAGGAGCTATATAAAGTGGAATTTGGCCCTAGTTTCCAATTTTAACAGCCTCGCTAGGAAAGACAATTGTACAATGCATAGGAGTGTTACCATTGTCACCTCAACAACAATTCTTCTATTTTAGTGATGGATACCCTCCACCTTGAGGGAGGCTTCCTAGGAGGGCTAGGGGATCAATTAACCCTAGAGGCTAAAGCTAAATCCCCCCCAAATGATACAATCAACATGCATGAAGCCTCAACTTGTAAACACTAGTTCTTAAGGTGCAGAAGGGATATGTGGAGAAGGGACAAAACACAAGTGGTTCATGGTTTATATGGGTCAATCTTATTGCTAGGTTCACACCCAAACCATGCAAAGCCCTTGGCTACTGCAAACTAGGGCAAGTTCTAGTAGGGTATCAGAACACACCCAAACCATGCAAAGCCATTGGCTACTGCAAACTAGGGCAAGTTCTACAATTTATGACAACAAAACAATGTTTATAACAACAACAATAATCAGCCACTCAAAGTGATCATAATGTTAAATACAATGAAAGCTAATTTAATAGGCAACTTAGGGACTAAAAATGAGCAATTTCCCATGGTCAGGTACGCATATAATAGCAAATTAAAGGTGATTACAACCCTAGATTATGGCTATAAATTTTATGAAGAACCATCGAAATGTGTCTCTAATGCACCTTAAATCCTTTCCCATCCTAAGTGTTGACCACTGGAGTGGCACTTGATGACAATGAGAAGACTCCATGCCCAAGGATGAACCAGAAGACATTTGTACCATCAGATATCATCAGATATCATCATGTTCAACAGAGTTTTTAAACTCTACTTCTTCTTCTCATCATTTTCTTCTTCAGTCTTCAGATTCCGCAGCCCTTCGGGGATATTGTATAAATGTCACTAGCATGATGAATAAAGCCATGTAACAGGCCTAGGATGTTGGGACTCGATCAACAAGCGAGTACACCTTGGAGTGTTTTTTTTACTTGGTTAATTATTCCTTCTTTTTAGCGGCGAATAATTTTCTGGGTTTTTTCACTCATTGCATTACCCCAAAGCCGGGGTGACGGCTTGAAGGTTGAGCCCCTAACACATCTTAGTGTCTAGAGTCAATGTATATTACCATGCTAGGTCATCTCTGAAATTTCGCGGAATTTGACTAGGTCTAAGTAGGATTTTTTAATAATTAAAAATTTCCCGCAAAATGGGATTTTTAAATTATTTTCTATGTAATGATGTAAATAAGTGGTCTTCGGAAATGTCTAGGGTGTGTGACCAGTCAAAATTCATCCTCAGAGACCCAGCATTATTCTAGGACCCACTTTGAGGGTCAAAAAACGACTTATGGTCCCTCAAAAGCTGTTTTTCCTAATGTCAGTGGCAAAAAATGAGAAAAAATGAGAAAAATGAAAAATTGGAAAAATTGAGAAAATTTTCCAAAGTCAAAATAAGTCAAATTTTGACATGGAAATTATGTGGAGAGCTAAAGGGTGATGTGGCACCTATGTGGGTCCCACCACATAAGGTGTAGCAAGCTGAAGTCAACATTCCAAATCAGCAAGTCAAAGGTTCCACGTTGAGTTCATGAGGCACAACGAAGTATTTGAGGTTCCAAAGTTACTTTAAGTTAAACATGGTTGAATTAAATTGTATTAGCATACAAAATAAAAGAATCAATAAAAAAATGGTTGAGTGGGGGACAATGTGAATGACATGGCAGCCACATTGAAAAATAGTGGACCAAGTTCAACGCAGCAACAAAAAATTTCTGAATTATCCACTCAGCAGTCCAAAGGTATATACGCAGATTTGCAAAGATTTTTATTAAAGTTTGAGTGGGGGACATTTGTGTCAGATTTTGTTCCCCCTTAAAACTCATACTTGGCTCTCATGAACATAAAAATTATACGCTGCCCATTTAGAAAGTCAACACCAGATTTTTTATTTATTTACCAAACTTGTATTGTTATTAAAGTTTGAGTGGGGACAGAACTACCACATGGGACAGTTCTTGTCTCCCACTAACAGCCAGTCACAAGAAGATATGCGAATCAAGTTTGACAGCCTATACACAGCCACTGTTAGCAGTTTACACGCAGAGATGAAGGGCAGATCGGTTGGCACTTTTAATAGGTGTCATTTTATGGGTTGATTGGTTGAGAAACGAGTGGGATATTGCTGCCTCTTTCACCCACTCGTACCACACATGGCAGGCATCTCTCTCACCCATCGTCAGCAGAGGATATACGTAGGTCTCAAGGATATTTTCACTTAGCTAGCAAGGCTCGAGTGACTGCCACCTACAGGATTGTACGACAATCAAGCAGCCACAGTTTAAGATTTGTTAGAGCATTGGGATCATCTCTCTCTGGCCACTTGTCATTTGATTTTTCATTGGGATTTGCTCCCATAGTTCTATTTAAATGAGCCTTGGGCTCTCATTGTAGAGAGTGGATTTTTGAAGCTTGTGCTTATTGTTACTATGCCGAAATTGTTATTGAGCTGAATAAAGAAAAGTCTTTGGGGTTACTAGCTTCTCTTGTGGTGCATTCTTTGGTTGATGAGGTATACTTGTTTCATTTGATATTGTTATTTATCGCAATCTAGTTGTTTTTCTTTGCATTTGCTTGAAGGCACTATTGTCTAGGGAGGGGAGATTTGTAGCTATCTCAGATCTCCTTTGGACTTGGTATGTTTTGTGCTCTTGTTGTAGCTTGTTATTTTCGATGAAATGACAAGCTCAACGTGGCCTCTATATGCCAAGTTTCTTTTGCACTAACAATTGGTTTGCAGAAATTTGTGTGTTCAAAGAACAGGTTGCCAAGTCCATTGGAGTGTGAAGACTTCTTCCGTTGGAATAAGTCAGCTCCAAGGATATTAGAGGTCTCACAAGTTGTTCAAGCCAACAATCTCATAAGACATCAAGAGATTTATTTAAAAGGGGGTTTCATGAGCCTTTTGCTTCTATTCCATCTCTAAAAAAAAAAATTCATATATTTCTTCTCTCATTTGTGCACATATCTATTTTATCTAGCATTTGAGGCTAAGTTGTTGGGTTTAAATCCTAATTCTCACTCACTAAATCAACTCTTTCAAGCTGTTCTTAGTGAGGGAATTTGTAACATAAAGTGTATTTTATACTTGCATTGAGTTTCTAACTTTTTCCTTCGCATGCATGTGATTTCCTCTCACATATTTCAGCGATATTTCTTTTGCATGCTAACTCTGTTGCTTGTTTGCCTGTAGGTGTTCTTGGAAGCAATCTAAGTTTGGAGAAAGGGAACTAAAGCATAGGCTAAGGAACACTCTTCTGTTTGGAACCTCAAATCCAAGTTCTGCCTTATCACTTCACCTCTACTTCTAAAGCCTCATTCTTTTGAGGAATTGTAACCACCATTCACCTCAAGGCTTTAAGCCTTTACTTTGTAAACATCTCACAAGTAATTTTTTTTTTTAAATCTTACACTTGTAACTTTGGGAAAGAGCAAATTTAAAACGCATATTGTAAGCTCTTCCCAATCCCCTCATTTCTATAAGAGGGCCTCATTTTCATTAATAAAGAGCTAACTGTTCTTGAGGGAGCTTGGGAAGTTTTTTCCCATGGTATCTCACCTACTCATTTAGAGGGAGGAAATCTTCTTGAGTGGGTAACTTTCTTTTGCTTAGTTTTTCTTTTAATTTTCTCAAACTAAATCACTTGCATTCATCATTTCGTTTGCTAATCTAGTCTAGTTGCATGTGAATAACTCATTTGTTCATTTCGTTAATTGCTTAGATCACATAGTCATTTAAATTTCCTATATTGCAATCTCATTTGCCATCACTTATTTATGTTTTGTGATCTACGCCTCATTTGGATAAGTTTCACAACATACTACAAGTAAAGAAGCATAGCATTTCAATTTATGGCAACTTGAGTTATTGTTCTAACTATGAAGCATATTTAATTGAATCATCTCCATCTTTTACACAGCACTTGCAAACTCATTTCCATATCATTTAGGCATTTCACTTTGCATGCTAGACTCGCGTCTCTAAAAATAAACCTCCAACTTAAGTTGGTTGTATAGACATTAGGGACCCTCCACCCCTATGGACTCTTCATTGTGAGATCCGAATTTCGGGCGAGGATGAGGTCTGGGGACAGGAGTTCAATTGTAACATTGCTTTAGAACTAATTAATAAAATAAACCAAGAGCACTATCTCATCACATTTACTTGCAAAGTTCCCAAATTTTCTTTTGCTATCTTGACGGTTTAAAGATTCATGTGCAAATATTATCTCAAGAAGCACTTTGATGCAAGCATTTTTAAATTCCTTAAATTTTGCAACAAGTTTAATTCTATGGTACTTGGAAATTTGCTTCTACATACAATTTCAGTGCATGTTGTCATTTTAATGATTATTATGCTTATGGATAATTGATATATCTCGTTTCATTGGCAAATACCATTATTTGGTGTTGCAAATTTAATTGCATATTGTGATCTTGGTCTAACACTTCCTTTGTGGGATTATTGTCATTATATCTTGATTTTTATTTTTGAGCAAGCATTTGTTATCTACTTTAAAGCACTGGTCTATATTTTGAACAAGTCATTGAATATTGCTCATATACTTATATGCTTGTTTACATATTGGAAATCAAGTCATCTTTGATAAGTAATTCCTTCTAATCAATTATCCTAGAAATCTCACATCTTTAACTTAGTTTTCCTTTAGGGACCACCCCCCTTAGCTAACTTAGGAGATAGCTTAAACAGAGAGAGTTGGGAATGGGTGACAGCCCCTTCTCTGAGTTCCTTGCCACCAAACCACACCTGTGGGGTTGAAGGTTTTTCCCACTAACTGTAGGTAGGTGTAGGCGGCAAGCAATAACACTAAGCACATACATGAACAAGCTAAAATATGAGAACAAACAAGGTTTTCTTGAATTTTATCACCAATACTCCATTTAATAATTTAAAAAAGTTATATTTTTTAGGAGTTTTATATTTCAAAGAAAAAAAAGCAAATTTGATGCCACACTTGATAAATGCTAGCACCTTCTCAATCTAGGGCATATGGAGACTAGGATAAAAACCCCCCTAATCTAGGGCATATGGAGTCTAGGATACAAAATCCCTTAGGTGGAAGACAATGTTTGACCTTTCCCTTTATTTCATGAGAACTAGACACCCCAGGGCATTTGGAGACTAGGATACAAACCCCCCTAATATAGGGCATATGGAGTCTAGGATACAAAATTCCCTAGGTGGAAGACAATGTTTGACCTTTCCCTTTATTTCATGAGAACTAGACACCCCAAGGTCTACAATGTATTGACTTGTATCATTTCTTTAGATGATTGGGAGATGTTGTGCCTCCACGAAAGTGGGTGGAAGGGCTTGGAAATAATAAAGGTGAAGGTCTATAATGTATTGACTTGTATCATTTCTTTAGACAATTGGGAGATGTTGTGCCTAGCCAAGAGTGGGCGGAGGGGCTTGGGAATAATGAAGTTGCATGACCTATCATAGTTGCATAAACTAAGCATATTATGAAAAGATTACGTTTGGACCCACTCAACGGCACTAACATCAAGGTACATATGGAATCTAGGATACAAGCCCCCCTAGGTGTGGAAGTCAATGCTTAACCCTTCCCTTTATTAATGAGAACTAGACACCAAAGGTCTCAATGCATACATTGACTTGTATCATTTCTTTAGATGGTTATGAGAACTTGTTCCTGTTGAGAATTTGGAGGGCTGATGATAAATTCAAAATTCTCTTCTTGATAATTACTTGTGAGATTACTTCAGTCACTTATGTCTTCCATTTGTTAGCTTATTAAAGCTTTCATCAAGTCAATTATCCAAAGACACGAGACACAAGAATTAGGGTCCTAGAGCCAGGGAAAAACCTCTCCCTTTTGGAGAGGAAAACCCACGAAAAATTCTTCTTATACATTTTAGATGACAAGTACCATGACCCAGACTTAGACCATTGACCTATTTATGCATCCAAGACCTAGACTTTACTTCCTTGATGTCCTTCAATGCTAGTCTTTCTTCTCTTCACCAAGTTGCACTGTTCTGCACCAGTAATTCCTTGAACCTTTAGTTGAATCTTCAGTTGCTTGAGATATATAGGTTGTAGATAGGAAAGTAAATCTCAGATTTACTTTCCTTCTTTCCTTTACTTTCCGATTGCTTCTTATTTGTGAACCACTGTTTCAACAACTTCACTGCAAACTATGCTTCACTTTAGATCTGCACTGCAGGAGACATCATTCTCATGGTCACGCACTCATGCTCATGTACTGATTCACATTCCTGCTTTAGTATGCGACAACCCTTATGTAATACACAAATATGTATGTATAGACCAGTTCTGAAATCCGCCCCAAAGTGCTGCATCTTATGATATACCGATATGTATATATGTAGATCAATTTTGCAATCCTTCAAAAATTTCCGCATTGCACTTCGTCCTATAATCCGCACTGCTATTCAAACATATGATCCACATTTTTACTTCAACAAAATAGTGTTATCTGTATGCTTGTTATCCACATGTTGCTTCAGAGATGACCAAACAACAACACCTTATGATCCGCACTACAACACTGTTGTATGTAGCATAATCAGTTCTCAAACACTTCAAAATTCGCATTGAAAGCCCATAAATCCGCACTGAACCTTACCACAGGAATCCACAAATTGTTTGAGAGATGACCAAGTTCTTACTTGTCAAATGAGCCACAGACCAGGTATATACATATAGACAGACTTACTGTCTTTTAGGCCGACCAACACTTTGGCTTATGGGCTGACTTATCATTTGATTGAAGGCCGACTTGTAACACATCATAATAGCTTGATTTTCAACGTTGATGTAGAGCTGAATTTAGCCATTGGCTCACGTTTTCTTTGACTAGGTCTTGGAGCATTTCTTAGACTAGATGCTTCATATACATATGACACATATTACATTTATATCTAGAAGACAAAAACCTAGTTAGACATCAAGAAGAAGTCTACTAGCCTATAATAAGCTCTTGCTCATGAAACCCATGAGGCAAGTGCAAAATACATTTTATTATCTCTGTCTTCTACTTTACATAAATTCATAATTACATAGTCAACATGAAGACCGACCTAGTTACACTTTTCAGCACTCCCTCTTAACTAGGGTGTTATTCATACAAGTACATGGTCACTTTCAAACTGAAGAATCTCATAAGAAGAATCGGATTGGTAATCGCATCTGTATAACATCATATCAACCAACATTGTCCTAGTGCAAGGCCTTGACTAACAGCCCCATCTCTCAACGAGAAAATGGGATACAATGCTGGCGAGACACATGACTAATAGACACCATAGTCATTGTCTCTCCAAGGTACATACCCCACCTAGGTTTTCCCAGAATATGACCTTCTTGGACTAATCTTCTCTTGGGTAGCCAACCCTCAAAGAATATCGGTCCTCGACTACTCTTATCTTGAATGCCCTATCTCATTCTCAAAGAGTATCGAATGCCAGATGATTACCGAATCCTTCATTTTGTCTTCCAGGTGAAAACCAGAATGATTTGTCTACCCATTCTCTTCACGCGGCCTTCGCTAAGACTTAAGACTATTAGTCCTGGTCTAGTGCATGAAACATGTAATAGAGAACCACATACGTCACTCCCTCTCAACAAAGGAAGGACATACTTCAAGTTTCTTCCAAACAAGAAACTTACCACCAGGCTCCCTCTCAACCAGGGTCTTGTAGCAACAATCCATCTAGTCATGAACAATTCCTCCCCTCAATGTCATGGATTTTGATATTGAGGAATCTTCAACTTTTGGCTTCACAGGGCAGAGATCATCCATCAATTTCAGTCACGAGTCATGTCCACTATCAGAAACTGATTTCATTAGTCTTTATCATCTGATCCACTGTTATGCCATGCTGCTTTCCTTCTAATCATCTCCAAGGATCATACATCCTTTCTTGTGATTAGCAACCCTCCACAAATTCATCCAGATAAAGATATACATATGAACTTTTAAAATAAAAGTTACCTTAGTGATGATCTTTCACCATGACATCATCTTGTAGGCATCGACATCCTTTATTCAGATTGACACATCTCCTAATGATATGTTTTGTCAAGGGTTTTCTTATTTACAAGGCTTCTGTTAGAGTCTACATATTCTCCCAGGAGATCTCCTAGTCACATCTTCTTGGCTTCCGGATGATAACTGCCTCTTGACATGGTTGCATTTCATGATCTCTTCCTTTCTGCACATTCTTCATTCCCAGGAACTCACAAATTTTCCAGTTTCTCGTTCATATACAACCACCTCATATTCCACAAGGACATATTATGTTGATTTCATCTCTCAGTGCACCGAGAGATCCTTCTTCATAGATCATACTTCTAAATATAGAAGTCTATTACTTGCAACCATATGACTTGACTTCACAGCATCCAGAGTCAACATATAAATATATACATACCTCATACCTTTTTCCCTTGAGTCATCCTGTAGCAATTTCTCTAGAATGAAGAGCTTCATTCCCTTGGCCTGCTCCATCAATATGTCATCACATCCTAGAATTCTATTTCCATGATAACCCTTGATCTTGATGACTGCTTTCCATTAGTAATGTTATCAGAGAAGTGTTCCCGGACCTGATTCACCAATAGCTCCTAACATGCTTTTTATCGTGATGCTATAATATACATTACTTCCTATCGTACTATTTCACAACAAACATAAATCTCTTAAAGGAGAAGATGATCTCAATCATAGTAGAGATCCCTTGCTTCTTCTTTCTTAAATTTCTTTGCATCAGGTTCTTCCCTCACATCTAAGATATGGGCTTCTTCCCTTTTCCTCTTGTCCTTGTCAGATTTAGAACAATCTCTTTTATAATGCCCAATTTCATTACATCCAAAGCATCATATGTTGTCCATATTCCTTCTTTTATTCTAAGGGCCAAATTTTCCGAATCTTCCTTTCTTCTTGTATGTGGCTGTAAAGGCTTGATTCCTTTCACTTGGTCCTGTATCAACTTTGGCTTTTAGTCTTGTTTCCTCTATTTTACATAGAGACCATAAATCATAGAATGGAGTGGCTTCTTTCTTCCCGTATAAACTTGAAGTGAATTTTCCCCATTCCTCTGGTAGAGCATTCAACACCACTGTAGTCATCTCAGTGTCAGACATTACTTCTCCCAGTTCCTGTAGTTGATCTCTTATTTCAGAAATCCTCATAAAGGATGGAGTGATTCCTTCTTCCCTTGACAATTTCATTTTATATAGTTCTTATCTCAGATAGATTGCTTCTCCTGCAGTACTCACAGAGAATAGCTCCCCCAGTTTCTCATATATTTATTTAGCATACTTTAGTTTTGATACATAGGGAATTAGTGAGTCCTTGATGGATTCTATGAGAATCCTCTGGGCTTGGATTTCTCCCTTCATGTATTTGGTATGAGCTGGAGCATCTTCTTTTAGTGGTTGAATTGTCGATCCATCGATGTAGTCCATAACTTCGTCTTCAATTAAATTCAAATCTGTCCTCTTCTTCCATGCACTAAAGTTTGATGACCCATCCAACTTGTTGTTTTCTTTACAATAAGTCATCTTGACAGATTTAAGTAAGGTCATAGATACTTACTTGAGTAGAGTGGCTTGCAGCTTCCTTGCTGATGACGAAGGAGTTGGGAGCTTCTTCTAAGATAGAATTCTTCAATCTAGGGTTTCTTGAATCCTTGATGGAAAATGATATCTTCAAAAGATGATGTCCTCTTCAATCACTGTCTTGAATGATAATCTTTGATGGCAAAGATTATTATCTTGAAAAGTTGATCCTTTGAATGAAATGAAGATCTTTCTTGAAAATAGCTTGAGAGTCTTATTTGCAAATTGATTTGACTTTTCACCCAAACTTTGATTTTTGCTTCCCAGAGTGTCTCTTTGTCAAGCAGCCCTTGAGTTCAGCACCTTAGCTTTGATACCATGTTGAGAATTTGGAGGGCTGATGATTAATTCAAAATTCTCTTCTTGATAATTACTTGTGAGATTACTTTAGTCACTTATGTCCTCCCTTTTTTAACTTATTAAATCTTTCATCAAGTCAATTATCAAAAGACACGAGACACAAGAATTAGGCTCCTAGAGCCAGGGAAAAACCTCTCCCTCTTCGAGAGAAAAACCCATGAGAAATTCTTATAGATTTCAGATGACAAGTACCATGACCCAGACTTAGACCCTTGACCTATTTATGCATCCAAGACCTAGACTTTACTTGTTTGATGTCCTTCAATGCTGTTCTTTCTTCTCTTCACCAAGTTGCATTGTTCTGCACCAGTAATTTCTTGAACCTTCAGTTGAATCTTCAGTTGCTTGAGATATATAGGCTGTATATAGGAAAGTAAATCTCAGATTTACTTTCCTTCTTTCCTTTACTTTCCGACTGCTTCTTATTTGTGAACCATTGTCTCAACAACTTCACTACAAACTATGCTTCACTTTAGATCCACACTACAGGAGATATCATTCTCATGCTCATGCACTCATGCTCATGTACTGATCCACACTCCTGCTTTAGTATGCAATAACCCTTATATAATACACGAATATGTATGTATAGACTAGTTTTGAAATCCGCACCAAAGTGCTGCACCTTATGATATACCGATATATATATATATATGTAGATCAGTTCTGCAATCCTTCAAAAACTTCTGCACTGCACTTCGTCCTATAATCCACACTGCTATTCAAACATATGATCCACACTTTTACTTCAATAAACTATTGTTATTCGCATGCTGCTTCAGAGATGACCAAACAACAACACCTTATGATCCGCACTGCAGCACTGTTGTATGTAGCGTAATTAGTTCTCAAACACTTCAAACTTCGCATGGAAGCCCATAAATCCGCACTGAACCTTACCACAGGAATCCGCAAACTGTTTGAGAGATGACCGAGTTCTTACTTGTCAAATCAGCCACAGACCAGGTATATAGATATAGACAGAACCAACACTTTGGCATATAGGTCGACTTATCATTTGATTGAAGGCCGACTTGTAACACATCATAATAGCTTGATTTTCAACATTGATGTAGAGTTGAATTTAGCCATTGGTTCACGTTTTCTTTGACTAGGTCTTGAGCATTCCTTAGACTACATGGTTCACATACATATGACGCCGACCAACACTTTGGCATATAGGCCGACTTGTAACACATCATGATAGCTTGATTTTCAATGTTGATGTAGAGTTGAATTTAGCCATTGGTTCACGTTTTCTTTGACTAGGTCTTGGAGCATTTCTTAGACTAGATGGTTCATATACATATGACACATACTACATTTATATCTAGAAGACAAAAACCTAGTTAGACATCAAGAAGAAGTCTACTAACCTATAACAAAAGTCTAATAAGCTCTTGCTCATGAAACCCATGAGGCAAGTGCAAAATACATTTTATTATCTTTGTCTTCTACTTTACATAAATACATAATTACATAGTCAACATGAAGACCGACCTAGTTACACTTTTCAACAGTTCCTAGGCAAGAGTGGGTGGAGGGGCTTGGGAATAGTGAAGTTGCTTGACTTATCATAGTTGCATAAACTAGGCATGTTATGAAAATATTACCTTTGGACCCCCCTAAATGCCACTAACATCAAGGTGAATATGGAGTTAAGGATTCAAAATCCCTAGGTGGAGGACAATGTTTGACCCTGTCCCTTATTTCATGAGAACTAGACACCCAAGGTTTGTAATATTGACTTGTATCATTTCTTTAGATGACTGGGAGATGCTATGCCTAGCCAAGAGTGGGTGGAGGGGCTTGGGAATGGTGAATCTGCCTGATCTATCATAGTTGCATAAGCCAAGCATAGTATGAGAAAATTACCTTTGGACCCCCTCAATGCCACTAACATCAAGGTACATAGAGGGTTTGGTGACTAAATGCTAGTTTCATACACTAATACATGACAAAATCCAATGGAAATGTTGCAATCACCCCAATCTTAAAATCCTAAATTTTTTTAAGTTCGGTGGATTTTGAGTGGGATATAAAATTCTACTTTCTCCATATAAAATCCATTGAGGTTGGAACTTGGAACCACTCTAAAAATCTTGAAAAATGTATGGTAGTGCTAAAAATTTAAGTAAAAGGATGAGAATTCAACCAATTCTCATTTAATTCAATCACCAAACTTGAGAATTTAATTTTGTAATTCTAATTTTATCACCAAGAACTTTCCATGGTTTGGTTGTGTTCCTCAAGACCCTATTAGAGAATCTTGAGGTGAACCTAGCCTTAATATTGACCCATAGCAACCGCGAACACGTTACTTTGTTTTACCCCTTCTCCACCTTAAACCCTAGACTTTACAAGCCTAGGCCTTGGTGGGTGTTCATTAAATGTCACTTCGGGGGATTTAACTTTAGCCTCTAGGGTCACTTGATCCCTGAGCCTTAACGGGAAGCCTCCCTTGTGGTGGAGGGTATCCATCACTAAAATAGAAGAGGACCCATAGCAACCACGAACACCTTACTTTATTTTACCCCTTCTCCACCTTAAACCCTAGACTTTACAAGCCTAGGCCTTGGTGGATGTTCATTAAATGTCACTTGGGGGGATTTAGCTTTAGCCTCTAGGGTCACTTGATCCCCGAGCCTTAACGGGAAGCCTCCCTTGTGGTGGAGGGTATCCATCACTAAAATAGAAGAGGAGTTGTTCTTGAGGTGATAGTGGTAACACTCTTGTGTGTTGTGCATTTGTCTTGCCTAGCGAGGCTCTGCATTAAGGTGCAATATTTTTTTGTAACAAGCCTCTTTAGTGCCACTCTACTTGCCCATTTACAACAAAATCTTATAGTTTAGTGCAAAGGCTTGCTAGGCAAGACAAATGCACAACAAACAAGAGGGTTACCAATGTCACGTTAGCAACAACTCCTCTTCTATTTTGGGGATGGATACCCTCCACCACAAGGGAGCCTTCTTATTAGGGCTTGGGGATAGAGTAACCCTAGAGGCAAAAGATAAATGCTTGCCAAGTGAGATACAATCAACAACCACCAAGGTCTAGGCTTGTAAAGGCTAGGGTTAAAAGTGGAGAAGGTGTAAAACAAAGTAAGGGATTCATGGTAGCTCTAGGTCAATCCTAGGTAGCTATGGGTCAATCCTAAGGCTAGGTTCACCTCAAGAGTCTCTAATAGGGTCCTAGAGCACACCCAAACCATGCAAAGCCCTTAGCTACTGCAAACTAGGGCAAATTTTGCAATTTATGAAAGAAAAACAAAGTTTATAGCAACAACAATCATCAACCTCTCAAAGTATGCAAAAGTTACATACAATGATATCTAATTTAATGAGCAACTTAGGGACAAGAAATTTCCCAATTTTCCAATTTCCCTATAATTTCTACTTAAATGTGATGTCAGAATATGGCGGTACAAGGCATGAAAAACCATCAAAATGTTTCTCTAATGCACTTTAAATTGTTTCCAATGCTTAGAACATATATTGACAAGCTAAAGTATTCTAACCAAACAAGATTTTGTTGAATTTTATTCCCAATACTCCATGCAATAATAATAAAAAAATCATTTTATTTTTTTAGGGTTTTATATTTCAAAGGGAAATGGGAATTTGATGCAACACTTGACAAGGACTAGTGCCTTCTCAATATAGGGAATATGGCATGTGGAGTCTAGGATACAAATCCATTAGGGTTTCTTCTAGGGTTATTGCTAGCTCAAACAAAGCTAGGGAAAATAGATTAACTTATCCTTTGGTTTGAAACTAAGTTTTCAAATTTTCAAAGCAATTCAGGGGAGGGAATAAACTAACTCCACTCCTAAAATACTTGGAGGATGGGTTTATCTCAATGAGGGAAGATGAAACACTATTGCCAAATAATCCAACTTAACAATGAGAGCATAATCCTATGAACATAATCCAAGCAAAGCCAATAACATTTATGAGAAATACCAAACTAAATATTTTTTCTTTCATTAGTTTTTGTCATTTCTTTTGATTCTACCACGATTTATATCTTTGTCTTTTAAACTAATTGCATATTTAATATCAATGATGATAGACATACATAATTGATGGTGTACGAGTATTTATAATGGAAATTTATCCCACCTCCTCACAATATCAAATTTCTTATATTTCTTTATTTCCACTTCTTTATATCTGGTCTATAGTAACCAAGGAATAGGTGCTCCCCTTAGTGTAATTTAAAAATTCCCACCTCTTTATATATGTTCTAGAGTGACCAAGGAGAAGGTGCTCCCTAAGTAGTGCCACAAGAGGCTACCACCCTTTTAATAGGTGCCTCTGTGAGTATTAGCAAAATTGAAAGAATTTTGTTCGACACAAAATAGTGATACAAACATTGGACTATTGGGAAGGTAGAATGGTGCTAGGGATGATTGTTGCAATGAAATCTTTCATCTTAGTGCAAAGGCTCACTAGGAAAAACAAATGCACAACACAACAGTGTTACCATTGTCACCTCAACAACTACTACTCTAATATTTTACTAATGGATATCTGTTAAATTTAGATAAGCATGGTGTTCTATGCTTGATGCAATTTTACTTCAATATTTCTTAGGCCTGATACAAAATAGCAATCACATAAACATGAAAGTAAAATGCTGATAGAACACAATAATAGATCAATAGAAGACAAGCCAAATATAGATCAAATTTACAATTCCCTTTTGTCCAGCAAAGATATAAGATATTGTTGCGTTACGACAGTCAACAGGATGCTTCAGCCAGCAAAGGCTTTCTAGATCAGCCAACCCTCCAAGTGTTACACACACAGCCCTCAAAGGCAACTCATCAAAAGTCAAAGCTGGTCAACCAAAAGTCAACGTAGGATAATCAATAGAAAGTCAACGCTGTGGATTAGGGCTTAGGTCAAATTGCTCCTTTTTCCTTGATTTTTGTGCCCAGCTGTATGGCCTCCAAAAATTGGATTTTCAGCAAAGTTTGGAGGTCAAACGGTCAAGGGTTGATCACAGTCAATGCTAGTCAACGCTTAGCGAAACAATCCTAAATAGATCCACAGATTTTCCCCAGCTTCAGCTCCGCACGTGTGAAGGAAAGAGGCCTCCAAAGGCTATCGAACCAATCAGATCACAATGAGAGATGTGTGATGAGTTGATGATGAAGATTACCTCCAAGTCTCTCCAATTTATATCCATTAGTGAGGGTGTGTGACACATCTATTAGGCATGTGAGCCTACATTACAAATCTGGCCAGCCTTGCACATGTGAAAAATAAATTCAAAATAAATGTTCTGCTCATCCAAACAAGATGATATTTAGATCAATCTTGCACCTCTCCCAAAGAGGAATCCAAAAAAAATATGATGATTGTCATATGAGCAGTGCAACATGGAGTTTGGACCTAGTTGCCCAAAATTAACACTCCCTCTCAACTAGGGAGAACTCCATCTTTCCACAAGTAGCATCCATTAGTACCATCGTGTACTTTTACCAAACATCATGCGTCATCCTGCCGTAACTTGCTTTGCTGGCTCTTTCTCAGATAGAACAAAAGGTGAGTCACAAAGACATCACACTCGGCTGACCCGAAGTCAGCTTAGAGGTTAAAACCTCTCTTAGACTCAAAAAGAGTCTCATACTAACCCAAAGTTAGTTTACTGACCTGAAGTCAGTTTTAGAGGTAAGAACCTCATCATACTTGATCCCAGACATGGTTACTTGGGAGCGGGAGCGGGAGCGCCATTTTCAAAAGCTCTCGGTCCGAAGCGTTTCGGGGAGCGTTTTTACAATATATATATATTTTATATTTTGATGCATATATGTCAACAAAATCATGTAGAATGATGAATTAGACATAAAAAACTTAAAAACATAGATTGAACCATATAACATCAATCATCTAGAAGTTATAATCTTCATCAACCACGCCCACAAGTTGGAAACATACAACATATTGACTCTTGAGATTCATCAATCTTAAAGTTTCAAGCTTTCAAAATTCAATATATAACATTTATCATCATTGATATTTAACATTTATCATCATTGATATATATCATTTATCATCATTGATTCATTGATTTCAAAATTCAATATATAACATTTATCATCATTGATATATAACATTTATCATCATTGATTCATTGATCACCATAGTTGTACTTGTAAGCTAAGTGTAACCAATAACCATTACAACAAAGAATATTTAACATGAAATGAAATGTTATAAAACTGTTCAACTGTTCAAAGAGTCAATAAATATGAAAGAGCCAACTTTCAACTGTTCAACAGTTATAAAAGTTAAAAACTACTAGAAAATAGAAAAGACTATTTAACTGTAAACAGTAAATCTATTTGATCTATTGGCTGGCCCCTTGCCACGCCCACGAGAAATGTCTAATTTGTGAGAACCACGAGGCGATGGTGGTCTTCTAGTACTCTCATGAGTACCACGACCATAACTAGAAGGCGGAGGGCAACGTGAGGATGTAGGTGGAGGCTGAATCTTCAAAGGAACAATAGATGGAAATCGAACACTGGCACTGGCACCCGCACTGCTACTAGATGGTGGGACTGGCCCTGGGTGTGGTAGTGGCATGGTTGTTGTTGCTTCATCATTATCTCTCAAAATTTCTACTTCCAATTCTTCCATATGTATAGTGCCGTCCTCCAAATTATCGTCCTTTGGGTTGTTGTCCCAAACTTTATATGATTGATCCTCATAAGCCCGATCACAATAATGACTCAACAACCTCAAGTTGTAATGCACATAAACCAAGCTTTCTGCTCGGATTTCATTTAACCTATTTCTTCTCACATTATGTATGAAGCTGTAGGTGCTCCAACACCTCTCTGTAGAAGAAGTATTTACAACTTGTGAGAGAACTTTTTTTTTCCAACTTTGGAAAAAGTCCCATGCTGCCATATGCTTCCCACCATGTGAGAGCATCAAATCTGTCTCTATCTTCCATTGCATGGAAAGAACCAAAGTTAGCAGTGCAACTGAAGTATCTTCCTAATTCAAGGCACAATCTAGCACACTCCTCCCTGTCGGGGACCAACTTGTCTAATGCTTTCATGTATCCCTCTTGTACCTCTGGATCTGTGTGAGGTTTGATCCTAACCCCACCTCCAGGTGTAGGTTGACCCAACCAAGATGGATAGTAGTATTTTGGCATAAGGATATATGCCAATGCATGTAGTGGAACATTAAGTTTATTCTACTGTGCACACACATAATCGTGAATCATTGCATACAAGTTGGGATCATTTTCCTTAACATCATCTTTTATTTGCCCCAACATGCTATCCATCTACTCATACACCTCCCCAATCATTGGCTTATTTGTATATGAAAAGTGAATCATGTGATAAATGGGCTTGGTGAAATTCAAAATTTCCCTCACACATGCCCAAAACAAAGGATCAAGAGCGGTCTCCTCCACCTGTTCAAAACCTTGCCTGTCAACTATTGTTGTGTCCTGTCCTTTAATACCTACTAGTGTGGACTTGATACCATGGCTGCCAATGACTCTCTTACCTTCAGAAGGCGCCTGAAGGTGAGGTAATAGCTAGCAAATCTAGTCTTTGCTATCTTCAACAACTCCAATTTTGAGTGAGTACGGAAAAGCCTCTTGTACAAATCACCAAGCCATTTGTATTGAGGTTGTTTGTTTTTAATTATGTCATGCATCAAAAGGTTCATTGTTTGAACCAAACACCCAAACCAAAATATGTTGTGGTATTTATCCTCAATATTTGCTCCTGCTGCCTTACAATTAGTAGCATTATCAGTGATGAGTTGGACGACATTGTATGGCCCAATACTTTCAATTGTTTCAAGTAATGGTTCTGCAATGTTAATGCCAGTCTTGAATTTGTCTGAATAATCATATGTTGAAAGGAATATTGCACCACTAACAGACACAGCCAGAACACTTATCAATGGCTTTGCTTTTACATTTGTCCATCCATCAGATACAATGGACACTCCATGCTCATGCCAAGAAATTGTCATGATCCAAGAAATGCTCATTCAAAGAATGACTTATTTTAGATTTTTCATGATCAAGTCCCACGGTTTTGGCCTTGTCATACCAAGGGCTCCTGTATCCTTTGGGGGCATCATTAATGGCAGAAACCATTTCATGCCAATAAGGTGAGCGAAGAACATTGAATGGTACCCCACATGCATAGAGAAACCGGAAATTTTTTGAATCCACATCATTCCTAGACTCTTCGTCAAGGAAATCGGATATGGTTCTATGCCTTAAGGAGATGTTTGGTCCAGGTGTGCCTCCATATCCACTACCATGGGTGGAAGTTGATGGATTTCTTTGTCCATGATGTGTTGGACCTGATGGTGCATAAGAATCAATGAAACCCCTAGATCTTTTAGATCTCTGTTAGGCAGCCTGCTCTTCCTTTCTGTATTTCTCTCTCTCTGTTGCTGGCACACTTACACAAATTTTGATTCCTAGATTTTTATCTCCATCCCCTGTCATTTTCCCACAAAGGTGCCTTCTGGCACGGGTTTATGAACTTGTGTATTCTTTATTGCAATGGGGGAAAAGAAATTTAGTGGTTCCACCACCTTTCCCTCCTTCCTACCTCTGAACATATTTCCACAATGGTGTTTGACTTTGGTCATATTTAGTTGGGGTCTCTGTGGCCTCATGTTCTCCACTCTCCCCTTCCTCCTCAGCATACTCCTCCTCTTCAGGATTTTCATCAAATCCACTATAACCCACTTCTTCATCCTCCTCTTCTCGAATGGGCCTCTTTCTTCTACTCTCCAACACCATTATTACAAAAAAAGGAACCAACATGAAGAAAACCCCAAGCCATATAGCCATGATGTTTCAAGTTTCAAGTTTCTAGCCTCCAAAAAAAATGGAGGAATGCCAAATGGGAATAGGAAAAAATGCAACGTAGAAAAGAAAAACAATTCAATTTTTCACTTTTCAACACATTAAAATGCAACATTGAGAAAAAAATTCAAGTTTTCATTTTTGAACAACTTAAAATTGCAACATAGAAAAAAAAACTAGATCAGAGAGTCCGACCTCTTTGTCCTGAGTCTTGACTCCTTCAATCCTCCTTGTTGCTCTCTTCAAGCTCCTTGGTCTCTCCTCTTTCTCTCTTGCAGCTTGCTCCTTTCTCTCTCCTTGATCTCTCCTTCTCTCAAGCTCTCTCTTCATTCACAAACCAACAATGACAACAATGAGGAGGGGCAGGCTTTTTATTAACCCCCCCCCCCCCCCCGGTTTCCTTGTAAAACAAATCGTCGCCGAATTTTTTTCCGCGCTCGAGAGAGTTTTTTTTCCAGGGAGCATTCGGGAGCGAATGCTCCCCGAGTGCTCCCGCAATTTAAAAAATGCTCCCGATTCGTTTTTTTAATGGCAGGAGCGCTCGGGGAGCGTTCACTCCCTAGAAACCAGGGAGCGTTTTTTCAGGCTTGGAAGCAGGCTCCCGAGCGCTCCCAAAATGCTCCTGAACAAAGTGCGTTTTGGGAGCGAGATCCGGGGTGGGGGGTGTGACGCTTCCCAACAACCTTGATCCCAGATCAAGGTGTTGGACATGTGCCATCCTAGTCATAGAGAGTACGACAATCTCCAATGCATCCATCGGTCTTGCTATTGGTCTCTATCCACATTTCCCACCTCATTGGCCAAATGAGAGGTACTTCCCATGAGTCCGAAACTCCATGGGTAGGATGCGTGCTGGGCATAGATCAAAGAGAGGTGAACCAACTCAATATCATAACGGTGGGACAAAAGTACCACAAGGTTCGACAAGCCTAGCCTCGTGAGTGCTTATAGCTCCAAGAACCTATCCCCAAGCCCCCTAGAGCTCTCAGAGCTCATAGTCCAAATCAAGCAGAACCCTCAGAATAGGGTCTTTCCACGATTCTAAGGTTGTCACGGAAGGTTAGGAACTTGAACTTCCCCAGGGGCTTCGTGAGAATCATCAGTTCCTATATGATCGAGCCTTATGGTGCCTCACTGTACCATATCCAGGATAAAGTGGTACCTGATATCAATATGCTTGGATCGATCGTGGAACACGCAATTCTTAGAAAGACGAATCCCACGCTGGTTATCACAAAGGATAACGGTGGTATCTAGCACATGCTCAAATAGCTCACTGAAGAGATTTTGCAACCAAACAGCTTCACAACAGGCCATACTCGCTGCAATGTATTCGGCCTTAGTGGTGCTTAAAGCCACCGACTTCTGCTTCCTGCTCATCTAAGATATCGAAGCAGAACCTAAAGTGAAGCAACATCTAGATGTGCTCTTACGATCCACAACATTGCCATCCAAATTGGCATCAGTATGTCCATGGAGTTTCAAACTCTCGAGAGTGTATCTCAACCTGTGGTTAATTGTGCCCCGAAGATATCTCAATAGATTCTTGGCACCAATCCAGTGAATGTGATGAGGATCAACCATATGTTGACTCAAAGTGTTCACTGCAAAACATACGTCCGGACGGGAGTTCACTAAGAACATCAAGCCCCCCACGAGTTGTCGATACTCAATAGGATTTGCTAGCACGGGCCCAGCAGCGTTTCCACACAACTTAAAGTTGAGATCCATCGGTGTCGACACAGACGTACAGTCCACCATACCAAATCTCTCCAACAACTTCACGACATATTTTCCTTGAGAAAGGAAAATCTTGCCTGGCCTCTGCCAGACCTCCAAGCCTAGGAAATAGTGCATTAGTCCTAGGTCTTTCATCTCAAACACGGAAAATAGCTCCCTCTTACATTGATGAATGAGAGGGTCAACACCTGTCAGGAAGAGATCGTCCACATAGAGAACCAGAATGAGAGGCCTTTCTCTATCAACCTTAAAGTAAAGGTTCGGATCAACATTACTTCGAGTGAAGCCCAGCTTCATCAAGTGGCTATCTATCCTCTCGTACAAAGCCCTGGGGGCTTGCTTCAACCCATAGAGGGCTTTCTTCAACCTGCATACATGGGTGTCTCTATCTCGGACTTTGAACCCCAGAGGTTGCTCCACATACACCTCTTCCTTTATAGATCCATGTAGAAAAGCGGTCTTCACATCCATCTGATGTAGACTCCATCCTTGCGTAGCAGCAAGGGAAATGATAGATCGGATGGTGGTATAGCGGGCCATAGGTGCAAATATATCATCATAATCTATGCCTTCGTTTTGAGAGAAGCCTCGGACAACAAATCTTGCCTTGTATTTTTCAGCACTTCCATCAGATCCATGCTTGATCTTATAGAGCCATTTTGTGGTGACAACAGATTTGTCCTCTAGTCTTGGGACCACTTCCCAGACATCATTTTTCATAATGGACTCATATTCTTCGTGCATAGCATCCTTCCAAACTTGATGCTTTACGGCTTATTAAAATGATCCAGACTCAGATTGTACAATCGTACTCATGGCTGCTAGATACCCCTGGTATCTCTTCGGCTTCATGCTTTCACGGAATGTCCCCCTTGGGACAATATGTCTCTCAGCATCTGTGAGAGTATCCCTGAGCCATGAGGGTCTTCTCTTATTTGAAGGAGGTGGATCAATAGGATCCATAGGTCCTTCAAGATCAGGCTTTGGTTCATCCTTCGACTCTTCCTGCTTCCTTGCTTCTTCATCTTCTTTGTCTTCCTTGGAGCTAGGAAGATTTCTCACTTTCTTGAGGGCAACATCTTCATCGAAGGTGACATCGTGGCATATCTCCACTTCTCTTTGACTAGGCTTTGGTTCATCCTTCGACTCTTCCTACTTCCCTGCTTCTTCATCTTCTTTGTCTTCCTTGGAGCTAGGAAGATTTCTCACTTTTTTGAGGGCAACATCTTCATCGAAGGTGACATCGTGGCATATCTCCACTTCTCTTTGACCAGGCACATAGATTCTATATGCCTTCGAAGTTTCACTGTAGCCCACAAACATTCTCTTCTTTCCAAAAGCATCTATCTTTCTTCTCTTTTCTTTTGGCACATGAAAGTAAACAGGACAACCAAAAACTCTAAAATGAGAAACATCAGGTTTCTTACCAGAGAAGACTTCTTCGGGAGTTTTGGAGTCCAGAGCGGAATGTGGGCATCTATGTTGAACATACACAACAGTGTTCGCATCTTCTCCCCATAGAAACTTCGGTAGACCATGCTCACATAACATGGCGCAGGCAGCGTCCACAATGGTCCTGTTCTTTCTTTCAGCAACACCATTTTGCTCAGGAGTGTATGCAGTTGTAGTCTCCCTCTTAATGGCAGCTTCTCTACAAAAGTATTTAAACTCATTTGACTCATACGCGGTCCCATTGTTGGTCCTCAAATATTTGATTTTCCACCAAGGCCTTGAAGGTACAGAACCATTTGAATACTTCATCCTTCTTCTTCAAAAAATATATCTAGGTCTTGCGGGAGAAGTCATCAAGAAGAGTCATGTAATAGGAACTTCCGACCAATGATGTCACGGGCAACATACCAGATAATTCAGGGTGTATCAACTGCAAAATATTAGTTGTCTTTGTGACACTTGAGGGGAATGGTCCCCTTGTATGCTTCCCTTCGGAACAACCCTGAAATATACCTTCATGATCATCTCTAAATTTGGGCATCCCTGTCACCACCTTCCTTGCTTCGGGAAGGGCTTGTAATGAAGGTGTGCAAACCGTCGGTGCCATAACTCTATTTGAAGAGTTGTATCACGTGACATAGCGCCCAATGGGCTTCCTCCAACCTGGTAGAGTGTATCAACTTTATTCTTCCAAATAAGTACCTTTCCATCAACAAATGCCACCTTGAACCCTTTGACTTCCATTGTCGAAATGGACACTCCAACCTGGTAGAGTGTATCAACTTTAAAACCAATAGAAAGAGCTTCCTTGAAGTTATTCTTCCAGATAAGTACCTTTCCATCAACAAATGCCAACTTGAACCCTTTGACTTCCATTGTCGAAATGGACACTAAGGTTATTCTTCAAATGTGGTACGTACAACACATCCTGTAATCGGAGGATAATCGGAGGACTTGACCTTGAGATAGATAGAGGGTCATAGTCCTTGTCCCTTTCATGGGATAGGTGGCATTATCTCGAAGGATGATTTCCAGATTAGTATCCTCTCAACCAAATCAGAGAGGGCTTCTTTATAACCAGTGAAGTGCCTTGAAGCACCACTATCAATTAACCAAACATCCACGGTGTCGGGTGGAGATATAGCAGAGGGGGCATATATAAGAATAAATTCATTTCTCTTATTATCAACAACATTAGACTCATCATACCTGGAATTTCTTGACCTCTTGAAAGGTTGCCCATTTCCACTATGATTAGAGGGAGCCTTCCTTTTTCCTTTGAACCTGTTGTTCCTTTGATTGCCATTCCCTCTCGAGTTGTTGTTGTCATCATCCCTAGGAGAGTCCATTTTATTAGGGCACTCTCTTGCATAGTGACCAGTCTTGTTACAAGTGTAACATCTTCCCTTCTTTCCTTTGGGCCCCGCTCTACCATGGTTTTGATTTCTCGGGCCACCGTGGTTCTTCTTCTTTGCATGAGCGATGAAGGCAGTAGGGTCACTTCCATTTCCATTCGAGGCATATTCCATCATTCTTGTTTCCTCTTGAGTGCATCACGTCAATATTTCATCAAAATCAGGAATCACATTATTATTAAGAATAGTGGTATTGAATACATACCAATCACGAGGGAGACCTCCAAGTGCAATAAGAGCCATCTCTCGATAAGATATTGCTTCTCCAATAGCTAGGAGGTTATTCCTGATTTCAGTGAGCCTCATAAAATAGGGTTGAATAGATTCATCCTTGCCCTTCTTGATATTCTTCAATTGATTCTTGAAGAAAAGGATTTGATTAGCATTGGTAGCCCTGAACATGCTCATCAGCTTATCGTACATCTCTTTAGATGTGTTCATCTCAAAAATGTAAGCAACCAAGTGCTTATGAATAGAATCCCGGATAATCATCTTTGCTTTGATTTCCCCCTTTCTATACTTTGTCTTTGTAGCAACAACTGCATTTGATGGAGGCTCTCGAATCTTTCCCTACACATGGTCCATGACATCTTGATCTTCTAGCACCAAATCCAAAGACATCTTCCATGCATGATAATTAGACTTATCAGTCAATTTATTATTAGCCTTGAAACCCTTGTAGATTGAGGAGGCCATTTGTCCTTGATAGGATTTCTTTCTTCAGTGACTGCTTCTAACACAAGCTTAGACTTTGTCTTCACCTCATCTTTGACACCATGTTAAATTTAGATAACCATGGTGTTCTATGCTTGATGCAATTTTACTTCAATCTTTCTTAGGCCCGATACAAAATAGCAGTCACATAGACATGAAAGTAAAATGCTGGTAGAACACAATAATAGATCAATAAAAGACAAGCTAAATATAGATCAAATTTACAATTCCTTTTGTCCAACAAAGATATGAGATATTGTTGCGTTATGACAGTGAATAGGATGCTTCAGCCAGCAAAGCCTTTCTAGATCAGCCAACTCTCCAAGTGTCACACACACAGCCCTCAAAGACAGCTCATCAAAAGTCAACGCAAAAAAGTCAACGTAGGATAGTCAATAGAAAGTCAACGTTGGAGATTAGGGCTTTGGTCAAACTGCTTCTTTTTCCTTGATTTTTGTGCCCAGCTGTACGACCTCCAAAAATCAGATTTTCAACAAAGTTTGGAGGTCAAACGGTCAAGGGTTGACCACAGTCAATGCTGGTCAACGCTCAACAAAACAACTCTTAACAAATCCGCAGATTTTCCCCAGCTTTAGCTTTGCACGTGTGAAGGAAAGAGGCCTCCAAAGGCTATCGAACCAATCAGATCACAATGAGAGATGTGTGATGAGTTGATGATAAAAATGACCTCCAAGTCTCTCCAATTTATATCCATCAGTGAGGGTGTGTGACACATCTATTAGGCATGTGAGCCTACATTACAAATATGGCCGACCTTGCACACGTGGAAAATAACTTCAAAATAAATGTTCTGCTCATCCAAACAAGATGATCTTTAGATCAATCTTGCACCTCTTCGAAAGAGGAATCCAACAAAAATATGACCATCATCATATGAGCAGTGCAACATGGATTTTTGACCTAGTTGCCCAAAATTAACAATATCCCCCACAACAAGGGAGGTTATTTGGTAGGGCTCAGGCATCTCAAGTAACTCTAGGAGGTTAAAACTAAATGACCCCCAAGTGACATACAATTAACACGAACCAAGGCCTAGGCTTGTAATGGATAGGGTTTAAAGCATAGAAAGAGTAAAACACAAGGGGTTTTTGGTAACTATGGGTCTGTCATAAGCCTAAGTTCACCTCAAGAGTAAATAATAGGGTCCTAGAAGACATCCAATCCATGCAAAGCCCTTGGCTGCTACAAATTAGACAAATTTCATTAACTCCTCTAATATTTTAATGATGGATACCCTCCACCATAAGGGAGGTTACCTGGTAGAGCTTGGGGATCTCAAGTAACCCTAGAGGCTAAAGCTAAATGCCCCGCAAGTGACATACAGTTAACACCCACCAAGGCCTAGGCTTGTAATGGCTAGGGTTTAAGGAGGAGAAAGGGTAAAACACAAGTAAGGGGTTCTTGGTAGCTATGGGTCAGTCATAAGCTTAGGTTCACCTCAAGAGTATATAATTGTTGATTTTTGGTAGAATCGGAAGTGCTTTAAGTCTCAAAATTTGATTGTGGAGAGTCTTAGGCACATGTATTCCAAAGAACCCAGAAATCGTTTGGGAAAATTCCACTCAGAATGTGATTTATTAAAATAATTAATTATTTTAATCTGACCCTAAGTTTAAACTTAGGAAAATTAAATAATTAAAGGGTATTAATAAAACATAGTGTAAATCTTCTAGAGAACATGGATCAAGTCAAGTTATAATCTTAGTCGTTGATTGGAGATCTAATCTCGGTCGTTGAAGTCTCAACGAGAAGGCTATAAAGGAACACACCTAGTGAATCTAAGTGATTGATTTTCTGAAGTAAGCAGTGCTCAGAGGAGAATTCGATCCAAGTGATTCCAACGCAGTGAGGGGTAGGGATAGCTTCCGAAAAGAGATTTTCTCAGCAGGAGAATCATCAGCAGAGAGAGGCAAAGAGTGATCCAGCAACTCTCACGTAGAGGTTGACGCAGGGCCACACAGAGGGAGCGCAGAGGGTTAGAAAGAGTCTGAGAATTTGCAGAAGAATCAGTTTCAGAAGCCAGGAACCGGGGTGTGAGACCGAGAGGCTGAGAGCAGTGATTCTGGGATGCAGATCGATCACCTAGCTGGGTGACACACTGCCTAGAGAGGCTGAAGTAGGGATTGCGCAGAGGTAGTGCAGGGCCTGCCAGGGGAACTTCATCCAGTGACTGGATCAGTCGGGATTTTTCAGTGATTGAGTGAGGTAAAACTCACAATATTTTTGCCAGTATTTCTCTCTTTATAACTGGATTACCTTTGTGGTATTTAGATATGTATTCAAAATTTGCTACTACTTAATAAAATCAAACCCTCAGATTTGCTACACCGGTTTTCCCGCATTGGGTTTTTTCGGGGACTTTCATCCAAAAATAACGATGTCCTGTGTGTATATTTTTCTTTGGCTAAGTCTTTGTTTCAAAATCATAAGTAATTAAGTGTATTCTACTTCAGTAATTTGCTTCAGTATTTCATGAAGAAATCTGAAATAATTCTGTATTTACAAATAGGAGAAGTAAATTGAGTTGGTTGCAGTAGGATTCTGCAGATCATTTAGATCTAGGAATTTTCACATGTTATCAGAGCAATGTTTGATGTGAAACAAGAAGAGAAGATCTAGCATTGAAGCGAAGGCCGAATTGCTGCAGCAACAACAGATCGAATCCCCAGAGGGATTGCACAGTTCTAGCCAGAATGGCTGAATTTTCGAGGTGGTCTCTCTCTGAGTGAGTCGACAGAAAGGTAAGACTTTCGGATCGATATGTTGCCGAGGCAGAGGGAGTAGTGCACAGCCTTCACCCAGAGCCAGAGGGACGCAGTTTTTCTGCAAGTAGTTGCTGGGTAGAGAAGCATTAGACGAAGAAGAAGAGCACATAGTGAGGGAATTCTTCCTCAATGAGTTCCTTGCCGTTTTTATCGTTTGTTGGTAGTAGAGGAGAATTAGACTTACCAGCTCCATCAGGGAGTTGTTATATAAAAATTATTAATTATTATTAAATGTAATTATATTAGGCAAAAGGGCATGATAAAAAATCATGCCCCTTCACCAAGGGATACCACAAGGCTATATTAAGCCATGGTCTCTCCCATTTTGTAATGGGAGAGACCGTTTCTAAGTTTTACGCTTCATTTTGTATCAGAGCAGTTCGAGCCTTCGACTACTTAACCACTGCATAGAGCCATGCTCTCTGATCCAAGTCTTTGAGCATAAAAATTGACAACTTTGTTGCAGTCATAATTCGCTACAAGTTTGTGGAGTGTCTCCATTTGCGTTATTAGGCCTTTGGCCATTTAAAAAAAAGACGAAGAGAGAATTTAAAGGAAAATACATACATAGTGGAAAAAAGAAGGTAAAGAGATTATTTCCACAAAGAACCGTGGTTTCTTTGCAATATGGCCTTTTTGCTCACAAGGACATCCTAATTGTCACGAGTCATTCAGAAATAAAAATTTCGTCTACACAAAATGTTACAAAGCTTTTACCTTGGTTGAATGTTTAAGTGATACAGAAAAACAAACATTAGCAAGACAAATGAAATAATTAATGGCAACAATTGGGAAACAAAATACAGATTTTAATAATGAAATGAAGAAGATGGGTTCTAAATTACAAGATAAACACCCCTCATCATCTCTACAAAACGATGTCATCCCATGTACCAAGAAATTACAGTTGAAAGATCAAAAGCAAGACATAATAGCCGAACTTCGGCAAAACAGGAAAGTGTTACAACAAGAATATGAAGATCTTGCAGATATACGTTACAAACAAGTAATGGAAAAGGACGAAGAAATTTCTCGCCTTAAGGACCACGTTGAAAAATTAATTGGACAAATCAAGAAGACTAAGGTCACAAACAAGGAACTCAAGAAACACTTATTAGAACAAGAAGAGGAAAAGTTACGTGTAAAGATCCTTAATAAAAAATTATTAGAACAAATCAGAAGTTTAAAAGATGATGAGAAGAATACTAAGGATAAAATCAACAATTCAGAAAACGAAGAACTTTTACGTCTAAGGAATCATAATCAAAACCTTCTTACGCAAATCAAGAAGCTCAAAAGTAACAAGAAGCTACTTAATGTCAAGTTAGAAAAACATACTCAAGAAGGAGTATCAAAGTCTTTAGTCCATGTTGAAGAAAAAAATCCAAACTCCGATCTAGTCAATATCCCAACTAAAGAAGAGGAAAAACTAGATGAAGTAAATATGTACTTAGAAGTTGTAGTTCCAACAAAAAAAGATTCAAGTGAAGATCCAGAAATTAACCATTCAACGTCCTTGGCTATAGGAAATCATTGGCTATAGGAAATCAGGTACTTCAAATAAATCAAGGAGATGACATAAACAAGATGAGGGAAAATCAAATCACTAGAATTCCTTATCGACATTCGAATCACGAAAGTAGACAACTTGATCATGCTACGTATTCAGAACAGAAACAACAAATTGATGTTCCGAAGAATACTAATGTCACTACAATCCACTCAGGTGATAACAATTCATCACAAGTTGCTAGTCACCACAAGATTCCACAGAAGATTGATCTAGGATGGTCTGATCCCTTCTTAGTGCGACCGTTTTGTTTGTCACTTAGAGGATCATACCAACTTGTATCAACAAGGATGACTACCCCGAGACGAGAAGACATTCATAGGAGAAAAAAAAGATAAGCCTTTTTTATCAACAAGCTTTGAGGACAAATCTTTTTGAGAAGGAAGACAATGTTATGAATAAAATAATATAAATAATGTAACCCATAAATAATGATTAGTTAATTAGTAATTAGTGCTAAAGAGGCATCTCTGATGAGACATGACCTTTCGTGAAGAGACACCTGTTGAGGTATATAAGCAGGCCTCATTTGTAACATTCATTCATTCTTACTCATACATTTTAATATATAATATTTGTATCCTCAGTGGATATTTTCATATTCCAAATCTTCTGGAGTATTTAACGAGAAGTACGAACTTTGTTCAATTCATTTGGTATCAGAGTGGTCGATCCTCCACCTGCATTACAATTTTTTTTCCCTTTCTTCTGGTTCGTGTTCCACTGTTTCGGCCCCACCGTGTTCCGTTGTTTCTTCCGCCGTTATCTCCACCAGCTACTAACCCTACTGCCCTCACACTGCTCTTCCCACTGTCCCCATTCTCGGCCGCTCTGTCCCCATTCCCTGCCTCCGTTCCTTGCTGCCATACTTAACGCCATCTTCCTTACTCGACCACCCTCTGTTTTCGCTCTATCCGACCTTCAAATAATCGACCATTCCATCATCCACCACGCCGCCGCACTGCCCTGACCATGCCACCTCCGCACTTCCCTACCATGTCGTCCCCTTCTCCGCTGCTGCGCTACACTGCCCTACCATGCCGACCCCTTCTCCACCGCCGAGCTGCACTGCCCCGACCATCTGTCATCCACCGTTGTCATATCATCAGTCCAGTCGTTACGCTACCCTCCAACCTCTATTTCGACACTGCTTCCGCTTTCCACATCACCAAACCACCAGTTGACTACCACAGCCGCTCGACCATGTCACTGAACCACCATTCGACTACCGCAGCCCGCTCGATCCCCGACACCCCTCGACAGCCTCCGTCCACCGCTCTTCCATTTGACGTCCCCTAATCATTGTGACTTCACAGTGACGTTGTAATCTACTCATTAGTGTCATAAATCTATTCTTTATTAAGTTTTAATTAATAATTATATAATTATATATAAAATTGTAAATATATATGTATTATATAATTAATTAAAAATTAAATTAAAAAAATAATAATAATTAGGGTTAACTTAAGAAAAAGAGTTAAATTGGCAGACAAATACACACCCCCTCAAACTCGCTCAATGTCGTCAATGACAATGACTTTTCAGTAAAAAAATGGTCGATCTTGAGAATAAAATTACTAACCATTCCGATGATTTTAACAAAAATTTTGTCGATCTCGAGGGTAAGGTTACGGGACATTCCGATGATATCAAGAAACTTCAAGACACGACAAATCGGATAGAAAGACAAATTGGGCAAAACCATAGCGAGTCCACAGATAATCATAATAAAGTAATGTTGATGGTAACTGCTATTTGTGAAGGGATGAAGTTGTCGCAGGAACAAATATTCCAAAATATTGAACATAATCAACAGAACAATTCGGCAGATTCAAGAAATTCAACAGATCATCATGACAAAACAGACTCTCTAAAAACATCATCCCCGCACCATCAAGAAAATAGTAATGCGAATTTTCAAAATAAGCAGCTTTGGAATACATTCACTAATCAATACCCTTTTTTCGCTCCATCGTTAGCAGTGTATCAACGAAGAGAAAAAATCGAACTACCCAAGTTCGACGATAAACAAAAAGGCAGCGTTGCGTGGCTTAATAAAGCCGAAGAATATTTCGAGATTTACAACATTGTCAGTGATGAAAAGATTAAGCACGCTAACATGAAAATGGAAGGAGAAGCCTATAATTTGTATATGTGGTGGAAAATGTTGATTTATGGTAACATTAGATGTGCTCTAGCCTTGTAATTTTGGATACAGGCTAGGACACATGTATTCCATAATACCCAGAAATGGTTTTGGAAAATTCCACTTAGAGATGGTTTAATTAAATTAATTAATCATTTTTTAATGTTACCCAAAAATGGTTTTGGAAAATTCCACTTAGAGATGGTTTAATTAAATTAATTAATTGTTTTTTAATGTTTTGCTATGTCTAAACTTAGGGTAATTGATTAATTAAAGGGTATTAATTAAACTAAGTGTGAATCTTCTAGAGAAAGTCATGGATCACCTCCAAGTTAATCTTAGCCCTTGATTATGTTTTAATCTTGGTCGTTGAAGGGTCAACGAAAGAATATAAGGAGGGTGAGGGGCCTATGGAAAACACATTGAGCACATTGAGCATATTGAGCATTTGGCATTTTTGAGTTTGTGTGAGGAGACACAGATTTTGGTCATAATCGAATCACTAGGGTAGGGTTTGCTAAGTGATTTGATTCAGTGATCAAATTCAGAGAGGGGAAGACGCAGAAACTGGTCAGGAGGACTAGGAGTGCATTTTAGATAGAGGCAGCAGTGACGCAGAGAGAGGGAATGCAGTTTTATGAAGGGGTGACACAGTCCCTGCAGGAAATCACACAGTAGTGACATAATGCCTTCCAGAGTAAGTCCGGAGATAGCTAGAGGTTGGGGTTTATGAGCCAGGAGGGCCAAAATCCAGTCTCAGATCAGCTAGATCAGTTGTAGAGAGAGGTAATGCAGTTCCTCAGCTTGCCCACACAGGCTTACGCAGTTCCAATGTAGGCACTCATGCAGAGGCAGAGAGAGGCTTCAACAGCGTTGTTTAGATCAGACGGGGACTTGCAGAGTGAGGTTTATCTCACAATTACATTTGTTGTCTAGATTTCTCTGAAGGGTGAGCTGGATATTGGCACCCTAGTTGTACTCAAGATTTGCTGCTTAATAATATAAAACCCTCAGATCTACTACACCGGTTTTCCCAAGTTGGTTTTTCCGGGGAATTAATCCAAAAATATCTGTGTCAAATGTGGATGTTTTTCATTATATTTTTTTCAGATTGTTTCAACATCTAGATTTACTCTGCAACATTATTTGTGTAGACTGCTTCAGAAATTACTTCAATATTTCACTGTAATGAAATAATTATGAAACATAATAGGAGAAGTAATTCAGATTTGTTGCAATACGAATCCAGATTTAGGATTTTCCACATGGTATCAGAGCTTATTTAAGCTGAAGTGTAGGAGAAACAAGGGTGAACCAGCAGATCAACGCAGGAGAGACTGGGATCCGCGAAAGCAACAACAGACCCTCCCAGAGATTATGCTGTCCAAGCCAGGAGGGCATTCCAGCGCAGAAAAGGCTCCCTCTGAGAGAGTTGACAGAGGGGTAAGCTTTTTCAACTATAGAAGAGGCAGCGTAGCAGACCAGCGTAACTGAAGGACACAGTTACTGCACAACAGTAAGAGCTAGTGCATAAAGCGTCAGAAAATTTCTGAAAAACACAGATTGGGGATTTCTTGATCTTGGAGAGTTTCTTACTCAAAGAAGCTCAGCCTCTCCCGTGCAGCAGCAGAAGCCGTGACTTACTCCACAAGGAGTGTGTAAGTCTAAGCTGAGCAGAGGGTTAGAGAAAGAAATCGACAGTTGAGGAGATGGCCAACAATGGATTGCATGACTAAGATAGATTGGAGGGTGCCTCCAACTATGTTATTTGGAAAACAAGGATTGAGTTTCTCCTTGATGAGCATGATCTAAAGGCCCTCATTGAAAGTGCAGTTGCAGAACCCTTGGATGCAGGACATTTGAGATAATTCAAGAACAAGAGCCAAGCGATTGATCGAAGACAGTGTGAAGGATCATATCATACCTCACATAGCAGCAAAGAACACTACTAGAGAGATGTGGGTAGGGCTGGAAAAGCTATACCAAGGATCTTCCGAGCAACGGAAGATGTACCGAGAGGAGAAGACGCGTAATACTAGGATGAAGAAGGGAGAGCGTTTTGACTCCTTCCTATCTCGTATTCAGGGTAACCGAGATCAGTTGTCAGCAGTAGGATCAGCTCATAAAGACTCAAAGCTGGTAAGGCTCACTTCGACCTCTGTTTTAGAAGACTATTAGGTGTTTGTCCGGAGCATTATGGGTAGAGAAAGAATTCCAGGATGGGAAGCGATGTGGGCAACCTTGCAGCAAGAAGAGTTGAGGAGAGACCTTCTCAAAATCCATTTGGAGGATGGCAGCAGCAGTTCGAAAGTCAAGAAGGAAGAAGAAGATAACACAGCCCTTGCATCAAAGGGGCAACAAAAGAAGAAGAAGAAATATCTATTTAAGATCAAGTGCTTTAGGTGTGGAGAAATGGGACATTATGCCACACAATGTCCTCTTAAGAAAAAGGATAAAGAGGAGAAGCAAGATCCTCAAGCAAGAGCTGCCAAGCTTGAGGCAGAAGGAGATTGTGCTATGTTAGCTCATATTTCGAAAGGAGAGAAATGGGCGGACATGGAGTTGTAGATCTAGAATCTACAATGGTTTTATGAACTCTTGGATTACACGCAAGCTACGACAGCCTTAAGACAGTAGCAAGATGGACTTCAGCAACAGAAGATAAGAAGACAATGCAGTAGCCAATAGAATGCAATAGCCAATAGTACTAGAGTCTAATCAGCGCAGAGAGGTAGCAACAGCAGCAGATGAGCAGTAGCGCAGTGCAGTGCAGTGCTCACGTAGTGTAGAGCAGCAACAATGTAGTCTTTTTTCAAAGAGCTAGTGCAGAAGCTAGCAGCAGTTAGTCTTATTTTTCAGTCGCAGATTTACTTGTCCAATTTCGGATGTTTTTCTGTAGCAGCGGTGCAGCAACAATAGTAGTTGAGTAGCAGCAACAGATGAGCAGCAACAACGCAGTGCATAGTGGTGCAGCGCAGTGTAGAGCAGTGCTCACGCAGTGCAACAACATAGTTGCAAAATTCAGAGGGAGTTGCAGTATAGTGGCAGTTGGCAGCTTCATGTAGGGTCAGGAGTAGTATAGTTGCAGCATTTTGTGCAGTGTTGGTAAGCAGCATCAACAATACAACAACAGATGTTCTAAAAGTCAAAGCAACACATTGAGTTGTTTTGCTAGAGCACTTTTCTCGCTAAGAGGGAGTGTTGAGTTATGGTAGCATCAGATGTGATTTAGCCTTGTAATTTTGTATATAGGCTAGGACACATGTATTCCATAATACCCAGAAATGGTTTTGGAAAATTCCACTTAGAGATGGTTTAATTAAATTAATTAATCGTTTTTTAATGTTTTCTTAAGTCTAAACTTAGGGAAACTAATTAATTAAAGGGTATTAATTAAACTAAGTGTGAATCTTCTAGATAAAGTCATGGATCACCTCCAAGTTAATCTTAGCCCTTGATTATGTTTTAATCTTGGTCGTTGAAGGGTCAATGGAAGAATATAAGGAGGGTGAGGGGCCTATGGAAAACACATTGAGCACATTGAGCATATTGAGCATTTGGCATTTTCGAGTTTGTGTGAGGAGACACAGCTTTTAGTCAGAATCAAATAACTAGGGCAGGGTTTGCTAAGTGATTTGATTTAGTGATCAGATTTAGAGAGGGGTAGACATAGAAACTAGTCAGGAGGACCAGGAGTGCTGTTAATTTTGGACAACTACGTCCAAAATCCATGTTGTGATGCTCAGATGAAGATCCCAATATTTTTATTGGACTCCTCTTTTGGAGAGGTGCAAGATCGATCTAAAGATCATCTTGATCCGATGAGCAGAACATTTATTTTGAATTTATTCAAGATATGTGCAGGTCGGCCTTAAGGATTTGTGCCCCAACAGTTGTGTCACACACCCTCACTGATGGATATATATTGGTCAACGTTGGAGGACATTTTCACTCATCTCATCTCACACATTTCTCTCTCCTCATCTAATTGGTTCGATGACCTTGGTGGCTCTTCTCTCCATACGTGGGAAATTCCAAGCAGCAGCACATTTCTGATTTCGGTCTAGGGTTTCTGCAACAAACTTTTACCAACATTGACTTTGGTCAACGCAAGGTCAAAAGGACTTGAAACTCTCCCAAAAGTTCGATTTTTCAAATCCACATTTTTTGGCACTATTACCGAGGCAAGACGTTGACTTTGACTTTTATGCGTTGACCTAGCTGCTGCTGCTGTTTGCGTTGACCGTTGACTGACAACGTTGACTTTTGAGTTGATCGTTTGGCTGTCCTAGAGGGTTGTGTGACATTGCTGGTTGGCTGACCATATTGAGACTTTGCTGGTTGAAGCATCCTGTTGACCGCCACAATGCACCATCACACTTATATATTTTTGGCTTGTCTTCTGTTGATCTACTGGTATGTTCTATCAACATTTTACTTTATTGTTTATGTGATTGCTAATTGATATTGGGAGAAAAAGTAAAGTTGCATCAAGCATAGAACATCTACATAAATTTACATGGTGTCGGAGCTGAGGTGAAGACAAAGCCCTAATTTGTAGCAATCACTGAAGAAGAGGATGGGTTCCTCAAACTACAATGGCTTTAAGGCTGATGACAAATTGACTGGGAAGGATGACTTCCATGCTTGGAAGATGACATTGGATCTTAACTTGGAAGACCAAGATGTCATGGACTATGTGCAGGGTAAAATTCAAGAGCCTCCATCCACTGCAAGTGCTGCTGCCAAAAAAAAGTACAAGAAGGGAGAAATCAAAGCAAAGCGGATGATCAGGGACTCAATTCATAAGAGTTTGGTTGCCTACATCTCTAAGCTGGGCACATCCAAGGAGATGTATGATAAGTTGGTCAACATGTTCAAGGCCAACAATGCGAATCAAGCCCTATTCTTCAAGAATCAATTGAAGAATCTGAAGAAAGGTAGGGATGATTCTGTTCAATCATACTTTTTGAAGCACTGAGCAATAGCAAAGGTGAAAGAAGTGGATTCCACAAAAAAAAGAGATAGAAATAGTGGATTGTTGGGCAGTTAGAGTGGTACAAAAGAGGATTGTTGGAGTAAAATCATGCACCTTAGGGCAAAGCCTTTTTAGGAAAGAAAAATATACAACATACAAGAGTGTTACCATTGGCACATCGACAACAACTCTTCTTTTATTTCAGTGATGGATACACTCCATCACAAGGGAGGATTCTTAGTAGGGCTAGGCTAGGGGATCAGGTAACCCTAGGGGATAAAGATAAATCCCCCCCAAATGATACAATCAACACGCATGAAGCCTAGCTTGTAAATGCTAGTGTTTAAGGCGGGGAAGGGGTAAAACACAAGCAGTTCATGATAGCTATAGGTTCATGATAGCTATAATTGCTAGGTTCAATTCTAGAGTCTCTAGTAAGGTCCCATAACACACCCAAACCATGCAAACCCCTTTGCTATTGCAAACTAGGGCAAATTGTGCAATTTATGACGAGAAAACAAAGTTTATAACAACAACAATAATCAACCACTCAAAGTGTGTAGAAAGTTACATACAATGAATGCTAATTTAATGGGAAACATAGGGATTAAAAATAAACAATTTCCCATGGTCAAATTTGCATATAATAGAAAATTAAAGGTGACAATAGCCCTAGAATATGGATGTAAAATGCACCTTAAATTGTTTCCAATCCTAAGGACATATGTGAACAAGCTAAAATATGCCAACCAAGGAATATTCTGTTGAAATTTATCACCATTACTCCATGCAATAATAAAAATAGGTTTTATTTTTTAGGGTTTTATATTTCAAAGGAAAAAATGAATTTGATACCACACTCGACAAGGACTAGTTACATACAATGAATGCTAATTTAATGGGAAACATAGGGATTAAAAATAAACAATTTCCCATGGTCAAATTTGCATATAATAGAAAATTGAAGGTGACAATAGCCCTAGAATATGGATGTAAATTACATGAAGAACCATCGAAATGCTTCTCTAATGCACCTTAAATTGTTTCCAATCCTAAGGACATATGTGAACAAGCCAAAATATGCCAACCATACTAAAAATAGGTTTTGTTGAAATTTATCACCATTACTCCATGCAATAATAAAAATATGTTTTATTTTTTAGGGTTTTATATTTCAAAGGAAAAAATGAATTTGATACCACACTTGACAAGGACTAGAACCTTCTTAATCTGGAGCATTTGGAGTTTAGGATACAAACCCCTTAGAGTTTATTTTAGTGTTATTACTAGCTCAAACAAAACTAAGGAAAACAAACTAACTGATGATTTATGAGTGTAGAACCCTATTTATGAGATAGCCCAAAATTTTGGGTGGGGGAACAAAATCTATGAGAGAGCCCAAACTAATAATTTTTTCTTTCATTAGTTCTTTCCGTTTCTTTTGATTTTACCACCGTCTATATCTTTATCTTTAGATTAATTTCATATTTAACATCAATAATGATAGACATATCATATATATAATCTATGGTGTAGGCATATTTGTAATGAGCATTTGCATCCCTGTTCACTCTCCAATATAAATTTTGTTTATTTCCAAATCCTCAGTAGGCAATAAAAATGCAAGACACACATGAGTGTTACCATTGTCATCTAAGCAACATTTTCCATTCTATTTAGTGATGGATACCCTAAAAAATGCAAGACACACATGAGTGTTACCATTTTCATCTAAGCAACATTTTCCCTTCTATTTAGTGATGGATACCCTCTACTGCAAGGGAGGCTTCTCCCGGTAGGGTTGGGGGTTCGAGTAACCCTAAAGGTGAAAGCTAAATGCCCCAAAGTGACATAAAATGAACACACTAAGGCCTAGGCATGTAAAGGTTAAGTGACATACAATGAACACACAATAAGGCCTAGGCATGTAAAGGGTAGGGTTTAGAAAGGGTAAAACACATGTAAGGGGTTCATGTCAACCATCGGTTAGTCCTAAGGCTAGGTTCACCTCAGGAATTTCTAATAGGGTCCTAGAACACACCCAAACCATGCAAACTCGTTGGATGCAACAAACTATGGAAAATTCTGCAATTTATGATACCAAAACAAAGTTTACAACAACAACAATAATGAGCCAGTCAAAGTATGCAAAAGTTACATACAGTGAAAGTTAATTTAATGAAAACTTAGGGACTAAAAATTAAAATTTTTCCATGATCAAATTAGCATATAATATCAAATTAAAGGTGACTTTAGCCCTAGAACATGGTTGTAAAATGGAAGAAAAACCATCAAGAAGCCTTAGTAATGAACTTTTAATTGTTTCAAACCTTAAGGATATACATCAACAAGCTAAAATATGCTAATTAAATAAGATTTTTCTGAATTTTATCCCCAATACTTGATGCAATAAAGTAAAAAATAGGTTTTATTTTATAAGGGTTTTATAATTGCAAGAAAAAAAAGGAATTTGATGCAACTCTTGACAAGGACTGGTGCCTTTTCAATTTAGGGTATATGGAGTCAGGATACAAAACACTAAGGGCTTCTTTTAGGGTTATTCCTAGCTCAAGCAAAACTATGACAAATAAACTAACTAATGATTTATGAGCACACTACCCTATTTATGAGAAATCCCAAGCAGCATGACCCAATCTATGAGAAAACCAAAACTAATAATTATTTCTTTAGTTATTTCCTCTCACTTATTTTGATTCTACCACTATTTATATCTTTGTCTTTCAAATTGATTGCATGTTTAATTATCAATTTATGAGAAAACCCAAACTAATAATTCTTCCTTTAGTTATTTCCTCACTTATTTTGATTCTACAACTATCTATATCTTTGTCTTTCAAATTGATTGCATATTTAATTATCAATGTTGATAGCCATCCATAATCTATGGTGTAGGTATATGTAGATAATGGGCAATTGCACCCACCCCTATATCAAATTTCTCTATTTCCACTTCTTTATATCTTCTCTAGAGAAACCAAGGAAAAGGTGTTATGCTTAATTAGTAGTGTCACAGTGTGCTACCACCCTTTCAATAGGTGCCTCTTTGTGAGTATTAGTGAAGTTGAAAGTGTAGGTATATCTATAATGGGCAATTGCACCCACCCGTATATCGAATTTCTCTATTTCCACTTCTTTGTATCTTCTCTAGAGAAACCAAGGAAAATGTGTTCTCCTTACTTAGTAGTGTCACAATTTTTCTACCATTGTTTCAAAAGGTGCCTCTTTGTGAGTATTAGTGAAATTGAAAGAATTGGGTTCCACACAAAATAGAGATAGAAACAGTGGACTGTTTCCTCACTTATTTTGATTCTACAACTATCTATATCTTTGTCTTTCAAATTGATTGCGTATTTAATTATCAATGTTGATAGACATCCATAATCTCTGGTGTAGGTATATGTAGATAATGGGCAATTGCACCCACCCCTATATCAAATTTCTCTATTTCCACTTCTTTATATCTTCTCTAGAGAAACCAAGGAAAAGGTGTTATGCTTAATTAGTAGTGTCACAGTTTTCTACCACCCTTTTAATAGGTCCCTCTTTGTGAGTATTAGCAAAATTGAAAGTGTAGGTATATCTATAATGGGCAATTGCACCCACCCCTATATCGAATTTCTCTATTTCCACTTCTTTATATCTTCTCTAGAGAAACCAAGGAAAATGTGTTCTCCTTACTTAGTAGTGTCACAATTTGCTACCATCGTTTCAAAAGGTGTGTCTTTGTGAGTATTAGCAAAATTGAAAGAATTGGGTTCCACACAAAATAGAGATAGAAAAAATGGACTATTGGGCAAGTAGAGTGGTACTAAAGAGGTTTGTTGCAGCCAAATCATGCACCTTAGCGAAAAGCCCCATTAGGCAAGACAAATGCATAACACATAGGAGTGTTACCACTTTTACTCCAGTGAAAACTAGTCTTCTTTTTTAGTGATGGATACCCTCCACCACAAGAGAGTCTTCCTAATAAGGCTAAGGGATCAATTAAACATACATGCACCTTAGCAAAAACCTCCATTAGGCAAGGCAAATGCATAACACATAGGAGTGTTACCACTTTCACTTCAGTGAAAACTAGTCTTCTTTTTTAGTGATGGATACCCACCACCACAAGAGAGTCTTCCTAATAGGGCTAAGGTATCAATTAACCCTAGAGGCTAAAGCTAAATGTCCCCCAAGTGACATACAATTAACACCCACCAAGGCCTAGGCTTGTAAAGGCTAGGATTTAAGGTGGAGAATGGGTAAAGGATAGGATTTAAGGTGGAGAATTTGTAAAACACAAGTAACTCCCCCAAGTGACATAGGATTTAAGGTGGAGAATGGGTAAAGGATAGGATTTAAGGTGGAGAATGTGTAAAACACAAGTAACTCCCCCAAGTGACATACAATCAACACCCACCAAGGCCTAGGCTTGTAAAGGCTAGGATTTAAGGTGGAGAATGGGTAAAACAAAAGTAACGGGTTCATGGTAGCTATGGTTCAATCATAATGCTAGATTCATATCAAGAGTCTTTGATAGGGTCCGAGCACACACCCAAACCATGCAAAGCCCTTGGCTACCGCACACTAGGGTAAATTCAACAATTTATAACACCAAAATAAAGTTTATAACAACAACAATAAGAAACCACTTTAAGTGTGCAAAACTTGACATACGATGAAAGCTAATTTAATGAGTAACTTAGGAACTAAAAATCAACAAAGTGTGCAAAAATTTACATACAATGAAAGTTAATTTAATGAGTAACTTAGGAACTAAAAATCAACAATTCCCCTGGTTAGATTAACATATAATAGCAAATTAAAGGTGACGTCTGCCCTAGAATATGGATGTAAAATGCCAAAAGAACCATCAAAACCTCTCTAATGCACCTTAAATTGTTTCCAACCTGAAGGACATACATCAATAAGCTAAAATATGCTAACGAATCAAGATTTCGCTTAATTTTATCCCTATTACTTTTCCTAATTCAAAGAAAAAAAAAGAATTTTGATGGCACACTCGAAAATGACTAGTTCCTTCTCAATCTAGGGCATATGGACTCTAGTATACAAAAACTTAGGTTTTCTTTTAGGGTTATTCCTAGCTCAAACAAAACTAGGGAAAACAAATTAAGTAATGATTTTTGTGTGCAGGACCTTATTTATGAGAAAACCCAAAACATGACCTTCAGAGGCAGAAGCTGGAGTACGTTGAGATGAAAGTTGGACAGGGTGCGTTGCTCACAATGGTGGACAGTGGAGTGATCCACAACTTCATGCGAGAAGAGGCGACAAGGAATATTGGACGAAAGTTCATTCAAACACAATCACGTCTTAAAGTAGTGAACTCACCACCAAATCAAGTTATTGGTAAACCTCTCTAATGCACCTTAAATTGTTTCCAATCCGAAGGACATACATCAATAAGCTAAAATATGCTAACGAATCAAGATTTCGCTTAATTTTATCCCTATTACTTCATGTAGTAATAAAAAAAGTTTTTTTTCCTAATTCAAAGAAAAAAAGGATTTTGATGGCACACCCGAAAATGACTAGTTCCTTCTCAATCTAGGGCATATGGACTCTAGTATACAAAAAACTTACTTAGGTTTTCTTTTAGGGTTATTCCTAGCTCAAACAAAACTAGGGAAAACAAAGAAAATAATGATTTTTGTGTGCAGGACCCTATTTATGAGAAAACCCAAAACATGACCCTGAGAGGCACAAGATGGAGTACATTGAGATGAAAGTTGGACAGGGTGCGTTGCTCACAATGGTGGACAATGGAGTGGTCCACCACTTCATGCGAGAAGAGGCGACAAGGAAGATTGGATGGAAGTTCATTCAAACGCAATTACGTCTTAACGTAGTGAACTCACCACTAGATCAAGTTATTGGGATTGCAAAAAATGTGGAAGTGAGAATTGGAGAATAGCAAGGCAAAGTTGACTTCACGATTGTTTGTATGGATGATTATGAAGAGGTTTTGGGAATGGAATTCATGAAACATTATTGAGCACTGATCGTGCCAAATTTGAAGAAATTGTTCATATATAATGGAAGGGAGGAAGAACCTTTAAGTATTCCAACCATGGGAGCGATGAAGAGTGAGTATAATATAACAACGATGAGTGTGGATAAGTATCAATGAAACAAAGAAGTCTATGAGAGGTTGAACTGAATGGAGGAAAAACTCATGGAACAAGAAGAAGTTATTAAAAAATTGTCAGATAGTATGTTGCATTTGACAGACAGACTAGAGGCAATGGAAGCTTTCACGACGCAGTGTAAGGTTGTAGAATTGGAGAACCAACGAAAGGAAGACTGTGAGGCATAGATGTACAAGTTAGAAGAGGAAGATGTGGATATTTGGATTGAGATATTCGAGCGCGATGAAGATGGGAGTAGAGAGGCATCAACCTTCCCATCCCCACCCTCTTTCTGAACTTAGAGTTAAAATGGGCTCATTGTCATCTGCTCAGGGCAATGAGACCCCTTTGAAGTGATGAGCAGACCATAATGGGAAAGCAGATGAAGGATCATATGAAAGCAGGATGCGATGATAGTTGCCATGATGCAAGGATGCATGCGTTCTTGTGGAGGAGGCACTATGGTCGGATTAGCTACCCGACTAGTCACCAATACAAGGGGATCCAACACATGATGTTCTTGCAAGGCTGCGACAGGTTATGGGCATGGAACAGGTCATAGGCGAGGCTATCTCATTGCTGCAATGAGGATGGAAGACTTAGCAGAGGAGTTTGCTAAGATGGTGTTGTCGAGGGTGACAACCTTTTTAAAGTGGGGGAGGATGTCAGGACCTCGAGTTGGCACCAAGGCTAATGGGTGCTTATGACTACCCATGAACACTTGGAGTGGAAACAAAAATAATTTGGGGGCACGACGAGCACGCCCACATGGAGTAGGGTCACCGAGGTCCACATAGGGGCAGTGTGCACGAGTTGAAGGGGTGCATGCCCTGAGGGGGGCTCACATGAAGGCGGGGCACTAGGCGCTTTGCTAGGCGAGATGTAGTAGACACATCACGATGGGCTCTGCCACCCACAAAACACAACACGCCATGATATAGCGAGGGCACACAAGGGAGAGAGCCTGCCTACATGACATGATTCGATGTAACAAAGAGCACGCAGGGGGGCACGCACACACACAACACAACTGTAGCTCAACCCGACGACCTGTGCCCACGGGCTTTCCTGCACCAAGAAGGGGCACCCAGGAGCTGCGACATAGCGTACAAGGCAAATAAGGGTGCGTAAGAGTGAGTTGAGGGGAAGGGGAAATGACAAAGAAGTGAGCAACACAACAGTGATGACGAATGGTAGCATAGAGCGCACGACAGGCAGAGTGCCAGGTAGGGGTGCGCTCGCCCTGCAAACAGGGCCTGCACACTTGATAAGGGCCGTCCAAGAAATGATGACGGGTCAGATCATTGGAAGAAAGGGGCGTTGACCACATAATTTGACAAGGCAAGGATGTGTATAAATATAAGGATGGGTCATTCAATTAACACACCAAGCAAGTTTGACCAAGGAAAGGAAGATTACAGATATAGGTCGAACAAGAAGGGGTAAGTCTGTGATATCACAGAAACACAAAGAGGTCGCACATCGCAGAAGGACATAGAAAAGGAAAGCGCAAGGCAAGGTGAGGCTCGCCCAACGAACTTGCATGACTGGGCAGATTTGTTAGGTTCTGTTTTGGGGTGAATATTTTGGGGTTTCTGGGCAGGTCAATAGTGTAGGGAGGACTGCATGATTTGCAGAATTGGGTGGATGAGCTTGCTGGCCTAGGCCAGGTAGCTGCCACGCCATTGTACTTGTAAAATACTGTTGTATATTATTTGAAGAAGTCTAATAAAAGCAGGGGCGAACTATTTGGGGAGTTTCCCCCTCCCGTTGCAGGATTGTGGTTATTGTTTAAGTTGTGGTATCGTACTGATGTTATGTTTTATGTTGTCGTAAGTTTTATCGCACTTTTATGTTGAAGTTGATGTTATCGCAAAATTGTATAATTGAATAAAGTTTATTTCCATTGCATAATTGAAATAAGAACACTTGAATGAAAAATTGGCTAAGTGTTGAAGTATTAGGCATAGTCCGGGTGAAAGTAGTTTAAATCAAAGAAAAATATTGCCGGTGCTGCACAACATCCATGATGATCTTATGGCATCACAGCATGGGGCCCTGACACTAGGCAAGACAAATGCACAACACAAAGGAGTGTTACCACTCCTGTGTGATGGATACAATTCCTCAACAAAAATTCCTCTTATGTTTTAGTGATGGATACCTTCCACCACATGCGAGCCTTCACGATAAGGCTTGGGGATCAAATAACCCCAAAGGCTAAAGCTAAATTCCCCACAAGTGAAATGCATTCAAAAACCACCAAGGCTCCGGCTTGTAAAGGATAGGGTTTAAGGTGGAAAAAGAGTAAAACACATGTAAGGATTTCATGGTAACTATGGGTTTGTCCTAGGGATAGGTTCACGTCAAGAGTCTCTAATAGGGTCGCAAAACATATCCAAACCATGCAAATTCCTTGATTGTTGCAAAATATGGAAAATTCGGCAATTTATGATGGCAAAACAAAATTTATAACAAGAATAATAATCAGCTAGTCAAAGTGTACAAAAGTTACATAAAATGAAATCTAATTTAATGAGAAATTTAGTGACTAAAAATCAACAATTTTCCATGGTCATATTAGCATATATCAAAGGGCATCAACTTGCTATTAAATGCATGGAAAACCATGAAAATACCTTTCCAATTCACTTTAAATTGTTTCCAATCTTAGGTTTGATTCCTTTCTAATTCACTTTAAATTGTTTCTAATCCTAAGAATGTACATCAACAAGATATGGTATGCTAGCTAAACAAGATCTTTCTGAATTTTATCCCCAATACTTCATGCAATAATTAAAAAAAGGTTTTATTTTTCTAGAGTTTTATAATTCAAAGAAAAAAAGAATTTGATGTCACTATTGAGTCTTGACAAGGACCTCGTGCCTCTCAGTGCAACATAGCATTACATTTGGGTCTCAATTATCCTTACTCAATATTAAGGCAATAGTAAGGCTTGGTTGGCCTCATATGGAATTGTCTGAAACGTATTCCCAATCTATATCTTTTCTGTTAGTTTCTGGTAGCATCAGATGTGTTCTAGCCTCGAGATTTTGCAGAGAGGTTAGAATACATGAGTACTCCAATACCCAGAAATCGTTTCTAGAAATTCTATATAGAGATGGATTAATTAAAACAAATTATCTCTTTTTTAATATTTCCTAAGTCTAAACTTAAGAAATATGATTAATTAAAAGGTATTAATTAAGTCAGATGTGAATCTTCTATAAAAAGGCATGGATCGAGTCCTAGTTAATATTAGCCATCGATTAAGTTTTAATCGTGGTCGTTGATATCTCAACAAGAGATTATAAGAAGGAACTCGATGGGACTTGGAGGACACACTTGTAGAGATCGAATTCACTGGCAGATCGTTTTCCTGAGTAGCAACGCTAAGTTGTCGGAGAGAAAGGTAGCTCGTTACAATGAGAGAGGGGTAGGGATAGTAAGCCTGAAGGAAGTTTTTCCAGATTTGGTGAGTGCACAGCAGAGAGGTAGCAAGTGCCATAGAGAGGAAGCGAAGAGCCATGCAGAGGCAGTGCGATGCTTCAGAGGAGATTTTGTTTTTGCTGGGGAGCAGTGAGTTTTTAAAGCTAGAGGCTGGGTAGGAGGCCCAGAGGTGAAGAAGATCAGTCTTCCAGACAACAATTGATCATATATCAGGAGAGACAGTTGTTCCTAGTTGTGGGGACGCAATACTGCGTAGGCTGATGTAGTAACTGTGCAGAGCACCTCATCTTGAGCCCAGATTAGTGTCAGATCGCTAGTGGCAGAGTGAGATTTTTTTCACTACACTTTTTGTCAGTATTTCTTTGTATGGTTTGCTAGATTTGAGAAACCATAGATTTGTACTCAGATTTACTTCTGCATAATAAACAAACCTTCAATTGCTGCACCGGTTTTCTAGAGTCGAGTTTGTTTGGGGACTTAGTCCAAAAATAACTGTTTACTTGTGTGTGTGTGTGCATCTATCTTTTTAGCTCTATTTTCTTCCGTAGTATTTTTATTTGTGAAGGTTGCAATGTATTAGTTTCGATATTTACCGTAGAACTCAGTAAATAATTTGTTCAGTTTAAAAAGTAGAAAAACTTAATCAGTTGTTGCAGTAGGATTCCAATTTGTGGAATTTTCACATGGTATTAGAGCGCAGGAGAAGTAGGAAGAGCTTAGTTGTAGAAGGAAAGAGGGAGCTTCCAGGCACTGAATGCGCAGCTGCTCGAAACCTCGGGAGGCTGCGAAGTACATTAGCCAGCAGCGTGGATTTTTTTGAGGAAAATTTATTTGTCTGAGTGAGTGGAGAGAGAATAAAATTTCCAGATCGAAGATTGTCAAAGGCAGAGGGAGTAAGAACGTTTCTCTTGCAGATCAGATCTTTAGCTAGGACCCAGTTATTTTGCAGCATTTTTCTAGTGCAGAATAGCGTCAAGAGAAAGGAAGAGCACACACTGACGAAATTCTTTCGTCAGGGAATTTCTAGCATGGAAATTCGATTTCTCACTACCGAGCAACAGTAGTTGTGAGTAGATTTGTCCGCTCCAGCAGGGAGTGCGTAGAGCCTAGTAGCAGCTGTGCAGAGGAGAAGAGGAGTTCAACATTTTTTGGTAAGATGGCATTAACAGGGTTGAGAGATTAGGATCGGTTGGATAGTTCAACCAACTATGTGATCTGGAAGGCCATGATCTCATGCCTTCTAGACGAATATGATCTCAAGACTTATATCAGTTCAGTGGTAGCTGTACCTGCAGACCCAGATCAACTAAAGGCCTACAAAAGGAGATGGCGAAGGCAAAGAGGTTGATTCTCGATGGATTTTGAGATCATGTAGTATCACACATAGCTGGCAAGGACATTGCCAAGCAGATGTGGGATGCTCTTGCCACGTTGTACCAGGGATCTTTTAAGCGGCGGAAGATGTATTTGGAGGAGAAGCTGAGGTGTACCAGGATACAGAAAGGGGAGCATATAGTTCCCTTCCTTACTAGACGTCAGGAAGTCTGGGATTAACTGTCTGCAATCGGGTCAGTGCCCCAACCTACAAAGTTTGTACGATTTTTCCTAAAGAGCATTTATGAGGAGTGGCAAGTATTCATCCAGAGTATCCTGGGCAGAGAAAACTTTCCATATTGGGACAAAATGTGGGAAGATCTGCAGCAGGAGGAGATGAGGCGAGACTTGGTGAAGAGCACCATCAGTGGCAACAGTAGCAGTGGGATAAAGGAAGTGAAGGAGGAGGAGAATAGTGGGACAAAGGAAGTGAAGGAGGAGGAGAATGCAACGCTTGCATCAAAGGGGAAGCAGCAGGAGAAATGCAGAAGGAAGGACAAATCCAAGGTCAAATGCTTTAGATGTGGTGAACTTGGTCACTACAACACCCAATGTTTTCTCAGGAAGAAGGACAAAGAGGAGAAGCAAGACCAGTAACCTGCATCCGCGGAGATAGATAGGTTGTCCTCCAAATTGGAGGAAGATTTTTCCATGATCCCTGATATACCTCTATGGGTGAGGTGGGGTGATTTGGTTTTGTAGCCCCAGAAAGCTACAGTTGGCCTAGATCCTTGAGGAGTCCACCTCTTGGATCAATACCTTGCTACGGGAGCCCATAGTAGCAATAGCAGGATGGACCAGTGCCAGTCGGTGGAGTCAGGTGCCAGAGTGACAAATGTAGTAGCTAGTAGCAGTCAGAGACTGAGTAGCATAGAACAAAGTTGGTAGTAGTGCAGAGTCAGTAGCAACGCAGAGGCTTCAGCGATAGAGACTAGCAACAGTCAGGACTCAGGTGACTTATGCATCAGACTGAACAAAGTTGGTTCCATGTGATGGATATCTCTTAGTTGCAGCAGCAACAAATGAGGGACAATTGCAGATGTTGCAGTGGCAGCAACAACAGAGTTGCAGTGCAGATGCAATAGTTGGCAGTGGTTCAACAAGGTCAGCAGCAACACAGATGCAAGCACATATCAGAGTTGCGTAGTTGTTGGTGGCCAGCATAGCCATACATCAACAACACTGCAAGAGATGGTTCAGACGCAGTGTATTGTAGTTGCAGTACTAGAACACAGGGGGTGCTATTTTCTGATAGCATCGGATGTGTTATAGCCTCGAGATTTTGCAAAGGGAGAGGTTAGAATACATGAGTACTCCAATACCTAGAAATCATTTCTGGAAATTCCATCTAGAGATGGCTTAGTTAAAATAATTAATCTGTTTTTTTAATATTTCCTAAGTCTAAACTTAGGAAATATGATTAATTAAAAGGTATTAATTAAGTTAGATGTGAATCTTCTAGAAGAAGGCATGGATCGAGTCCTAGTTAATCTTAGCCATCCATTATGTTTTAATCGTGGTCGTTGATGTCTCAACGAGAGATTATAAGAAGGAACTCGATGGGACTTGGAGGACACATTTGTAGAGATCAAATTCACTAGAAGATCGATTTCCTGAGTAGCAGCGCTGAGTTTGTTGATTTTTTTGTAGCATCGAATGTGCTCTAGCCTCAATATTTTGCAGAGATGCTAAGACACATGCATTCCCCAATACCCAGAAATTGTTTTGGGAAATTCCACTTGGAGAGGATTTAATTAAAATAATTAGTTATTTTTAATGGATTGCTAAGTCTCAACTTAGGAAAAGGAAATAATTAAAAGGTATTAATTAGATCGGGTGTGAATCTTCTAGATGAAGACAAGGATCAAGTCCAAGCTAATCTTAGTCTTTGATTATGTTTTAATCTTGGTCGTTGATTTGTCAACGCGAGATTATAAGAAGGAGCTCAATGGGCATTTGGAAAACACATCTAGTGAGAGATCTAGACATCGAATTCTCAAGAGAGAAGTGCAACAGTTGCCGGGGAGAGATCGAGTTGATTTTTTGCAGTGAGGGGCAGGGATAGTTTTGCAATGGAAGTTTTTCTTGATCTGGAGAGTGCAAGGCAGAGAAGGAATAGAGAAGTCCAAAGAGGCTGCGCAGTGCCACGTAGAGGCTGCGCAATGCCACGTAGAGGCAGCACAGTGCCACACAGAGGCAGCACAGAGCTACGTTGAGGTAGTACAGAGCTTCAGAGGGAGTCCGAAATTCTGTTGGGAAAGAGTCGAGATCTAGTGCCGGAAGCCGGGGTGTGAGACCAGAGGGCCAAAGGGTTGAGTTTCCAGCTAGCAGAAGATCAAGAGGTGTGACGCAGTCCCAATAGCAGTGACGTAGTAACTTCATGGGCAGACTCAGAGACTGCGCAGAGAGTCGAGACAACGTAGAAATCTCATCTCTAGTCAGATCAGTGCTAGATTTTCCAGTGATCGTGTGAGATTTTATCACTATCTCTTTGTCTAGTTTTATCTCTGTATCGGATATCTAGTTTGGGCATCCAGTGACTTGTATTAAAAAAAACTACTGCATAATATTAAAACCCTCAGCTGTTGCACGAGTTTTCCCACATTTGGTTTTTCTGGGGACATTATCCAAAAACAACGGTGTTCATTGTGTGTGTTTATTTCCTGCTTGCTCAATATTTTGTTTCTGCAATATTTTATGTTGTGAAGGATGCAGTAGATTTTATTTCGATATTTGCTGTGTAACACTGTAAATAACTTGTTCAGTGATTAACAAGTAGGATAAATCTAATTATTTACTGCGGTAGGGATTCAGGATATCGAATTTTAAAATGGTATTAGAGCACAGGTGAAGCAGGAAGAGCCCAGTACTTTGTAGAAGAGGGATTTCGAAAAGACTGTTTAGGCAACAGATAGAAACTCGAGAGGGGCTGCGCACTCCGCAACCAGGAATGCAAAACTTCGTGGAAAATTCTTTCTCTGAGTGAGTCGACAGAGAAGAAGATTTTCCGGATCGATATTTGCTGGAGGTAGGAGGAGCAGTGCAACAACTTCATTGCAGAGAAGATCTTCAGCTGGGACGCAGTTTTCTGCAGCAGTTTGCTGGGACAGAAAAGCGTCATAAGAGGAAAGAAGAGCACATACCGAGGGAATTTCTTTCTTAGAGAATTCCTAGTCAAGGAATTTGATTTCTCACTACAGAACAACAGTAGTCGGGAGCAGATATGCTTACTCCAACAGGGAGTGCGTAGAGCCAGTCATCAACTGCACAGAGGAGAGAGGAGGCAGTTCGACATTTGTTTGGCGAGATGGCATCAACTGGGTTGAGAGATCAGGATCGGTTGGAGGGAGCCTCAAAGTATATGATTTGGAAGGCAAGGATCTCCTTCCCTCTAGATGAGCATGATCTTAAAACTTTCATTGATAGTGTGGTGGCTATCCCCGCAGATCTAGATCCGTTGAAGGCTTACAAGAAGGATATGGCAAAGGCCAAGAGGTTGATCCTCGATGGAGTGAGAGATCATGTTGTACCTCAAATAGCAGGCAAGGGCACATCCAAAGAAATGTGGGATGCATTGGCCATGTTATATCGGGATATTTCGAGCAGCGAAAGATGTACTTGGAAGAGAAGATGAAAAGCACGGGGATGCAAAAGGGGGAGTGCGTAGACCCCTTCCTAACGAGACTTTAGGATACCCGAGATCAGCTAGCTGCTATGGGAGCAGCGCCTCAAGGTACTGAGTTTGTACGACTGGCCCTTAACAGTGTTTCCGAGGGGTGGCAAGTCTTTGTCCAGAGTATCCTAGGCAGAGAGAAGTTGCCTGATTGGGAGAGAGTTTGGTGTTGATTTTTGTAGCATCAAAAAGTGCTCTAAGTATCAAATTTGGTGGAGAGGCTTAGACACTTGTATTCCAAAGAACCCAGAAACCGTTTGTGGAAATTCCACTTGGTTTATGTTTTATTAAAATAATTAATTATTTTAATGGGGAACCTAAGTCTAAACTTAGGGAAATTAAATAATTAATGGGTATTAATAAAAAAGAGTGTGAATCTTGTAGAGAATGAAGATTAAGTCATGTTTTAATCTTAGCCATCGATTAGACATCTAATATGTGTTGTTGAATTGTCAACGAGAAGACTATAAAGGAAGGCTTGAGGGCCATTTTGAAAACACACCAAGGTAGATACTCAGTTGCCCAAGAAGATCGATTTTCTCACTAGCTGAAGTTCAACATGAGAAATTTATTCAGAGGGAGAGTTGCAGGGTGGAGAGAGAGAGGGATCGACAGAGCTGAGGATACAGAGTTTGATAGAGAGAAGCAATGCAGAGGAAGGATTGTGCAGAGGCAATGATGCAGTAGCAGCGACAACGCAGGGGCTGTGACGCTAGAACTGCGTAACCACTGCGCAGGGGCTGACGCAGTGAGACGCAGAGGTTATCTGGGGTCGGAAAATCACTAGGAAGCAAGTGAGGAACTTAGTTGTAAATTCCTCATATCATTTTTTTCTGTTCTGCTGGTCATTTTCCGTACAAGAGTTTTTTTTGCTAAAGAATAAATAAAACTCTCATCAGTTGCACTGATTTTCCCACATTGGGTTTGTTCGGGGACAATTGTCCAAACATAATTGTGTCATTGATGTGCTTGTATTACCTTATGTTTTGCTCAACATCTTATTTGTGATAACTGTAGTTGTATTTATTTCAATATTTACTAAAGTAATTTCTGTAAATAACTTGTTACTGAATAATAAGTAGGAGAATTAATATTAGATACTGCAGTAGAATTTCGTTTTAGAAATTTTCACATGGTATCAAAGCTAGATTGGGCAAAGGCACAAAAGAATCTGCATTGAAGGGAAGCCGTGGTGCTATATCTTAAAACAACAAATCGAATCCAAAAAGGGTGACATAGTTTTCTGCAGGGCTGCCAGAGAAGGAAGAAGCACGGTGGAAGATCATGACATCTCAGAATTATCTTCTATGTTGGAAGAGGAATTTGCTTGGTTATCTACTTTAGCATCCGCTGATGATTGGTACATTGATAGCGGGGCCTCATCACATATGAGTGGGGTTCGAGAATGTTTCTTGAGTTATCAAGAAGAAAGGATGAACTTCCAAATTTCTATGGGAAACAAAACAAAGTGTACCCCAGTAGGAAGAGGGACCATAGTATTTTAGACAGAAGCAGGAGATAAACTCTGGGCCACAAATGTGCTGCATGTGCCAGGACTGGGAATGAATCTACTTTCAGTGTCCCAGTTACAGGATAAGGGATATGATGTATACTTCATTGGAAGAAAAGTATACGTCAAGCATCCAAGTTGGAAGAAGAAGGCTCAGATCAGAACTCGAAGCAACAAGCTTTACAGGTTGTAACTTGAGTCTCTAATGGCACTGATAGGCAACGATCTCAGTGGAGAAAAATATTTGAATGAGCTATGGCACAGACCAATGGGGCATTTGCACCATGGAGCTCTGAAAATACTCAAAGAAACTATTTTGGGGGTTCCAGTCCTGAGTACCATGCATGATGACGTGTGCAGAGGATGCGCACTACACGAAAGTAACATATTCTACAAGCAACAAGAGGGCTCCAAGTGTATTAAGTCTAATACACTCAGATATCTGCGGACCAATTTCTACCAGAGCTCTTAGTGGTGGCGGATATTTCGTTACCTTCATTGATGACCACTGCAGGAAGACTTGGATCTACTTCTTAAAGACCAAGGATCAGGTCTTTGATAGGTTTAGAGAGTTCAAAGCTCTAGTTGAGAACCTAATAGGGAAGAGAATAATTTTTTTGCGCTCAAATAATGGTGAACAGTACACAGATAAGAAATTCACAGATTTCTGCACAAGAGAAGGCATCAAGAGAGAATGGACAACTCTGTATAATTCAGAGCAGAATGGGGTCGCAGAGCAAAAGAATAGAACCATTGTTGGGGCAGCGAAAGCCATGTTGTATGACCAGGATATGCCAAGATTTTTATGGGTTGAAGCATGAAACACAACTGTGTATATCCAGAATAGGACTCCACATAGAGTTTTAGGAAAGACTACTCCTGAGAGTGTCTTCACAGGGAAGAAGCTAGAAGTGAGTCATTTCCGGATATTTGGAAATGTGGCATACTGTTAGATTCCAGATGAAAAAAGGAGCAAGCTAGATCAAACTGCAAAGAAGGGGTACCTTGTAGGATAAAGCGAGACCTCGAAGGCATATAGGATCTACATTCCTAGGAGCAGGAAGATTGTAGTTAGAAGGGATGAAAAGTTCATGGAAGATATAGTTTTCAGGAAATCCCGAGAGATGCCTCCTGGAGAGAGGTCAGAAGATGTTCCTCTTGTACAACAACAGCAAGGGGAGAACCAACAAGCGGAAAAACATTTGGATCAAGCACCATTACCAACACCAACATTTTTGTAGGTGGGGGAGATTCAGATGATTCGCAACAAGCAAGACAACAGGAATAAGAGCTGGCTGAGCCACCCACCACTAGTGGCAGAAACAACAGAGAGGCACAGAAAATGCTAAGGGACGCAGAGGAATTCATAGGAGCTTCTAGAACCGAGAAGAGGTAGTATAGGCAACCCGATAGATACCAAGCCTTCATAGCAAAGGTTGAAGAACCCTCTAGCTTTCAGGAGGTCGTGCAACATCAGATTTTGTGGATGCCATGGTAGAAGAGTATAGCTCTATCATGACTAATGATGTTTGGGAAGTTGTGCCTAGACCAGTTGTTATGTAGGTCAATCCTCTCTGCGGATGGAGACGATCCCTCTAGCCCTAGAGTGGGTCTAGAAACAAAGGGACATGCTAAAGTGTTGCTTCCTAATTATTGAATGAACATAGGACACGACAGATTGACCTACCTGGAGTCTAATGCTATTGTCGTTGCTGTAGTGGTGGTGGCCTCTCGCTTATGCCTTGGCAAGTCACAATCCTTCCGCCATTACGAATGGATACCTGCACATAGAACAAGAAACAAGAACAACATACAGCATAATGGTTACACTCATAACTATTAGCCAATTAGCCAGTCAAAGAGGGCTAAACATATTGCATTAAACAAACATCGTAACAAAAAAGTGGAACCAAACAGTAGTCATGTATATAAATGAATAGAAGGAAGAGTTACAACCAATGCTTTGACGTCGCAGTCTCCTCCAGCAAGGTTCAGCCGAAGCGCGTCTCAGATGCTCGTCAGGGAATTCGGACGTGATGAAGGCATGGATTCAAGCTCTCTCAGAAGTCATGGACTCAAGCTTCCTCAACGTAATTCCTTCTTATTCTATCTTCTCTAGTAATTTAGCTATAGTATGTTTAATTCTCCAAGTTCAGCTAGCTTGTTCTAAGAGAGATAGCTTCTTTTAGAGGAAAAGGAGGAGGTTAGGATCCCTACAAAGGTGGGAGGGAGGCCTATCCTTTAGGGAGTTCCCATAAGAGGTAGAAACCATAAACCTAAAGGAGGGAGTCCGTGGTTTATTAGTCCAACCACTCCCAATACTCATCCTCGAGGTGGTTGGAGTAGAATCTCCGCCTCTATTTTTAAAAAACATTCCATAAACAGCTTGGTGCGGGTGGCAAAATGAGACAATGCGGCAGTTGACGCGGGGCCCAGTGTTAATCTTCCTCTTTGGCACGAGGGCATAACTGATTACCTGCGCCAAAGAAAAAACAAGGGTTTTTGAATCTCTGCTTAGGGAATTGTCAACAGAAGGAATATTACTCTCATGTAAAGGGACACAATGATGGTCTTTGCAAGGCATGGCACTGCTTATTGATCATGAAAATGACCCTCCAATGGGCGATATGTGGATTGCAGGGACAGTGACAAAATGCTGTGTAACACTAGTCAACAGATCAATTGTAGGTTCGAGATGGATCTACAAGATCAACTATGCTACAGATGGCAACATAGAGAAGTATAAGGCCAGGTTCATGGCTAAGGGGTATGCCCAGAAGGAAGGGATCGATTATGAGGAGACCTTCGCCCCTATTTCCAAATACACCTCCATCAGATCTGTCGTATCCTTAGCTGTGCAGATAGGATGGGAAATTCATCAAATGGATGTCGCAACATTCTTGAAAGAGGTGATTGAAGAAGAGGTGTACATTGAGCAGCCTGAAGGCTTTGAGACTCATGAGAAGAAGTCTCATGTATGTAGACTAAAGAAAGCTTCATATGGGCTCAAGCAGACACCCATAGCATGGTATGGTCAGATTGATGGGTATTTGCAACAGTTGGGATTTGTCAAGAGTGACGTTGATCCAAATCTCTACTATTTAATGGTAGAAAATGAGCCCCACTTATTTTGGTACTGTATGTGGATGATCTATTCCTTATAGGATCATCTAGGCTCATAAAGGACTGTAAGAGGAACTTAGAAGTTGAATTCAATATGAAGGACTTGGGGTTGATGCATTAATTTCTAAGGTTGGAGTTTTGGCTGAATAATGGAGAAATATTTCTAGGATAAGGAAGATATATCTCAGAAATCTTGAAGAGATTCAGGATGCAGGATTACAAGCCCATGGCAACACCCATGATTACCAACTGAAAGAATATTGATGCATCAGGAGACAAGGAAGTAGACCCCACCTTGTACAGGCAACTCATTGGGTCACTTATGTATTTGGTCAACACCAGACCACACATATGCTTCTCTATCAACACCCTCAGTCAATTCATGGTGGAACGAAAGAGGGTGCACTGGGCAGCAACTAGGCACATTCTCAGCTATGTATGAGGAATAGTCGGATACAGGTTGAAATATACTCGCAGAGATGATGTCAGGTTGAGTGGGTTCAATGACGCAAATTGGGTAGGCAGTTCGGTAGATCGGAAGAGTACCTCTGGGTACTACTTCAACATCGGATCAGGGATGACCTCCTAGTGCAGTAGGAAGCAGAAATCCGTAGCACTGAGTGCAAACGAGGCAGAATACATGGCAGCAAGCACAACTGCTTGTGAATCCATATGGCTCAGAAAACTGTTAGTGAATATGTTCAAGAAGAAGATGGAAGTGACCAGTATCTACTGTGATAATCAGAGTTGCATCAAACTCTTTGAGAATCCAATATTTCATGATCAATCAAAACATATTGACATCAAGTGCCATTTTATCAGAGAGTGTGTGCAAAGAGGAGAAGTACAGTTATAGTATGTTCCCACTGGAATCAGGTGGCAGACATTCTCACCAAAGCTCTAGGAAGGGCCAAGTTTGTTCAATTTAGAGACCAGATGGGAATGATGGATAATCCGTTTCATTAACAAAAACATGTGATATCTCAACCGTAGATGCAACAATTTAGAGGGAGTTGTAGTACAGATGCAACAGTGTCATGGGCAGCGGTACAGTGGCACCACCACCAACAACACAGTGTTGGTGGACAACATCAGCAGCGTAGAGGATACTTCAGGGTCAATGCAGTATGCAGCAGGCATAATTGCTAGAACACTTTCCTCACTAAGAGGGAGTGTTGATTTTTGTAACACCGGAAAGTGCTATAAGTCTCAAATTTGGTGGAAATCGTTTGTGGAAATTGCACTCAGTTTATGTTTTATTAAAATAATTAATTATTTTATTGGGGACCCTAAGTCTTAACTTAGGGAAATTAAATAATTAATGGGTATTAATAAAAAAAAGTGTGAATCTTCTAGAGAATGAAGGTCAAGTCATGTTTTAATCTTAGCCATCGATTAGACATCTAATCTGGCTTGTTGAATTGTCAATGAGAGGACCATAAAGGAAGGCTTGAGGGCCATTTGGAAAACTTACCAAGGCAGATACTCAGTTGCCCAAGAAGATCGATTTTCTCACTGGATGAAGTTCGGCATGAGAAATCAATTTAGAGGGAGAGTTGCAGGGTGGAGAGAGAAAGGGATAGGCAAAGCTGAGGATACAAAACTTGACAGAGAGAAGTAATGTAGAGGAAGGACTGCGTAGAGGCAATGACGCAGTAGTAGTGACAGCGCAGGGGTTGTGAAGCTGGAACTGTGTAACCACTGCGCATGGGCTAACGCAGTAAGACACAGAGGGATGCAGAGGCTCTCTGGGGTCGGAAAATCACTGGGAAGCAAGTGAGGAAGGAACTCAGTTGTAAATTCCTCGTATCATTTTCTTTCTGTTCTGCTGGTCATTTTTTGTACAAGATATTTTTGCTGAAGAATAAATAAAACCGTGATCTGCTGCATCGGTTTTCCCACATTAGGTTTTTCCGGGTACAATTGTCCAAAAATAATTGTGTCATTGATGTGCTTGTATCACCTTATGTTCTGCTCAACATCTTATTTGTGATCACTGCAGTTGTATTTATTTTAATATTTACTAAAGCAATTTCTGTAAGTAACTTTTTACTGAATAATAAGTAGGAGAAGTAATATCAGATACTGCAGTAGAATTTCGTTTTTTAGAAATTTTCACATTTGGGCTGATCTACAACAAGAGGAGATGAGGCATGATTTGGTGAAGAGAATAATAAGTGGTAGCAGCAGCAGTGGGGTGAAGATAGAGAAGGAAGAGGAGAATGTAGCCCTTCCATTAAAGGGACAATAGGAGCAACATAAGCGAAAGAAGGATATTTCAAATATCAAGTGTTTTCGATGTGGTGATATGGTCCACTTTAGTTCTCAGTGTCCTCTTCAGAAGACGGAGAAGGAGAAGGAGCAGGATTAGCAAGTTGCTACTGTAGAGATCGATAGACTGTCCTTCATATTGGAGGAGGAATTCGCTATGATTTCCCACATACCTCTAGGGGAGAGGTGGGGTGATATGGTTTTGTAGCCCCCAGAGAGATACATGATGGGCAGGATCCTTGAGGAGTCCACCTCTTGGATCATCACCTTGCTACGGGAGCCCATAGTAGCAGTAGTAGGATGGACTAGTGATACATGATGCAGTCAGGTGCTAGAGTGACAGATGCAGTGGTTAGCAACGTTAGGAACTGAGCAACGCAGAGTAGAGTTGGCAGCAGTGTAGTTGGCATAGTGTAGAGCCAGTAGCAACGCAGAGGCTTCAGTGACAGCGCAGAAGCTAGCAGCAGTCAGAACTCAGTCGACAGATGCATCCATCTGAATATAGTTGGTTCAATTGCTGGACATCTCTCAGTTGTAGCAGCAACATATGAGAGACAATTGTAGATGTTGTAGTGGCAGCAACAACAGAGTTACAGTGCAGATGCTGTAGTTGAAAGCAGATGTAGAGTCAGCAGTCAGACATCAACAACGCAGCTAGGATGGTGCAGAGGTCAGAGTAATGCTTCAGGAGGTTGCAACACTTGAGCACATTCCTCGCTAAGAGGGAGTGTTGATTTTTTTTGTAGCATCAAATGTGCTCTAGCCTCAAGATTTTGCAGAGAGGCTAAGATACATGCATTCCACAATACCCAGAAATCGTTTTGGGAAATTCCACTTAGAGAAGATTGAATTAAAATAATTAATTATTTTTAATGGATTCCTAAGTCTAAACTTAGGAAAAATAAATAATTAAAGGGTATTAATTAGATTGAGTGTGAATCTTCTAGATGAAGACAAAGATCAAGTCCAAGCTAATCTTAGCCTTTGATTATGTTTTAATCTTGGTCATTAATTTGTCAATAAGAGATTATAAGAAGGAGCTCGATGGGAATTTGGAAAACACATCGTGTGAGAGATCTAGAGATCGAATTCTCAAGAGAGCAGTGCAACAATTGTTAGAGAGAGATTGAGTTGATTTCTCTACAGTGAGGGGTAGGGCTAGTAGTTTGATGGAACTTTTTCTTGATCCAGAGAGTGCAAGGCAGAGAAGGAATAGAGAAGTCCAAAGAGGCTGCGCAGGGCCACACAGAGCTACGAAGAGGCAGCGCAGAGCTTTAGAGGGAGTCTAAAATTCTGCTGGGAAATAATCGAGGTCTAGTGCCGAAAGCTAGGATGTGAGACTGGAGGGCCAGAGGATCGAGTTTCCAGCTAGCAGAAGATCAGGAGGAGGTGTGACACAGTCCCAACAGTAGTGACGCAGTAACTGCGTGGGCAAACACAGAGACTGTGCAGAGACAACTCAAAGAGCTCATCTCCAGTCAGATCAGTGCCAGATTTTCGAGTGACCGTGTGAGATTTTCTCGCTATCTCTTTGTCCAGTTTTATCTCTGTATCGGATAGCTAGTTTGGGCATCCAGTGACTTGTATTCAGAAAACTACTGCATAATATTAAAACCCTCAGTTGCTCCACCGGTTTTCCCACATTAGGCTTTTCCAAGGACATTGTTTAAAAACAACGGTGTTCATTGTGTGTGTTTATTTCCTGCTTTCTTAGTATTTTTTTTCCAATGTTTTGAAGGTTGCAATAGATTTTATTTCGATATTTGTTGTGTAACATTGTAAATAACTTGTTCAGTAATTAACAGGTAGGAGAAATCTATTCAGTTACTACAATAGGGATTCAGGATATCGAATTTTCACAGAGTTATCGGAGAGAGAGCTAGTGAGAGACAGGGAGGGATAGTAAGGCCGAAGGAAGTTTTTCCAGATCCGGTGAGTGCATACCAGAGAGGCAACAATTGTCATAGAGAGGCAACGTAGAGCCACACAAAGGAAGCGCAGTGATTCAGAGGAGATTCCGTTTTTGCTGGGGAGCAATGAGATTTTAAGAGCCATAGGCTAGGTAGGAGGCCCAAAGGTGAAGAAGATTAGTCTTCCAGACAACTACTGATCAAATAGCGAGAGAGATAGTTGTTCCTAGATGTGGGTATGCAGTTGTGCATAGGATGATGCAATGACTGCGCAGAGCAGCTTATCTTGAGTCAAGATCAATGTCAGATTGCAAGCGGAAGAGTGAGATTTTTCTCACTACAATTTGTGTCAGTATTTCTCTATATGGTTTGCTAGATTTGAGCAACCATACATTTGTACTCCAATTTACTTCTACATAATAAACAAACCCTCAGTTGCTGAACCGGTTTTCCCAAGTTGGGTTTTCCTGAGGACTGAGTCCAAAAATAACTGTGTACTTGTGTGTGTGTGCATCTATCTTTTCAGCGCTATTTTCTTCCATAATATTTTTATTTGTGAAGCAATGTATTAGTTTCGATATTTACCATAGAACACAATAAATAATTTTCAGTTTAGCAAATAGCAGAAACTTAATCAGTTGTTGCAGTAGGATTCCAATTTGTGGAATTTTCACATTTTCATTATCCTTCCTATAACAAGATTCTTCATCCTTCTTATAGCAAGTGATAAAGCCCTAGAAAATAGAGTCAATCTTTTCATCCATCCACTCTCTTATCATTGGAAGGAGTTACCAAGGAATTAAAGGCATGAGCATAAAAAAAAAGACGTGGTATGGAAGGAAATTCTACTTATACAAGTGCCTTAGAGGCAAGTGTTCCATCCCCAAGAAATAATTTGTAATGTGACTAAGCCAAGTGCCAAGTTGCTTCTATTCATATCATTGATATCTTTTTGTCCCCTTGATAATTCCCAAGCTTGAAGGTGATAGTGAAGGATGTCTAGCCATCACAAAATTTGACGTGCTCTTAGTCAAAGGTATGCCCCTACCTCTATGAATGGTCGTTGTAAGGATTAATACAAAGGAAATGGGACAATACAAAGTGAAATCCTCAAATATCCCATTGTTGAATGCTCACTATTCCTTAGGAAGGCCTAAGGAAGGCTCTAAACATGCAAACCTCTTTTGTAGGGCATATATTAGAGAGTAGGTTTTACAATGCCAACTCCATCCATCCAGGCTCAAATCTTCGTAACTAAATGCAATATTAATGGGGTATGTGGAGTAAGTTAGTTACTAGTTATAAACCATAAGGTAGGCTTTGTTGGAAATACTGAGGGTGGGGAGGTGGCGGGGGGCGTGAATCAATATTCCTTATCAATTAGCATTTTTATTCTTTTAGAGCATAAATTATCTTTAACATTCCATCAGCATAAACAGTGAACAACACCAATCAACAATGCGTAGTTATAAGGACAATAGACACATGTTTTAGGTGATAAACCCCCTCCGGGTCAAAAACCACTGAACGCTTCTTAATATTTATCTTTCAAAAATAATTACATCAAGTTTTCGCTCCTATGTCCTGTTTACTAGCTGCAACCAAAAGGATGCTCCAATGCCCTAATAGTCAAGCTCCAACCTGACAGATGCTCCTACACACTGTTTACCAGCTGTTACTGGACAAACGCTCCAATGCCCTGTGTAGGCTATGACCTGCCCTAGCACCACCTTTTCGCCCTAAAGTGTTCTCAGGCTCCAACCTGAAGGTGACTCCAGTCACCTGCCTTGCACCACCCTGCCACCCTGAAGAGCGTACGGACCATGTTTCACAATTTTTAGACTAGATCCCCATGTGCTCTGCATCAATATAAAGAAATTGTAATGAAGGTTTTGTTGCTTTGCTCGGTATGTATATTATGTAAGTCTTGGAAGTTTCACTGCTCAATATGACCACAATATGACCAATGTACTTCAAACACTATTCACCAAACCTGCCTCTGCTCATACACAATGCCAAATCAAGCCACTACACAAACTTCTTATCAAACCCAAGAATTTGCTTCTGCGTAAGTTGCACTACCAAACCCTAGCTGACACATCAATTGATTTCTACATAAGTTGTACTACCAAACCCTAGCTACCACATCAACTAATTTCTGCACAATATTGTTGCACTCACACTGTCACTGTTATTGTTATGCCAAACCCAATTCTACCAAGTATTATTGTGTTGTGTTAGTCAAGTAATGTCATATCATCAACCCAACATCCACACAATGTCCTCAGGTAACTGTCATGTACAAGGAACAAGTTCAAGTACCAAAATACATTGTCAAATACCAAGTGCTCTCTTATGTAGATGATTGTCATAACACTATTGACTCAAATGTCATAAAACCATTACAACCATATAGTACCATACCCTGTGCAGATGTCTAAATTATTGACTTGCATTCAAGTAAGAGTTGTTACATTCATGTCAAGTAAAAACAAGTCATACAACTATCACCTTACAGTCATCAAGGTTTCCTTTCAAGATCACTGTCAAGAATATTGTTGTCACATATACTGTCTTTGTCAATTCAAGTTAAAACATCACATCAATGTTGTCAAATCAAGTCAAATTAATCTTTCACTGTCACATCGAGTTCTTGTCATAGTCAATACACATATGGACAAGTGTTTGTCACTTTAAACACTTTTGACACCCAAGTTCTCATTCACAACAATGTTTCATCACTAAGTCATAAGCCTCATTGTTCATATTGGACAAGGATCACTGCCATGCAATGTTATCAGAATCAAATCGATCATCGAATTGGAAAACCTTATGGATTGGGAACCAGTCGGAATCGGACCGGAATCGGAAAAAACCAGGAAAAAAACAATTTACCAAACACATAAAATATTCATATTTTAAAGAAAAAATAGATATATTCATGTGCATCCATATGAATCCAAACCATTTATACACAAATATGCAAAAGTTCTCATTATATAGCAAGTAATAGTGCATATAACCAAAATATCACTCAGTGCAAAACATCGTTGAACCAAAAATGCTACAAACATCAAGAAGTAGGCTCTAAAAGGCCTTTATAGTCCAAAATAACATGAAAGATCATAATATTATACTACAAGCTAAAACTACAACAAGTCAATGATCAAATCATCAAGCATCATCAGAATCATCATCTGATTCCTGATCATTCTCCTCAACCTCATTTGAAGAATGAGTAGTATCCAAGTCTGCAATGGGATTATGGCTTGATTCCCCTAGCCCTGAAGATGCTACTGGTGCTTCTGAAAATGACAGCTTGAAAATCTGCCAACCCAACAACTCTCCATTACTCCAATCAACTCTTCAAATCTATAAAAATCTCCCTCAGAACAACCCTGCAAAAAACTCTCCAAATTCTCCTCACCGAACTCGGCTCAAGGATTGCAAGAGGCTCGAATGAATAGTGTGAGTGAAATAGAGGGGGTGGGGTTGTTTGAATAACTTTAGGGGGGGGGGGGGAAGGGGGGGCTAGAGTAGCGTTAGAAACTAGGAAAAATAATTAAAAAAAGCGTTTTTTTATGCCCAGTCCGCGCGGCCATGGACCTTGTGCACCAGCGGAATTGATCTCCGAACCGGTCTTTTCCTTCTCAGAGGGCCGATTTTTCTGGTTTTATGCCCAATCCACATGGCCATGGACCTTGCGCACCAGCGGAATTGATCTCCGAACCGGTCTTTTCCTTCTTGGAGGGCCGATTTTTCTGGAACCAGTTCGGTTTCGATAACTTTGTTGCCATGTCATCAAGGTTGTTGATATGTCAAGTAAAACACTAATTGTTGAAATTCTCACAAATATTATCAGGGTAAGATCACTGATACTGTCTCAAACTCACTGTATAGGATATCACTATCACATCACTGTGTTCGTTGACACATGAGTGAAATATTTCCTTACCAAAGCTCTGCTATTTCGTTACAACTTGTGAATTATTGTCATGCATATGCATAGATTACTGCTATGTATATTGTGTCAACTACAATGTATAGATTACTTCTATTACAAATTGTGAATTATTGTCATGCATATGCATAGATTACTGCTATGTATATTGTGTCAACTACTATGTATAGATTACTTCTATTGATCACTGCTATGTACACTTCTATGTATGTTGTGTATACTATGTAAACAACCAAGTCAAGAAATCAAGGGCTACTATCTTAATGTCACCTTGGGAATCTCTTTGTGAATAAAGATCATGTGTTGAAGTCAGCTTGTCTTTCTTTAGATTTTTTTAGCTCTACGTAATACACAAGGTCCAGGTATGATCCTCTCGAATTTTTGTGATATACTTAGTTTTGTTTCAATTTGGTTCAGACTTCAGGAGTATTTTGGAACAATACTTTCATAATAGGCCGCAAGGAAGTTTCTTTAGGAATCAATAATCAACAGGTAAATAAGGTCACTTTACATGCTTCAGACCTTGTAGATTTTAGGTGTGACAATTTAACCTCTTCGATGGATGCTGGTCTAAGGATATTCAACCGAAATCAGAGATATAAAGATGCCAATGAACCTGTGCTTGATACCCTAACCACAGGGATTAGTTGAACATAGATTAAGCCCTAACAATTGCCTCGGGTTTGCACAATGTATAGGTTCCAAATTGTTTTGCAAGGGAGTTTATCAACAATTTATAATGCTTGTTGCCTCATAGATAAATGCCTTAATGAGGATAAGTGGAAGACTTGTCAAGGATTGTTTGTAATGTGCAATGAACTCCCACTGTAGGTCTAAATGATACATTCCCTAAAAGGGCCAAATATTAGAGAGGATTAGGCTACATTATTCCAGAGAAGAAAAAGCCATTTGTTTCTCAAGTCTTGGCGTCCAATTATAGGCCTTTACCTTCGTTCTTCCTCTTGCAAGGAGACTTCTAAAACACACCTCAAACCAAAGCAAATTTCCACAGAGTTACCCTCTCTTTGATTTGTTCAACTCTCCACAGAGGTTGAATATTTCAAAGAATAGGTCTCTCCTATACCTTCATAAAAAGAATCCCCAAATCCCAAAACAAAAACAAGAAATAATGTAACCCAAAATTCAAAGTGACCTTTTATATCTTGACCTTAAAACTTACACCTTTAGTACAGTTTCATAGCTTATTTTCAATGTACATTTTATGATCGATTTGATTCTAGGAGGGCTTATTCAATAGTCTTCATATAGTTTCTCTAGGCATGAGAAAAGGGCTTCATAAAGTTAGACGTTGGATCAATTTGTTGGAGGGAAATTAAATTTTAATTTTATTTAAATTAAAACCAATAATAAGGTGTTCTTAGAGTAAGTGTTAGTGACTTTAATGTGTAGAAAACCCATTTTATACTTTAATGTTTAGGAGCCCCATTATATTTAACGTTAGTGACTCTATGATTATTTTTCCGTAGGGATAACTATTTTATTCTAAGGTAAGTAATCCTATGAAATTTTTAATTGACCAAAGTGAAACTGTCACATCACCACCTCATGGGGTTTTGACCCATTGACTGATGTCTTCAATTTCAAACGCGAATATCTCTCAAACCGCGAGATCGCTCAGGGCGTGCCACATACCATCGGAATCGGCTCGACGAGGAGTATCCAATGGCGAGGATATCCATGACAAATTTCATGGTTTGCTTCTTAAAAAATCCTCAAAAAGTGGGGGTATGTCCATAGTCCAGGGAACCCAAACCCTAGAACTAGGGTTTTCAACCATCCAACAATGGAGCTTCCAAAGTGATGCAATTTAAACAAATATAAGAGCATTCATTAATAGTTTAACATCAATGATAGGTGTTTAGTCAAAATCAAACCCTAAGGTTGACATCAATGACAACACCATTCAACAGGCTTAATCATAACTCACCCTACTTGCCAAAGTTGAGAGTTAGGTTGCATTTGTTCCCCTCCCTATCCTTGTCATCATTGACTATTGGTCATTTCCCCTATCAAGAAAGGCTTCAACCTCCAAGCATTAGTGTATTGTAAAGAAGTTCTTTGGTTACTTAACATTGTTGTATTTCCTAATCAAATTGATATTGATATTGGGGATGGAAGAGAAGGAACGTTGAAATAAATGTTGGCTTCCTTGATGATAAGATGTAGGTAACTCATGGGTTAGTTGTTATAATTTCCATTATTGATTGGAGGATCCTATGGGGCTTGATTTCATGGAATTGTGCAACCACGAAGGAAGGAAAGCAAGGTCAAGAAGCCTTGTTGATTTCCTTGGGGATTCATTAGGCTTAGGTTTGGCTTGGGTCTTTTCATCTAGAGGCTTTGTTGGGCATTCACTTTACCCAATGTCTTGTTCGCAAGCAACACACTTTGCTTTTCTCTTTAATTCATGTTAACTCTCTCTCTCTCACTAACTATTGGTATTGCACTGATACACATGGCACTATGTTACATTGGCTATGGGGACGTGGGGATGATGGGTACGGGGGGACGAGTGTTCGGGACGGCTAGAGTGCACCCCCAAATTTTCAGGGGACGTTAGGTTGGGGACGACAAGTGTGATAACTAATTTCATATTTATTAAAAAATTAAAATTAAAATAAAATTTAGTATTTCAACATAAACATGAATGATAAAACTAAAATATAAAAATTAGAACTATTACTAATTTTAAAATTCAAATTACAAAATAAAATACTAAAATCTAATACTATCTAACCATCATTGTGCGTTACAAAAACAATTCTCGTCATCATTGCCCATTGTCAAGAACTTAAGAAAGTCTATTAGTCTGCTACAACCTACAATCTACAACTCTCTACATAATCATTCTATGATGCATGATGAATCATTTCAAAATTTAAATAACAACCAAACTTTGAAGACTAGAATTAAAATTTAATAAAACTATAAACATGAACAAGTCATCAAAATTTAATTATAAATCCCAAATTAAGAGTATAGAAATTAAGAATCTTGTGGGACCTGTCATCAGAGTAATGTATATCATAATCATTTAGATTCACTATTATTTACAGAGCGTTACAGATGAGTTAGCCATTGTAATGTTTATTTCAGGAGTAAAAAATGTTACGTACAAAAGTAATAATGTCATAAAGCGAAATAAATTATATATAATAAATGATGTTTATGTTAATGTATTCAGGGATTAGTTGATTGGTTCCTAAAATGAATAATGGAACTTGCTACGTATATAGACAACAACACTGGTATTTCATTAGCACATTGATATATCTTCTTATCTCTCATCTAGTCTCTCTTGTTCGTCTCTTGCATATATTTAACATGGTATTAAAGTCATGGTCATTGTGGCACAGGGAAATTTCAAAGATTCATGGAAAGAAAAGGTTTGTCACAGACATGGAGAAAGAGACAAGATCAAATTGAAGGAAAATTAATTCATGGAGTATAGTGACTGTAAATTGTAAACATGAATAAGTCATTAAAATTTAATTATAAATCCCAAATTAAGAGTCCCAAAAGTAATAATGTCATAAAGCGAAATAAATTATATATAATAAATGATGTTTATGTTAATGTGTTCAGGGATTAGTTGATTGGTTCCTAAAATGAATAATGGAACTTGCTATGTATATAGACAACAACACTGGTATTTCATTAGCACATTGATATATCTTCTTATCTCTCATCTAGTCTCTCTTGTTCGTCTCTTGCATATATTTAACATGGTATTAAAGTCATGGTCATTGTGGCGTAGGGAAATTTCAAAGATTCATGGAAAGAAAAGGTTTGTCACAGACATGGAGAAAGAGACAAGATCAAATTGAAGGAAAATTAATTCATGGAGTATAGTGACTGTAAATTGTAAACATGAATAAGTCATTAAAATTTAATTATAAATCCCAAATTAAGAGTCCCAAACTTCTCCCTGTCACTCGACTCTTACCTCACCTGCAACCTTCGCTCAAGTCCTCTCAGCTCTCTTTACCTTTGTCGTCGTGAATGGAGTTCTTTGTTCAACGTTTACCTTTGTTTGTCGTCTCAGACTTCACTCAGACTCTTACTTGCAACCCTCGCAACCTGTGTTTAACTGCAACCTTCGCTTGAGATCAGTGTTTACCTACAACCTTCGCAACTTGTGTTTACCTTCGTCGTTGTGTCTCTGTAACAATGTTTACCTTCGTCGCCGCCATGTAATATAATGTGTAGTATGCAATAGGTTTAGTTTAGTGTGTATGTGATAGGTTTATTTTGGTCAATAGGTTAAGGTTGCGATAGGGTTTAGGTTTCAAAATTTGTTTTTTTAATTTTGAATTTAAAGTTTAGAACTTATATTTTCAATTTTTTTTATTTGATATTGGAGATGTCCTAAAGTCCCCCAAAAAGTCCCTGATTTTTTGAGGGACGGCCTGGAAGTCTCCAAGTCCTCGATGGAGTCCCCAACCAACTGGGGAAGTTTCCAGCGAGTTCCAAAGTACCCGAAACGTCGTTACGGAGGGAACATAATGAATTTTGGTGGGGACGGGTCCTAGGGCTGGCATCATGAACCAAGTGTGGAATATAAAGTTTTCCAATCTAATATGTAAGGGGTCCCTAACTATTGTTCAAGGTTGTTTTACAGAAATACAAACCTATGGATAAGTATGCTTTCCCTAAGTGTGGTGGTTCACTTAGAACAACAGAATGAAAGATATTTGACCTTTTCCTTAAAATGAATAGATAAAGGGAGAGAAACATACTTGTAATATGTTCTTTTTCCCTCGCCTCCCTCCGTCACTTTCGTTGTTATCAATCCAACTTAACTCGCTTGATTGATACTTGCCATGGCAAACAAAAGACAAAAAACAACATAAAGGAAATACGATATATTCAAGTTAAACAAATTGAATCGATTAAACTCATTAATACAGATATAACATCATTGACACGTGCATTAGGAACGAAACAAATGTCTTTATTATGAAGTAGAAGGAAGAGTACAACCAGTTGATCGATTCGCTGTAACTCATCCAGCTTGAGTCCCATCCTCATCACAGTACATGCATAATACCTTCAAGAGTTGATATCTCACTAGCATAACTCTACTTAACACAAATTCTTGCTCTCTTGTGCACTATGTTCAGTGCTCTATTTTTAAGTAGATGAAGGTAGTTTGACATAAATGAATCATTGAATGACTTTCCTAAAAATGGATGAAGAGGTTTCCTTGTTCATGGGAATAGGAGGATAAGAGGTTTAATGACTTCATGGGTTCCAAATTCGAGGCTATCAAATGAGGTGAAAGCTGGAACAACTTCTAGAAGTCACTAGAGGATGGGAAGATTCCTAGAATCCAATGAACAATTCGCTCCCACCAACACACTCCAAAGTGGGCCTAGATCCTCTGCAATGCAGACTTGCATGGGAGTAGATGCTCTGCAAAGTAGTTGCAACTGTCTAGGGGTGCGTTTATGGCTCAATGGGGCACTTCAACTGGCATCTAAGCAGTGAAACTTTCATGAAGGAAGACCACCAATGTGATGACTTGTTTAGTGCATGTAGAAACTAATTTAGACTATGATAGACCCTAATGGATACTGATCTGTGTTTTGGGATGATGCCCAAATCCACCTGTAATAGTTGCCCCTTAAAGCATGAAGTCAAAAATGATAATGTTGAGTGATTTGCTTTACGACGTGATGAGGAGGAACTGAAGCGAACAACGATTTGCATCAATTACAATACATTACATCATGATATCTGTTCATCTTGTACATGAATTGCTGAGGGAGGCATATCCCATACTCAACACATAAACTATCATAACATCAGAAAGTCGACTACAGATATAGACCCTTGATAGGATGACCATCTGAGTAATGACCATCGTACGGATGATTTGATACTACTCTTGAAATCACAGCTTGGATGGATGAAACTAGATCCGGGGTCTTCTATCTCATTCACTCGATCACTTAAAGTATGAGTCTAACCATGCGAATATATGATTTGAAGTCGAACATGGGAAGACACCGTTTGAATACCAGCCAATGATGTGAGCTATTAACAGACGCGAGAGAAACCACCGTTGATGTTAATGGCCCTCAAGGTACTTTAGTACATTCTGCATGGTGTGAATAGATGATTTGATGTTGAACACCATACAAAGTCTTTCGGTCGAAGGCCTGTGATGTCAACCTATCGTCGAAAGCGAGAAACCTGCCGTTGATGTAAGCAAGCTCCAAGGTACTGAAAGGTTGTTTCTAAGTCAACTTCCTAGATGATGAGCTGATGTCGACCGGAAGCGACTCGTTGCAGGAGGGCATTGATGATTCCCCCATCAACCAATGTTACCAGACTCGGAATCGGCAATAAATCGGCGAGGCAAAAGAGCGAAGAGTTTGAATCGGATCGGGAAAAAATCGGGAAAAAATCGGCAAATTCAATAAATAAAGATATACACATATATTGAATTAAAACAAATATTTTTCATTGATATTCAATAAAGCCATGTCCAAACAATGCATAATATCAATAGATGTCCAAAATATCATGAATGAATAAGTATCTTATATATGTTATGAGTCCAAACATGATCCGAAGTACTGAGTCCTAACCAGTGACTACATAGAACCAGAAGCGTATGCTTCTAAAAGTTTACAAAATTGAAAATACTGCCAAGCAAATTAGTAAAAAATCAATAACTGAGAGTCTAAGACTCTAAGAGTGAGAACTAGAAGCAATTCCTCCCACTCCTTCACTTGCTTGACTCTCTAAGTTCTCCAAGTCATGTAGACTTAAAAGAGGAGGCTCCTCCTCTATTTGGACCCAATCTAATGCATTTGTAGTTTGCAGATCTATCTCCTCAAGGTCGATTGGTGAATGATCCAAACCTGTCATTATCGTGAGACATTGAAATGTAAATTAAAGTTTGAACTTTAAAGTTTAAATTTTAAAGTGCAAATCAAATTATGAAAACTTCAAATTCAGGGTCTCACCTAGTATTTGCTTGTTGCGAAGTCGTAGATTGTAATGGACAAATACAAGGTCATTTAAGCGCTTTTGTGTCAATCGATTGCGCTTCTTAGAATGTATTTTTTCAAACATGCTCCAATTGCGCTCACAACCTGAAGCACTATATGATTGGTTTAAGATTCGAATGGCGAATCTCTTCAAATCTGGGGTATCACTACCAAAATTTTGCCACCAAAGACCTAGCAAATGCCAAGTGTTTGTGAGTAGTAAGTACTAAATAATAAAAACTTAAAAGAAAACAAAATTTAATAAAACATTTAACATACAAAATAAATTTTAAACAAATTTAATGAATTGATGAAGCCTTCAGAGTACCTGGCAGCATCCTAGTCCTTTCTCGTATAGCACTGGTATAGGCAAATAATTTGGCTGGCGTCCTATAATCCTGTAGTTGGGAAAAGACACGGCTTTGAATTTATGGATCAGGGGAGCACCTTTCAATGCATGTCATAAGTCCTCTGCCAACCTCCCCATCTTCATTAAATTTGCTCTTATCATAAAAATACTGTGGGTTTAAGAAGTACCCAGCAGCATGTAAGGGGGAATGCAATTGCCTATCCCAACGTGCATCAATAATATCCCAAAGAGGTAAATACTTTGCCTCCTCATCCCCATATCTTCTTTTGATGGCCTCCTTTGCGAGATCCATCGCCTCATAAATGTAACCCATAGCGGGTTTGTCACCATCAACCATCCTGAAAGTTAGCTTTCAAAATTAATGAATTATGAAACTTTGAAAATAAAAAGAAGCTTGAAATGAAATTTAAAAAATGAAAAAAGTTAAAAGACTTGAAGTACCTGAGAACTCTGACAAGGGACTCTGTCACAACAATAATCTCTTCGGCATCTTTCCAAAAACCATCATTAAACACAAGTGCAACAATTTCAATGCCTTCAAGGGCCTTGGAATGTTTAGATGCCATCCACTCAGGTCCCAAGAACATCCTCTTTAGATTTATCTTTTGCTCAACCACAAATTGCAAAGATATGAAATTTGTTGCAAATCTAGTCACTGCAAGTCGAACAATTTCTTTACCTTCAATGTATTTTCTCATGGTGTTTAGGACAATAGTGTGGTTGTATAGGTATTTGGTTATGGATTTTGCCTTCTCCACAACCTCATGTATCCAATGAAGCTTACCAATGTCCTCAAGCATTAAATCTATGCAATGGGCAGCACAAGAGGTCCAAAAAATAGTGGGGTGCCTAGTCTCAAAAAGTCTACCAGCAGCCATATAATTAGCTGCATTTTCGGTGACAATTTGTACAACATGTTCTTCTCCCACTTCTTGAACGACTTCCTCCATCATTTCACAAATAAGTTGGGCAGTCTTAACCTTTTCTGAGGCGTCCACTGATTTGAGAAACATTGTGCCTGCTGGACAAGATACAAGGAAATTTATTAAAGTTCTATTCCTATGATCAGTCCATCCATCACTCATGATGGTGCACCCCGTCTCTACCCATGATGAACGAAACTCAGCTAGCACAAGCATGACATCTTCAACACTCTCTAACAATAAATCTGTCCTAAGGCTCTCTGATGTAAGGGCTTTGAATCCTGGACCTACAACAGCGACTGCATCAATCATAGCTTGCCAATAAGGACTTCTGGCACAATGGAAAGGTATGTCAGAATAGAACCAAAAGTTAGCAATGGCCTTCCTTGCCTGTTTATGGATATCTTTTTTCCAACCAGTGCCGTCCAAGGTAGGTTGGGAACCAGGTTTTGTGCGGGGAGGAAAAAAAGTGTTTATGTTTCCACCTCCAGTGTTGAATTGAGTTTGACTTTGACTTGGACTTGGAGGCATGTGTGAAAAACTTGGGAATGGCATTGAGGACTCAACAGAAGGAGATGAAAAGGGGGTATTGGAAGAAGAAAGGTCAGCTCCAAGAGTTCCTATTTCTTGTTTTTTCTTTGCTCTCTTAGCATTATTCTGAGTCAACATGTCAAGGGCCAAGGTTGCTTGGTGTTTGACATTATCGTCAACCTTTTTGCAGAGACCTATATCATGCCTAGGTATCTGTGCAATGTGGTACTTGAATCTATAGATGCCTCCACTACATTCTGCTTTTCAAAATTTGCAAAGGAGCTTGGCGCTTCCAGGAATCTTGTCACAATAAGCCCAAGCAAAATCCTTCTCCCTCGGCATTGTAGTTGTTTTGGACTTGTGTTTAAATTGTGGCTTCTGTTAAGATTGAAGAATCGAGATTTGAAGTTGTGGCTTTGCTGCTTTTGTTTAATTTATGGCTCCTGCTGCCTGTAAGACAAAAAATAAATAAAAATTAAAAATGCAGATAAGTAGGAGAGATGGACAATGATAGAAACTTGAAAGTTATTGGTGATTTTTTGGATGCTAATGGTAGTGAAAACAGGGACTGTTTATTACAATATATCTTCATATACAAACAGGGACTGTTTATTACAGAAGCCACTTTGGAAAGCTGAAACATTAAAGCAGATATGGTATATCTAACCAGATTCTCTTTTGTTTTTTATGGAGAGCAAGGAATAGCAAGATTTTGAAGAAAAGCACGCCATTGCAGAGCAGATTTGGGGAAAGATCTGAACAAGCCAACCTGGAGACAGCTAAATCTAGATGTAAACAGAAAAAGTTTGGTCATACATGATTCAGAAAAGTTTGTCATCCTTTAAATGGGTTGCCCCCTTGATTCCTCTTCAAGATAAAGGAAAGGGGGTTCAGAAAGTTTTCTTGCATTCAGACTTGGGACCCAGCTCCTAGGAATCGATCAAATACAACTTTGACTGAACCTCCAAAGGTAATCTAGGCCTGGTTCGAGCTGGAAGGGGTTTCCGTTTTACAAATGACTGACGGCACAACCTAGGGATCATCGTGAACTTCCTGTACACCAACACTAACAACCAAGCGGAAGGTGATGCCCCGAGGATGGAAATAGCAGAAGCTCTTGAACTTAAAACTTACAAATATCATTTCAGGGAATATAATATGGTTCGAACGATAGACAAAAGTGTATAGTATAATGAATTATGAACCCGAACCTCCGCGCAGGAAGACAACAAAAGTGTGCACTGTGGAATCGTGGATGAATTTTATGTTTGGACTCTGGCGTTGCTCCACGAATCACGATGATGCGGTGATTGCAGACCACGATGAACACTCCAGCGAGCAACCACGATGATCCTTTGATGCTCGAGCGACTGGGTGTGCGAGCAGCGAAACGGACGGCGGCAAAACAAATCAGAAATCTAAAACCCGACGCTGACAATTAAAAAAAAAAATCTAAAACCCTAAACTGCCGATTCAGTCGGGAAAAAATCGGGAAAATCGCCGATTTGAAACTCCGAGCTGACTCGCCGATTTTGACTCGCGCGTAGTTGACTCTGCTTGTTTGGCCGCCGAGCAGAGTATGACTCGCGATTTAGCCGATTAATCGCCGAGTCCTGTTTCACTGCCATCAACGACACAAAACGGGAGTAATTATTTTGGAGACAAAATGTGACTAATGAAGCAATGTCAGGGATGGCGGTCATGAAATGAAGGTTTATGAATATTGCAAAGGATGATGAATAACTGAGTGACTTCTCCTGAACATATCGACGACATTGAATGAATTGGCAACATTTGACCCAAAACCGAAGTGATGGATGGTATGATATACCCTAGGTATGATAGACCATCAAGCAGATTACCCAACCCAAAAATCACGGAGATGAAGTGAATAAGTGTCATGTTCAAGAGCGACTTGCTACCATAAAGTGTTTTATCCATTTCCAATTTTCCCTAGTCATTGTTGACCAGTACCTCTTTATTTTTGACAAGCTTGAGGAGGATAACATATGTTTGATGTATAATTCCACCCTTCAGGTGAATCCATCGCTATTTGATGCTTTAACGAGTCTAGCGAAGGTGATGCTAATGGATCTCAAGGTACTGCAGTACATTCTACATGGTTTGAATATATGATTTGATGTCGAACATCATACAAAGTCTTTCGGTCGAAGGCCTGTGATGTCAACCTGTCGCCGGAAGCGAGAAACCTGCCATTGTTGTAAGCAAGCTCCAAGGTACTGAAAGGTTGTTTCTAAGTCAACTTCCTGGATGATGAGCTGATGTCAACCGGAAGCGACTCATCGCAGGAGGGCATTAATGCTTCCCCCATCAATGACACAAAACCGGAGTAATGATTTTGGAGACTGAATGTGACTAATGTAGCAATGTCAGGGATGGCGGTCATGAAATGAAGGTTTATGAATATTGCAAAGGATGATGAATAGTTGAGTGACTTCTCCTGAACATATCAACGACATTGAATGAATTGGAAACATTTAACCCAAAATCGAAGTGATGGATGCTATGATGGACCCTAGGTATGATAGACCGTCAAGCAGATTATCCAACCCAAAAATCATGGAGATGAAGTGAATAAGTGTCATGTTCAAGAGCGACTTGCTACCATAAAGTGTTTTATCCATTTCCAATTTTCCCCAGTCATTGTTGACCAGTACCTCTTTATTTTTTGACAAGCTTGAGGAGGATAACATATGTTTGATGTATAATTCCACCCTTCGGGTGAATCCATTGCTATTTGATGCTTTAATGAGTCTAGCGAAGGTGAAACTCGATCTTGTCACGATGGACAAGTCCATCACTATTTGATGCTTCAACGAGTCTAACGACAGTGAGAACTCGGTCCTTTTACATGTTTAGAGAGTTTGAAAAAGGGACGAAAAGAAAACTCCACAAGTTCTTTTTCGTATAATAATCCCTCAGATCCGAAAAAGCGTAAAATAATACCTTAGAGAACCTCCTAGCCATGTTCGACTAAGGTTTTCCTTTTTCGTAAACGTAATCTCTCTTAGTCCGAAAAAGGGTTAAAATTATATTGAGTAGATGTCGTTTCAATTCCTTTTACGAGCTCGAAAGGACAAGTGCTCGACAATCTTTTCATATTTTGGGAGTCTGAAAAGAGTTGAAATAAAACATCAGGGGAGTTCCTTTTTCGTGTTTAACAAAGCTTGAAAAAGAGATAAAAGTGTGCTTTGAGTTCCTTTTTCATGTTTAACAAAGCTCGAAAAAAGAGGATAAAAGTATGCTTTGAGTTCCTTTTTCATGTTTAACAAAGCTTGAAAAAGAGATAAAACTATGCTTTGAGTTTTCGCTTTTTCGTAAGTTTTAACGAGTCTGAAAAAGTGATAAAAATGTACTCATATCACCGACTTTCAATTTAATTTACAAGCAGGAAAAGGCAGAAAGAACTTGGCATTTTCATGTTTTTATGAGAATGAAAAGAATAGCAAAAGAAGCTTGGGATTTTCATGAGTTTAACGAGTCTTGAAAATAATAACCGAAATGGACTCGAATGCTTGAGAGTAGTTTCATTTTTACACAAGCTTGAAACAGAGAAAACTGTGCTTGAAATAGGTTTGTTTCATTTTTACACAAGCTTGAAACAAAGGAAAAATCATGCTTGAAAGTGGTTTCAGTTTACACAAGCTTGAAACAGAGAAAACCATGCTTGAAATAAGTTTCAATGCCCCCAAGCCTAACCTACAAGGGAACATGCCCTCCTAGCTTCATTTCATTCATCTAAGAAGACTACTGGTTACTAATAGTTGGATGGAATGAGGGTTCATTTACGAGATCAGATGAAAGACTCAACTTAATTAGGAGAGGATTTGTTTCATTTTTTAATGAGCTTGACAAAGGAAAAGAACTATGCTCATGGAACCTTGTTTTATTTTTTAACGAGCTTGACACAAGAAAATGAACTATGCTCATGACCTGATTCATTTTTTAACGAGGTTGACACAGTAAAAGAACTATCCTTAAGGGAACCTGTTTCATTTAATGAGGTTGACACAGTAAAAGAACTATCCTCATCACCTAATTAATTTTTTTTAACAAGGTTGACACTGTAAAAGAACTATCCTTAAGGGAACCTGTTTCATTTAACAAGGTTGACACAGTAAAAGAACTATCCTCATCACCTGATTCATTTTTTTAACGAGGTTGACACAGTGAAAGAACTATCCTCATCACCTGATTCATTTTTTTAACGAGGTTGACACAGTGAAAGAACTATCCTCATCACCTGATTCATTTTTTTAACGAGGTTGACACAGTAAAATAACTATCCTCATCACCTGATTCATTTTTTTAACGAGGTTGACACAGTTAAAGAACTATCCTCAAGGTAAATTCACCCAGCCTATCTATTTCGGAAACATTGGGAATCTTCCTTAAGTCAGATGAAGTGGAAGATATCATATTGTAGGTCTCTATATTTGCGATTTCCACCAATGTCGCAGGCGACGGTAATGAAAATGTGCCCATTAGGGAAGGATCCTTAAAGAGTCCTACACCAATGTTCTAAGACTCCGGTGTCGTCGAAAACATCAAAGATGAAGCAACAGTAGATGCTGTTGCAGCTGTAATAGATGGTACAATCTGGGATGTTGTCTCTGCCATGGTTAAATAACCCAACAAATACTCTAACAAATCTACGAGAACTTGAGAGTGAACAGGATCAACAAAAGCAGAGTAGGTCAAACGAGAAAAAGACTGATACAAATGAATCCCCGACTGAAAATGAGTGGGAGTTGAAGGGGTTGTCTCTTCCTGAAGTTCTTCCTCTATCGAAATCAAACCAGGTGGAAGTACTTCACCGTCAGGCCTTAGATAAATTTCAAGTGGTAAACTCTGAGGTAAAGAGGAAGACTCGATGGTTACGGATGACTGAGGATAAGACGGTTGCAACGGAACAACTTCTTGTTGTTCAACTTCGAGATCAACTTTCGGATCAACTTCCAGTTGAACAAGCTCAGGTTTTGGATTTATCATTTCACTGGATTGAATTTCAGTGTCCTTAGGTAACTGTGAGGGTTCCGTCTCGACAATAGTAGATAAATCGGAATTAGTCGAAACAACTCAAGATTCAATACTCAAAGGATCAGATGTCTCTGGTATATCAGATGATGTAGCACCAAGAGTTCCAGAGGTACCTGACTCGGTAGGATGAGCACGCCTTCATCTACTAGGTGTAGCTTCTGGCGGTAATGGTGGTTTATTCGCTGTCCTATGAGAATGACGGGAAAAGGGTTGATCTTCTTCCACGATTGCTGATTGATTTTATACAAAACCAAATAAACAAAAAGAGGGTAATGCTAGGCAAAAGGTTTACCAAACAACTGTGAATTGCAATATACCGCCCCAGTAAACCAATGACTTATGTGCGTGTAGGCAATCTCCCCAAATGCTGTGTTCGGTTTATCACAGGTACAAGGTGGCCGACTCGGTTACCTATGGATGGTAAGCAACCTAAAGTTGTCTTTCAAAATATATGCGAAGGTACGTGGAGGCCCAATCCGTATTAGCATTGTCTAATGCAAAACCGCACAGTGAGAGCATCCCCTTATAATTTTCGTACTAGAACACTGCCTAATATACCCGAAAGTACGTGGATGAGCTCCGATATATATACGTACGTGGAATGAGGTATCACACTCGGAATGTATCGCAGACAATTAATTACAGCTACTATGTTTAATGATGCCGGAACACATCTTCTAACCTAGACCTCTAAATGTTATCATTAATGTTACAATGCTTCCTTAGATAAATTTAGATAAATTTTATGTTGATCTTGATTATCAGTTTGTCTTTCAGGTACACTGCGAGATGTATGGAACATTCCTATAATGCAATTAGAATGATAAGCATTCATTTCGAATTGATTTTCGACAATGAAAAACTAGCTTTAGGGATAGAACAATCAAATTGTATGAAATCAACAATGAGAACATATAAATGCAATTTCCCTAAACTATTTCTAAGCAGCACTCACAATCCCTATATGCAAATGAATGCTTTTCTTTTCAATTTCCTTTAAGTTTAGATGAACGGAAAAGGAACTAATGCACAAACAATCACTCAAAAATTTCAAGAGAAACGAAGAGTGAAATGAAAATTCCTCTTTTCAAAAATAATGAAAATAATGAATTGATCAAATTTAAAATGTAACTTTGGAACTATTCGACAATGACAAAGAAGGAACTATTCGACAATGACAAAGAAAACACAAAGAAACATTGATCAAATAAATCCAAAGTGAGGCAAGAAGAGTAGAGGAAAACTGGTCTCTAGAGGCAATCAATCACTCAAAACTTCAGCAAGCAAACATTGACATGAATTGGCAAAAGACAAAATAGATAGATTTTGGTTGGTCACAGGGGCAACGCACCCCTAAGTGGGAGATAGTGCGTTTCAGAGCATTGTTCCTAAGCCAACAGTGCTCTGGAGGGCACTGTGTCAAGACCAACAATGCGTTGGTGCCAGAGGATTCTTTGAAAAAGCAATCAAACACACTACTTTTGCTAAGACACATTCAAATGACTGAAAATAAGCATGTAAAGTCTACTAGATGTTGATGGACAAGGACAAAACCATTAGGGACAATCCGTCAATCCCTAGTATGGTCGCCAATTTGTTTTACAAAAATACAAACCTATGGATAAGTATGTTTTCCCTAAGTGTGGTGGTTCACTTAGAACAACAGAAAGAAAGATATCTGACCTTTTCCTTAAAATGAATAGATAAAGGGAGAGAAACCTACTTGTAATTTGTATTCTTTCCCTGTCCTCCCTCCGTCGCTTTCATCGCTCTCAATCCAACTTAACTCGCTTGATTGATACCTGCCATGGCAAACAGAAGACAAAAAACAACATAAAGGCAATACGATATATTCAAGTTAAACAAATCGAATCGATTAAACTCATTAATACACATATAACATCATTGACACATGCATTAGGAAAGGAACAAATGTCTTTATTATGAAGTAGAAGGAAGAGTACAACCAGTTGATCGATTTGTTGTTACTCATCTAGCTTGAGTCCCATCCTCCTCACATCCAGCATCAACAATCCAGCAGCATCACAGTACATGCACAATACCTTCAAGAGTTGATATCTCGCCAGCATAACTCTACTTAACACAAACTCTTGCTCTCTTGTGCACTATGTTCAGTGCTCTATTTATAAGTAGATGAAGGTAGTTTGACATAAATGAATCATTGCATGGCATTCCTAAAAATGGATGAAGAGGTTTCCTTGTTCATGGGAATAGGAGGATAAGAGGTTTAATGACTTCATGGGTTCCAAATTTGAGGCTATCAGATGAGGTGAAAGTTGGAACAACTTCTAGAAGTCACTAGAGGTTGGGAAGATTCTCGGAATCCAATGAACAATTCGCTTCCAGTTGACCAATGCACTTCAAAGTGGGCCTAGATCCTCTACAACGCAGCCTTGCATGGGAGTAGATGCTCTTCAAAGAAGTTACAGTTGTCTAGGGGTGCGTTGATGACTCAATGGGGCACTTCAACTAGCATCTAAGCAGTGAAACTTTCATGAAGGAAGACCACCAATGTGATGATGACTTGTTTAGGGCATGTAGCAACTAATTTAGAGTATGATAGACCCTAATGAATACTGATCTGTGTTTTGGAATGATGCCCAAATCGACCTGTAACAAAGGTACTACTAGATGTAAGTCAGGAAGGAGATACTGAGTCTGCTCTGTGCTACACAAATATGCCATCACTCTCCTTCCTTCCATTATCTTCGCCTATTTTAGCATGGTCTCTTGCTTCCCTAAAGAATAAAGAGAAGCACCTCCTATGCATGTAGTTTTGATCAATTATTAATATAGTACTAGAGATAGAAATAGAGTGTTAGAGAGGCCTAATTAATATAATAAGGAAGTCATCCATCCATATATATATGGAAGGTGCAGTTGGAAGAACAATTGTTCTTGAGGTGATAGTGGTAACACTATTGTGTGTTGTGTATTTGTCTTTCCTATTGAGGCTTTGCACTAAGGTGCAATATTTTGTTGTAACAATCATCTTTAGTACAACTCTACTTGCCCATTTATAGCAAAATATTGAACCTTAGTGCAAAGGTTCACCAAGCAAGACAATTGCACAACGCATAGGAGTGCTACCACTGTCAGCTCAGCAACAACTCTTCTATTTTGGTGATGGATACTCTCGACCACAAGGGAGGCTTCTTGTTAGGGTTTAGGGATTAAGTAACCCTAAAAGCTAAAGCTAAATGCCCCCCAAGTGACATACAATCAAGACCCACCAAGACCTAGGCTTGTAAAGGCTAGGGTTTAAGGTGATAAAGGGTAAAACAAAGTAAGGGGTTCATGGTAGCTATGGGTCAATTCTATGGCTAGGTTCACCTCAACAATCTCTAATAGGGTCCTAAGGCACACCCAAACCATGCGAATCCCTTGGCTATTGCAAACTTTGGAAAATTCTGCAATTTATGAGAGCAAAAGAAAGTTTATAACAACAACAATAATCAGCCACTAAGTGTGCAAAAGTTGCATGCAATGGTCGATAATTTAATGAGCAACTTACGGACTAAAAATCAACAATTAGATAAACATATATTAGCTAATTAAAGGTAACGTCAGCCTTAGAATATGGCTGCTTTAAAATGCAGGAAAAACCATCAAAATGCTCTTTAATGCACTTTAAATTGTTTCTGATCCTTACTACATATATCAACAAGCTAAAATATGCTAACGAAACAAGATTTTGCTAATTTTATCCCCAATACTCCATGCAATAATTAAAAAAAATGTTTTAATTTTTACGGTTTCATAACTCAAAGAAAAAAGAGAATTTGATGCAACACTTGACAAGGAGTAGTGCCTTCTCAGCCTAGGGCATATGGATTTTAAGGTACAAACTCATTATGGTTTCTTTTAGGGTAATTCCTATCTTAAACAAAACTAGGGAAAATAGACTAACTTGCCTTAGGGCTTGAAATTAAGTTTCTTAGTTTTGATGCAATTCAAGGGAGGAAATAAACTAATTCCACTCCTCAAATACTTGGAGGATGGGTTTATCTCAACAAGGGAAGATGAAACACTATTGACTAATAAACCAACTTAACAATGAGAACAAAATCCTTTGAACATAATCCAAGCAAAGCAGACTACATTGATGAGAAAGCCCAAACTAATGATTTTTTCTTTCATTAGCTCTTGTCATCATTTGTTCTGATTCTACCACTATCTATATCTTTTTCTTTTAGATTAATTGCATATTTAATATCAATGATTCTACCACTATCTATATCTTTTTCTTTTAGATTAATTGCATATTTAATATCAATGATGATAGACCTGTCACCTACATAATTCATGGTGTGGTGCAGGAATATATATAATGGGATTTGGCCCCTGCACAATATCAAATTTCTTTATATCTTTTGAGTAACCAAGGAATAAGTGCTCTCCTTAGTGGAATTTCTTAATTTACTCTTCTTTATATATTTTCTTGAGTGACCAAGGAGAAGGTGTTCCCCTAAACCTTTCACCTTAGTGGAATTTCTTAATTTCCTCTTCTTTATATATTTTCTTGGTCTCTTGAGTGACCAAGGAGAAGGTGTTCCCCTAACCCTTTCAAAGGTGTTCCCCTAACCCTTTCAATGGATGCCTCTGTGAGTATTAGCAAAATTGAAAGAATTGGAATTGGGTTCCACAAAAGTAGAGATAGAAACAATGGACAATTAGGCAAGTAGAGTGGTGCTAGAGAGGATGGTTTCAATGAAATCTGGCAACTTAGTTCAAAGCCTCATTATCACCTCAGCAACAACTATATTTTAGTGATGGATACCCTCCACCCCAAGGGAGGCTTCTTGATAGGGTTAAATGCCCATAAATGACATACAAATCAACACCTACCGTAACACCTAGGGTTTAAGGTGGAGAAAGGGTAAAACACAAGTAAGGGGTATATATGGGTTAGTCATAAGGCTAGGTTCACCTCAAGAGTATCTAATAAGGTCCCAAAAGACATCCAAACCATGCAAAACGGCTAGGGTTTAAGGTGGAGAAAGGGTAAACACAAGTAATGGGTAACTATGCCTTAGTCATAAGGCTAGGTTTACCTCAAGAGTATCTAATAAGGTCCCAAAAGACATCCAAACCATGCAAAACCCTTGGCTGCTGCCAACCTGGCAAATTTGGCAATTTCTGACAGAGAAACAAAATTTATAACAGCAACAATAATCGACCACTCAAAGTGTGCAAAAATTAATACAACAAACACTAATTTAATGAACAACTTAGGGATTAAAAATCAACAATTTTCCATGGTCATATTAACATATAATATCAAATTAAAGGCGAGGACAGCCGTAGAATATGGCTGTAAATTTTAAAATGCATGAAAAAAAAACCATCAAAATGCCTCTGTATTACACTTTAAATTGTTTCCAATCCTAAGGATATACATCAACAAGCTAAAATATGCTAACTAGACAAGACTACTGAATTTTATCCCTAATACTTTATGCGATAATAAAAAAAGTTTTATTTTTTAGAATTTTATAATTCAAAGAAAAAGGGGAATCTGATGCAACTCTTAACACAGACGAATTTGTTCTCAATCTTAGGGTTTCTTTTTGGTTGAACACAGACGAATTTGTTCTCAATCTTAGGGTTTCTTTTTGGTTGATTCCTAGCTCAAACAAAAGTAGGGCAAATAAACTAACTAATGATTTATGAGCATGCGACCCTCTTTATTAGAAAGCCCAAACTAGGGAGGGGCATGACCTAATTTATGAGAAAGGCCAAACTAATGATATTTTATTTGATTAGTTCTTGTCATTGCTTTTGATTCTACCAATATATATATATATTTTTCTTCTAGATTAATTTCATATTTAATATGAATGATGATAAACATACAAAATCTATGGTGTAGGAATATGTATAATGGGAATTTGTGCCCACTCACCATAACAGATTGCTTTATTTCCACTTCATTATATATTGTCAAGAGTGATCAAAGAGAAGGTTCTCCCCTTACTTAGTAGTGCCATTGGTGGCTACCAACCTTTCAATAGGTGCCTCTTTGAGCATTAGCGAAATTGAAAGAAGTGGGTTCTATTGCTTCAAAATCTTGCAGGTCTTGTGAGAGACCTCACGAGACAAGCACTAAGTGACACCACTATTAGGTGTGGCCAACTGTCACCATAGCCACCATCTTTTGTTCTTTACTGAATTTTCACCACAAGAGAGGCTTCTTTATGTAGGTCATCTAATGAATATTTAAGGATTGGGATAGGTAATTAAAAGAATTAAGGAATGTGTATATAGTATTTATCTCCTAGTTCATGTAGGTCATCTAATGAATATTTAAGTGTAAGGATTGGGATATTTAAGTGTAAGGATTGGGATAGGTAATTAAAAGAATTAAGGAATGTGTATATAGTATTTATCTCCTAGTTCTTTTTACGTCTTAAAATTAAATTCTAGAAGTTATATATAAGATTATTTTCCTGGCTGCACATGAGAAATGAAGAATTATTACGTCTTAAAATTAAATTCTAGAAGTTACAAATAAGATTATTTTTTTACGTCTTAAAATTAAATTCTAGAAGTTACATATAAGATTATTTTCCTGGAAGATTATTTTCCTGGCTGCACATGAGAAATGAAGAATTATTACGTCTTAAAATTAAATTCTAGAAGTTACAAATAAGATTATTTTCCTGGCTGCACATGAGAAATGAAGAATTATTGTTAATTTGCAACTAAATTCCATCTTGATCATTACATTATTAATTAAAAAATATTAGAATATTTATTAATTTATAATGAAAAACAATAAAAAATATTAGAATATTTATTAATTTATAATGAAAAACTTATTGCAAAATTATAATATTGTAATTTTTTTATAATAAAATTATTACTATTTACATTATAAAAGTAAAGCATAAATAAACCCTTTTAAATATAAAAGAAGTCAATAAAATGTACATTTCTTACTCAACTAAATCCCACTGTATAATTACTTGTAAACTAAATCTCATGATATAAATATATCCATAAACAAATGGTCTAATGCAATCTGTAGCTAGCAATTGCTCAATTTTCCGTGGTTGTAGCTTAAATGGATGATATTATGGGTTTCATATAGGTTTCACTTCACAAATATCAAGTACACATGTACATGTTGATAATCATTCTTAGAAGTTGCATACGCTTTTAAGACATCCAAAATAAATATTTATTTCTTTACTTACTTACTTACTTTAAATTGAGTTACAATCAAAATTGAGTTAAAATTGTAGAGATTGTGTATTTTTTTAAATTCAATTAATATTTTATATTTTTTAAATGATCAAAAATAAGAATTTTACATATCCCTTTCACTTTGTGTTATAAAAAAAGTGACACTTAATTTGGTTTCATATACAATGTTAATAAAAAATAAAAGTAAAATTTTAAAAATCATTAACTAATAAGAATAATTACAAATACATATAAATTAAATGTGAGAAAAATCCAATCACTAAAGAAATACACAACTTTTTTTTTTAATAGTCATATGGTTTCACATACAATATTAATAAAAAAATAAAAAAAATATTTTAAAAATCATATCTTATAAGAATAATTACAAATACATAAAAATTAAAAGTGAGAAAAATCCAATCACTAAAGGAATACACAACATTTTTTTATAAAAAACATCGTATAAATATAAGAAATCTATTTTTTAAATAGTAAAATATATATGTTTTTTATAAAAATGTTGTATTATGAACTATAATTTTTTAAATATGGTAATTTGAAAATAATAAATCATTTTTTATTATCATAATGTTGGGGAAATTTACAAATGCATATTACAAGGAAAATACCTCTAGCAAATGTTTTTGAGGAACTTTTTATAAAAATAATTTAGATATCTGTTTGTAGCGGATGTCTCTACAGGAGGTTGGCGAGTGGAGGTTTTTGTGGATGTTTTGTTTGTAGTTTGTTTCTCATCATAAACCCCACCAGTGCATTTTACTCAAAACACACCGGTGCGTACTAAAAATTGGCACACCGAGACACCGTGCTATCCATACAAACCCATCTGGTGTGTCTAAGTACTATAATGCACCGGTGCTCTACATATTAACAGGACCGATCGGTCTCTGTAATCCAGTGCACCATAACAACGTACGGTGCGCCATCGATAATACCGCCTAGTGTGTCTCAAAAACTCGTGCACCGAAACAGGGTTAAATAAAATAAAATTAAATTATCGGCCCTACAAACATCATTTTAACTTCTTCAGTGCTCCAGGCCTCTCAAGCACTAGTGTGAGTTTGTCTTGTGTGAGGCGCCCTTCCATCGATGCTCCCATTGCATACATTGTTGTCGTCCATTGCCCACCTTGTGGAGTTCGAAAATTTGAAAACAATTGGTAAATTTGGTTTCTTCAATTTGTCATCAAATATGTCTCCTCAATGCACAAATGTAAAGGTATTCTACTGGTTTCTCAATAACTAAAAGTTTTAGTATATTAGATTTTGAAAAAAACTTAAAATTAAACGTTTTTAGAAAAGAAAAGAAAACATCTGCATAATGCGCTCAAGTCATTCGGCTCGCACCATTTGAGGTGTTGCCTGTAAATTTCGCGAACGGTGTTCACGGAAACCGCATTGGGTTCTGGTGCGGTATCGAAAAAACTTGCGCCATGAATAATTTAAAAAATAACATGGTGGTGCAGCCATTTAAATGACCGCATCGTTGACTATGTACTAGTGTCGGGAGAGAAATGCGTTGACCAAACTAACTGCCCCAAGGCGCATAGTTAGGTCAGCTCACCGCCCACCTAACAACATTACATAGTTAACGTTGGGTTGTTTACATGATCGCACCATTAACAATCTATTGTTTTTGGGTGGTGCGTTGACTAAACTAACCACCCTCGGGTAGATAGTTAGGTCAGTGCATTGCCCGCCCAACAACACTACATGGTTAGCGATGCAGTTGTTTACAGGATTGCACCGTTGACCATGTATTGTTTTTGGGCTGTGCGTTGACCAAACTATCTGCCCCAAGGTGTATAGTTTCATCAACGCATCGCAGAAAACTATTTCCATCTTTGGCGGTGTACAAATAGTTTCCATGCGCACCGAGCACGGTGCGCGACAAAAAAGTACGCACTGGTACTGGTGCGTGACTGTATTTTGGGACGCACCGACTGTTTTTTTTACCAAAAACACTCACACACACACACACACACACACACATATATACATTTCTCATTTAATAAAAAAATGTATTTAATATGTGAATCATTTAGTGACGTCAACAGAGAGAACAAAGGGAACAACAAGAACATATGGAGGATCGATATAACGTCATTCAACTGTGGGAGGTGAGAGAGAGGGAGAGACTTTTGTACCCTCTCCCTATTACGACAACCACCCAGTTGCTCCTAAGGGAGGTAGGCCTCATCAAATTCTACGAGGAGGCTACATCCTTGAAGAGCCATTGTGGGTTATTGAGACAGTTGATCTTTAGGTGGGATTCTCGTCGACAGGCTTTCTAGGTCGGTCTTGGCTAGTGGTTCATGCCCATTGAGGAGGACATATATTTTATTACTGGAATATCTAGGACAGGACAAGATTTGCCCTGTCTCTGTCGGCTATGTAGCAGGGAGTCAGTTGGTGTACTCCCAGGGATACATTAGGGACAATATAGTTTCTCCTGCAGATTTTCAGGTGTCCGGTGGTCAGTTGCGTATTACTCTGTTTGGTGCAACGGAGGTGAGGTGCCTCTCACTCCTCGTGATGACCATTGCACACTATACCAGTGATGGGAAATGCATTAGTTGCCCACTTTTATTTCATGTTGATTCTTTATTCTAGGTACCACGACTTGTGAGATGGTCTGCGATTTTTTTGTAGTAGTTTTGTACAACATTAGATAGATGTCATTCTTAGGGACATGGGAGGTGGACCTTCCTTTTTCTTCAGAGTTATTTTTTTTAATATTTTTTTGAGAGGTTTCCAAAGATGAGTCCTACTTTTGTTCGACATCCTCGTAGGCTGATGCTGCATGTATGGATGGAGATGTGGGACCAAAGGATGCCCAAGAGGGGCCAGTCAGACATTCTCGCTAGGATATCTCCTGATGCATTGGAGTTGCTATCCAGTAATGATGATCACTTATTCGTTTTGGTTCCATGTCCATACACTGGTTTGGATAGGCGAGGGTGTACCAACATCCTCTTCACACATGATGAGCCGTTGGATGCGAGAGGTAATATTATTGTTTTCTTTAAATTAATATAATTTCATTTTATTGTCTTAATTAATTAATAAGAATTATCAAATTTATTCTAACACGTTCTTTAACTTGTTTTATTAAATTTTTTAATGAAAACGTCCAATTTTTGTTGTGTACTATATATTTTGTAGATATTGGGACATTCGTTGGGGACATGATTCCACCCCTACCGAATGATCTAGGTGTAAATGTTGATGAGGAGATGGCAGAGGTAGAGGATCAGGGTGACAGACCTGATCCTGATCGGGTGTAGATACCCGCGGGGGTGAGACGTAGGATGGACACTCGATTCAGGATGGAGTTGGATGACCAACTTTGTCATCTTCTAGTTGATGATGGAATCTTCTTGGATACGATTAAAGAGATCGAGGCTGATCAAAATCTCACACAACTCTTGAGAGGCATGCCCCATGATATGATCACCCTCATGCGTCATATCGTTGGAGCTTCCAGAGCACTGGCGCGAGCTAAGAGGGGTAGGCATCGTGGAGATGCACGATAGAGCAGTGCCTCATCTGATGATCCCGATCACGAGGGGAGTGAAAATATTCTAGTACTCCACCTTGTCCTCCTTCACCTCGCACTAGAGATCATAATGAGCAGCCAACATCCAATCCTCATCATCAGACATCATCTAGCACTCGACACCATCTCAGCAAACACCTATTCCTAAGCAGGCACCCGATTCTGAGCGGGGTGAAGCGGTCACTACAAGGAAAAGACCATCTAGCAGATGTTTTTGAGTTTTGAGGAACCCCATAGAAAAATACCCCATACATCCGTTTCTAGCGGAGGTTACTAGAGGAGGTTGGCGGGCGGAGGGTTTTGCGGATGTTTTCTGATCGGTGCGCTTATCATTAAACATGGCCCCGGTGCTCTGCAATACTGAAAGCATCGGTCGGCACAAAACATTGGCATATCGGACACTGTGCACCCCATACACATTCGCCCGGTGCGTTGTATTATTCTATAACACCGGTGCGTCACACATCTTCTGCGCCGGTGCATTATAAAACACCGTGCCAAAACCGAAACCGGTCGGTGCGGTAGAACGAAACCGCACCGGTGCATCATAAAACAATGCGCCAAAACATAAACCCATCGGTGGGTCTGTGAGAAACAACACTGGTGCGCCTATAAACCATGTGCACCGGTAAAGGGTTAAATTAAACAAAATTACGGCAAAAACCCGAATTTTTCATTTTTCTAGTGCTCCTGAGATCTCAATTACCGGTGCGCGCTCTACCATAGAACGCAACGGTGCACAAAATATTGGCACAACGGACAGAGTGCGCGAGGTACACACTTGCCCGGGGCGTCCAATTACGGTAACACATCGGTGCTTCACTACTCTTCCGCGCCGATGCATCATAAAACGCCGTGCAAAAACAGAAACGTGCTGGTGCGTTCTTATCCAAGAGCACCGGTGCACTGCTAAAACGCACGCACCAGAATAACGTTAAATAAAAAAAAAATAAGGCCAAAAACCGATGCTTTATGACTATTCCACACTGGTGCTTTACGAATATCCGCTCCGGTGCACCATCAAAACAACGTGCCAAAACTGAAACATCCCGGTGCGGTGTTAGCGAACCGCCCTGGTGCATTATAAACAACGTGCCAAATGTGGCACCGCCTGGTGCACTGGTAAGTAAGTGTATCGGTGCGCCTATAAAACCCTGCGCACTGAAACAAGGTAAAATAAAAAAATAAAAATACAGCCCACTTTCCTCAGTGCTCCAGAGCTCTCAAGCACTAGTGCCATTTCCCATTCTCTGAGCCGCCCTGACATCGATGCTCTCATTGTACCCATTGCACGCACTGCTGCTCTGCATTGGCCACCAATCTCCAGCTTGCATTTTGAAAAACGGTGGACAAATTTTCTTTTGCAAATTTTACAGCCAATATGCCTCCTCGACGACGAAATGTACAGGTATTTTCTAGTTTTTCCATAATTAAGCCTTTTAGCGGATTAGAATTTGAAATAACCTTAAAAATAACCATTAAAAAAATAAAAAATTGTCGCGCGGTGCGACTGAGCCGTTCAGCTCACACCGGATAGTGGTGCTGCCTGTAAAATTTACAGGCTGCACCGCCACCGGTGCTAACGGTATCTGCACCGTTTCCAGGGTGGTATCGAAAGGCGCCCTGCATAATTTTAAATTAAAAAAATAAAATGTGGTGCACTCATTTAGCCACGCGCACCGTTGACCAAGGGAATCCCAGTGCGATGCGTTGACGGTATTATCCACCCTGGTATATGTCAGCGCACTGCATTCTGCATTCCAAGAGGGTTAACGATGCGGCCGGGTAAAAGACCGCACTGTCAACTAGGTAATTGTCATGAAGTCGGTGCGCTGACACGACTATATGCTCCGGGGCGTATATTTCAGACAACGCACCACTATTTTGAACCTAGATTTAGTCAACGGTGCTTGAAAAATAGGCAGCTGCACCGAGGCCGGTGCGTTGTATTTCATTAGGGGCATCAGGAACGGGGCGCTACAATCTTAAGCCGCACCGCCCCCAGTGCGTGACTGTTTTTGTGGCGCACCGACTGGTCTGTTTTTTTTTTCAAAAAAAAAAAATGTATATTCCTAAATACATGTCTGTTTGTATAAAAATAATAATTTAATATGTCAATGATTCAAGGAGAAGAGGAGGAACAACGACAACAACAGGCTGAACAATATGACATGATTCGCCATTGAGAGGCCCGAGAGAGGGAGATAGATGCATACCCTCAGCCTATTACAACAAATACTTAGGGGATCCTTAGGCAGGTAGGCCTCCTCAAGTTCTATGAGGAGGCTACTTCCCTAAAGGCCCATAGTGTGTTTCTAAGATATCTTATCCGTAGGTGGAATGCCCACCGACAGGATTTCCGGGTTTGTCCTGACTAGTGGTACACCCACTGAGGAGGATATTTATTTTATTACAGGACTATTGAGGAGAGGGGTGAATTTTCCTTCATTCCCAGATGTGCCAGCTGGTTGTGTAGTAGGGAGTCAGTTAGTTTACTCCTAGAGATACATTGGAGCACATGTACTGTCTCCTTCAGAGTTTCACGTACCTGGAGGTCAGTTACGTATAGGTGCATTTGGTAGACAGAACGTGCGGTGCCTCACTTATCATTTCGACCATTTCGCACAACACCAGTGACGGACAACACATTAGTTGCTCGCTTTTATATTATGTTGATTCTTTAGTACAACATCAATGACTTATCAAGTGGTCTGTCATTTTTTGCAGCAGTTTTGTATGGCCTTAGATAGATGTCGTGCTCATGCACAAGGGAGGGTCAACTTCCCTTTTTCTTCAGAGCTGTTTTGTTTATTTTTTAAGAGGTTTCCAGAGATGAGACCTAGTTTTGTTCGACAGCCTCGTAGGCCAATGTTCGAGGCCCAAATGCATATGTGGGGGCAGATGATGCCCAAGAGGGGAGACACTATGTTTCCAGCCAGGATATCACATGATGCACTAGACTTACTAGCCAATGTTGACAGGCTGCATCCCTTCACTTTGGTCCCATGTCCTTATGCTGGATTAGATTGGCGAGGGTGTCCCAACATCCTCTTCACAGATAATGAGCCGCCAGATGATAGAGGTAATATTACTGTTTTATTTATATTTATTCTAACATGTTCTTTAACTTGTTTTTATTAAATTGTGTAATGAAATTGTCTAATTATTGTTCTGTACTTGTATGTATTTTGCAGAAATTGGCTCTTTTGATGGCGAGGAGATGCCGGATCCACCACATGATCCAGGTGTCGATCTTGATGACGATCAGGACATGGCCGATGCCGAGGATGATCATGATCAGGATGAGGCTGGTGTAGCAGAGAGACATGCTCCTGCTCATGGTGCACCGGTACTGCCTTTTTCTAGGCGCGGTCGACCTGAGACTAGATATAGGATGGAGTTGGGCAACCAACTCTGTGCATTGATTGTTGATGCGGGCATCAGGCCCGCTCATTACAGAGACATATATGCCAATGATAGGCTTTTTCAGATGTGGAGAGGCATGCCGCGTGACATGTACGAACTGATGCGGCATGTCGAAGAAGCTATGACAGCTATTACACAACTGAGGAGGACTGTCCGTAGCTATAGGCATACTAGTCAAGCCATGACATGTGATGGGTAGTCCGCGAGCAGTGACTCACATGCATCTCATGATTGTTCACCTCGCGCTGCGCCTGATGAGCATGAGGTTGATCCATGAGTAGCATCTAGCAGTCATCATGGAGATGATGCTGGACCATCGGCCACGTCCAGTCAGCAGCCTGCAGCGCCATCTGTCAGTACTAGTCATGATCATGAGCAGGCTGGACCATTGGCCACGTCCAGTGAGCAGCCTGCAGTGCCATCCGTCAGTACTAGTCATGATCATGAGCAGGCTGGACCATTGAATGTCGAGGCTGCACTATTGACTGTCGAGGCTGCACTATTGACTGAGAAGGCCTCCACTACTACTGCTTATATTGATGTTGTACTAGTACCACCAGTTGATGCATCCATCAGTATTAGTGATCATGATCATGAGCATGCTCGACCATCGATCGTCGAAGCTACACGCTTTACTGAGCATGCCTCCACTTGTACTGCTATTGATGTTGTTATACTACCACTAGTTGATCCATGACATTTATATTACAATTGTATATTTTTAACATTATTCAGTTATATATATATATATATATATATATATATATATATATATATATATATATATGGTCCATGTATTTTATGTTCAAGTTGCAGTTCTACTTAATTTACATGTTGGTGATCATCATGATGTGATGCATATTGTTAGGTCATGTTAGATATGTTCATTTAATGTTTAGTTTGTTTATAGATGTGTATATGTGATAACATGAGTTATTTGACATGAGATGTATATTTGATGTTTGTGTTGTGATGATGTTAATATATAATGTTAATTTGATGTTTGAATGTGTTTTTTAGTCGAATATGATATGATGTTTGTATGATGGTTATCATGATTGTGATGATGTTTATTAATTAATTTAATATTAAATGGCCATGATATTTATTAAATATTATGTCGTGATTGTAATTTAAATTTAAATTTTAATTGTATGTAAAATTGTAAAATTGTATTTGTATTTGTACTAATTGTAATTTTAACTGTAATTGTATGTAAAATATTTATTAATGTAAAATTTTAATTGTAATTGTAATATTTAATTTATTGTGAAATGATTGTAATTGTATATATGAAAAATTGTAAAATTGTAATTGTAATTCTAATTGTATGTAAAATTCTAAAATGGTAATTGCAATTTTAATTGAATTGTATGTAAAATATTTGTAAAATTATAATTGTAATTGTAAATGTAATGCTATGTAAAATTGTAAATGTAATTGTATGTAAAATTCTAAAATTGTAATTGTATTTGTAAATGTAATTTTAATTGAATTGTATGTAAAATATTTGTAAAATTGTAATTGTAAATGTTTCCTGTCGCTTCCATCTCGACTTGGGAAGAATTCTGCCACACCTTCCTTGAAAAATTCTCTGAGGACAAAACCCTTTCTATGCTCACGGAATTGAGCACCTTAAAGTGCCAGAAGAAGGAAAAGGTCAAAGATTTCAACCAACGTTTCGCGGCCATCTTAAACAAGTTTCCCCTGAATATGGCCTTGGACTATTCTATCACTATAGACTATTACACAAGGGCCCTACTGTGGGGCATTGTTGTGTTTGTTAAATAATAAGCGAGAGCCACCCTAGCCAATAATTTCACCACTGCCCTTGCCGTCGAGAAATATATACTTTCAATAGGGGCTCTAGATCACGACAACCGAGATGATCCAAAATCCTTCCTGGAAGAAGACACAACCCTCAACCAGTAAGTCCAGGGACAAGGATAAGGACCCCTTTAATTTCGAAAACATCGCCAAATACTTAAAACTTTTAATGAACGAAGTCTCTGATTTGAAAAGGAAAAACAATGATCATTCTTTAAGTAGCAAACCTCAAAAGCATTTCTTTAGGAAGAGCAACAACGTGCCCAATCGTCCTCCACCCAATCCCAACACAAACTTCAACATAGAAGAGATTAACAAAGATAAATTTTGCTCATTTCATCAATCTTCCCACTCCGAGAGGACTGCCCTCAATGGATCAATAGTATGATTGCAGTGGTCAATCAACTTCTAGAAGACCAGATGATAGGAGAGCTTGAAGAGGAAGTTGACCCGGATGACAAGGAAGTCTCCCCTCTTGATGAAAATTTAGGATCAACGATTCTCACCTTTGAAGTGATCCGCAGAGAAGGGCCTCAATCTGTGATAGAGATTAACATGGTTGACAATCCACAGTATAAGCCCCCCAAACTTGTAGCCTAAGGATAAAAAGCCCAGTAGCCGATCACATGTTCGAGGAGAAGAGGAAAGCATTTTTTAGGAAGATCCTGCCCCCAAGCAGAGAAAACCAGGCCTCGACTCTGACCTCCTAAAAGTCTAGCTCCGCCGCTCCTCGGGGCACCCCTAAAGCTGGAGCATCACCAAATTCACCTGACACGGCCGTGGAAATACCCTCACACCTAGAGCCTGGGTACAATATTATTTAGGACATGAAGAAAACGCGAGCCAATATATTATTCTACGAACCTTCTTGAATAGCTAACCAACGTGATTTGATTCTCAAGGTTTTCGCTAACCCATCCTCGGTTAGTAGGGCTACCCCCACGTCAAGAACTAGCAACTCCACACCTTCCCAGGCCTCAGTAAATATCCAATCCATCGTCAATGCTAATTCACGGGGATCCACACCCCCGTTCCTCCTGGCTTTTGATATTTTCAATTTTAATGTTCATAAATGCCTCGTTGACTTCGACGCATCCACCAATGTCATGCCCCTATCTGTGTGCAAAAATTTGAATATCCATCCCGAGAAAACTGATGTCAGGATCATTCATCTCGATAGATCTCAATTTCCTGCTATGGGTGAGCTCAATAATGTCCTAATACACCTCTCCTTAGACTCCTGGGTCCATCAGTGCATCGACATAGTCATCATAGATATTCCTAAGGCCTACGGTCTACTACTGAGTCGAAATTGGTCGAGCAAACGCCAAGGTAATTTCGCCACGGACTGGTCCCATTTGTGGCTTCTGTATAAAGGTAGGAATAACCAGATCTGAGTCGAGAGTGAGCCCTACATGAAACATAGAGTTACTGACCTTGAGGAAACTAATGAACCCATAATATTTGCGCAAGAAGATATGGGAATGTGTTTCTTAGAAGCTTCTTTCGAGTGCTACTAAGCCACTCAATCTCCAGTTTCCCTGGACACCCAATTGGAATTACTCCCTTGCATCGCTCCTCATCTTGCCATGCCGGAAGGTCCACCTGACAGCTCCTCCTCGGGCACATCTTCTATGAACACATGCAACTTGGAGACATTCAAGAACGAAATATGGACCCTATACTATGACGGTTCCAAGACTCATGACGGGGTCGACGCCAACTATATCTTGATAGATCCCCCAAAAAACAAGTTCCTAATTTCTTGCAGGTTGGAATTCCAGTGCACTAACAATACCGTCGAGTACGAAGCACTGATCCTGGGCCTCAAGAAGGCAATCGATCTCAAAGTCGGCTACTTGAAGGTAATTGGTGACCCTGAAATCATCACTCGACAGGTAGGCAACATTATACATTGCTGATCCCCCCATTTGAAAGGGTATCAGTAAGATGTATGGCATTTGATTTCTGCTTTCGATGCTTTTGATATTAAGTCAGTACTTTGAATGCACATCGCAGCAGCCGATATGTTAACAAACGCTGCTGCTAGGTTTACCCCATTAAGGGATGGTTTTTCTATTGAAATTGTGTATAAACCTGCGGTTCTGGACAATGTGACTAATTTCCGCGTTTTCAATGATGATCAACATGTGCTAGATTTCATGTTAAACACAAACATATTCAAGGATGCAACCATCGAAGAGAAGCAACACGAATTGGCTTTACACAAGGAAAGGGGAGAATACAAGGGGAACCCAATACCCAAAGGGGTCATCTCGCTCGAGAAATTATTCGACTTACAAAATCGATTCCGGGGGCCCCGCAATACAAAGGTGCAAAGTTCCACCCTATTGCATGAATAAGTAAACATGAGAATAGAGAAGGACCCAAAGTTCATTAATCTTGGTACCAAATGCACCCCCCAGGGGCGGCAGTATTTTATTGAGTTATTTAAGAAGTATTGAGATGTTTTTGCCTAGATATACGATGAGCTACGGACGTACGATACGAGGATTATCCAACATGTGATACCGATGAAAGAATGTGTCAAACCATTTCAATAGAAGCTAAGAAAAGTGCATCCAACCTTGGAGCCAATGATCCAGAAAGAACTTAAGAAGCTCCTGGATGACCGCATCAACTTCAAAGTTCGACATTTGACGTGGGTGTCAAATTTGGTCCCAGTTTGCAAGAAGTCTAGTGAAATCTGCCTATGTGTAGACTTCCAAAATTTGAACCGGTCTTCTGATAAGGACAACTACCCTGTTCCCCCCATGGAGCAGATTCTTCAAACTGTATGAGGCTCATAAATGTTCTCATTGCTAGATGGTTTCTGGGGATACAACCAGGTGTTAGTGGCCGAGCCAGAACGTTTGAAGACAACATTCATAACTAAATGGGGAACATTCGCATTTAGGCACATGCCCTTCAGCTAATCAATGCTGGAGTGACCTTCCAAAGGGCCATGGTAATCGATTTCCAGGGATTTATGGGACAGAGCATGGTGGTCTACCTTAACGATGTCACCATGTTCTCCAAACATAGGCATGACCGCCTGCACCACCTGAAACAAATCTTTGAGAGGTGCCAAAAATACGGAAGTTCGTTGAACCCCAAGAAAAGTATTTTCGCAGTCTCAGAAGGAAATTTGTTGGGCCACATTATAACGCGAGATGGCATAGTGGTGGATCTAGATCATGCAAAAGCCATCGCCCAAATTTCTCCCCCAAGTAGTAATAAGGCCATGCAGTCGTTTCTCGGGGAAATCAACTTCCTCCGAAAATTCATATTGGAATTTGTGCAAATCGTGAAACCCCCGCAGAATATGATTAAAAAGAACACAAATTTTAAATGGAATCTGCACGAGAAAGAAGCGTTCGACAACATTAAGAAAGCCGTCGCGGAAGCTCCTGCCCTACATCGCCCATATTTCGGCAAAAGGCTTTATCTTGTATACTTTTTCCTCAGACTTGTCACTTGCAAGCGTCCTCAACCAGAAAGACGACATCAACGACGAACAACCCATATCCTTCATGAGCGCAGGGTTGCAAGTTGCCGAGTTGAACTATCCAGACATCAAAAAGCAAGCGTATGAAATATATAAAGCAGTTAAGCATTTTAGGCCATACATTTGGAGGAACCATGTCACAGTGTTCGTACCTCACCCAACAGTCTGCTCACTATTTGTGCAACAGGAGCTGGGTGAGAGACGAGGCAATGGGATGGTGTGTCCTCAGGAGTATGACTTAGAATTCAAGCCTGCACACATGGTCAAAGGGCAGGGATTGTGTCGAATGGCTGCTGAAGTCACCGACCCATGGAACAACGATGAAGAGTGTTGGGAACATGAGATAGAGATGTACCAGGTCGACGACATGCTCCAGCAAAATTCCCCATCATGGTACATATATCTCCTACAGTATCTCGACCGCGGTATCATGGAACCAACCTTGACGGCGAAGAAGAAGCGAGCAATAAGGCCCAAAGCTGCATCATATCAGATGTTGCAAGGAAATTTGTTCCGCAAACATCACAATGGCGTCTTGCTACATTGCTTAGAACCCAGCGAGGCCCAACAAGTCCTAAAGGAACTACATGATGGCCCAGTCGGAGGACACTACATAGGAGATGCTGCAACCCACAAGGTTATGCATGCAGGTTTTTATTGGTCCACACGATTTAAGGATGATCATGCCTATCTTCGGAAATGCTGCTCGTGCCAAAAGTTTTCCAGTAGAGAATCTTGACCATCGGCTCCATTACAGTCTGTCACGATGGATGAACCATTCCAGCAGTGGGGCCTGGATGTGATTGGGGAAATATTGCCACACTCCTCCAAGCAACACCGATATATCCTTACGACTACAAATTATTTCACGAGGTGGGTTGAAGTGATACCATTACACCATATCAATGACCAAGAGGTAATAACTTTCATCATTCAGTACATTATGACGAGGTTCGGTGTTCCAACCTCTCTCGCCTTTGATAATGCTACATATTTTTCATCATTTAATCTATATGAATTAAGCTATATCAAGAAAACCCTACTATCCCAACACCGAAACTGGCACAACATCCTTAACAATGCCCTTTGGGCTGATAGGGTTACACCTAAACCCTCTTTAGGAACTTCTCCATTCTTCTTGGTCTCCGAGAAATAAGCCATCCTTCCCCCTAATATCTCTCTTCCTGCCCTGCAGTTATCCCAAGAGACGCATGGTACCCCATGCCCCATTTTGAAAACCCGCATAGACACCCTGCAGAAACTAGAGGAGGAAAGACTAAAAGCCAGGGAGAAATTCACCATCCACCAAAGCTGAATAAAACGATGGTTTGACCAAAAATCTGCTTGGAACAATGTCTTCGAAGTCAACGATGTCGTAATTAAATGGGACAAGGCTCATGAAGATAGCGGAATACAGAAAAAGTTCTAAGCCCTGTGGACAAGCCCATTCTAGATCAAGGAGAAGGTCAACCCGTACACATATAGGCTCCAAACCTTAGAAAGGAGGATCGAGGTCCTCCCGATGAACGACCACTACCTCAAACACTACTTCACCTGACAACCCCAGGACGTCTCCATCCTCTGTATCATAGTATGATTTTCTTTGCTTTATCGCATTTGCCATGCTTTTTGTTTGTTTGTTTTGTTTTGGTTGTTTTCAATAAATGGCTTGCCTTGAGCCAAGCCCTGGAATTTCATCCCTCGATGCCTTAATTCTAAGGATCAACGCAACAGCTATTCAATAGGCAAGTTGTACCTGAATCTCTGCTACGAAGAATCACCGTTGAAACAAAAGTAGCATAAGCATGGATCTGATAACCACTTTGTAGGAGGAACTCGATCGAGTCACATGACCCTAGTGAAAGTAGCTATCAGAACATCAACTCAGAAATCACTGTTGAAATTTATTGGTGGAATAGGTTACCGGGTGAAAGTGGAAAAATATTAACCTCTCATGGCAAAAGGGTATTCGGGAAAACCCAAAATGTCTCTAAATAAAAGACCAAGAGAAACCTATCTTGCAAGTAACACAAGTCGGGATCCCTCATCCGCACAGGTTGTATTCGTCACATTCAAATAAGTGCCCTGAGCACATTCTAAAAGTTCCATGAGCACATACAATAAGTGCTATTAGCACACGAAATAAGGGTAAAGGATTGATAAAGGCTTCCTGCACAAAGAGGTAATGCGACGACTCCACTGGGTTACTGACCAGACTCGCTGGAAGTGGAGCAACGTTCGTGACTCCTAGGCAGTGACTCCGTCAGGGCCCATCAAGCTCCCTGGTAGCGGAGCAACACAGGAGACCAAACAACTATACTGAACCCTTTGAAGCCCATGATGTACTCCAACCCCTCTTGCCCAGTTTCCAAGAATGAAAGTCACGGTGAATAACATTCCGCGTAGTGAAATCGGGTGAAGTGAACGCATGAAGGCCAACGAGGAGGCCCGTGTGCCCACGAAAGCGGAAGAAAGAGCCTGCTGAGCCCTGCCCCCATAAGATTAAGAACGAGCATAGATTCTAGGTTCTACTAGTGAATCACCAATTGTTGTAGTCGCTACAACACCCTCCAAAATTTGGCATGAGTTTTAAATTTCAGAGCCCCAGTGGCTTTTGATGAGGACAGGCTTGTTCCCAACATCTTTCATGGGCCTCATCAAAAGCTCACCTTGAACAGGTAACCTAAAACCAAAATATGACTTCAAGTTTTTTCCTAAGTAGAGTCACAAAGTCACACTTTCCTCAATCTTCAACAGTTTGACACTTAGCGACCTTGCGACCTAGCCAAGGTCATCAGGTCGCTAGGCTGGAACCTCTGTCAGAATCTCACCTTTGCGACTATGCAACCTTGCGACCCAACGACCTCCAGGTCACCAGGTCTCAAGTATCAAGGTCGTAGCCATGCACAACTAATCCCCTTTGCGACCTTGCAACCACCATTAATTCCCACATGTGCGACCTCTTTATAAATAAAAGGGTCACGTAGGTTGCATTCAGCCTGCGCAATGGAGTAAACAATGCATCTGACAAGCCAATCAGATTGCGATTTTTCCAGGTAAGTTGCCGAAACCTCCTGCAATTCCTGTTTTATTTGGCCATGACCCTACCTGCCCCTAGCCTAGGCTATTTAGTGCCTGAAATTCCCCTCAGCTACAACCTTTTCCCTCATACTTTTTCCCACTAGGGCTCTTTTCTCCCTGCTCATCCCTTCATGTCTAGGAAAGTTCTGACCCCTCCTTTTTCATCCTGCCACTTTGGACACCCTGCCCTAGACTTCCTATGGCCCTTTCAACCTTGATTTGCTTCCTACCCTTGGATTTTTCCTCATATTCCCTCGTAGGTCATGCCGACCAATTTTTTGCCCAAAAAAACCCTAATGCGACCTTGCGACTTCGTGACCTTGCGACCTGGTTACTGGGTTGCCAAGTCACAAAGTAGCAGGGTCGCAAAGTCTTGATTGTTCACATAGACGTGACCTTACGACCCTGCGACTAGGTCGCTAGGTCACATCCCTTGCAATCTAATACCTTTGTGACCGATGTAGGTGGCAGTGACCTAGGACCCTTTGGTTCGACCCATCCTGCTCGGCCAAGGCCCTAGTTAGTGCAAGTCAGGTGTTTCTTCTATTTTTATTCTATGTCGTCCATCTTATCGTGGGAATGTTTTTTGAATATGCCAGGCAATATCAAATCCGAGCTCAAGCGCGTTTCTATCTCTTCGGCCTCAAGCGACATGGAGCCCTCGACAGTTCGAAGAAGGCACAAGAGCCCAGAAATGGATGCATCAGAGGGTGACATGCATCCGCCCCGAATCCCATCTACGGGGAAACTGCCCGTATCTTCGTAAAAGGTGCAAAGATGTCTTGGTATGAACTCTACCAAGATTTCACAAAGAAGAAATTCCTAGAAGACCTTGCGGATTGACTTATATTCATACAGGTAAAGAGGTCCAAACCACATTATGTGGCTTCCCACCCTCCAATCTTCCCGTGCGCGAAAATGATCAAATGGATCCTTCAAAAGGTGGATTCAAAGCACTGGGTAATCCGAGACCACACAGGGAAAGCTTTCGCCAACTTGACTGGAGGGGATGCTGAAGTATACCGTTCACTCCCAATTAAAGAGGAATCCTTCAACACCCGGTGGATCACAAGACATGATGTGCCTGTACAAGACATCTTGAAGGGCTGGTGGGAAGACCTAGAAAAGTTCAAAGGAAAGAAATATTAGGAATATAAGACCAAGGGCCTGAGGAAAGTTTACAGGCTCGTCGCAACCATGATGTGCCAGATGTATGGTAGGATGGATGCCACTACCTTTAGTGGGGCATGGGTTCCCCTCATGTATGCAGTCACCACCCACGACACTTGCTTTAATTGGGCACATCTATTAATCTCACCTCTAAGGGTCAATATATCAGCAGCAGAGGTGTCGAAGGAAGGATTAGGATCATAGTTCTACATGTCTTCCTATCTCCTAGATGCAGTATGTTCACGATGTCAATTTGATGATTGGGCACATAACTGGAATGCAGTGACCGGAGGACTGATCCATAAGGATCTAAATATTTTTTGGGATACTAAATATAAGCAAGACATTGATGTAATCTCAGATAAGTTTATCCCCGCACTATGTCATCATATCTTTAATGAAGATCCACCTTGCATGTCCAGAAGAGCCATGGAGACGGTTATTAAAGTAGCACACTGGTTCCCCATTCGAGAAGGCACTTTCATCAAAGTTTTTGGATCGTTTAAGGCACCCCATGCATTGCCCAAGTTCGTTACTGATAAGTTGCTCCTACAAGAAGTGTGCTACCAAATGACGGGCAGTTTATCCAAGACACTAAGTAAAGGTAAGAAGAAACCATGGCCTACCCTCCAAGTCACCATTGGTGCCTACACAATCAAAGACTTCAAGGAAGTGGAAGCGGAAGCTGAACACCTAAAGGGCTTCCACTTCGTAAACTTATCTTTCCGGTCCTATGACCCCAAGAGGATCGTCCCCGCACACTAGAAGGGGGCTAAGTTTAACTGGACTTATCAGCACACAGAGTGTGCTGTAGAAGAGTCAATAACTAGTACAATGCACTCAGGGAGGCAGCACTAGAAGAGGAAGTTGACCTGGATTGGGACCAAGGAGGTCAATGTCGGGATGACCAGACCCTACAGGAATGAGTAGATGCCATGAAACTGAAAACACCAATGAGAGGAGCATCAACCTCTCAGTCCAAAAGGCCCAAAAACACCACAGGTGATGTACCTCCCAACGACCCACAAAGAGGAGGAGACAAAGAGGCCAAGACACAACAAAACGTCGAGAAAAAACGAAGATAATAAGAACTTAAGAAAGCCCAAGATGCTCTGGTGCAACAGCAGGAAGAAGAGAGACAAAGGAAACAATCAGAAGAGCAGTATAAGAAGCAAAAGAAAGAATAATAAAGAAATAGGTAATAAGAGGAGGTTCGCAGAAAGGAAGAAGAGGAATATAAACAGAGAAATAAAGCCGAAAACAAGGTGAATCAGGAACAAGATAGAGAAAAGGTAGCAAAGCAACAATGGGAAGAAGAGGCTCATAAACAATGAGAAGAGTCATCCAAGAAGGCAGAGGGGAGCGAGTCGCAACCCTTACAGACCAGGAAGCAGGCAGATCTGCCATCTATTGACATACCCCCAATAACTCCCATGACAGGAGGACACCTCCCACTTTCAGAACTTGGTATCTCAGAGGAACAAGAATATGATGTACTGGATCTAACAAGATTATCTTACGATCAGTATACTCACAAGATCAGACAGGAAAGAAGAAAATGTCTCGCCCGAAACCCAGCCGAGCCTCTGGTAGTAAATACCAATAAGGACATAGTCCTGGACACCAGGACAAACCCCATAATGATAGAATCTTCCAGAAATTCCTTTGCAGTTGCCACAGAAGAGAATGTTAGCAGAATGATAAGAGAGATCTTATTATTGCAAAACGGACTCTGTATATCTGAACAAAGGGCCACTCAAGCAAAAGAGGAGAAGAAGGCCCTAGAAGCCGAAAACCAAACTCTCCAACTTGCACTCACTCCAGCTGATGGGCTAAAACCCACCATCCAAGGAGAGTTAGTTATCCTGGGTATGACCATGACACAAGTTTACGAAGAAATGATGAGGATAAGGCATATGATCGCTCCCTTTGTAGGGGTCCAAGCAGAAATGAGGAAAAATTCCGAACAAATTAAAGAGGCCTTTACAACACTTAACATCATCCTAGAATGGTTCAAGAAATACTCGCAGGCCCCTGCCTCTCTACCAAAGAAGGATTGGATCCGCACCTAGAATGAGAAAGTACAGATGCGGATGAAGCTACAATCTAGGGACAAAATCGTAAAGGATGTGGACAAGGTAATGACCACATACAAGCATCTCATCAGCGGTATTGACTTGATGGTGGAAGTGCACCACATACCTTCCATGGGCACCTTGACCCAACAGAAGGCGCGAGATGAAGTACTACAGGGTACTTAGTCTTTTCTAGATCCGATCAGACAAGTGGCCAGCTCAAAGGATCTCCCGACTACCAAGGAGAATATAATACAGTATTTGGTTACACCGATCAGGATCTACACCAAGCTGGCCTCATTTTCCAATTAGATCAATACACAGAAGCGCACACTGATCCCAGATGCACTCGAGTGTTTACACAGGCTAGGTGAAGACATGCCTCAGCTCACCCCAATAGCCACTGAGTATTAAGCTTGGAAGAACTATCTCAAGGAGAAACAATAGGTGGAAACTCCAGTCCTCTCCATCACAAAAATTCTCCCATGAAAGTAATTGGCCACAGGTTGCAGCAACAGTCAAGCCACGGGTCACAGAAGTAGTTGTAGAAGTAGTCAAGTCACAGGTCGCAGAAGCAGTCAAGTCACAGGTCGTGACCCTGCTCAGGTCGCAGGTCATAATTTCTCCCAAGTTGCATTCTCGCCCAACAATCAGGGAGGCGAAGAGACATGGTAGCCCAATGGTCATTTTTTTCTATATGTACTCCCTTGGGAGAGATTGTAAGGACCTTTTTTCAAACTCCAAAAGGAGAGAGAGATACTATTGTACAACATTGGATGTATGTTCCAGAATGAATACAAATGAATGTTTTGGACTCCACTATTGGATTTGATGGGATATTTTGTGTATTGGCACTATGAATATTGTTCTTTTACATGTATGACTGACTGGTCCATGTTTCTGTTCGTATATTGTTTATATGTTTAAGTTATTCTAATATATGAATGATGTATGATGGTTCAACATAGGAATATGTTAACGACCTAGTTGTTAATTTGCACCTACATCTCTTTAGAAATATGCTTAGGTAACTGAAGGGCATTTGATCATAGTGAGTTGCTTCTCTTATGTTCAAGTGAGCCACCGTATGACTATGGCCCTAATGACGTTTTGCTAACAATACTTATTTTGGGTTGCATGCTTCAAACTCGCTTTTCTATTTGTAGTGTCTTATTTGCAGGATAATCTGTCAACCACTGACTTTGTTTCTTCCAGCAGCCATACATTCTCCCAATCGCGAAACTCGTCTCCATCTGAGGAAGGGCACATATCTCACCAGTACAATGGCAACTGTGCCCACATATCGGATGGGATCCCTATCACAAACAATGTGGAGTCTAGTTGGGATTTTGTACCGAGGAGATCCCCTTATTGTTGGCGAGTCAATTTTCCCCGTCAACACAAGTATATGTCATTTTTCTAATTTTTAACCATTAATTCACTATAAACACTTGAACAATATAACTTTAGGAAAATACAATTATGAACCCGTATGATGATAGAGATGTAGGGTTATATAGTGAAAAAGTGATGGAATGAAGGTGATAAAGGTGAAATGAGGTGTGAATGAAGTGAAAATATATGTCAGTTTAAAGACATTTTGGAGACCCAACAAATAGGATAGAAAAAATAAAAAAATGGAAAAAGAGTAAAAAGGAAAAAGAATAAAATCTTAGGTGAAAACCTCTTTTGAGGCACCTAAGATTGGTTCACTGATTGAAAACCTCCATCAGGCTTTCAATGGGTTGGAGAAAGGAGAAAATCAAAAGATCCTAGGTGAAAACCTCCTTTGAGGATCTTAGGCAGACCTACTAGTTGAAAACCTGATTGAGGCAACTAGTAGGTCTAAAGAAAAAAGAAAAAAAAAGTGAAAAAAATGAAAAGAAAAAATGTATTTTCTCCATGTATTTATCCTATTGAATGCAAGTGCTCTCCAACCTTTACAAGCAACAAACAATCAATTTGGCACCAAAAGAAAAAGTTGGTCAAAACCCTACTCAAAAGAAGTGAAACTTGGACTTCCTCCTTTTCTCATATGCTCCAAAAGGACCATGGTCATTCCAATCCATCATCCTCATCCATTTCTAACATCCACCAATCATTTCCAATCTTTTCTCATTCATTTTCCTGGTTTTCCTAAAATGCTACGGGAAATTGTGTTTTTGCTACAGGAAAAATCCAGTTTTTGAGCAGAAAATTATTTTTATTATATAAAAAAAAATGGTTCATATATTTACTGAGAGGTTTCATGGGGAGATGCATATATATGATGGTAACATCCTCAAGCAGTTTCACCGATTTCTAGCGCACAGTTTGTGAGAAATAAACTTCCATCACCTATAACCATTTTTATTTTTTCTCGAGCTTAGTGCATCCAATGGCTGAGATTTTTAATGGCGAGGTGCATAAGGAAAATGGTAACATGATCAGAAAATTTCAGGTCAATCCAATCTACCATTTGAGATCTATGGTTAAAACAAGTCTACTACAAGGGGCTGTCCTGAACTGCTATAGTGTTCCTCGAATGCTACATGAAGCCCTATAACTGCTACAGGAAACTTATCTGTGAGAAAAGTATCTCTTTCAAGGGATTCTACACTTCAAAAAGAGCACGAGAATTGATTTTTTTCCTATAGCTACCACTCCTAACCCTCACTTCACTCCATGCTCAAGGATTCACTTTCTAAATCCTATGTTTCACCGCTAGTAGCTAGATCACCTATACCTTGACATGGGACCTCTTCCCTCACCTCTCCATCACTCCACTCACTCCATAACTCCATCCCTAACCTCCATGCACCATTCCCGTTCATATCCAAGCAATCTGGAGCCCCCAAGAAGCAGACAAGAGACTGCTATAGTGTAATATTCCCTTTTTTGGTGTCACCTACGATAGGGTTAGGTTGGACTTCCAGAGTTAGGAGCAGACAAGTCACAGGTACAGATTGGTGCTATCTGAAGGCTCAGGGGATTTTTGGAGGAGTTTTGATGAGTTTCCATGGTGTTCATTGGCATTCACTTGATATATTCCATCATCCGAGTAGTTTGGCTTTCGTTTCGGTGCATTCCGACAACTTTTAGAAATTTGAGTTATTTGTGGGCTTAACTCAGCTGATTACGCTCAAGGTGGCATTCCAGGAGGAATACATGATGGAACACCTTAGTGTAATAGCTCATTGGAACCTGGACGAGGATACCTACATGATGGGATGGTTGGGCATGAGTTTCAGTGACCAGAGGAGACATGGTAGCCGATTTACTCTTTTCTGCATTAAAAATGAATATTTTAATAAGAGGGAAAAGTGCACCATGAATAAAATAATAATAAAATAATTATCTAGAAGGCTCCAAGAGATCTATAAAAGAAAGCGAGGAGGCCAATGAGGGATATCTTTGGATCATATCATTTTCTTGTATGAGAGGTTTGAGACGTGGTTCTCTACTTCAGCCGTAGCCCTAGGATGGAAACCCTCGGGTGATTTGTGAGTGTTGGACGGAAACAAAACTCTCTTTGAGGAGAGTTCATTCAGAAGTTTCGAAGAGCTTCAGAGATATTGGAGTGAGGATCATTCAGATCTTCAACAGTGCTTCAATGGATTCCGTGGTAGCTGTTGCTGGAGAGGGAGAGCGCTGTTCAGTTTTGAGGCCAGCGCAGTGCAGCAGCTCATCTTGGTGGCCAGTTTTCCATCTCAGCTATTTTGGGTCAGATTTAAATGTAACCCCAGTTATTAATTATAATAAAATTCCGAGTTTCTTCCTATTCTAGGTGTTAATGGATTGCAGTGTTTATGTGTCTTTATTTTACATGGCAATCTTCTGTTGAGTAAATAGTGATTTTACGGCATATTGTGGAGTTTAGTTATTTTTCTGCATTCTTAGTTAAAATATCCCTTTCAGGATATTACAGTTGTATCAGAGCCTTGGTCTTGGCTCAGCCTATGGGTTTTTCAATTTCCAGTTGCAATGGTTACTGAGGGTTTTACAGCATATTCACTTTAAAGGAAGATCAAAGGTTTATTATTTTTACAAGCATTGTTGGATCTGGAGAGGTTGCATGTCAAATGTGACAAATGCTCGAAAAATCGTTGTCTGATGAGAAAAATGTGTGATGCATAATAATGATTCGACAAATTTGATATTGCGAAGTCAAAATGAGGAGTGTAACATATTATTAAAGCACAAGGGCCGTCAAACTTATTAGAGGTCGAATTTATATCGAGCAATTTAATTAAAGGGGCCATTATAATTTTCTTATGGAGTTGCTAATAGCCGAATCTTTAATTGGTAAAAGCCATGGAGTAACATTTTTATAGGCCACATCGTCACATTGCTGAGAGCCGGAGCCAGAGCCAAATGAGTGCATGTATGGAGGCCGAACCTTGTTGTATTTACGTATTTACCTAACGCCAAGTCACTTGTGAGCACAAGGCGACGACATCCTCAGCGTGACTAATCAGTGGTGGACTAAGAAAAAATAAAAATTTGTGATCGATGCATCCACTTAATCCAGACCCTTTCATTAATTATATTTCCAAGTGAATATTTCAGATCAGTTTAAAGATACACAGGCCAAAATCAAAAGAAGGGTTGGTAGGGACATGTTTAATCGACAGTCGAGTGAGTGGAAGCCGCCATTGTTTTGTTGTTGGAGTAAACTGATTGGTCAAAATTCATCAAGTAGCTGACACTGATCAGAAGCCAAAATTGTCATTCGGAGGTGTCAATCACATCACGTGGCACATTTGCAAGAGCCAAGACGAATCAAATCGAGGGCCACGGTTATATCTTTGGCACAATCGAGTTTCCCCAAATCAGGCAGAGTCTGCCTAGAATGAGGAACGAGTCTGACAACTCAAAATTCGTGAAATAATTTCACTACTTGGAGTGAGACAGATCTAAGGGGGACTGATTATTATTCCATGCTTTAGATCATCGTCTGCAACAATCTCCTATGTAGCCGCATTCTATCAAATATTAGAACATGCACACATTCCATATCGACTGTACGATTGTCGAGGTGGAGGAAAAATTATCTAGGGTCGAGATTGCGGGTCGTGTGTATCAAAGAGAGGCGAAAGGGCACTACAGAAGGACTGTAAGCTTCAACAATCCAACATCATAGTGTCGCACGAAGAGATGGTAGCAAGTTGAGTGGTCATTGGATCAAATGTTGTACGAGTTTGTCAGCTCAGTGGCAATCGAATTTTGTTGGGTCAGAATTTCTATTGCCTGGATCACAGAGAGAATCCAAAAGGTTGATACACCTATGCACTAAATGGTGATGGTGGGTCCCTGTGTATTCATGATTTGAGAGCTAAGGAAAAAGGGAAATTTGTGTGGCAGAATAGCAACAATTTTATGTAAGAGGCCATACTTATTAAAAGAATTATGGTGTTAAATATTCTTTGTGCGTGGATGTCTGTGGCACTAATTTCTAAGTCTGTTGGAGTCGTTTTGGGTTTGTGGAGGTCGTGACAACATCGCTGGCTGAGACTATGGTTTACATCTTATGGATTAAACTGGTGAATGCTTGAAGACTGAGCACTATTCCTCTCCACTGTTTTTTGAAATGTGTTAATTTATAGTGGGTTTTGAATACACCAGTATTGAAAGGGAGTTGGGAAGGGCGAGCCCAATTGTTCCAGATTTCCTTGCATCAAAAATTCTGACTGTTTGATGTGCATAAGTGGTCTGTAAAATTTAAAATAGAGTTGTATGTTGTAGCTCTGCACATATACCCAAGAATTAGATGGAGATGAGTTTGTTGTAGACAAATTATTTAGATTTACTTGTAGCAGAGGTGTATAAGAAGTTGTCAACCGTGTTGAGGAAATGCCGCCATATCAGGTTTCTCTATTGGGCCCATTATGATGCATTCTCCTTTATCATATGTATTATGGTAGCTTCTAGATTGTTGTAATGTGTGTTAGCTATACATGAAATTTTTTGAATATAATGTGCTATCAAAATTGTTGGCCTATCACTAAAACTACACCTATATCACTATAAAAACTCAGTAAAACAGTGACCACATCATTGGTTGTATCATGGAAGAACTCCTAAACAAATTGCAGAGACTAAACAATGCAGGAGTTAGTTCCTTGAAACATAACAACAAAACCTTCTCCAAGAAGGTACATAATTTGCTCCAACAAAAGCACCCAAGAAATTTACAAGAGAGAGAAGTGGGAAATTGGCTTTGTGCACTTGGGATGGACTTAAAGAGTGGAAGATCAGAAAATGACTTTCCCATGTTAGAGAAACTGGAATCCTGCCTTTCAAAGGTAGAGAAATCTAATTGGAGTTTAAATTGGGCTTTGGAGCCATCTATGGTTGCATTGGTACAAGATAGATTCTTAGAACATCCAAGTGAGAGAGTCAAGCTTATAGCAGCCTCTTATTTCAGTGATATTTTGAGGATAACAACACCCTTCCCTCCCTACAATGATGACATTATGAAAAGAATTTTCAGACTAATAGTAGGAACCTTTCGGAATTTGGACAACTGTGCAGGCTCTACTTTTGGGAGGAAGCTTAAGGTTTTAGAAGTCATGGCCATGACCCGGACTCATGAGATCATGTTTGACTTTGAGTGTGATGGCTTGATTCTGCAGATGTGCCAATGCTTCTTCAACATTAGGAGACATCATTCTGACACAGTCATAGCACATATGCAGTCCATCTTATCGTCATGTATGGGTGTCCGTGAGGCTATTTTCTGGGAGCTACAGACTTGGTTGTTGAGCATTTGGAGGAGAGAGTAATTGGTCTCACCTACTGCTTATGAACTAGCCTAAGGGATGGTTGAGAAGAACATTGAGTTTTTTAGGAGACAGTTGGCCAAGGAGGAGCTATTCCAGTTTGGTAGATCATGTAGCAGAAATGAACTGAGGAGGAAGGGACTTTGCTTCATTTGCAAAGGACCATGGGGGCCTGATCACTCATGTTTGAGAGATGAAGATGAGGTGGCAGAGGTAGAGCAGGTAGACGTTCCTTCTGTATGTCAGGATGAGGACTCTTCTCCAGATGAGTCCATGGGATTAGATGATGATGCTTCTGGGGAGCAAGAGCGGTCATGCGGAGTTGATGGTAGTAGGCCAGATTTGCATTCTAGTGTGTAGGGTGAGCAGTCAGGGGATTCTACAAGAGATGCTTTGGGTGATGAGTCACTTGTGACGATTCAGCCAGAGCAGCATATGATGGAGCCTGAGTCAGTAGAGGAGGACACTATGCACATCATGCATGATAGTCCTTTGAGGGAGAGCCAGATGGAGGCTCAAATTGAGTCTATGATGGATATGGGCTAACCTTGGGGACAACCACTGAGGAGGAGAAGTCAGATGCACAGACACCGAGTACGGTGACCGCAGTTGCAGATCCATCTCCTCTGGAGATGTTGGAGGTTTATGGGATAGTTCTACAGGGGGCTAGGGGACAGTAGGAGCATTACATTCCCGATCAGGAGAGGGATGAGTTGTTGGAGATGGTGGAGCATCCATTGTTGGGCCGACACATTGATGAGGTACAGATAGATGCACATGCAGTCAGTAGAGCTGTAGTATTTTCAGGGAGTAGCACTCCAGGAGTACATTGATGGGGCTTGCATCATATCTTGCCCACTCTGGCCCATTATAGAGGGAGGGGCCTTCTTCTATAGGCAGATTTTGTCTTTAGATGGGACAGAGAAGCGTGAGTTTATTATGAGCTGGTGACATCTATCAAGGCATGTTATGTATGCGATTGATACTACATTGGATTCTTCCTCTAGGATAGATTGGCAGGAGATCATGAGCTGGTACCCTCTTGATGGTATGGTTGTCTTTGTAGGGAGCACAACAGAGCAGAGGCCCTTAGACATAGCCGATGTTATAGATTCCACCTTGTAGTGGGGCAAAGGTCATCGTTTCTTCAACACTCCATCCCTATTTTAGGAGAGCAGGATTAACATTGGATTTAGTCAGGGGTTGGATTGGAGAGAGGTGATGAGTTGGTACACAGTTGGTGGGGCATCTTACACCGTCATAGATACAACGCAGTAGGAGATGTGGTCTTCACCTCTTAGAGCATTAGTTATAGCCAGAGGCAGTGCATTGGCCGAGCCATGGGACTTGGGCGATGATTGGCCATTGTGGTGTGGGGATCCAGGAGGAATGTTTGATGACAGGTGCAGTGAGAGATCAGTTTGGGATCCCGACATTGAGGGGTCTATTCCGGGTGGCTTGACAAAAGCACATAGTAGCACCAGGAGGTTTTTATGGGATCTGAGCAATGGGTCTCAGTTGCATCAGGCCAACAGAGTGGCCCAAATATTTGGATTGCTTGAGGGCAATAAATCTTGGGGTGGAAGGTCTGTAATATTCCTTTTTTTGGTGTCACCTACGACAAGGATAGGTTGGACTTCCAGAGTTAGGAGCAAACAGGTCACAGGTACAGATTGGTGCTATCAACGGGCTCAGGGGATTTTTGGAGGAGTTGTGAGGAGTTTCCATGGTGTCCGGTGGCATCCGCTTGATATTTTCCATCATCCGAGCAATTTGGCTTTCGTTCCGGTGCATTCCGACAACTTTCAAAAATTTGAGTTATTTGTGGGCTTAACTCAGCTGATACACTCAAGGTAGCATTCCAAGAGGAATACATGATGGAACAACTTAGTGTAATAGCTGATTGGAACTGGGACGAGGATACCTACATGATGGGATGGTTGGGCATGAGTTTCAATGACCAGAGGAGACATGGTAGCCGATTTACTCTTTTTTGCATTAAAAATGAATATTTTAATAAGAGGGAAAAGTGCACCATGAATAAAATAATAATAAAATAATGCTCTAGAAGGCTCCAAGAGATCTATAAAAGAAAGGGAGGAGGCCATTGAGGGATATCTTTGGATCATATCATTTTCTTGTATGAGAGGTTTGAGACGTGGTTCTCTACTTCAACCATATCCCCAAGACGGAAACCCTCGGGTGATTTGTGAGTGTTGGACGAAAACCCAACTCTCTTTGAGGAGACTTTATTCAAAATTTTCGCAGAGCTTCAGAGATATTGGAGTGAGGATCATTCAGATCTTCAATGGTGCTTCAATGGATTCCGTGGTAGCTGTTGCCGAAGAGGGAGAGTGCAACAGTTCAGTTTTGAGGCCAGCGTAGTGCAGCAACTCATCTTGGTGGCCAGTTTTCCATCTCAACTATTTTGGGTCATATTTATATGTAACCCCAGTTATTACTTATAATAAAATGATGAAATTCTTCCTGTTCTACGTGTTAATGGATTGGAGTGTTTATGCATCTTTATTTTACATGGCAATTTTTTGTTGAGTAAATAATGATTTTACGGCATATTGTGGAGTTTAGTTATTTTTCTGCATTCTTAGTTAAAATATCCCTTTCGGGATATTACATACAGGAAGTTGAAATGTTTCTTGTAGAAAACTTGTACATGGCACAACAAGATCAAAATCTAAGGATAAGTTGATGCAAATGGCTTCAAAGGACCACCAACAGACTCTTGGAGGATGAAAACACCAGCAAAGGCACCTGAGGACCTCCATGCAATACCTGCAAGAAGAAAAAAACAAATAAAAAGGTTTAGCATCTCACTCAGAAACAAGCTCCTCACTAAGAAAATACATGAAAAAACACATGAAGAGAAAGATGGCTATCACCAAACTCCAGCTCCAACATGCAAACATCTACAACATATCGATATCACAGGTAGGTAAAGTATGAAATATTCTTTACCTCTTCTCGTGAGGGTGTTATGGTTAGAAATTTGTTGTTAAATGCATTACAGATGAGGTTTTATAAGCTAAGGACGAGTCAGTGGTCTCAGCCACCCTCACCCAGTTAAGCACAACTAACTCCCTCACTCATGCAACATGGAAAATCAAAATGAAGGAAAATGATAATTATGAGGAAATTAGACCAGATCACCAAGCATACCGAGCCCACTAACAGAGGAGGACATAAAAAAATAAAAATAAAACAAGGATCAACTTCAAACGTATCGAAGCTCATTCCCAAAATAGTTAGAGAGGCTCATTAAGGAATCAAAGGTCAAGCTAGATGCTACTAGGGGTTGTATAGGATGTTACAGAAGAGATATAGAATTGATTTTTGGGTGCTACAAGATCAACCATGGATGCTATAGGAGAAACATGGCTACTACAACAAAAAAAGGGATGCCACAAGAAAGAAGAGAGATGCTACATGAAGACAAAAGTTTTTGCAAAAGACCCTTATTTTGTGGAATTTACCCCAAACCCTAGGATTCGAAGGAAAAAATCCAAAGGAAGGGTAAATACATATTTTTCCTTGCTATATGTGAATAAGAAGCTTGTAAAATTTTCATTTTTTTAATTGGTACAACCTATAGGAAACTTATGAAAAATGTTTACAATTAAAAAAAATCAAATGTGGATGTTTCCTTTGAATTGAGCTCGATAAGAAAGAGAATTGCAATTATTTTGGGTGAGCATGAAAGTTGTTCAATTTTTGTTGGAATTATGACTACATGTGTTGTCCTTGCTGGCAACCCACTTGTAAAATACCAAGTATATTGGTTCTGTATAAGCTCAGAGGTGACAAAGTGATGGAATAGATTGTCAGAATGATGGGACAAAAGCTTCACAAATCATAATTAGAAGATGGATAAAGTACATATTTGAGGAACTATACGTGATTTGGTAAAAGAAAAGCTACGTATACACGTGGGTACAACGAAGCAAGGTCATGTATGATCTAGTGCACTAACTCTATAATACTAGGGGTCCTTACCATGGTATTAGCCCACAATATTGAGTGCAGTAAAAGTTATTCAATCCCGTCCAAGAATACCATTGACACTTGTGTTATTTTGGTTCATGGTATTCACTTTGGCTCAAACTATATAAGGAGGTGAAGATCATAGTTCTAAGTGTGCATATGTATGTAAATTGAATGAATATTTCAATCTGAAGTATATCTGCATGGAATGGACTATAATCAATAGATAAATTTGATATTATGATGCACTCATGAATACAATGATGGATCAGGATCTCTAGACTTGAAATGACTATGTATTTGCATGATTTGTTTAAGAGTTATTCAGATCTGTGGTCTAGCGCATGTTTGTTTAAGTGAAGGGTATCATCAGAGTAAGTTTGTTGTTCTGAAGTGTTGCGTAGTCCTGAATTATTTACAGATCTATAGGCAAGTTCATCATGTGGAAGGTGCTTATACATGCGGGTTCGGCTCAACAAAGGCACACACATATTTAGCAAAATCTATACACAAGTTGGTTTTGGAAGAATCACGTACAATCACTGATTCGTGTTATGGAAGGCACATATGCGAACCATGGTTTTTACTGAAGAATGCTGAAGGAAATGTTTGACTAGTTTTAGTGTATTTCTGATGTCTGTCAATGATGTCTTCATATAGATCTAGGTTGTTTGAGTACTGATTGTGCTGCTACTTGATTGTGTATAAAGATAAATGTTTCTTTGATTGAAAATGATAAATATTGATGACCGTATGAGGGCTCTGTAAAATTGGAAAAATATGTTTGAATATCTCTAATTTATTCTGAGTCTGGTCAAAACTCTAATCTTAGTATATTAATATCTATATGTAGGTTTCTCCACAGAAAAGCGCATATACACACGGGTTTCCATAAGTAAAGTAGTGTATACATTTTCCTTATGAATGATCAAGGTTGCAGTTGATTCTGTGGGTTGATGCATAAATCTGGGTTTAGTTTTGTGGTCTGGTTACAATGATCTCGTTGTTTTGTTCGAATTTGGTTGATGGTTTTTTCAGTAGATATACACGTTGTGTTGACTTAAAAGCCGTTGGATCCAGTGTGAAAATTTATGAAACGTATTCTGCAGTGGTTTTGAGGGTCGGAGCCTTTAGTGTGGAAGTCGAAGCTTCCTGCCAGTAGGAGTTGGTGATAAGATCAGGGGGTTGTAGCTCCCTTCCAATGGTGGCTGGTAAATAAGATCAAGGGGTTGGAGCTCCCTTCTAGTAGCAACTAAAGAACAGGAGAAGGTTGCAACTTTCTATAGGTGGGTGCTTGTGTGTTGGTATGAGTCTGCACTAGTACAATATTGTAAGCAGTTTTCTATATAATAAATATTGAATATAGAGACAACAACAACGGTGGTTTTCTCTCAAATTTGGTTTCCACCTTAAATCCTGGTGTTCATGTGTGTTGCTTATGTGTGATGATTTATTCTATTCTTACTGCACATGTTTACCATTTTTCTAATGTCTGATGAATGAATGATGCACTGGTATAAGTAATATTACTGAAGATTTATCTGAATAATAAGTGCACTGGGCATACACAAGTTTCCTTAAAGAAAGTTGTGTATATACGCTAGTTGGATTAAGTGATGTCGTGTATATAAATCAATAAAGTAAAGAAATTTTTTTATGAGTTTTATATACTAATTCACCCCCCCCCCCCGCCCCCACCACTCAATATTTTCCCAAAAATTGGTATCGGAGCAGATTATTCTGAAGAATCTTGATCACTAGAAGTAAGATCGACCAATATGGGAAATCAATATGGAACAACATCTATCAGGCCACCACTATTCAACGGAAATAATTTAATCTTCTGGAAGACAAGAACAAGATCCTATCTTCAGTCTCTTGGAGCAGATGTTTGGGAAACTGTTGAAGGATGTTACCAATATCCAGCTACAGTTCATACAAATCCAGCAACAAAGAAGAATTATGAAACCAATAAAAAATCTCTCAATGCACTATTGGGAAGCCTGATCGAATCAGAATTTGTCAAGGTTATGCCGCTAGATACATCATAGGAGATATGGGACAAAATAATTCTAAGATATGAAGGCGATGCCAAGGTAAAAAGTGCTAAACTCTAATCTCTTAGAATTCAATATGAAAATCTCAGAATGCATAATGAGGAAAGTATTGCTATTTGATTCCTGCGTCTAGATGAGATCGTAATCATTTGAGGAATCTGGGTGAATACATAAAAGACACAACTTTACTAGAGAAAATATTAAGATCTCTAGCTCCTAAATTCGAGTCAAAAGTGTCTGTTATTGAAGAGAAGCATGATATATATAATCTTACTGTTGTTCAACTTCATGGGATCCTAATTGCTTTTGAAATGAGAAAATGAGGTCCATCTGAAGTCATAGAAGCCACATTTAAAGCTACTACGAAAGGAAAGGAAAAGGAAGAACAAAAAGAATCACCGTATGTATCAGAAGAAGTTGAGGTAAATTTGGTAAAGAAACTTCAACTTGGCACCAGAAGGTTCAAATGTAAGATTCCCTTCAAATATTTTTCTTGTGTAATATTTGGTCATTATGCTGCTAAATTTCCTCATAAAGATAATCATGATAAGGGAAAGGATATAGCAAAAGGTAATAGGAGACGATTTGACAATAGAAAAAATTATTATATCATAGATAGTGATGGCTTGTCAAATAGCGAAGAAGGAGAATCTGATCAAGATCTTAAAATGCTCATGGCATTTGAAAAAGACACTAATGAGTCTAAAGATAATTTAATGGATGCTTTAGAAGAAAATGATTTCCTTGAAGAAATCACTCAACTCAAAATATGCTTGGAAGAAAACAAAATAGCCATAGATACTCTAAAGAATCAAGCTCATAGAAGAGGAGAAGCTCAATGAGCAGTTAGAATGTGAAATAGTAAGTCTAAGAAAGGAACTTGAGAAAGTAAAAACTCTAAATCTTATATTTGCTAAAGGATAAGAAACCTTAGATGAAAATCAAGGTTCAACGCTCTCCTCTTATGAAGACGGGTCTTAGATACATTGGTGAATCTTCTTAGACAGAAAAATCCTTAGCCACAACCAAAAGTTATCTAAATGCAGCAAAAGCCAGTCAACAAATTTTCATCCCTCAACAGAAGAACAACAACAATTCGCAGGTAAGTCACGTTTGTTCCAATTCAAGGATGAACAATAACAGAAGCATCAGTCAAAAGGTAAACAACACTAGAAGGTTTTGTTGTGGCCCTATAATTTACAAGATTGGAAAGAATAAACGATAGAGGACAACATCAAACCACTTTGGAATCCAGGACCTAGACTTCCTAGACTCAGAGAGGGCTCTCTCTATTTATGATTTAAATTTATCTTTAATCAGTTATGAATGTTGATATTAGGCTAGTTATAGTGATGGTGAGAATTGATTGTTTTGATTGATTTTTTTGGTTGGATGACAAGGTCTGCAAAGGCTAATCCATTGGGCTAAGGAGTCAAAAGGGCTAGTTTGTGACATCAATTTTTCAAGAGTGTCACAGGGAAATCTAACTTTATTAATTGGATCTCTAAGGCAGCATGAATTATAATATGGAAAAAATAGTGATATTCAGTAGTGATTAAAGAGCAGTTAAGAATTATTTAACCAGACTTCAGAAGAAAACATTCAGATGGTAAATACAGACAAAATTAAGGTGCTCTAAAAAAAAATATTAATATAAAATATATGTTTTACAATCAGATGAATAGATGCACAACAAGGAAAACAATGGAAACATTCAACACAGATAGGAAACACATCACCATTTAGCACAACTCAAGTATCCTGTAACCGGTATTTTACTATTGATGCCCAACTCCAAAAATTATAGTGCTCCAATATAGTAGTTCTTACAATGCAGGGTCCAACAAGGTCCAACCCTTGATACTGCCAATGCATGCAGTATTTAACTAAAAAATACATCGGTTTCCCTATCTACTTCAGCAACTTTTCATTAATTACAATTAAGAAAAAACTAGACGAGTGTGGCATGAAAATGGCCAAGACAAATACATCTGGCAATCACTGCCTGTGACTTTTAACTTCGACAACCTTTCATGAATCCAAAAAAACTTTAGCAGCTCTTCATGAATCCAAAAGTGGGCTAAAAGTGGATGAGGTGGTAAAGAAGAGGCAACGATGGGTGGCTCTGACATCTGGCTCTACTTTTGGGTTGCCTTTGCTAGATTATTAAACATGATGCAGTGCTGGAAACTCTTCGTCGATCGGTGGCTTTGCTAATGTGTTCACTATCTTTTTGGTTTCAGTTTTTATATCGTAACACAACAGCTCTGCATAAACGCCCTTTTCCCGACTCGACCTAGCTGACACGTTTCCAACAGTGCCACCATATCTCCTCTTACCTGATTCTACCCTGATTCTGCCTCTTCTGCTCGTGTCGGGTCCCTTACCTGAGCTTTTCTGCATGCGTTCACTTTCCTTCATAAAATAACGTAACTACAAAGAACCCTCGACCCTTAAATTGATGCAAAAAAATTGCATATTTTACACAATACGCGGACCTGTGGGTTATGTGCCCATAAAATTTTCCTTAGCGCAACAAGGATCGTAATATAGCAACGTTACCAATTTCGTAAATCGACAATCAAACAATATCAAAAATCACAGATTTTATGATTTATCTTATTTCATATCGGGTATCACAACTTACAACAATTAACTGTGATATCTTAACAATATACTTATAAATCGCCGATTGTGATATGTGATGACAATATCACATCGCAACATCGCAACCCAAAGCTCATCGCCAATATGCATTTCACAAATTTAAGTCTCTGCTATTAACTGTTATATCATATCGCATGCGATGTGTGATGGAAGGTGGGGAAAGGGTGACGTGGCAGGGAAAGGAAAGTCCCTTTAATATCACATCAAAAAGTTTATGGAGTGGAAAATGAATGTGGAAAGGATTGTTGCAAAATGCCAATGCGAAAAGGCAAGGAAGGGGTCCCACCGATATCGCATTGGGAAGTTTTTAATGAAATGAAAAGGGAGAAGGTGTGAATTGTGATTTGCGATATCACAAATCAGGACTTGGCAGGACTAGTCATGAGTGAAAACAATAGAAATTGCGATGTGCGATGGGCGATGGAGAAAGGGTGATGTGGTAGGGAATGGGTCCCATTTAATATCGCATCGGTGGTCGGGTTTTAACAGGATTGAAAATGGTAAGTGAAAATGGGATGTTGCGATGCGATGAAAAGGTAAAGGGTCAAGGGGATAAATGTTCGCTGCAGTAAGGTAAGGTTTATTGTGGTTTATAGCATATATATATATCAAACGGCCTAATGTGGGGGGTAGAGCTGAAATGGAGATGTCGGGGCTTAATATAAAGTCCCAAAATTTTATATATGTGGGTTTTGGAGGGTTTGATGAGATGGATAGTGCTAGGCCAATGCATTGAGGCTTAGTTTAGACTATATTGGAAATGAGGTGAATACAACCATCCTTTTCCATATTTTGTGCGAGAAGTATCTTCTTGGAAATAAATGACAGTCATGGAATATTATTTTCAATATAAACGATCTGAACAAAAATAATCAATCACCTTGAGATTCTGTAAATTACAGGACCCTAACAGTGGCTCCAGCTAGGGATGGCACTTATCCAAGTGAAGTGTCAAGAACATTTTAGACTAGTGGCCTGATCGATTAGGTTGATCTTAAATTTGCTAAAAAACCTCTGTGGCTAAAAACCTTCAAGCTGAAATCTAAACTCTCTGCAACTGAAGTGTAATATTTCAAAATGGAAATAGCAGCAATACAAGACGTAATAATGTAAAACACAAAAACTATGAACATATCATAAGAGGGATCAATATGCAGCCATCATTTTATTAAGATATCAACGACAATATACAAGAAGATCTTGAGGGTTAAGCCACTCAAGCAATAAGAACAAGCTTCCAATGATCAGAGCAATAAGCACATGAGTTGCTGCTACTGTATAGAATGTCAGAAAGCAATGACATCATTGTCTATATCAGTGTAGCTGCTGCTGTAAACATACATAAATGAAATATGGCTAATAGATACAAAAGAAATTCCTAGAAAGGAAGATATGGGCTCTAATACATGCTTTCTAGCCAACCAGGAAAATATTGCTAGAAATACCAAGAAAATACACAATGTGACAAGTAACCCTAGGGTTGATATGTCACTGCAAACTGGAACTGAATAGAATGATGCTATGACGGATCTGAAATGATAATTTCCTCCTCCAATGGTATTTCTCAATAGAAGGCTGATCCCTCTATTCATAAATAAATCCTCCTGATGAGCTCAATGAACCCTCCCAACAACTGCCTCTAAAAATAAAGCAGATCTGGTTTGTAACTGCGCTATGAGGGATGGCCTGATGCCAAAAATGTAGAAATATGCCCAGGAGTCCTCCTTGCTGATCCTCAAATGGATAGGCTACCTCTCCATTGAAAAACAAGCCCAGAATTGGCTCAATGTGATCCTCCTTTGCTGCATCTTGCAACACAACCCAACTCTAAATAGAAACTACACTGTAGCTGAAGGAGGTAGCTTGGACAAAATGTCGAAATGAGGAAATGCAGTCCAATGAACCTCTCATTCCCTGAGGATGAGGTAGGGATTCCCAATCAGGAACACCCTTGTGCTAAACAACACAACAAACCCCGCTAAATAGCATAGCAAACCTCGCTAAATAGCTAAAGGATGCAAAGTCTAAACAGACCAATATCAAATAATAATGAAAACATGAATAACAATGACTACCATCCCTTCCATATATAGTGTGTGAGCCTTCTCACATTGGGTCCCATCCATAAATTCCACTAAGCTCATGCAAGTTGTCCTCCACTAAAACTGTGCTGCCTCATCATGAATGCCACTCCTCCGTGACAACACTGTTGACTTGGTCAAAGTTGACCTATTCAACATGTATCCCCTCTAATTCACACCCAACGATGCTTAATCTAGCTGCTTATTCTTCCTCCTTTCACATTAGGAGTGTTATTATTTTTTCTAAAGAGATTAATGGGCCTCCCTACCCACTTATTCACCTACCTAGTGATAAAACAAACTATAATATTCCATTTAGCTGAGGGCTAAAATTTTGAAATATTGCAGTCCTCCCCCCCAAAATGTTGCTTGTCCTCAAGCAACTGTAAAGGTGGAGAAAAATTCCTCCCCTCCTCTTGTGGCCTCCTCATCAATATTCCCCACCACTGCTCAAAATAATCTGTAATAAATCTGCCCTCCAATGGTTCCTCCCAAGTATGCAACCCCACATGGCTCACATCATGAGAAAGTGGAAGGTGTAAGTGGAAACCTTCTTGCTGTCCAATGGCCTCCTCAAGGTGGGAGTGATTAAAAACATAGGGGATCTCATTCCCAATGAGAGACTCCCATACCCATGCTATCATCCAAATGAAATGAGCCATTCTAGGTAGCTCATCAAAGAAATCCTCAACCCCCGGTTTATGCAATGTATTAGGGCTACATGGAGAGATTAGATTTTTCCACCCATGTTGTTTCTCTCTCCATTTATGGTATGTATGGGGTTGCTGCTGATCTTGGGCTGAAATATTATGGCCTCCAAGAATGACCCAAGTTACCCCACCAACCAAAACATCCATGAAGTGCCTCTCCTAAGAACTCAAGTTCTCTAAATGGCTCCTCCCACATGAAGACAAGAGGTGTAGTGTGGCAATCATGGTTTGCCCATTGTTTCTCCTGAAACATGCAACATATGAATTATGGAGAATCAGATTCCCAATGGATACCTCCAACTCTTGCGCCATCCTCCCAACAAAGCTTCAGATAAGAACAAGAACATCATCAATATATGGAAGCAAAAGCAAATAAAAACAAGTTGCCATATGACAACCGGGAGGTAGATCATAGTTCCATATGTGGAACCAGCGCAATGCATCCCCTGTCTTCCTAAAAAAAAAGTGTAACAAGTGTCTGTTCAGCCACTTTTTTGCTGCCACAATCATCCTACAATATGGGAACATAAAAGTAAAATTTGGTGCCAATGGTGCACACCAAGAGTCATGTGGCATCTCCCACAAACCACCAATAGAATGACCAACATCAATGCTGCAAATGGCCTCAAGTACATCACAATACAATATACAAGAAGGAATGATCCTCCTTGGTACAATATGATGCTCACAAAAAGTAAAGGAGTGGAAATCATGATGCATAAATGTACATCCTCTACTATGTATTGTAATATTCCCAAATGGGAAAACTCAGCAACACATGCATAAAAAATGCATTTTCAGAAATATGTGCTATAAAAATCAAAATAAAACCATGGATCCACTAGATATGACATCATAACACCAAGATCCAAGAGGAGATCATAGACAAATCATGATAGAGGAGTTAAACAAGTCTCCCACACACATAATAGCTCAAAAACACTGAAACCCCAAAATTACTGCATAAAGAGACAACGCAGTATAATGTGGGTTTATACTCAGAAATTAGAGAGAAAAATATATCTACTCATATATTAAACAATATTGCTCAAAAACTGAGATCTAGTCTCCTTTATACAAATCCAAGAGAATCCGGGAAGGGTTTCTAGGAATACACCCAAATACAAATGGTGATCTATAGCCCAAGGAATGAAGAGTCATTGCAAATTGAAGCACATGAAGATGGGAGGTTGAAATAATATAGATCTGATGCAGATCCACTCCAAGGTCTCCTCTAATGAAAGATTGAACCCTCCCATCACATGAAAACACTCAAACAGAGCCACAAGATCCCTCATTGATGCTGCCCTCCAAAATAACTCAATTCCAGACTAAAATTACGCTATAGGTGATGGAAATATATTGGCCTGATGCCAAATATTTGAAATGTGCTAAAGAACCCTCCAAATTGATCTCCTAAGAGAAGGAATCCTTCCTCCTATGAAAAAATAGCTCAAAAAGTGGGTTTCTCAACCCTCCACATCAACACCCTGCAACACAACACAATATTCTGCAAAAACTGCACTGTCGCTGAAGAATGAAGCTTGGCTAGAATGCCGAATGTGTGGAATGATAGATCAAGACTCTCCCAAGAGGCCTCTCAAGGAAAGAGATGGAATTCCTAAATAGGAATACCTTGTGCTAAACAGCTGAAGAGAGCAAAGTCTAAACAAACATATCAAAATATCATTCATAAGCTAACCCCATATGGCTTCCATCCTCTTCCTTATAAACAATGTGAGCCTTCTCACCTTGGGTCCCACTCATTAGGGTTTCCACCATCACACAATCAATCTCCCTCCAAAACTGTGCTGTACCTTCATCAATGCCACTCCTTCATAACGACGCTGTTTGATTTGGTCAAGGTTGACCTCTTCGACCTGCTCTAGCACTTTTCACACCTAAGGGTCTTCAATCCAGCTCTTATATAGCTATCTAAACTAATTCACATTCATATTGAGCTGCCTTTATTGATGATCCACTCCTCCCACATTAGTGTTGTTGACTTGGTCAAATTTCACTTTGTCCACATCCATTAGTCCTTGTTCACACGAGAGTGCTAGATCCAGTTATTATCATGATCCCTTTTCACATCAAGAGGTATTTTACGCTTATTCAAGATAAGTATGGGTCTCCTTACCCATTTATTCATCTAACTAGGTGCTAAAAGAAAAATCAATATTCCTATTAGCTGCATCCTAAATTAGGAATATTATAATCCTCCCCTCCCAAATGTTGCTTGTCCTCAAGAAACTGCAAGGATAGAACATAAGAGCCTCCTTTCCTCCTCCTGTAGCATCCTCATATGATAAATTCCTTCAAGGAACAAGATGTTGTCTCATCAATACATCTCCAACTTGCCCCTCCCAAGTATGCAAGCTAGCTTTTGGAGACCATCCCAAATAACTATCATCGTGTATAACTAAAACACCCATGGAGGCAACAATGTGCTGTATAGAGGCCTTCTTAAGGCATGAGATCTGATATATATTGGGATCTATCATTCCCATGTGAATCTCCCATCCCCAAGCTATCATCCATACAAAATGAGCCACCCTCCAAAATGGTAACTCATGAAAATTCTCCTCCACCTTTGGCTCCTGCAATGTAGGTGGGCTGAATAAATGAACATGGTAGACAAAATAGCCTACCCCATGCTGTCCCTCTCTCCACTTATGGTAAGTGTAGAGTAGCTACTGATCTTGGGCTGCAATAATGTTGCCTTCAAGTGGCAAGAAGAAGATTAGATCTCCAAAGATCCTCTCTCTAATGTCATGAATCATGCTGGCCCAAATCATCCCATAGAAAATGAATAGCACATCATCAACATATGGCATCCAAATCAGAAAAACGCTGAAGGTTATGTACAATTTTGGATGATACCAATGGTCTCTCAAGTGGTTATAGTGCAGTCTTTCCAACTGCTGTTTTAGAACATCATGTGGCAAGTGGTCCTCCAACAAGATAATAGTTGTGCATGTTTTCTCATCTACCATGAGGTAATAAATAACTTTATATATCAGCTGAGCATAATAAAAATGACAACACACTTGTCCAAAGTCATGTAGAGAAGGGTTATCTCCATCATAAGTGTTGGTCCTAGAATGACCATGAAACCCAAAAATAATCTTGCCCTCTTGTGGAGCAATGCACTGTACATAGATGGTGAGATAATGTAAATACTCAATGAAATGATCAATAAGCATAGAAATGCATTTCTTACCATGCATAGTGAGTAGGCTGAAAGTGAGGTCCATGGATGAGTCCTCCCATGAGAATCTTCTCATAAAATTCTGCAAAGTGAAGGGATGAATACTCTCCTTGGAACACTCCATCAATAGAAACATACCCCCAAGTGACAACGCTGTTGGCCTTAGTGATAAGGCTCTTGTCACTCCATGAATCCTTTCTTTGACATGCCACATGCCAAAGTCATCCACCATCATGCTGCTATGTGGGGAGATCTCCTTCCTATGTGGAAGCACTTCCTTATCCTCCAATGCTGAAGGGTAGCCTGTTTGCATTTTGATTGTGCCATCCCTTTCTCCAGAAATATCATGCCAAGTATGGGAAAAATTCTGCCCATACTCTCCCAAGAGTAGCCAAAGCAACAATAACTCTTGCTGCTCCCTCACACCTCCATCATGCAAATCATGAGGTGAAGATATGATGATTGACATGAAGAACATCATGTCAAAATAATGCACCCAAACTCCTTGCTGCCATATGATGCAAGTGTCCTGCCAAGTTTCCTCCACCAACATACCATTTGGAGAAAGATATGTCACATGATAGCCAAACTCTTTCAAGAGTAGCCAACGCAGCCATGCCTCCTGCTGCCCGGTGTCATAAATATGCAAGTGGCTTACCAACCTCTTGCTTACCATCCACACCCATTCATCCACATGTGGGTGTCTCCCACCATGCTCCATATTGGTACTTCTCCAATGAAGACTACCATCCTCCCAAATTAGGTTTCTACGTTTGCATTTCATGGGATGTTGAAATGCAACCTCTTGAATATATCCTAGAGAAGACCCCACACCAATGACCATCTTGAATCCATAAAGATCCAAGTATGCTGAAGGGAAAACCTCCTCATAGGCCTGTACAATGTTCATCCTAATAGATCCATCACAATGATGAAAGACAAAGTATCTCTCATTGATCATCTGATCATCCAATGTCATACAAGTGTAATGGTAATCATAATGCTCTAATGATAGTTGGGCCCCCAACTCCTCACTGTTGCTTAATGACAGTTCTGTTAATCTCCTCAATGGTGTTTTTGTTGTCTCATGCTCAAGATCAATGCTGAACATAGAGTTCTGCATTGGATTGTTTAGGATAAAGCTCATCCTATCCTCAACAAGTCCACACCCCAACCCCAAGTGTTGTGTGTAGCTCAATAATGACACATTAGGATGATTTCTTATCCCTTCCTTCTTCAACTCAAGGCTGCACAGCGCAGTGCAATTCTGCTACTCCAAATCAGTAGTATGTGTTGACCCTTGGTCATGCAAAGGCAGATTTCCACAACCCTCCATAAGATTTGTTGAAATAATAGAAAGTGGAAATTCATGCATACCTTGGTGAAGCTTGGGAACATATTGTATGGCTCCAAGGGTTCCTCCTTCCAATGTGTTGGCTCCCCCAACTACTGAGGATGATGGCTGCTCCTCCATAGTTGTGTCAGTGCTGGTACAAGTCTCCTCAAGTGGTGGTGAAGGCTCCTACCCCTTTGATTTCTTCTTGTCAAATATTTTGATCACCCTTTGAGTGAAATCTGAAAAAGTAGTCACTCTTGCATGACTCCAATCGCTGAACCACCAAGTGCTTGCTTTACCCTCAAGGTGCAGCGCTGCAATCTCAACTACCTCTCTTTCTACCACTGCATGTAGTAGGAAGAATGCATCTAGCTTCATCACCCAAGCCTTTGCTGTACATGTGGATGATCCATCAAAAGTAGACAATAGAAATTTATTGCCCCTCATTCTCCTATTGTTGTAGGGCCTCCTTTCTTCTTCAAGCCGAATAAACTGAGAAAGAGATAAAATATCCTTGAAAGCCCTAGGTTGAGACTTGTATTCTATAGGGTATCCACAAGTGCCCTCCATCTCCATGTCTCTTGTCTTCTTCCTCAAAAGGAAAGGGCAAGGTGTAATGCTTCAGAGCTTTCTGCAACACTGGTTATTTCTTTTGAGAATAGGAAGTACATGGTCCTTCCTCTTCTTGAAACCCTCTAAAAGTTCCATTTCATCTCTTCTCTTTCATCTGCTTAACCTCCTTGGAGAGTTTCTTCATAGATTTGAAAAGTGATGAGACCAACCTCATTCCTTCCACCATTTTAGATCTCTTCTCCTTCTCTTCTTCTTCTTATAGAATAATGGTTGAAAAATCACAGGCTGAGCCAAGATTATGCTCTGATACCACTGTAATATTCCCAAATGGGAAAACTCAACAAAACATGCATAAAAAACACATTTTCAGAAATATGTGCTATAAAAATCAAAATCAAACCATGGATTCACTAGATCTGACATCATAACACCCATATCCAAGAGGAGATGAGAAACAAATCATGATAGAGGAGTTAAACAAGTCTCCAAAATCAAACCATGGATTCACTAGATCTAGCATCATAACACCCATATCCAATAGGAGATGAGAAACAAATCATGATAGAGGAGTTAAACAAGTCTCCTACACACAGAATAGCTCAAAAACATTGAAACCCCAAAACTACTACAACATAGAATTACTGCATAAAGAGACATTGCAGTCTAATGAGGGCTTATACTTAGAAATTAGAGAGACAAATAGATCTGCTCATATATTAAACAATATTGCTTAAAAACTGAGATCTAGTCTCCTTTATACAAATTCAAGAGAACCCGGGATGGGTTTCTAGGAATACACCCAAATATAAATGGTGATCTACAGCCCTAAGACTGAAGAGTCACTGTAAACTGAGCACATGAAGATAGGAGGCTAAAATAATATATATCTAATGCAGATCCACTCCAAGGTCTCCTCCAATGAAAGGATGAACCCTCCAATCACGGAAAAACACTCAAACAGAGCCACGAGATCCGTAACTGACGCTGCACTCCAAAATAACGCAATTCTAGACTGAAATTACGCTATAGGTGATGGAAATAGATTGTCCTGATGCCAAAGATCTGAAATGTGCTCAAGAACCCTCCAAACTAATCTCCCAAGAGAAGGAATCCTTCCTCCTATGAAAAACTAGCTCAGAAAGTGGGTTTCTCAACCCTCCACTGCAACACCCTACAACACAATACAATATTCTGCAAAAAATGCGTTGTAGCTGAAGACTAAAGCTTTGTCAGAATGTCGGATGTGTGGAATGATATATCAGGACTCTCGCAAGAGGCCTCTCAAGGAAAGAGATGGAATTCCTAAACAAGAATACCTTGTGCTAAATAGCACCAGCAATCTTAGCTAAACAGCTGAAGAGAGCAAAGTCTAAATAGACATACCAAAATATCATTCATAAGCTAACCCCATATGGCTGCCATCCTCCGCCATCCTCTTCCTTATAAAAAATGTGAGCCTTCTCACCTTGGGTCCCACTCATGAGGGTTTCCACCATAAAATAATCAATCTCCCTCCAAAGCTGCGATGTACCTTCATCAATGCCACTCTTTCATAACGACGTTGTTTGATTTGGTCAAGGTTGACCTCTTCAATCTGCTCTAGCCCTTTTCACACCTAAGGGTCTTCAATCCAACTCTTATATAGCTGTCTAAACTAATCCACATTCATATTGAGCTGCCTTTATTGATGATCCACTCCTTCCACGATAGTGCTGTTGACTTGGTCAAATTTGACTTTGTCCACATATATTATTCCTTGTTCACACATGAGAGTGCTAGATCCAGTTATTATCATGATCCATTTTCACATCAAGAGGGGTTTTATGCTTATTCAAGATAATTATGGGTATCCTTCCCCATTTATTCATCTAACTAGGTGCTAAAAGAAAAATCAATATTCCTATTAGCTGCATGCTAATTTAAGAATATTACATGTACCTTGGTCATTGAGCTGAAATGGCTCAACTGAAAGTTCTCCCTCACTCTCAATAAGTAGGGAAGTGGTTGTGACAACCTCTCCATCATCATCCGTGCTATGCATCTATCCATATGATGATATACATCTTGCTGGATGCCCTCTCAAGTGAACTCATCCATCAAGGAATGATATGCATCAAAGTGCATGGTGTTGAAGATTGCAACAAGAAACAGTGAAGGAGGCATCCTGAAACATCATTCTTGATCTTAGTTGGAAAGTGATCACCAAAACTAGGTGGGGGCCACACATGTGATTTTTGTCGCAAAGTCTATTTTTAGATTATGTCTATTTTTAGACATGTCGATCATATTATATGAGTTGCAGGATGCTATTTGTGGATGGTTGGTCAAGTTGGAAAAATAGATGGATTTCTATTTTTAGACATATTGGGCAGAATCTATTTTTAGATTGTCAGTCTAAAAATAGATATGTCGAATATTATTAGCTCTTAATAATATTTGGATTATAAACATTATCTTATTCTCTTGGAGCACTTCAGTTAAGTGCACAGATGTGACACAGGAGCTGACAGAAGGAATTACGCTATTCCTGAGGGTTAAGTGGAGCTATTGCATGGATACTTCAGTTAGAACTCATGTGACAGAGTTTGGTGGAGTTTATTGAGGAAGTTAGTGGAGTTGTATTCAGTTTAACTAATCTAAACATAGTTGAGCTATTTGTATCTAGTTTAACTGATTGATACAATTAGTGAGAGTGGTGTGAATTAATTATTAATTAATTCACTAATTATAAACTCATTAATAAACTAAAGAATACATCAGTTAACTTCAGTGCATGGACAGTTTCAGTGCAAAGATAGGTGAAAGGGCAAGTGTGACTATCAGTTGTGACTATAAGTGATGCATGGTTTGCATCCAAAACTTAGTAGAGATGCCTATAAAGACTGCGTGAGAAAGGCTGGGGTAATTCAATTCTCATCAAGAGGCATTCTTTAGCAGGGATTGTGCAGTAGAGGTAGGCTAAAGGCTGGCAAAGATCGGTGCATGGGATTTGCAAGATCGGGCCTGATTAGTGTGTAGCAAGTGGAGATTATACTGAGAGCTTGTGAGGAGCTTTGTATGATGATTGTTACATGATCTCTATGACATATATAATATACAGATAGTTGGGGGTTTTCAACTTTAAGCTTTCCCATTACATACTGTGTTCATATGTGTGAATTTTTATGGCTTTAATGTGTGCATGCAATTGATTTTATTTCTGCATGTAATGATAAATGGTAGAAGAGATTCTGTATTGTGCATGAAGTCAAATAGTGTGTGATCAGGAGAATCTCGGTGAATAATATATCAGTTATTCAAATTTCTACACATGGAAAGAAGGTCCACATGTGCTGCATGTAACAGCTTCTCCTTGAGCTCAGAAGCTCTAGTCAACAAGACTCTACCATAAGAATAAATGACCCCATCATCCACCATGTATCTATCATCTCCCTCCGGGTCATCAAGAATCATGCAAGCACCAAGATCCTTGGAGTACTCTACCAAAAGTTGAGACCTCCAATATGGAGCAATCCTCCTAAGAGACAACGTTGTAGATCTGAAATGTGAATTTCCCCACATGCTGCTCTCTTTTCCTTTGACATCCCTCATGCCAAATTCATCCTCCAAAGTGCTGCCATGCCCATCATGCAACTACTCATGCTTAAGTAGAAGTGGTGACCTTTGGAAGTTGGCCTCCCATGAGAAGCTACCATCCAAAAAGAACCTCCTGATCTTGGCCAATGTAAGCATGAGTGGCCTCCATCTACTCCAATATATTGAGGATTCCTTCCTCAAGGGAAGTACCCTCTCTTTCTCCAAATCCATGGAGTGGTCTCCTTGCACCATGGTGGTGCCATCCTCCATCACTGCAGCAACTTCTGTTAGCACAGAATATGTAGTGAGAGTGGGTAATGCTGAAAATGGGAGAGTGTATCCCTCCTCCTTTAGTCTATCCCAGAATCTCTGCACTGTACTAGACCCCTCCAAGGAATTCACCCCTTCGAGATCTAAGAGTGGTGAATAAAATGGTAAGATGTCTCCCACCAACTCTAGATCTGGTGGCCTCCCAGGTGGAATGCCACCATGTAGTGAGACATCAAGATCTAAAGCAGACTGTACATATGAGTGGACTGATTTGTCCCTCTTTTCACAGCCAATACAGTATCCTTCTATGCAGAAACCTCTTGAAATAGATTAGGGTGAATGCTCATCATCCCTTGATGCTGACCCTTCTTTTCTTCCATCTCACAATTCACAAAAATTGATACATGCTACTCTGGAATTGTGCTTTGCCCCCCATATGTTAGATTATTTGGAACTCCTTGCAAAGACACAAGAGCTCCTCTAATGGAAGCAATGGCTTCCTTTCCACCTCCATGTGGTGATGGACCTTCTCCTGATGGTACAACGCTGTTAGCTCTTCTTTTCTCATCCTCTTCACCGATATTTGAGAATGCCTCGTTATCAATGAGAGACCCTAGATCTTGGTCTTCCTTTGAAGGAGGAATATCCATGTCTTCATCTATAGAATAGGGCTCTTCAATAAGTGGGGATCTTGACCTTGGTAAGGTATTATGTGTTAGGTCTCTGTAATTTGCAAGTTTGGCAATACAAACTGTAGAGGTAACATATGAACCACTTTGGGATTCTAGGATCTAGCCCTCCTGAATCCAGAGAGGGATCTCTCTATGAATGTGTTTAAAGATGTGATCTTTAAGGCTTGTAATGTGATATTAGGCTAGTTATAAAGATTATGGGTTTTTGTTTTTGTTTGTTTTTTGGTTGGGCAAGGACATGGAAGGTGAAGGAAGTTCAAATAAAGGTAGAAGGTGTATGCGAGTGAAAGGATGATTCAGCTGATAAGATGGGCAAAAGCAACTTTAACCCATTGGGCTATGGAGTCATAAGAGGATTTAATTGGACAACAAGGTTCAAGGGTGATCCATGGGGCATGTCATCTATGTCAAAGGATCTCTTAAGTTTAATTTATGGAATGAAAACAAATAGGAAATGGAGAACAAACAAATGAAGAAACCAAGAGCAGCTTAAGATCAAGTAAGTGCTTTGAAACTATCTTGCTTTGGCATCCACTTAAGAGAAAACATAAAAGTAATCCTAGATCAGGTAAGTGCTTTAAAACTAGCCTACATTGAAGTAATTTCAGTAGAAAACATTAGAAAACACTTAGAATAGCTTAAGATCAGGTAAGGACTTCTAACGCATCCTGCTTTCAGCATATTCTATAAGAAAACACAGATAATAATAAAAAAGAGTAATCTAAGATTAGGCAAGTGCTTTGAAACCAACCTGCTTCAATGTACTCTTAAGGAAAACTTTCAAAGGAAGAAAACATAGAGATAGAGCTTATCAGTAAGAGTAGGGTACTGTTAAGAGTAAATCCTAGCTCTATATTTGCTGTTCTTTATCAGAGAAAGTGGACAGAATGGAAATATAAAGAGAAATAAAAACTGACAATGAGAAACACATCACCATTGACATAAATCAGGATCCCATAAATCAGCAACTTGTATTTGATGTTCAAACCAGTTACAATCAGCAAGCCCGGTGGGTCTCTACAACTTCAAACTTATCATTTCAGCTTATATATCCTCAATTGCAAACATGACTTCAGTAGCTTCAGAAAAATATTACATGCAATCATATATCCAGAGACCAACCCTTACAATGTGGTCCTTAAGGAGAATTTATAAGAAAATGAGGAAGTGGGAGAGTTTCTAAGGGTCAAGTATCATTAATTCCACAATCAATGCAATTCCTGGCCTTTGAAAACCAGGCAAGGCATAAGGCAGGAACGCCCTCAACCTATAACTCTGTTTCTGCTTTTCGAGGCTTGATGGACAAAAGATTGAATTCAGGACTATATTTTATCTTTAAAATAACTTTTGCTAACAATTAGTAATAAGTTCCTTTGATTTTTATTAATTGTTCAGCTGTCTTTAGGCCAAGATATTTTGTTCTCGCAATAACGAGGCCTTCTTTGATTTCTTTGAGGCTCAGGTAGCTTTTGGTGACTGGAGGGGTTGGCTTTTGGAACTGGAGAGGGTTCAATTGGCCTCTGAGTGGCGGAGGAAGCTTCTCGGACTGACAGATGTCTCTATCTTTTCCTAAAACATCATTGATTTGTTTTGAGTTTGCGTTTTTAGGCCTGATTAGGCCTTGGTCTTCTTTTCCGATCTTTACTGCGTCTTTAACTCCTTTAAATCACTGGATTATGTCATAAGTATTCAATAATATACTTTAATCCCTTTAATCTGTCATCTGATACTCTTTTCGCTTTTCCGATGGTCTTTCTGTGCTCTGAGTCACAGTGGTGGTGACTATGGAGACAGAATGAACTTATCACTCTGTAAACCCTGCAAAAACACGATCAATATGTTAATAAATCCAGGGTAGTGGAGGGGGATGCTGTGGAGGTCCATGGAAAAATGGAGGCATATCAGTGGAAACAGTGGTTGCAATGGAGAAAATGGTGGAAATCATGAAAGAATGGCGAGAGACTGATCTGATGGTGGCCTGGTGAAAAAATGGTTCTGGATTGTTGGATTAGGCTGGCAGATGATAATCGATGGTTGAGATTTGCCTGTGGAGCTGTTGTAGAGGTGTTAGGCGAAATAAATTAACTTTAGTGCAAAACACCAAAGTTAATCCTTTGGGCGAAATACAAAGAAAACGATTAAAATCAATGAAAGCAGAGGCTTAGGTGGTGGGACCGGAAGGGCGATTTAACGTGGATCGTTGGATCTCAGGAGGAGATCAACGGTGGAGATCCTCTGATGAAGTCCTTAGGAAGGCCCGATAAAAGAAATAAGGATGGGGACACGATGTAATATGAGCCGTTGATCTAGATCGAATGGACGGTCGGGATTAAAGTAGGGATATATTGGGGGGGAGTGGTTTTTAGAAGAAAACTGCTGTTTTCACGCAATTTTGGAGTGGTTTAGAAATCTTGTCGAAAAAACGCGATATGTGTCGCTGCCTGACACGTGGATTCACAATACCGCCCATTTCACGTTTTTTTGGAACATTAACGTTCGGGCGCAGAAAAAATGCGAAATGTTACTTCAGCCGTCAGATGGGAGGGCAGAATATCTAACGGTCTAGGATTTGCGCGATAAAAGGTAAGATGCGCGAGCGGAAAGGCGGGGGAAAGCCAACGGTGGATTAGATCCCGACCGTTGGATCTGGGGATCGGACGGTGGAAATTTAACAGAGAAAGCGGAGGGAAAAGGGGTAAATGGCTGAGCAGGGAGAAGGAGAGCCGTTGGATTTTTATAATGGACGTCTATGATCAAAAGGGGAAGCGCCTGTGTGGGGCATGAAATGGGCGGGCAGAGTAGATCCTGGCTGTTGGATCTATATGAATGAACGGCTAAGATCTAATCGCATCGGAAAAGGCAGGGGCCGAAACTCTGAAATTTGATTTTGCGATTTAGCGCAGACCATTGGATCAGCGGGGAGGTCAACGGTGGAGATATGATCGAAGGGAGAACGATGGAGGGCACAAGGGCGGAGCGCGATTAAATCTGGGCTGTTGGTTCTTGTGGATTCAATGGTCCAGATTAAAACCGGCGGGACTATGGTGGGCTCTATGAATGAATGTGCGATTGAATCCTGACCGTTGGTTCTTGTGGATTCAACAGCCAGGATTGGATTGCATCGGCGGTGAAACGGGAAAGGGACTTTGCCATTGTGATCTGCGATCAAGCGCTGACCGTAGGATCTAACTCGATCAACGGAGCAGATTTAAGCGGAGGTGTAATGAAAGGGGTGACGGGCGCTATGAGATTTTTTCACTGGCCATTAGATCTATACAGATTGACGGTTAATATTGCAGCGAAGGTCTACAGAACAAAACCCAATCGCATATGGAAAATAAGAATAACAAAGGAAAAGTGCTCACAAACAATTCTGATTGCAATTAGCGCTGCGGGCTTAATGCCTGGTCCTGGCGCCGGGTTACATGCGGAGAGGGGCTGAGGGCTAGGCCGAAAGGGGCTTAAGCTTGATATATGGTAAAAGTGGGTTTTTAAGCCAAAAAACAGAGTTTTCAGGGCTTAGAAAGGGGTTCCGGTAGAGGAAAAAAGGGGTTTTTACACCAAATGAAGGGGTTCACAATGGTTTTAAAAGAGGAATTTGATGATTTAGAGGACTTAGGAAGGGATTTTGAGGGTTTTTAGGGAAATTTTGAGAAGGGAAAAAGGGGTGAAAATGGGGAAATTGCAGGGATAAAAGGGAGCATATGGAGGCTTTTTTTAGCACAATTTTTCACCAACAGTGAGGCTTTTTCAGTGGAAACAACAGTGAAGATCTTTCAAGGGCAAAAAGACACATAGAGGCTTCAAGAATGAGATATTTTCAGGGGATATGTATCTCTTGAAGGCTCAGGACATATTTAGCCACCTGTTTTCTTGTCAAAATTTATAGGTGGCTAACATTATGCATGTTTTTATCCCCTTCAACAGAAATATGGAGTGGAGTTGGTAAAATAGATCCCTCCAACTGATGCAAAGGTTTTGAATTTTTGGTTTCATCAAAAGATGTTTTACAATGTTTAATATCAAATATTTTCATTATCTTCTTAGTGAAACCTGCATAAGTATTTATACTTGCATGATGAAATGAATCAGAACTATAAAACCACCAATGATGGGCCATAACTTTAAGTTGCAACACTGCTACTCTAATGGTCTCCTTTTCTGAGACTCGGTGTAGTTGAAAATAGGAATCTAGCTCCTTCACCCAAGCCTTGGCTGTGCAATTTTATGATCCATCAAAGTTAGATAGAAAGATTCTACCTCTCTTGCTTCTATTATGACTGTTGGATCTTCTATATTCCTTAAGTTAGCAAAACCCTTGGAAGTCCAAGTGCTATTTGAATCTCCAAGAATGAGACTCATACTCCTGAAGATAGTCACTCAAGGTCTCCTCCTTGGGTACACCTTCTTCCTCCATTTCTCTTGCAGTGAATGTGGGCAATAAACTGCGCTGTGGATATGCATGTGTGGCTAAATGCTCACACCCATCATGTGAATATCTGGGGTTTGCTTCACTTTCAAACCCTAATGCAAGGGCATTGGATTCTAGTCAGCAATGTGAGAAAAATTGTCCACATGTTGTGATTAGAAGGGCTCAGGAAGTTCAAAGAAATGTACCAGCAAAGGTGTCAACACCTTAGCTGCCTGTTGCACTTAGAGCAGATAGGATTAGATTAGTAACTGAAGAAGTCGAATAGTTTGATTCGTGTCTGTCTGTTTCGTTTCTGTTGATAGAATTATAGTAATATTATGTAATTAGGCTTTTATGTTAATAATAAAACGGTCCTCGAGAAGGAACCGAACAGTCATGTAATAGTGTATAAATATAAATATTTGATACAGAAAGAAGGGGGATTTTGTAGTAGAAGACTGGGTTATGAGAGGTTGATCCCTGTTTAATAAAATTGCAGAGCTTCTTCATTCATGTATTATGGAAAAATTCCCGAAGGACTCGTTCCTTCGAACTCATGAGTTCTGTGTGTTGAATGGATTGTAATTAACGTACTCAGTCTCTGTGTGAAGGTGCATATTTCCTGAATGCTTTTGAATCTCTGATTTCTGTGTATAACCTGAAAAGGAGTCTAGTCTGTATGAAATCTCCTTATTTTCCCTCTGATTGTCTTTGGACTCATATTCTTAGCGAATGAACTGAATGTGATTATTCTGTGTAGAGATTTTGAAGAATGTAGAATAGCTGGTTCCATTGGTTAGTGCGACCATAGTGAATCTTTGTCTGTTTAATATAATGAACCTCTGTCTAAAGTGTTGAAACCTCTGTTTGCTTGGAACGTATCGATTGTGATAGAACTTTGGTTGTTGGAGCGATATAGTTGGAGAAATGAACTAAAATGCTGTGAAATTTCGAGTTGAACACTGTTCAATTACCGGATTGGAAGATGAGCAGTTTTGAAATACCATACCACTCATTTCGCACCGCTTTTGGGCCTGGTGTGGTTTCACAAAATAAAACGCGATCCAGTAAATTTGTGCCACGTCAACGATCCAAAACCGCCCATTTCGCATTTTTTTTAGTGCTAAAGTTCCGCCCTTGAAAAAACGCGATATCTATCAGAACCGTTCGATCTGGAGGACGATAGATCCGAGGGAAATCTCGCGGTGAAGTGCACGGGTTTTAACATGAGGTATGGCCAGCGTTTTGCAATATTAAATGTTTATTTAATTCATAAGAATTGAATAGTGGAGGCGTGGGGCCCGTGGAATGCAAAGTATAATAAAATGTCGTGTTGTTAGAGTTAATGGTTGCGAATATTATTGAGCGTTGAGTATTGGTGGTGGGCCCGAAGTATTATGCGTGACTTAAGTTCTGGAAGTTTAGTGGTTTTTAAATATCTGGGTTAAGATTTGGCTATTCACTCCAAGGGAATGAAATGTCAATTAAGCGCATTCTTACGATATGTTTTAAAAGGAGTGCAAACAATAGTTAAGGTGCTTTTAAGGTTGAGATATAATAATCGGAGTATTTTATTAAAAAGTACAAGGATCATATTATTTGAGAGCATATATAACATTAGACTATTATATTTCATTAATCAAATTCCATGAATTTTCTAAATGAAATGGAAGCAAGACTTTAAAGGTGCTTTTAAGGTTGAGATATAATAGTCGGAGTATTTTATTAAAAAGTACAAGGATCATATTATTTGAGAGCATATATAACATTAGACTATTATATTTCATTAATCAAATTCCATGAATTTTCTAAATGAAATGGAAGCAAGACTTTAAAGTAGACTCCCTTGGTAAATGAATTATTGAAGAAGAGAGAATAGCTCTCCTTAACACTTGCACCCAATTTTGCTGTCATTAGTGGTATCAGAGCAGATTTCAAGACATTTTGCAGAGAGGCTAAACTGACTTCCAAAAGCCAGAAGATGAATTCCATCATGGGTGTCCGAGTTGCCAGAGGTGCTGCTGGTAGAAGAAGAGGCAGGCTAGTTGCCAATGCAGAAGTATTGGAGACCTTGCAGCAATTCCAAGCCAGATTGGAAGCAAGGGAATTGGGACATCTAAGAGATCCTGAGGATGTCAGTGAACCTGAAACTGAAGAAGAGGTAGGAGAGAATGTTGAGATTACTCCTGAGATGAGACTCCTTAAATCAGTTTTGGGGTCTACATCCAAGCCTAGACTTGAAGTGTCAAGATTTGTAGGAGGATTGAATCTAGAGGAATTGATAGACTAGATTAATGAGATGAATAAATGTTTTGATTATGGAGAAATGGGTGAAGACAAGAGAGTCAAGTTTGCAGTGACAAAGTTGAAGGGACATGTAGCACTTTGATGGGATGGAGTGCAAGCAGAGAGAAGGAGAGCTGGTAAACTACCAATCAAGAGTTGGACCAGAATGGTGGCAAAACTGAAAGGTAAGTTCTTACCTAGTGATTATCAGCTTACATTATTTAGACAGATGCAGAACCTTAGACAAAGATTGATGACAGTGAAAGAATACACAGAAGAATTTTATAAAGTAAGTATAAGAGCTGGACAAATCCAGGACACAACAGAGAAGGTTGCCAGGTATGTAAATGGTCTCAAGTTGGAGATCCAAGATGAGATAGGTATTCTGTGTCCTAAGACAGTAGAAGAGGAGAGCTGGTAAACAACCAATCAAGAGTTGGACCAGAATGGTGGCAAAACTGAAAGGTAAGTTCTTACCTAGTGATTATCAGCTTACATTATTTAGACAGATGCAGAACCTTAGAAAAAGATTGATGACAGTGAAAGAATACACTAAATAATTTTATAAAGTAAGTATAAGAGCTGGACAAATCCAGGACACGACAGAGAAGGTTTCCAGGTATGTAAATGGTCTCAAGTTGGAGATCCAAGATGAGTTAGGTATTCTGTGTCCTAAGACAGTAGAAGAGGCTTATCAAATGGCCTTGAAAGCTGAAGAAAAAATCCTGAGAAAGCAGTCTGCCAAAGGAAGAGGTACTTTCCGAGGAAAGGGAAGTCAGGGTGGTAGAGGAAGGTCTACAACACCAATGGATGGAGCTAGCAGCAGCTCACCTCAGAATGCATCCACAAAAGGTGATGCAAGGGGCAGAAGGAGTTCCTACAGAGGAAGAGGAGGCAGAGGCAGAGGAAGAGAAGTGAGGTGTTACAGATGTCACCAATTGGGGCATAAACACTATGAATGCCCAGAGAATATGGGTACCTGTCAAAGAAATGCAATTGTTTCTCAGATTGGAGAAGAGGCAGCAAGGCTGTCTGAAACAGAAGAAGCAATTTTGCCAGGGAAGGGAGAGTCTTTGGTGGTCAATAAAGTTTTACTGAAGCAAACAAAAGAATTTGCTGAACCAGCACAAAGGAAGACTTTTTTCTGGAGTGTGTGCAAAGTCCAAGGGAAATTCTGTCAATTGGTCATTGATAGTGGCGGCACAGAAAGTTTGGTCTCTACAGAGGTGATAGAGAAACTAAAATTGAAGACAAGGGAACATCCAACACCCTACAAGGTGTCATGGTTTCATAAAGGACACCAGCTGATTGTGAAGGAGCAATGTGAGATAGAGTTGCAGATGGGCAGCTACAAAGACAAGGTCATGTTTGATGTGATGCCTATGGATGTGTGTCACATACTACTGGGTAAACCTTGGCAGTATGACAGAGCAGCAGTACATGTTGGTAAGAAGAACACTTACAAGTTCTTTAAGGATGGAGTGCATCACACATTGATACCTATGGAGGAAGGAGAACCATCAGGCAGAAAGTCTGATCCAAAGACTTTATTACTGAGTGGAAAAGAGTACTTATAGTAGATTGAAGAGGAAGAGTTAAATTTTGCTTTAGTTTGCAAACCTAAGGTAGTGCTTACTTCCACAAAAAAATTCTGATTTTCCAATTGAGATTCAAGAAATGCTGGAAAATTATTGTGATATTGTTGTGGATGATTTGCTTGATGAATTGCCACCTATAAGAAAAATCAGCCATTAGATAGATTTGATTCCAGGATCAAATCTACCAAACAAAGCAACCTACAGAATGACTCCCACAGAGAATGAAGAAATGAGAAAACAAGTGCAGGAATTGCTTGACAAAGCTCTGATCAGAGAAAGCTTGAGTCCATGTGCAGTACCTACAGTGCTGAATCCAAAGAAAGACGGAGGTTGGAGAATGTGCACTGATTCCAAAGCAATCAACAAGATAACAATAAGATATAGATTTCCTTTACCTAGAATTGAAGATTTAATGGACTGTTTGAGTGGAGCAAAATATTTTCAAAATTAGATTTGAAAAGTGGATATCATCAGATTAGGATAAAGGAGGGTGATGAATTGGAAACAACCTTTAAAACAAATGAAGGACTGTATGAGTGGTTGGTAATGCCTTTTGGGCTATCAAATGCACCTAGTACTTTTATGAGGCTCATGAATGAAGTGTTAAGGGAAGTTATTGGTAAATTTGTAATAGTATATCTAGATGGCATATTAGTTTTCAACAAAACAAAGGAAGAACATTTAAGGCATCTTAATTATGTCTTGAAGAAGCTACATCAAGAGAAGTTGTTGATAAATTTAAATAAATGTTCATTCATGAAAGAAGAATTGGTATACCTGGGTTTTGTTGTTTCTGCTGAAGGACTGAAGATGGATCCAGAAAAGGTCAAGGCAATTTTGGAGTGGCCTTCACCAAGAAGTGTTTTTGAGGTAAGAAGTTTCCATGGACTTACCAGTTTTTACAGAAAATTCATAAGGAATTTTAGCAAGATTAATGCACCTATCATTGAAACTATAAAGAAGGACAAACAACCATTTAAATGGACTGCTGAAGCATAAAGGAATTTTCAGCTTTTGAAACAGAAGATAACTGAGAAGCCTGTTTTAGTTTTGCCTGATTTTAACAAGCCATTTCAAGTGAAGTGTGATGCCAGTGGAGGAGCCATTGGGTCTGTATTGAGTCAAGAAGACCGACCTGTAGCATACTTCAGTGAGCACCTAAATGAGACAAGAAGAAATTACTCTTCTTATGAGAAATATTTTTATGAAATTGTGCAGGCATTGAAGAAGTGGAGGCATTATTTAATGTCTAAAAAATTTGTGTTATACTCAGATAATCATGCTTTACAGTATATTATGCAGCAACCCAAATTGAATCACAAACATGCCAAATGGATTGAATATCTCCATAGTTTTAATTTTGTTTTGAAGCATATAAGTGGCCAAGCAAATAAGGTAGCTGATGCCTTGAGTAGGAGAAACATGCTTGTTCAAGAAAACCAATTTGAAGTGGTAGGATTTGATTTTCTTAAGGAACTTTAAAAGACAGATTCAGATTTTAAAGAAGCATTTGAAGCATGCTGTAACCCTGTTTTGACAGATAGAAGTCAGTGGTTGGATTATTTCTTGCAAGAGGGCTTATTGTTCAGAAGAAATCAATTGTGTGTACCAAATTGTTCCATGAGGGAGAATTTAATCAAAGAAAAGCATAGTGGTGGACTTGCTGGACATTTTGGTGCTGATAAAAATTATGAGCAACTGAGCCATTTTTATTATTGGCCAAAGATGAGAATTGAAGTGGAAAAGTTTGTGAAGAATTGCAAAATTTGTCAATATGCAAAGGGGAGAAGCCAGAATGCAGGCTTGTACATTCCATTGCCCATTCTAGATAGGCCTTGGGATATGGTGAGTATGGATTTTGTTTTAGGATTGCCCAAGACACAGAGAGGGAATGATGCAATTTTTGTCGTAGTTGATAGATTTTCCAAGATGGCACATTTTATCTCATGTTACAAAACCAGTGATGCCACTCATGTTGCTAATTTGTTTTTCAAAGAAGTTGTTAGATTGCATGGGTTGCCTAAAAGTATTGTTTTTGATAGAGATACTAGATTTGTGGGTCATTTTTAGAGGACATTGTGGAAGAAGCTTGGTACTAAACTGAGCTTCAGCTCAACGTATCATCCTCAGACTGATGGACAAACTGAGGTAGTAAATAGAAGTTTGGGTAACCTTTTGAGAAGTCTTGCAGGAGAGCATCCTAAGCAGTGGGATCATATCTTAGCACAGGCAGAGTATGCATACAATGATTCACCGAACAGAAGTACAAGACATAGTCCATTCCATGTTGTTTATGGAATGCACCCCAGAGGAATATCTGAACTGAGGAACTTGGGAAAGGCAGGAATGAGGAGTGCTGATGGAGAAGAATTTGCTTCAGAGATCCAAGCAATACATGAGCAGGTGAAACAACAACAACAAGGCAGCAACATCAAATACAAAGGCAGAGCAGATTTGAGTAGAAGAGAAGTTAGTTTTGAAGTTGGAGATTGGGTTTTGGCACACTTGAGGAAAGAAAGATTTCTAAAGAAGCAGTATAACAAATTGAAGTTCAAGAAGATTGGACCATGCAAGATACTGGGAAAATTTTCTACTAATGCTTATGAAATTGAATTGCCTCCTGCTGTTGGGATATCCCCAATATTTAATGTTGCAGATTTGTACAGGTATGAAGATGGTGGCGTAGATGAAAGACCAGCAGATAAGGAACAGATTGAGTGGGTAAAACAAATACCTACAGCACAACCATTGCAGCCAGAGAAGATCTTAGACAAGAAGGTGTTTAAGAGGAGTAGAGGACAAGAATATTTCCAGTATTTGATCAAGTGGAAGGACCAGCCAGATGAAGATGCTACTTGGATGACGGAAGTTATGTTGAAGAAGCTAGGCAGTTCTGTGAAAGAGCTCATGGACAGGAGCCCATGAAGAAAATTTCCCTCAGGAGTCCGATGCAGGGGCATTGGATTCTAGTCAGCTATGTGAGAAAAATTGTCCACATGTTGTGACTAGAAGGGCTTAGGAAGTTCAAAGAAATGTACCAGCAAAGGTGTCAACACCTTAGCTGTCTGTTGCACTTAGAGCAGATAGGATTAGATTAGTAACTGAAGAAGTCAAATAGTTTGATTCGTGTCTGTCTGTTCAGTTTCTGTTGATAGAATTATAGTAATATTATGTAATTAGGCTTTTATGTTAAGAATAAAACGGTCCTCGAGAAGGAACCGAACAGTCATGTAATAGTGTATAAATATAAATCTCTGATACAGAAAGAAGGGGGATTTTGTAGTAGAAGACCGGGTTATGAGAGGTTGATCCCTGTTTAATAAAATTACAGAGCTGCTTCATTCATGTATTATGGCAAAATTCCCGAAGGACTCGTTCCTTCGAACTCATGAGTTCTGTGTGTTGAATGGATTGTAATTAACGTACTCAGTCTCTGTGTGAAGGTGCATATTTCCTGAATGATTTTGAATCTCCGCTTTCTATGTATAACCTAAAAAGGAGTCAAGTCTGTATGAAATCTCCTTGTTTTCCCTCTGATTGTCTTTGGACTCGTATTCTCAGCGAATGAATTGAATGTGATTATTCTGTGTAGAGATTTTGAAGAATGTAGAATAGTTGGTTCCATTGGTTAGTGTGACCATAGTGAATCTCTGTCCGTTTAATGTACTGAACCTCTGTCTAAAGCGTTGAAACCTCTGTTTGCTTGGAACGTATCGATTGTGATAGAACTCTGGTTGTTGGAGCGATATAGTTGGAGAAATGAACTAAAATGCTGTGAAATTCCGAGTTGAACACTGTTCAATTACCGGATTGGAAGCTGAGCGGTTTTGAAATACCATACCACTCGTTTCGCACTGCTTTTGGGCCCGGGGTGGTTTCACAAAATAAAACACGATCCAGTAAATTTGTGCCACGTCAACAATCCGAAAATGCCCATTTCGCGTTTTTTTTTAGCGCTAAAGTTCCGCACTTGAAAAAACGTGATATTTATGAAAACCGTTCGATTTGGAGGATGACAAATCCGAGGGAAATCATGCGGTGAAGTGCACGGGTTTTAACATGAGGTATGGCCAGCATTTTGCAATATTAAATGTTTATTTAATTCATAAGAATTGAATAGTGGAGGCGTGGGGCCCGTGGAATGCAATGTATAATAAAATGTCGTGTTGTTAGAGTTAATGGTTGTGAATATTATTGAGCGTTGAGTATTGGTGGTGGGCCCGAAGTATTATGCGTGACTTAAGTTTTGGAAGTTTAGTGGATTTTAAATGTTTGGGTTAAGATTTGGCTATTCGCTCCAAGGGAATGAAATGTCAATTAAGCGCATTCTTACGATATGTTTTAAAAGGAGTGCAAACAATAGTTAAGGTGCTTTTAAGGTTGAGATATAATAGTCGGAGCACTTTATTAAAAAGTCCAAGAATCATATTATTTGAGAGTGTATATAACATTAGACTATTATATTTCATTAATCAAATTCCACGAATTTGATAAATGAAATGGAAGCAAGACTTTAAAGTAGACTCCCTTGGTGAATGAAATTATTGAAGAAGAGAGAACAACTCTCCTTAACACTAGCACCCAATTTTGCTGTCAAAACCTCTTGGAAATTTTCTACACCTCTCCCCTTTCATCTCCTTGAAATCTTCCTTGATATTTTTCACAATTTGAAAAAGAAGCTGGGAGATCCTCTCTTCCTTCATTTCTCCAAATAATGGAGTCATGCCTTTGTTTCTTTTGTACAAATTCTCCTTCTTGTGAGAAGCTTCTCCTCCTAATGGCATAATGTCTTGAATACACAGGTTAAGCCAAGGTTATGCTCTGATACCACTGTAATATTCCAAAATGGAAATAGCGGCAATACAAGACATAATAATTTAAAACACAGCAACTACGAACATATCATAAGAGGGATCAATATGCAGCCATCATTTTATTAAGATATCAGCAACAATATACAAGAATATCTTGAGGGTCAAGCCACTCAAGCAATAAGAACAAGCTTCCAATGATAAGAACAATAAGCACATGAGTTTCTGCTACTGTATAGAATGTCGGAAAGCAGTGACAACGTTGTCTATATTAGTGTAGCTGCTGCTGTAAACATACATAAATAAAATATGGCCGATAGATACAAAATAAATGCCCAAAAAGGAAGATATGGGCTCTAATACATGCTTTCTACCCAACCTAGAAAATATTGCTAGAAATACCAAGAAAATATACAATGTGACAAATAACCCTAGGGTTGATATGTCACTACAAACTGGAACTGAATAGAATGAGGCTATGACAGATCTAAAATGATAATGTCCTCCTCCAATGGTATTTCTCAATAGAAGGCTAATCCCTCCATTCAGAAATAAACCCTCCTGATGAGCTCAATGAACCCTCCCAACAACTGCCTCTAAAAATAACGCAGATCTAGTTTGTAACAACACTGTGAGGGATGGTAGGTGGTTGGCCTGATGCCAAAAATGTAGAAATATGCCCAGGAGTCCTCCTTGCTGATACTCCAATGGATAGGCTACCTCTCCACTGAAAAACAAGCCCAAAATTGGCTCTATGTGATCCTCCTTTGCTGCACCCTGCAACACAATTTAACTCTAAATAGAAACTGTGCTATAGTTGACAGAGGTAGCTTGGCCAAAATGTCAAAGTGAGGAAATGCAGTCCAATGGACTTCTCCTTCCCTGAGGATGAGGTAGGGATTCCTGATCAGGAACACCCTTGTGCTAAACAACACAACAAACCCCGTTAAACAACTAAAGGATGTAAAGTCTAAACAGACCAATATCATATATTAATCCAAACATGAATAACAATGACTGCCATCCCCTCCATATATAGTGTGTGAGCCTTCTCACATTGGCTCCCATCCATAGATTCCACTAAGCTCATGCAAGTTGTCCTCCACTAAAACTGCGTTGTCTCATCATGAATGCCACTCCTCCATGACAACGCTGTTGACTTGGTCAAATTTTACCTATTCAACATGTATTCCCTCCAATTCACACCCAAAGGTGCTTAATATTGCTGCTTATTCTTCCTCCTTTCACATTAGGAGTGTTATTATTCCTTTTAAAGAGATTTATGGGCCTCCCTACCCACTTATTCACCTACCTAGTGATAAAACAAACTATAATATTCCATTTAGCTGAAGGATAAATTTGTGGAATATTACATGAAGTATGGAACAAACTTGATCTGAAAACTGAAAAGCAATTTGAATCTAAAACTGGAAAAATGCTCAAAGTACTGAGCTTATTTGCACATTGCTACTCTATTCTGATAAAAAGTTATCCCATCAAATAATAATCAGACTTCCAATGTAATCAATGAAGCAAATGAGTGCTTAACTGAAACTAGCCTTCTATTTCTGTGAGTAGAGAAAAAGGATTCGAAGCATGGCGACTTGACTCTTTCAATGAATTCAATAGCTCTGTTAATCAACCTGGTAGATTCTTCCTTCACTAATGACTGTAATAAAATTCTCAAAGGATCTAGGTAAATATGCAACATGAGATCCCTCAGATGATTAGTGACATAAAAACATACCTCATCCCAGACTGTTTCCTTGCTTTTGCGTTGATAATGACTATCATCTAATAGTAAGGAAGATGGTTGTTTTTCCTCTGTATCCATGATATTCAACTATTCTTTTTTCTCTTCATGCTTCCTTTTATCATTCAGGCACTTGCAAGGATATTGCAAATTCTCAATCACCTCAAGAAAAGGGTCATTAGCTATAATATCGACATGTTGTGCAACTTTTTCAACATCCCAAGGAGAAAATAATGGGGAACTTTTGCGATCTTCTCCAAATTCTGTAAATTCAGAAAGAGGATTAGAGAAGTCTTCAACCAACAACCTGATTGTTATTATTTTGACAAGCTTTCTTAGCTTTCATTAGACAAAATTGATTGGTATTCAATCTCTGGATAAAACACTGCTTTTTGAGGATGCTCCTGTGAATCTGGGCCATCAAGCTCTACTACTTTTTCTTCTAGATCACTAGACTGTTGTAGGTTTTCACTGTTGTCTCTGCTAGATCTAGTTTAGGAGGCTGAAGTTCTTCCTTAACCATCTGCTGATTAGCTTGTCCTTCTGATGCTAGGAATATTTCCTGTGGTGAAACTTCCTGAACTTCTAGAAAACATATATCATTTCTTTCTTCATGATGAGAGGACATTTCAAACAAAAATTCCACTCTCTGAAATGGTCTTTCTTCTAAAACTTCTAATATTTCCTCATTCATAAACTGATCATCATCATAATAATCCTCCAGATATTCAATAAAACTTTGAAAATTATCACAACAGTCTTGAACTGGTGACAAGGACGGATAATCTTCTTTATACTTTTCACAAAACACAGCATGAAAACATTTCAAAGAACTTATACTTGCAGCCGATAGAACTTCATACCAAGACCTAACTTTCTCTTCTAAACTTACCACAAACATTTTCATAAGATAGTCTTCTGGAATTTGGATTTTAAACATACAGACATGCATATGAAATATTAACAAATGTATAACAACATCATCTCCTTTTTCATCTTTAAACACTAGAAGATATTTTAACCAATCGATGTTGGGCATCGGATTTGGAAAACCTGAAATCTTTGATCTGTCCATAGGAGCATACCTACGTTGTATTCTTGAATTAATTTTGAAAACAATCAACAATATAATGGAGTCACTGTAGGTTCTCTACAATTCTGGATTCTTTTACCAGTGAAGTCTTTATATCAACTGAACTTTGTGGAGTCGTCAAGTGGATGATTTCAACCTTCTTGTGTCTGACTGTTTGTCCACCATCATCACCCAGATACCAATCTTGGAAAATACTTGAATCATATAATGTTTTGACCGGGGTTTTTGAGTTCAAATGAAATGTCAATATTTTTAATATTTCTCCCCAGTATGGTCGCCATTATGTTGTGGCCATATAATTTATAAGATTGGCAAGAATAAACGATAGAGGACAACATCAAACCACTTTGGAATCCAGGACCTAGCCTTCCTAGACTCACATAGGGTTCTCTCTATTTATGATTTAAATTTATCTTTAATGTTATGAATGATGTTATTAGGATAGTTACAGTAATGGTGAGAATTGGTTATTTTGACTGATTTTGTTGGTTGGATGAGCAGGTCTGCAGAGGCTAATCCATTGGGCTATGGAGTCAAAAGGGCTGGTTTGTGACATGAATTTTTCAAGAGCATCACAAGGAAAGCTAACTGTATTAATTGGATCTCTAAGGCAACATGAATTATGATATGGAGAAAATAGTGATATTCAGTAATGATTAAAGAGAATTTAAGAATTATTTAACCAAACTTCAGAAGAAAACATTAGGTGGTAAATATAGACAGAATTAAGGTGCTCCAACAGAAAATCTTAGTCTAAAATTTCTGTTTTACAATAAGATGAATAGATGCACATCAAGGAAAACAATGGAAACATTCAACACAGATAGGAAACACATCATCATTTATCACAACTCAAGTATCTTGTAACCGGTCTTTTACTGTTGATGCCCAGCTCCAAAAATTACAACGCTCCAATACAATGGTTCTTACAATGCAGGGTCCAACAAGGTCCAACCAGGTCCAACCCTTGATACTTCCAATGCATGCAGTATTTAACTAAAAACTACATCGGTTTCCCTATCTACTTCGACAACTTTTCATTAATTACAATTAAGCAAAAACTAGCCAAGTGTGGCCATGCAAAGGGCCAAGACAAATACATCTGGCAATCATCGCCTGTGCCTTTTAACTTCGGCAACCTTTCATGAATCCAAAAAAACTTAGGAAGCTCTTCGTGAATCCAAAAGTGGGCTGAAAGTGGTTGAGGTGGTCAAGCATAGGCAATGGTGGGTGGCTCTGACATTTGGCTCTACTTTTGGGTTGCCTTTGCTAGATCATTAAACATGATGCGATACTGGAAACTCTTCATCGATCAATGGTTGTGTTAATGTGTTCAATATCTTTTCTATTTCGACTGCTATATCATATCACAACATCTATTCACAAACTCCCTTTTCCCAACTTGACCTAGTTGGCATGTTTCCAACAATGCCACCATATCTCCTCTTGCCCGATTGTGCCTCTTCTCCTCGTGTTAGGTCACTTACCCGAGATTTTCTGCCCACATTCACTTTCCTTCATAAAATAACGCAACTAAAAAGAACCCTCAACCCTTAAATTTATGCAGCAAAAATGCATATTTTACACAATACGTGGACTTGTGGGTTATGGGCCCATAAAAGTTTCCTTAGCACAATAGTGGATCGAAATATCGTAACTTTACTGATTTCACAAATTGAAAATCAAACAATATCGCAGATTTACCTCATTGCATATCGGGTATCACAAATTACAACAATTAATTACGATATCTTAACAATAAACTTATAAATCGCCGATTGCGATATGCGATGACTATATTGCATCGCAACATTGAAATCGAAAGCTCATCGCAAATCAGCATTTCACAAATTTAAGTCTTGACCGTTAACTATTATATCATATCGCATGCGATGTGCGATGGGTGATGGGGAAAGGGTGATGTGGCAGGGAAAGGTGGGTCACTTTAATATCGCATCGGAATATTTATGGAGGGGAAAATTAATGTGGCAAGGATTGTTGTGAAATGTCGATGAGAAAAGGCAAGGAAGGGGTCCCACTGATATCGCATCAGGAAGTTTGTAATGAAATGAAAAGGGAGAAGGTGCGAATTGCGATTTGTGATATCACAAATCGGGACATGGAGGGACTTGTCATGAGTAAAAACAACAGAAATTGCGATGTGCGATGGGCGATGGGGAAAGGGTGACGTGGCAGGGAAGGGTCCCATTTAATATCACAATGGCGGTTGGGTTTGAATAGGATTGCAAATGGTAAGTGAAAATGCGATGTTGCGATGCGATGAAAAGGTAAAGGGTCAAGGGGATAAAAGTTTGTTGCGGTAAGGTAAGTTTTATCGTGGTTTATATATATATATATATCAAACGGCCTAATGTTGGGAGAGAAGTTGAAATGGAGGTGTTGAGGCTTAATATAAAGTCCCAAAACTTTACATATGTGGGTTTTGGAGGGTTTGATGAGATGGATAGTGCTACCCAATGCATTTAGGCTTAGTTTGGACTATATTGTAAATGAGGTGAATACAACCATCCTTTGCCATCTTTTGTGTCAGAAGTACCTTCTTGGAAATAAATGATAGTCATGGAATATTATTTTCAATATAAATGATCTGACCAAAAATAATCAGTCACCTTGAGATTCTATAAATTACAGGACCCTTCTATGATCACATAAATTTCACAGGTTCTATGATCACATAAATTTCTTCTTTAATGGACAATGTTTATCATGTCATAATTTTGGTCACAAAGCTGCTCAATGTGTTGCATACAAAACCATCATGGCTAGAGAAGCAAGAAAACAAAGAAATGAGACAGGAATAAAGAAGAATACTTATAACAATTTTGCTCCTCTTCAAGACGAAATTGAATGTTCATTTTGCAATAACTTTGGACATGAGTAATATGAATGCAAGAGCAAACTATAGCCAAAAGAATAAATATCCACAAATTCTAAGGTATGGAAAAGGAAGGACTTACAATGTGAAAGCTGCGACATAAATTTATTTGCAGAAGGAGAAGAAAATCAATAGTAAATTGATAGAGGATGTTCAAAACACATGACAGGTGATAAAGACAAACTCATTTCATACAATGCATTAGAAAAAGAAAAGAATGTCACTTTTGGAAATGACTCTCCTGATGTCATTAAGGGTAAAGGATCCATTTTTCTAAAAGAAAGGGTTAAAGCTAGTAATGTTATGTATGTTGATAGATTAAAGCATAACTTGTTGATTGTTAGCCAAATGTGTGACCAATGAAATGAAGTTGTCTTCTTATCAAAAGAATGTGTGGTTCGTGAACTCGACACAGGAAAAACCATAATAAAAGGAATAAGAACACCAAGAAATCTGTATATATTGAAAGATGGCCAAGAATAATTTTATCTAGGAAAATCTGCTGAAAACTGGTTATGGCACAAAAGGTTGGGACACCTGAGCTTTTCTCAAATAAGCAAAGCAAGCAGGCTCAAAGCTGTTCGTGATCTACCCAACATCACCCTACCAGAAAGTACCATATGTAAGTCATGTCAATTTGGTAAGCAAATCAGTGTTCAATTTAATGCCAAAGAAGGATCAACAAGTAAGTATCTTGAACTTATACACACTCATTTGTGTGGACCTGTAAGGAAAAATTCACCTCGTGGAGAACAATATTATATCTTATTCATTGATGAATTTTCTAGAATGTGTTGGATTGGTTTATTGAAACACAAAGATGAAGCATTGGAAAAATTTAAGGTCTTCAAATCTTTAGTTGAAAATGAATTAGATCTGAAAACCAAATGTCTTAGATCTAACCCAGGAGGAGAATACATATAGAATGATTTCTTTGATTTCTATGAACAATATGGCGTAAAAAATCAATTTTCTGTAGCTGGAACTTCGCAACAAAATGGTGTGGCAGAAAGAATGAATAGAACACTTCAGTAAATGGATCATGCCATGCTTGATGAGTCTAGAACTCCTGAAACCTTTTGGGGTGAAGATACACATATTGAAGTAAATATTATCAACAAGGCTCATGTTCATGTGAATAGTGATAAAAATCCTTATGAACTCTGGTATGGTAATACTCCCACTGGGAAGCACTTTAGAGTTTTTGGAAGCAAATTATCTATAAAAAATAATGATGAAAAATCCGTAAGTTTGAACCTAGAGCATATGAAGTAATACTTCTTGGTTACTCTTCCTAAAGTAAAGGATACAAATGCTACAATAAGAGATTTCAGAAAATTGTTGAATGTATTGATGTTGTGATTGATGAAGCACACACAACTCCCAAAAGGGAGATAACAATAAATGAGGATGATGATGATGACAAATGATTTCCCACTTCAAATCACAGTGATATAGAAGAAGAACCTAATGAATCATTAGAAGAAGATACATCAGATAGAGAAAAAGCTCCATCTAGGTATGTTCAAAAGAATAATCCAAAATCTCAAATTTTGGGAGAAAAGGAATCTAGGGTACAAACAAGAAGAACACTTGTGGGATATCCTAGTTATCTAGCACTATTATCCACCATTGAACCACAAAATGTAAATCAAGCTAGTAAAGATGAATGTTGTATTAAGGCCATGAATGAAGAACCGATTCAAATTGAAAAGAATAATACCTAGGAATTGGTTCCAAGTCCTCATGATAAAAACGTTATTGGGACAAAATGAATATTCAAAAATAAGTTAAATTAAAATGGAGATGTAATTAGAAATAAAGCTAGACTTGTTTGTAAAGGTTATGCTCAACAAGAAGGTATGGAATTTGAAGAAACATTTGCACGAGTAGCCAGACTTGAAGTCATAAGAATGTTTCTTGCATTTTCAAGTTTTCAACGTCTCAAAGTTTATCAAATGGATGTAAAATCTGCCTTCCTAAATGGAGATCTGGAAGAAGAAGTTTATATAGAACAACCAGAAGGATTCATTATGGGGAATGATGAAAAACTTGTTTTCAAACTCAAAAAGGCTCTATATGGGCTAAAACAAGCTCCACGAGCATGGTACTATCGACTTGAGAAATATCTTCGACAAAAAGGTTTCACAAAAGGATCTGTAGATTGACAAACTGTTAATTGTTGTTGTTTATGTTGATGATATAATTTTTGGGAGTAATGAAGAGTCCATGAGTCAAAAATTTGCTTGTGTTATGCAATAGAAATTTGAAATGTCTTTACTTGGGGAACTAACATATTTTCTTGGTTTAAAAGTGCAACAATTATCTAGGTGGATATTGGTGAGCTTGGTGTCTAGCATTGATCAGAGGCTGGACCAAAATGTGTTGAGGAACCTCCTGTCCCGATCTGAGATGATAGACTGATAGGAATGACCCAGGTGGGTATTGGTGGCCACCCAACTATTCCATTTGGACCCCCACCATCGGTTCTTTCAGTTTTTCGCTTTTAGCACAACTTACTATTTTTAGCAGGTTTTCGGGTCCTGAACTTCCGGAGCCGTTTTGAGGCCCTAATAATCCAGGTGGATATTAATGGCCACCCACCTATTCCATTTGAACCCCCACCATCAGTTCTTTCATTTTTTAAGTTTTAGCACAACTTACTATTTTTAGCAGTTTTTCGGGTCTTGAATTTCCGGAGTCGTTTTGAGGCCCTAAACAACGATTTTTGGGAAAACCAGGAGCAATATGGGTATATAGATTGATGTTTCTCACTCCAAAGTTGTAGTCTTTGGATAGATATTTCTAACGAGGTATTGAACGCGTCAAATGGAAATCGTATGCCAAAGTTACGTTCTCGGGAAGTTGAAACACCAATTTATGCAAATGGGACCCACAATTTTGGCGATTAATCTCCTAGGGTTAGGTTTTGGGAGGTTTAGGGTTTTCCATTGTTTCTCATCAATAAATAAGACTTCAAGCCTCATTATAACAAAGCTCAGAGGCCCGTAGCCATCATATATCTTCTCAGAGATAAGCTACCAGTGCCCTAGAACGTTTATTTCCATTATGTCCGTAAGCATATTTATGTTATCTGATATTAATGAAATGAAATATTATTTCCACTGCATCTTTGTGTTTATGTTTATTTCTATCTTTTATTACGTTTTTGCATAAATATGGATCAGTGGTATCAGAGCATTCTGCTCTTTCTCTGTTTTTCTTTGCATATCCCCAATGTTGTTAGGGTATAAGGAGTTAGGGCTCGATCTGGTTGAACCCTTGCAAGGTCAGCCTTGCAAACCCCGATGACTTCCCATGGGGGAAGAAAAGAAAGATGAGGGAGCAGGATATCTTATCAAAATATTTCTCGAGGAGGCCCTTGAGAAACAAAGGAACGTGATGATGGATAACTTTTCCCAGATCCTTCAACGGCTGCCCACCGGCGACACATCTACATCCAGCATATCCACTCACAGGTCCATGAAATCTTCGACAAATCCAATACCTAGTTCAATAGAATTTGCCTCATCTTATGGAGGATCTCAATGCAATGGGGACCATTGCTCCCTAAGTGGGGAGGAATGATCCAGGTGGATATTGGTGAGCTTGGTGTCCTACATTGACCAAAGGCTGGGCCAAAATGTGCTGAGGAACCTGCTGTCCTAATATGAGATGATAGACTAATAGGAATGATCCAAGTGGATATTGGTAGCCACTGACCTATTCCATTTGGACCCCCACCATTAGTTCTTTCAATTTTTCACTTTCAGCACAACTTACTATTTTTAGTAGGTTTTCAGGTCCTGAAATTTTGGATCCGTTTTGAGGCCCTAATGATCCAGGTGGATATTGGTGGTCACCCACCTATTACATTTGAACCCCCACCAGTAGTTCTTTCAGTTTTTAAGTTTTAGTACAACTTACTATTTTTAGCAGTTTTTCGGGTTCTGAACTTCCGAAGACGTTTTGAGGCCCTAAACGACGTTTTTTGGGAAAATCGGGAGAAACATGGGTCAATAGACCGATGTTGCTCACTCAAAAGTTGTAATCCTTTGATAGATATTTCTAACAAGGTATTGACCGCGTCAAACAAAGATCGTATGCCAATGTTACGTCTCCGGGAAGTTGAAACACCAATTTACCCAAATGTAACCCACAGTTTTGGCACTTCATCTCCTAGGATTATGTTTTTGGATGTTAGGGTTTTCCATTGTTTCTCAACAACAAATAGGTCTTCGAGCCTCATTGTAACATAGTTCAGAGGCTTGTAGCCATCACATCTCTTCTCAAAGATAAGCTACCAGTGGCCTAGCTCGTTTATTTCCATTATGTTTGTAAGCATATTTTTGTTATCTGATATTAATGAAATGAAATATTATTTCTGCTGCATCTCTGTGTTTATGTTTATTTCTGTCTTTTATTGCGTTTTTGCATAAATATGGATAAAAAAAGCAAAATATGGCATCTTTTTCTCACAAACAAAATATCTCAAACAGATTCTGAAGAAGTATGGGATGGAAGACTGTAAACCTGTGTGCACTCCAATGATGACCAGATGTAACCTCAGTTCTCATGATGTTTCTCCCATGGTCAACCAACCACAATATAGATCTATGATTGGGAGTCTCCTTTATCTAAAAGGTACTAGACTAGATATCATGCATGCAGTTGGGATTGTTGGACGTTTCCAAGCCAATCCAAAGGAATCACATCTTCAAGCAGTAAAAAGAATATTGAAATATCTCCAAGGAACTCAATACTTTGGTCTATGGTATCCCAAAAATGCCGATCCTAACCTTCATGCTTACACAAATGCAGACTGGGCTGGAAATGTTGATGACCGGAAAGACACTAGTGGAGGTGCATTTTATATGGGGCCTCGATTAGTATCCTGGTTCAGCAAGAAACAAAACTCCATTGCTTTATCTACAACAGAAGTAGAATATGTGGTTGTTGCATCATGTTACACACAACTTCTCTGCATGATCCAAACATTACAAGACATTCAAATTAAATTTTCTCCGCCCATCTCCATCCTATGTGATAATACGAGTGCTATTAGTATCTCAAAAAATCCTGTTATGCACTCCAAAACCAAGCATATTCCTATCAAGTATCACTTTTTACGAGAACAAGTGCTTGAGAAAAAGGTTAAATTGGAGTATGTTTCCTCCAAAGAACAGGTTGCTAACATATGTACTAAACCTCTACCAGAGAAGCATTTGAATATCTCAGACATAAACTGGGAGTTGTCTCTAACTCATTATTTTGTTAAACTTATCTGATCTGTTTTTAGGTGAAATTTCAGAAGAATAATTTCGGTACACAGGTTTCTTAACACATAGTCACGTATATACATGAGTCTCTCTTCAAACAATCACGTATGGATCTCTCTATCATAAAATCAATGGGTCAGCCCCCAGAACAAACTATTGTCATGTTGCTAACAATTATGATTTGGCTCTACTAATTAGGTTGCACAAGTTTAGGGGGAGCATTAGCCTTGCTAGGTATAGTGCATTGTTGGCATTCTATCTCTGAATTTTGTTCGATGATGTCTTTCTATTAAGGACCTTTGGTGTTGGTTATAAATGTCATATCTGTAATTTGATTTAAGGGTCATGTTGAAACCTATGATGTAAAGATTGTCATATTCAGTCGTGTATGGAATTTTTCAAATATGTAAACCCACTTGGTTGGGTAGTTGAGTCAAATATGTAACCCCACTTGGTTGGGTGATTGATGTAAGTATGAGTCCTTGGTGATAAGAAAGGTCATAGATTCATGTATTTCATTGAAAACCTATTTGAATATTCAACATGTGTTCATGGGGATCTTGGTCAGTATAGTATCTACAAATCTACAAAGCTCTTGTATCTACAAGGAAAGAGAAACCTTGTTTCAGCATTGGTCCGCCCTTTCCCCTTGATGTCAAAGGGGGAGAGTAATTTGGTGTTTTAATAATGCTTATGTTGATGTATCTATAGCTTGTGGTGATCAAACAACAACATGGTTGCCATCAAGTCCAAAGGGGGAGATTGTTGGCATTATGACTGCATGTGTTGTCCTTGATGGAAACTCACTTGTAAAAGACCAAGTATATTGGTTCTGGATAAGCTCAGAGGGGGAAAAGTGATGGAATAAAATTTCAGAATGATGGTACAGAAGCTTTACAGATCATAATCAGAAGATGGATAAAGTACATATTTGAGGAACTATACGCGAGTTGGTAAAGGCAAAGTCGTGTATACACGTGGTACAAAGAAGCAAGGCCGCGTATCATCTAGTACACTAATTCTATAATATCAGGGGTCCTTACCATGGTATTAGTCCACAATATTGAGCACAATAACGAGTATTTAATTCCGTCTAAGAATACCATTGACACTTGTGTGATTTTGGCTCATGGTATTGGCTATAGCTCATACTATATAAGGAGGTGAAGATCACAGTGCTAAGTGTGCATATGTATGTGAATTGAATGAATACTTCAATATGAAGTATATCTGCATGGAATGAGCTATAATCCATAGATAAATATGATATTATGATGCAATCATGAATACAATGATGGACCAAGCTCTCTAGACCTGAAATGATTATGTATTTGCATGATCTGTTTAAGAGTTGTTTAGATTTGTGGTCTGATGCATGTTTTTCGAGCTGAAGGGTATGATCTGAGTAAGTTTATTGTTTTGAAGTGTTGTGTAGTCCTGAATTATTTACATCTCTATATGATGGTTCATCACGTGGAAGAATAGTATACACGCGGGTTCGGCTCAGCAAAGGCGCGTACCTATTCAGTGAAATCTATACGCAAATTGGTTTTGGAAGAAGCGCGTACAATTTCTGATTTGTCTTATGGAAGGCATGTATGCAAGTCAGTGATTTTACTGAAGAATGCTGAAGGAAATGTCTCATCAGTTTTGTTGTATTTTTGTTGTCTGTCAATGATGTCTTCATATATATATGGGTTGTTTGAGTACTGATTGTGCTGCTAGTTGATTGTGTATAAAGATCAGTGATTATTTGATTGAAAATGATAAATTTTGTTGACTATATGAGGGCTCCGTAAAATTGGAAAAATATGTATGAATATCTCTGATCTATTCTGAGTCTGGTCAGAACTCTAATCTTAGTATATTAATATCTATACGCAGGGTGTTCCACATAAAAGTGCGTATACACGTGTGTTTCCATAAGTAGAGTAGTGTATACATTTGTCTTATGAATGATTAGGGTTGCAGTTCATTCTATGGGTTGATGCAAAAATCTAGGTTTAGTTATGCGGTCTGGTTACAGTGATATCACTGTTCTGTTCGAATTTGGTTGATGGTTGTTTCAGTTGATATACAAGTTGTGTTGAATTAAAAGCTGTTGGATCCAGTGTGAAAATTTATGAAACGTGGTTTGCAGTGGTTCTAAGGGTTGGGGCCTTTAGTAAAGCTTCCTGCGAGTAGGAGCTGGTGATCAGATCAGGGGGTTGTAGCTCCCTTCTAGTGGTGGCTGGTAAATGAGATCAAGGGGTTGGAGCTCCCTTCCGATATTAGCTGGAGAACGAGAGAAGGTTGCAGCCTTCTACAGGTGGGTGCCTATGTGCTGGTATGAGTTTGCGCCAGTACAAGATTGTAAGCTGTTTTATATATAATAAATATTGAAGACATATACGAGAACATTGATGGTTTTATCCAAAATTGGGTTTCCACTTTAAATCCTGGTTTTCATGTGTGTTACTTATGTGTGATGATTTATTCTGTTCTTACTGTAGATGTTTACTATTTTCTAAATGTCTGATGAATGAATGATGCACTGGTCTAAGTAATATTACTGAAGATTTATCTGAATAATAAGTGCACTGTGCATACATAAGTTTCCTTAAAGAAAGCTACATATATATGCTAGTTGGATTAAGTGAAGTAAAATATAGAAATCAGTAATGTAAAGAAAAGTTTGTATGAGTTTTATATATTGATTCACCCCCCCTCTCAGTATTTTCCCAACAATTTTCCTCTTTCTTAAAAACCCTCATTACACAGAAATATCTAAAACTTGTAGCATAAATAGATAATTGCCTTTCCAACTTTGGAAAGTTGTATTGGTATGCTACAAGTCTACTACATTATGCTCTAAGTTACTACAAGATCACATCCAAGGTTGTTTTGAGTGGCTCAGAGGTGTCCAAATGATGGAAAATGGTAGTAGGAGGTTGGAAAAGGATGTGGAAGACATTTCCAAACTGAAAAATATTTAACAACCCATCTTTCACATGGGGAAACGGGTAGACTAATGGTCTCTAGAAGCACTCTGATTTTTCTATGCACAAACAAATTTGGAAAAATGAGTGAAAATGTAATGAAGGTGTCAAAGGAGAGGGTGTGAATGCAATGGACCTACAAGCTAACATAGTTCACTTTCAAAGAGGAAAGTTTTATTTTTTTGCTTGAAAGAATTCTAAACAATCATGAAAACAACAACTATACTTTTTTTCTTGTCCTTTCCGAACCTACAACCAAGCTTCTTAAGGTAAAGGACTGAGGAATTTACAAGAGAGAGGCTACTCGGGCCATGAATGAGGCACAATTAGGTCACTAAGTTGCTCAGAGGATGAGCGACACTTTCAGCAGGGGGATATGATGGGCCTTTAATTTAGACATAAATTAAGGCACATTTGACCATCATTCGGCACATTAAGCCTCTCTATTTTGCATTAGATGTCATATTTTTAGCTTTAATATTTTCATTAGGAAGGTTTAGATATAATTGCATATTTGTGCCTAATATTAATTATTTTTGTAGAATATTGTGAGAATATTGGGAAGATTATGAAGATTTGGAGAAGGAGATAATTTAGGGACTTTTATCCCTACTACTGGAGGATCAATATTGGATGATAAATGTGTAGTGCCCCACTCTAGATTTCTGACCTTGATATGACATTAACAATGATTTAGCCTTAAAGCTCACACATTATTATTTGAGGACCTCAAGTGGAGGATACAGACACTTCACTCTACTATTAGTGGATGTGTGTATTTCCTAGTCGGTGTTAGGATGATGGTGGCTTTGATGGATATGTATTTTTCTATTGATGTTATGATGATGATAGTTGTGATGGATGTGTTCCTTATGTTGTCTACTTACATTACTTCTGGTTCACGATAAAAAAATGATGTGGATAACTATGTCATGTTGATGATTTTGTTATGACAATGACTAACACTAAGAAACTTGGTTACTCATGATTATTGAGTATTACAGGAAATCACCAGAGGCACTCGCTTATGATGAGTTGACGACATCTGGTTTGATGGAAAGCAATATTTTGTCTTTGAAATTCTAAGTCTCGTTTGAAACTTGCTAAATATATATACTCTGATGATATGTCAGTGGCTGCAGGTACATGTTAGTTACTTGGCCAAATGACTCACATATGGGTGATGGGGTTGTACAATTGGATGGAACAACATGGGAGGGGTGGGACAGTGTTCCTGATCTCACCCGCTAGCACTCCTGCTGTGACTTAGGCTGGAAAGGTCGAAATACCTTCGCCTTGAAGATCACGATGTCGTGGGGGCAGGTCCCAAATTGGGTTCACTCACGAGGATTTTCTGGGGGGCGCACATCAAGGCGGATTCCTTGATCCCCAGTACCATTAGTCTCACTATAGCAGGGAACATACGAGATGATAAGGGTCTCTGTTGTTGCACATATAATTTCCCTTCGTAACCACTTGATACTTGAAGGGCAAGTGGTGTAGCACCCTTGGAATTTCAAGAAGAAATTCTTGAAGGGCATGACCGACTTGGCACCCTTGGCATCAAAAATAAATTCTTAGGCATGGTACCCTTGGAACTTCGAATGGAAGTTCTTGAAGGGCATGACCAAACTTGACATCTCGACATCATTAAAGAAACTAATAAATAAAATCAATATATGAAAATCCAACTAATTCATATCAAGTGGTATATGAGGTTAGAATTTAGGGTAAGGAGGAATAGGAAGAGATAAAATATTTTACTATGATAACTCTACCATTTCCATGTTAAAACAAAATATTAAGTGGATAATGTACATAAGTAACTTAACTAGGAAAAAGGGGGAAATAGGGACATCGAGTTAAGTATATAGATTTATTAAAAACTTCATTAAGAGATGAGGGCGGTGAATTAAAATAAGATTAATAAATTAAAATTTGAGAAATATAGAGAACTTCAATATGGCAAAAGCCAACATAAGAATATTCATCATAAAGGCAAATTGAGGTAGTTTATGGAACCAAATCTGAGACTTATCAATTAACTTCAGTAATAAACACAAATTAAGAAGTAGAAAAGGGGTAATCAAGAGACAACTAGGAGAAGAAATAGGAAGTCTTGTTGGGTTGAGGAAAATACTATTTTAAATGAATAATTAAGTAAATTACTTTTGGAGAGTCTTCATGAGAGAGTGACACATGGGTGGGTGAATAATCAAATTTTGGGTTAATAAAAATAATAATTATTTATGTATGAAATTCCAAGTGTCACCTATGAAGCATTCTATAAAAGAAAAGGAAATGGAAGGGAAAATGACTTTTGGGTTTTGCCCTATTGTTGGATGGAGGAGATTATGTCATTTTGAGTGGTTACGAGCTATAGTTGAGTTTGGTGAGATAGAGTATTATATAGAGGGGACTCTTGAGCCAAGAGAGGCTCACCTCTATCAGCTAGCACATTCCTTCGTTGTACAACCCCATTGCAGCTCGAGGGTCCGCGGGGAAGGAGAATACTCAAGGAGTAGGCTGGGAGGTCAACCGGTGGGTCATTACATTCGGGTTAAGCACTACAACATTCAGGCTTGGAGGTAGACTACAACAAATGAGATCAAGAAGCGGCACGTCAAGTTGGCTCTCGTCTAAGGGTGAACGGTACATGTGTTAGTTATATTGTGTTTATTTATGATGATTTCATGATGCCTAAAATTGTTTTTATTTAAGATGATTTCATTGTGCCTAGATCAAGAAGTTAAATAGATGTATGTGTTATGAAGTTAAATTTATGGACTTTGATATAAGTGAATTAATTTTTACTGAGGTTCAACCTGTATGATTATGGTGTAAATTCCTAGTTACTGTGTTTTAAAAAAAAAAAAAAAATTTAAGGCCTAGCGCTCATCTAGTAAAATATAGGTTTGGTCTCTACACGTGGTATCGGAGCAAGGTTCAACCTCTAGGACCTATAGGCCCATAAAGTATTAAGGTTTTCTTGTATTTAAAAAAATAAAAATAAAAAATAAAATAAAATAAAATAAATTCACAATTAATTTGTTGATTCAAATAAAGGAATCACAACCCCCTTCTTTGATTATATGGATGTGGTCACTGAACCATGCCGGGAAATATTTCGCGAAACGCAGGAATATAGAATCTCTTTCAAACTACCAAGGCTGATTGCTTTGTCATAGTTACATAGGACACCATAAATATTTTTCTTTGTTAGAGGAAGGAGAGAAAAATCACGGGTTGGTTATCTAGTCTTTCTTCCCACTTTAACGTACTTTCTGATTCTTTGTATTCTCTTATTCTCTGATCTGAGTATGTTTGGATGTGGGAGGACAAGAAGAAACCGTTTTCCACTTTCTGCTTCAGCACATACTTGGACTTCGTCTGTGAATTTTAATCTCTTTTTCTCTCTTCAATATAAAATGCTTTCCGAGCTCTTCATTTTTCTTACCCTTGGCCGGCCTTTCCCATTTGAAATACCCAATTTCCTCTAAGTGTGTTCTATATAAATTGCCATCCAGTCTTATGCTTCTATGACTTTCTCCTGCGGATCACGATAAAATTTCAAGAATCTATGACACCTATCAGAATTGTAAATATATATGACATAAAAATTCCCTTCCTTTTAAAACTATTCAAAATAATCCAGTGAATAGTATTAGGGTGAGAGCCCAGGATGGACTAGCAGGTGCATCCAAACATAGAACTTATTTAATTTTCGAAGTTCACTGCATGCTGTAAGAAAATGTGGAAAGTAAGGCTTATAACATAAAAAACTATCAGTGATAATGTTTCTTATGGGCAGAAAAGCCTGTGGGAATTTCCCATTAAAACAATAGATCGTTAGAGTTTCATGTAAGACAAAGAAATAAATAGAGGAGATTATTTATTTCAGTCACAATCAATATTTAAAGTTCAGTGTGTTCCAGTTATGGGAATACTCGGCTTTTATTCAGAAAATGGATAACCTTGTAAAAATCACAAAGAAACGGAATCATGTTTTCTATGATTCACTGATCAACCAAAGCAAAAAATAGCATATCAAATAAGGAAGCTAGTATACCACAAGCAAGCAAGCATATTCCAGCATAGCAACCCCATTTGGAATTGCAAGTAAATAAATAGGTGATCGGCACAAACACTATTGAATTTGGGCAGACAACCGGGACAAACCCTACTCAAGACCAACATGAATCTCAAATATCACAATAAAGAAAAAAAATGCAGCCAATCATTGGTTCTGATAAAATCAGTAACAAATGAAACGATTGCCTGCAAACACTAAACCAGAAACTGAAGAGCAAAACCAACAGTTATCCATGTTAAATTTTATTAAATTGTGTTTCAAACTGTTCAAAACAAATTCCGTTCAAATCACACCGATTCGACTTCTGGCAATATCTCTGACATAAGACTCGGTTTCTGGTAGAAGATTTGGTTAACAGCTCAAAATCTGGAGATATCACATATATACAATTTTGCCTTTTACATGGATAAGAGCTCTGGCAGAAGATTACAGCTTTAATTTAAGATCTGGAGATATTTAGGAGTGTAAGTCTGTTCTTCTTAAACAACGCAACAACTAGGCGAACTCGATGCAATGGAATACACAGAAAAATGCGGGATATAGCTACCAACTGCTACCTCAAAATCAGAATTAGCGTTACCGCATTCTGAAAAATTCAGAAAAATCTCTGAGCCCGATTTTTATTCGATTTTCTAAGATTTTGCGCACTTTTGAGGATTTGTTCCAATCTTCTTCACAACTAATTTAACATACAGGGTAATGAATTTATATGCAACTATTTCAACATTAGTCCATATTGTTATGTGAACAGATTAACCAGAAAATCACCAGCTATCTTCGAACCTCCTTGACTACTCGAAAAAGTCTTCACCCTCTCATCAAAACTCTTCCTAAAGCAAGGTGTACATTTTGCTGTATGTTTTTATTTCTTATTGAGGTTCAGCAGCATGAACCCAAACATCAGAAAGACGCCAAAAAATAAATAGTAGAATTGTTGAGAACACGGGGATATATCTAAACAAATCTTTATCGTTGGGAAACTTGGGAAGTATGGTCTCAAAACTGAAAGGAAGCATTGAAGTGGTAAATGTCTCGTACATTTTGGATTGAATTAGCAAATGTCTCGTACTTGGGATTGAATTAGTAGAGTCTAAGAGTAATAATAGAGATTGGACTCAATAAACATTTGGAAAAATAAAAATGTAATAGACCCCAAAATTCCTTAAAATATGCAATATTCTGTTAAAAGTGAAAACTTTATTAATGTCTGTTAAAAATAGAGCATTTAACGTTTGGCCAAACTCAGTTATTAAATTAGCAAATTTGTCAAAGCTGCTCTACAAGTAAGTTAGATTTCTTGAGTCTTGGTTGAATTTATCCATTGGTTAAACTTCTCGAGTCTGCCTGAGTTTGACCAGTTTTAAATTCTGACTTGGTATGGCCCAAACGAGCAAACTAGATAGCATAAGCTAGCTTTAGAGCCAAACTAAAAAGACTCGCCAAGCACTTGACATACATGTCAAGTTTTCTTTCTATGGTTAACTTTATATCTAACGAGTTTTCGATGGAATTTTGGTGCTTTGCTTTCACTAGAAGATTGGGCAAAGGTCAACTAAAAGAAGAATAGTGTAACCTAAGACAATGAATTGTCCACCATATTGTTTAAAATTTTCTTCTTTACAAATTGGAGCATTTTGGGGGATTACAATATATGTTGGAATGCCACGCAATTTTGCAGCCAAGGCCAATGTTGCTGCATGATTACCACTTGTTACAACAATAAAAACAAAGTGAGATCTCCAAATACCTTGAAAACAATTGCTCAGACCAAATAGATATTTTTAAGTTTTTCAATTCTTACATTTTCTTTGTTTATGAGGAAGAGAAAATAAATTTAGAAAAAAAAAACTCATAAGCCTTGTTTTCTTCTGAGTATATATCTGCATACACAAGTTCCCACAATGACATAAAAAGGTACCTGCTATGAGTCACAACCCCCTTGTCTGCCAAATCCACTGGAAGAGAAAGCACAACATTGCAAGCAACTCTAAATTTAAAGGCTCCACTGAAGGCAACCAAAATTATATTTTCATGAGTTTGAACCTACATTGTGGCCATATATAAAATATCATGGCTGATACAGAGCTGAAGAGGTAATGAATTAAGACACTAATATAGATTCTTTAATTTAACACAAAGAAATTGGAAAGCATGAAAAATTAGGAAAAATATATCAATAGAGAGTGCAAGCTAGATTATCAATATCTTTGTAAATTCTCAGAAGTAGCAGCTCCTTGTGAAACTCAAACATATTGTTTATAGGTAAAGCAATACTTCAAGAACATGCTTGTGTTCATAATATTTGTAATTTACTCATCCTCGTACCCCTTTTGGAATATTTCACACTTGAAGAAAATATTCCTTCTAGCAATAATGTTCAAAGATGATGAAGAAAGAACTGGTGTTTTATCTATGTATGGGCCAATATGATCTCTAGCTTCTTGTATTAATGAAATATTTGCAGCATAATTTGTCTGATGTTTAGAACTTTCCAATTCTGTGGCAAACTCTGCTGCTTCCATCTACACTCAAACAAAGCAAGGTCAAGGAAAGACTGCTTATTACTTCATGAACAAAATAATATAAGAGCTCACAATTTAAAAAAGAATCCCAGGCATGATTACTATAAATTTTTAATATAAAATCCAAAAAGTCCAGCAGCCAGAGGAATAGACGAAAATAATAGGATTCATACAAAGTTACAAATATTATGTTAGTAAACAATTTTTGTGCTGATGGAAACTTAGAAAACTTAAATCCATGCATACAAGGTATCTACTATGTTATAGAAAACAGATCACCATGCAGCACTAACACTGTACACATAATTCATATCTAACTTGGTTTTGACATATCTAACTTGGTTCTGAATGTTCCTGAAGCATGAAATTAGTTCTCATATTTTGATTGAATAACTAGCTCTACTTCTAAGACTAGCAAATAGACAAGTCTATGTCCCTTAGAAAAGCATGCATGCACTTACAATTGTTTTGAACTTTATATTTTTGGGTTGTCTCAATTCGATGTAAGATTTTTTTTTTTTCATTTTAGATCAATGGCATACATAGTTGTAGGAACTCATTCGAGTGCTACGCAATCGATGTGATGGATTGAAACCTTATTTTAATGTGCAAACATCCAAAGTGCTTTCGTTTTCCTGTAGTTTCAGTGTAATTGAAATGTAGTTTTGTTATTTTCGGCTTCTTTCTGTTCAGTTTTCTGGAAAATTCTAGTTTGTTAACATCATGCCGTGTTCATGTGGTAAATCACTTTCTAATTGATGCCTGATTTTTCTTTTTTCTTAGGGCAATGGTATGAAAGCAACTTTCCTCCGTAATTTTATTTTAAATACTATGATAACTGAAAATGTATAGGCTGTTGTTTTGCAGTGGTTTTTCTACTTTTTATTGGGATGTTTTGTTTTGCCATCGACATTAAATTTTAAGTTTTTGGTCATTTGTCGGAAAATGGAAAATACCAAGACACAGCTCGCTCGCCACCGTATGGAAAATTGTACCAGCAGTAAAATATCTTCCTAAAATATTTTTCCTGGAACTTATCTGAAAAATATCTCTATATGAACACCTTATGATATATGTTTTTTTTTGTTATTTTTTCAATTTAATTTTTTCTTATCCTTCACAATTGTTTGATTATGGACCAATGCCATGGATTAAATGGGTAAATTGCTACAAAGTTAGTACATCTCAATTATTACAAAATACCGTTGTTAGATTTTTCACTTCTTTTTTTCCTTATCTTTTAACGATCCATTGAAGATTTAATCCCTCATACTACTAGCTCCGCATTTGTTTCTGGGTTTAGGAACGTTTACAATTAAGACTTGGTTCCTTTTATAGCTTCTTGATGTCATGTGTTTGAATTTTTTTTTTTGTCACCAGAGGGCTTTATTGTTCAGGCCAGTAGTATCTTTGCATTTTGCAGTACCATGATTGCTATTTGAATTGTTCAACGCATTGTGGGAGTCATTTAGCCCTTAGACTAGCCCCACGTGTTTTGAGGAATAACGTTTGCACATAACTTTAGAGTCAAGGCTTGTTTCCTTTTGGTAGCTGCTTGATGTCGTGTCCTTGAATATCTTTTGTCATCTGAGGGCTTAATTGTTCGGTATAGCGGTATATTTTTTTTATTTGGAAGTACCACGAATGCCATTTGGACTGTTCAATACATTAATATAACATTTTCTCTGTTAAAAGAGTTTAATCACTCAAACTAGCTCTCCGTTTGTTCGAGGGTTTAATTTTAATTCTTGGTTTCTCTTGATAGCTACTTGATGTCGTGTGTTTGAATGCTTGTCATTTGAGGGTTTAGTTGCGCGAGCTAGCAGAAATTTTTCATTTTGTGGTACCATGAATGCCATTTGGATTGTTCAATGTATTGTTAGAATTTTTCAGTGGATTAATGGTTCATTTTTTCACCATAATAAGATTTATCTCTGTATTTTCATTTTGAAGATGCATTGGCACAAAGACACTTGAATTTGCTTGCCTTGCCTGATCACATCATTTGATGGAGATCCTATCGAACTGCTTTGGCGCCTGGGCCAATAGATTAGGTTCTTGATTCAACCAATGATTAGATAAATTGCCCAAGTGAGTGAGTCACTCCATGGCACCCAGGCTACATTTTAGGTGTACCAAGGCTACCACTTTCTTCCAGGTGGGAGGTTTGGTCAATCCACCTTTATATATATATATATATATATAACCCTTAAACAAATCATTAAATTCCATATAATAGGTATATAATTAATATTTTGAAATTTTAAACATCATTAGCAATTGTGCATGCTATAGAATTGAATGATTTTGAATGATTTCAATTAAGCCAATACATTGATCCGGAAAATATTTCAAAAATCATAAGTTTCACTTTTAGATCTAAACCAATATCACACCAAAGAGTAACTTAGAAGGCTCTAGACACTTGTTGATATATATATATATATATATATATAATAATAATAATAATAATAATAAATAAAAAATAAAAATAAAAATAAAAAAAGAGAGAGAAGAAGAAGCTTAAGATGCAAATTTTATTTTCCATAATAGGCTTCAGTTGCTCATATTTCAACAATTCATTGAGATAGGTAGTTTTAACAATTCTAAAGGAAACAAGCACTAAATGTTTAACCCAAGGGACTTCAAAATTTTGAATTCGTCTGCTTTGATTCACTAAATAGTCAACTTCTTTTATCAATTCTGTAAAATTAGAATTTCATATCACAAGAATATTTTGAACAACTCACTTATTCTTCTATGACATAAAATTTGTTGCATTAAATGGGGAAGGCAAGTGTTGTAGAATGGGTTGCATATATGAAGAATAGGTTGAGGAATATTTATTTCATAGTCTAACCAATTGATTAGTTTATCCGTCATTAAATTATATTGATAAAAAATTTAGTGGATTTAAAATAGTATAGTGCATTTAACGTTATTATAGTTTAAAGTAAGTGAAACTTTCTTGTTGTATTATTATATCGAATCCTAATGGGGTGTTTAGATGAGCATGTTGTAGTCTTCTTATTTTCAATAATAATCTATATTTATTTTATTCAAATATAATATACTATTCATGTAATGTATTACATAATATGGACATTAAGTCAGGACACTTTAGTAAAATATGATTCAACAAATATCTTAAGAGTCTTGTAATTTATATCTCCCTATGAGACCTTTCTAAGTAAGGGACATAACTTTTAAAATCTCTCTATCTTCCATAGTGATTATGGAATGAAATTCATGACTTTTATAACTCTCTCTATAAATTAATATAGTTAGTCTAGAGATACACACATGTGTTAAGTATCGTTATGGATAGCCCTCATCTAAATAAATTTTTATTGTAGCATTAATATTAGGATGAGTTGAATCATGGAAGAGTTGTGGTTAATAAATAACTTAGCGTGGTAATATATGTGTGCATATGTACGTGTCAATGTATATTGATATGGGTATACCAATAACAAACATCATTATGTCATTAATACATATTAACAAGTGACCTTGTGTATGCTGCACACCAAATGCAAGTTAAATGCAATGAAATAAAGGTGGATGCATTATATAGATTGCGAAAAGGGTGAAAGATATGCTTTGATCATTTTCATATACTTATTCAAACAATTTATATTAGACCCTTCTATTGGTACTAATTGAGTCATCATGAATTTTGATATGGGAAAATTTTCACAAGATGATTATATTTTATAATTGCAGGTTATAACTCATTGTCATTTAGTTATTTGCTTTATAATTAAAGCAGAGTAACATACTCCCAATTCCATTTCTAGGGAGGATATAGTGGGATGTGTCATCACTTCCATGGTTTGAAACTTCCGGACGAAGTTTAATTTAAGGGGGGGTGTATGTAGTGCCCCACTCTAGATTTCTGACCTTGATATGACATTAAAAATGATTTAGCCTTAAGGCTCACACATTATTATTTGAGGACCTCAGGTGGAGGATGCAGACACTTCACTCTACTATTAGTGGATGTGTGTATTTCGTAGTCGGTGTTAGGATGATGGTGGCTTTGATGGATATGTATTTTTCTATTGATGTTTTGATGATGATAGTTGTGATGGATGTGTTCCTTATGTTGTCTACCTACATTACTTCTGGTTCACAATAAAAAATGATGTGGATAACTATGTCATGTTGATGATTTTGTTATGACAATGACTAACACTAAGAAACTTGGTTACTGATGATTATTGAGTATTATAGGAAACCGCCAGAGGCACTCTCTTATGATGAGTTGATGATATCTGGTTTGATGGAAATTAATATTTTGTCTTTGAAATTCTAAGTCCCGTTTGAAACTTGCTAAATATATATACTCTGATGATATGTCAGTGGCTGCAGGTACATGTTAGTTGCTTGGCCGAATGACTCACATATGGGTGATGGGGTTGTACAATTGGATGGAACAACATGGGAGGGGTGGGACAGTGTTCCTGATCTCACTCGCTAGCACTCCCGCTGTGACTTAGGCTGGAAAGATCGAAATACCTTCGCCTTGAAGATCACGATGTCGTGGGGGCAGGTCCCAAATTGGGTTTGCTCACGAGGATTTTCTGGGGGGCGCGCATCAAAGCGGATTCCTTGATCCCCAGCACCATTAGTCTCACTATAGCAGGCAACATACGAGATGATAAGGGTCTCTATCGTTGCACATATAATTTCCCCTCGTAACCACTGGATACTTGAAGGGCAAGTGGTGTGGCACCCTTGGAATTTCAAGAAGAAATTCTTGAAGGGCACGACTGACTTGGCACCCTTGGCATCAAAAATAAATTCTTAGGCATGGCACCCTTGGAACTTCGAATGGAAGTTCTTGAAGGGCATGACCAAACTTGACATCTCGACATCATTAAAGAAACTAATAAATAAAATCAATAAATGAAAATCCAACTAATTCATATCAAGTGGTATATAAGGTTAGAACCAAAGGAATTAAATCAAGAATAAAACTTAGGGTAAGGGAGGAATAGGAAAAGATAAAATATTTTACCATGATAACTGTACCATTTCCATGTTAAAACAAAATATTAAGTGGATAATGTACATAAGTAACTTAACTAGGCAAAAAGGGGAAAGAGAGACAGAGTTAAGTATAAAGATTTATTAAAAACTTCATTAAGAGAAGAGGGAGGTGAATTAAATAAGATTAATAAATTAAAATTTGAGAAATATAGAGAACTTCAATATGGCAAGAGCCAACATAAGAATATTCATCATAAAGGCAAATTGAGGTAGTTTAGGGAACCAAATATGAGACTTATCAATTAACTTCAGTAATAAACACAAATTAAGGAGTAGAAAAGGGGTAATCAAGAGACAACTAGGAGAAGAAATAAGAAGTCTTGTTGGGTTGAGGAAAATACTATTTTAAATGAATAATTAAGTAAATTACTTTTGGAGAGTCTTAATGAGAGAGTGACACATGGGTGGGTGAATAATCAAATTTTGGGTTAATAAAAATAATAATTATTTATGCATGAAATTCCAAGTGTCACCTATGAAGCATTCTATAAAAGAAAAAGAAATGGAAGGGAAAATGACTTTTGGGTTTTGCCCTATTGTTGGATGGAGGAGATTATGTCATTTTGAGTGGTTACGAGCTATAGTTGAGTTTGGTGAGATAGAGTATTATAGATAGGGGACTCTTGAGAGGCTCACCTTTATCAGCTAGCACATTCCTTCGTTGTACAACCCCATTGCAGCTCGGGGGTTTGTGGGGAAGGAGAATACTTAAGGAGTAGGCTGGGAGGTCAACCGGTGGGTCATTACATTCGGGTTAAGCACTACAACATTCAGGCTTGGAGGTAAACTACAACAAAGGAGCTCAAGAAGAGGCAAGTCAAGTTGGATCTCGTCTAAGGGTGAACGGTACATGTGTTAGTTATATTGTGTTTATTTATGATGATTTCATGATTCCTAGAATTGTTTTTATTTAGAATGACTTCATTGTCCCTAGATCAACAAGTTAAATAGATGTATGTGTTATGAAGTTAAATTTATGGACTTTGATATAAGTGAATTGATTTTTACTGAGGTTCAACTTGTATGATTATGGTGTAAATTCCTAGTAACTGTGTTTAAAAAAAATAAAATAGTTAAGGCCTAGCGCTCATCTAGTAAAATATAGGTTTTTCCTCTACAAAATGAACAAAATATCATGAAATTATTGAGATATTCTAGAACTTCGATGATTGAGAAAATCTAGGAATGTGTTCCCTATCATTTACTTCAAACTCTTAGTGTTGGGAACAAGATCCAGTATTTGAGGGATTTTGGAGGGGAAAGCTTCCTCCTTTCAAGGGGAATTCATCCTCATCATTTTGCATAAGTACCAATTGGAATTTGCCTTTAGGGGCAGGTATTGTTTAGTCTTATTGTGGAGAAAGCTTGTTGTTTAGCAACTCCACTTTCTTTCCTTGTAGGGATATACTTGCACTGATTCAATAATAAAGTTTGGTGCCATTTTTAGCTTCTAAGACCTGGTTTCTTCCATAGGAATCTGATTTCTCCTTGGGCTTGGCCCTCCTAGGAGCCTTAGATCCCTCTTACATAATTTATTTATGTTCTTTTCATTTCTTACTCACATGCATCTCTTATTTCTGTTTTGCATATTTTTGTATTTAGTATTGTTCTTTTCTTGCTGTAGGATTGAGTTAAATAATTTAAGTGAGTTATTTAGAAGGTTAGTTACAGGTTCAAAAACATTATTCATCCTTGGAATAACTTTGGAAGGTCATCTTAATCATTAAGCTACCTGGATTTGGTTACTAGTTCACGAATATAAAATTTATGGAAATGCCTTGTAGCGAAATAGTAGTAAATTTCTGATATTTTTTAGAATAGGTTAATGAGATTAATTTGACTTGATTCCACTTGGATTAGGTCATAATAATGTTAAAGTTAATAACAAAATTTATCCCATTGCATTTGCATTTGATTAGGTCAGGAATTTGATAGATTAACTAGCTCACTAGTTCTTGAATTTCCAAATTTTAGAGTAGTAAATTTTATGTTATTTTTTAGCACGTGTGAACATGGGTATTTGGAGTGATTGCAATTGGAATGGATACCTAAGACATCATAATTTATAACAAAATTTTTCCCATTCCATTTTCATTTGATTTACTTTGTCATTATGTGAGTTATTTCCAAAACATAACTTCCTGTAGAAAAAATAGAACATTCTGTAGCACTCTTGTAACATGTGTAAACTCGACCAGATTAAATCCAAAAGGTTGGTTTTTGTATCATAGGCTTGAATCATGACCCCTAGGATCTAAATACATGATTTAGGGAGAATAAACACTACTTATGACATTCATTTTCGCAAACTAGATTAGGTCTTTTTATTTGAATTCATGCTCTTTGGATTTCAATTACAAATTCTTGTTCTTTCCTAGGATTATTTTCTTTACAAACAAACACTTCCATTTCTGAAATTAGTTTAGGCTTTGATTTCATAGCATTCCCTCCATTACATCATATCAACAAAATAATGACACATTGTATGCAACACATATAGTGTCGATACCTCTTAAGATTGTACGAACCCTGGGTTGATAATTAAAGTTGGTAGCCTTGGGAGTTGCAACATTAGTGTTGCAATACTGAGGCTCATTACAACCCATCGTGAAAAGTAAGGGGATGTTGCAACAGAAGGTGCCACATTGTCTTCTTATAACCATCAGGATAATGGCATCATGAAAACAAAAGATGGCAAGCAAATGCCAACAACTTAGCAAGAAAAATAAAGGCCATAACAACGGATATGCAAAAACATGATAGTAATAAAAAACCCCAAAGTTCAGAGATAAAGGCCAAATAAATAAAGAGTCGCCAAAATGCCAATAAATAATATATATTTCTAAAATGCAGGGTAAAGGAAATCGATCAATAAAAAACCTAATGAAAGTAACATCAACCAAAATCAATAAAGGGTCCCCATATATTTTCAAAAGTCTATGGGTGGGTTGTGGCCAACAATAAGACTCTTCTTCATCAATGAGATAAAGTTAAAGTAGGATAATTTAGTATGTAGTTTATGCCTTTGGGGGGGGAGATTTACAAGGATTGTAGGTTGCAAGACATTCTACGATATGGGTTGATTAGGTTATTTCTATGATTGATTGAAAGAAAGGAAATATTAGGTTGGATTCTCATTTTATTTCCCTTGGTTATCAAGGGAATTGGTGCACGTATGATGATTGGGTATTCTATAGAAGATTTATATGGCTAGTTCACATGCTTAGAGTGGTGATTTAGCTAAACAAACTTGGATTGATATGATGTCTAAGTTTATTAAGAAAATCTAGATTCACAGGGAAAGAATGGGTTGCCGTAAAAATAAGGTGAATGAAGGAATGCATTATTGAAGAGGGTAATTGAATATAATTATTTTAACACTTCAATAAGGGTAAAGGTAAAATAACTAGAGGTATATGATTGTACCAATAAAGCTACTAGGAAAATTTTATTGGGATATGGAGTAGTTTTTGGGTTAGCTGAGTGGATGCTCAAATTAAGTGAAAGTAGTGAATACTACTACATATTTCATTGAGACAACTAAATTGTGGTGGAGGTCTAGGATGGAATATTTGGAAGAGAGTTATATTATAGATAGTATCACGACATGTATAAAAATGAATGAAGACCTGTATGTGCAACTTGCTCTACGAAATTAATCTTGGGTTGCAAGAATAGCTTAAGGAATCTAAAATAAATAGGAGGAATTCAATTGTATGTGAAATAATTTGCAGGGCTCATGTTGGAAGCTATCATCACAATAGATAAACTATTAGATTTATGGAATGATGAGAATAAAAAAGGAAGAGAACATGATGGTGGAAAGGGAAATAAGAAGGATGACAAGGGAAAGGGGGAATATTCAAAATAAGATGGGAAAAAGGAGAGTAGTAAATGGAAAGAGAATATTCTCTTTCATGTTGGATATGTGCAAAGGATCACATGGAAAATAATTATCCATTGAAGTATAAGTTAGATACTATGGAGAGATAATAGAAGCCATTTGTGGATTTTTTGTAGGTTTTGGGGGAAGCAGTAAACTCTAAGGATAGGAGGGTACTTAAAATACTCAGGAATATTGCCATTCATATAGGATATTGGAAGGATAAGATGAACTTATTGGTTGTACAACTAGATGTATATGATGTTGTATTGGGATAAAAATTATTGATAGGTGAGATATATGTGTCACTTCCTCATATGGAGATATTGTTCGTTCTAACAGGACATGATCTGATTGTAGTGTGGACAATGAGAGTTAAAATGGATGTAAATTTGAGGATGAAATCTATTCGTGTAGAGGACAGACAGATGAGCATTGAGATACATCAAATATTAAACCATGTGGAACATATTTTGTTACAATATGCGGATATTATGGAGACTTTGACATATGGGGTTCTGCAATTATCATAAGAATATCATATAGTAGCTAAGGTTGGTACCGATGAGGAACATTAAATGACATTCATAGTGATGATGGTGGTGTAGAGGTTAATTCTTATGATTTTTGTGATGATTATGAGGATATGAGGGTGATCTATAAACTATCATTGATATTCCACTGGACAATTCATCACAACAAATCTAATAAAACTATATTTAAAAATATGAAATCTACACTATTATGGTTCTATTTCCCTTTAGGATTTGGATCTACAGATTCGTGTTAATTATGTATATATGAAGATTAAAATATGAAAAAAATGTTGAACAATTAAATAAAAAATCACAAATGATGATTTGACACAATATATACCTTGGGAAACCCCTTCGAAAAAACCTAGTTGGAAGGTGAGCCTGCTCTACTCTCTTTCTTTGAAGGGAAAATGGCTTTAAATACAAATGAGTATGGTTTGTAGCCCGTGGGATACTACAGTGCATACAACTTATCTATGTGCTCTATATCCTATCCTTCTTAGCCATTTTTATCTCATTTATGGAAAAAATGTACTTGAAAAGAATGGAACTCCTTTTCCTCCTTGTGGCTCGGTTATAACACAACCCGATAGCCTATCGATGGTTATGTTTGACTAACTCAAATATTAACTACAGTTACAACATAGAATCTTCTAGAGAATTCTTCATCATAATCATGTGGTTAACCACTTTTCCATGAATAACACAGTTTGGTTTGACATTCTCTCAAATTATGGTTGTCAAAATATGAAGGTCAACTTCTAAGTCGCATAAATTTTTCATAAAAACTCCAGTTAAGTTGATTCTTTCCCCGTTGGAAAAGTATTTATGTGTAAAATAGGAGAAAACAATTTCGCACTATAGAATCAATTTTTACATTAAAAAAACCTCATTTGATGCCTCAGAATTCTCACGAAAGGTTTTACAACTCAATTTTCCAAACTCAGTCCTTCTAGTAATATGGTCATGGGAGCTCATTCCTCACATTTTCCACTCTAAAAGCATAAATAAGTATAATAAAAATTATAGTGATCCAACTTGGATCAAACATTGTCATTTTGGGATGATTGTTGTGCCTAAAAGATTCTACTAAATGAGGTGAGGAAAATTCTCCTCTACCTTCTCTTTGTTGTACCATTTAGCCTCGCCTAGAAGTTGTCTTTTCAACCCTACATGCCAAAGGTCATGTTTCCCCTACCTTGTAGTTTTGGACTTCTTTTGAAAAATTGTATCTTATATCAAATATTCCTGATAACTTATTCTACAGAAGTTAGTACATGTTCCTGTTATTGATCTAACATGGAAGACTCATAAATTTTTAGATTCTCCCATTCAAAACTGAGTAAATGCACATGTATAGGTTATGTTGATTTCGTAGGAATTGTCTCCAACTTTTTCCACTATCTCAAAGATACCATAGCATAAAGCCTTTATTTTCTTACCAGGACCCTATAGTTTCTCCTTCTTCAATTGTAACCATACTCTATCTCCCACCTTGAACAACTTTTCTATTATATGTTGATCATGCTTGACCTTGTATTTTTCCTATTACATCTACATTGTCTCTTCTACTTGTGTATCCATTTGTCTAATCTTTTATACAATTGCTTTATCCCTTAATAAATCCCTTATAAGATCCTCTCTCACTCTTGCTTGCTGCCGATATGCAATATCCAAAAGGTGAAGGCCACAAATATCCAAAACAAGTTTCAAATAGGCAGCTAATAGTAAAAGTGTGGAATGTCTGTTATAAGAGTGTTGCATATATACGATATTTTCATCCCATGACTTTGAATGAATATGACTATAACCCCTCAAAATTTGTACCAATGTATTTTTTAAAACTTCTATTTTTACATTTTTCTGAGGATGGAATGTTGTAGTTTGCTTCAACATAGTGTCCATATTCTGCCACATTGTAGTGAAAAATGTGGAGAGAAATCTTGTGTTGCAATCTGAAGCAATGCTCGTTGGTATCCTGAAGTGAACAAAAACCTAACCAAATACCAAGTTCGTTTCTTATTTCCCACTGATGGTATTTTCATAAATCATTAGAACACACATCTTTTTGGACTTGACAACTACCACGAATAGGTAGTTACGTCCCTTCTTGGTTTTTGGTAAACCTCCCATGGTGTCCATGGAAATGCTTTCTTGGGATGATTGGTTATAAGTGATGATATAGACCCCATTTCATATTAATAGGTTTGTTGGTAAAAAAAAATCATGCATCCTCTTATAAACCTAGATACCTCAATGTTCTTACATCTTAGGCTAATACACATACATTTTCAATTTCTCCATTATCTTCCCTACACCAAATTTACTTGGAAAATTGGGGGTGTGAGCCTATCTAATTAGATGCAAACACTCACCTTTAGGAACACATAACTTATTTTTCCTATAGAGTAATCTTTCCTAGAGATGGTAGAAAATGATGTTGTTTCCCTCATGCACATGCCTATAACTCTACAATTATTGAAACACCTCCTTGAAATCCTAAAACTCTAAATATTCATGTCTATATACATCATAGGTGAATGACTCCATGTGCATCAAAGTTCCCATTTTTTTTTATCTTTGATGTGGGTGGCCTTAAAAGCATGCCAACTAACTTGTTTGTGCTTCCATTCTTGTACTTTATCACTAAATGAAACTGATGTAGAAACCCCATCTGCTTGTAATTCATATTCTTTTGTAGCTTAATCCGGCCCTATAGATACTATAGTGGTTGCTGATGCATGTGGATTATTGTCTCCTTTTCGATCATATAGTTGTTACACTTCTTCATATCTTGCGTCAAGGCATAGAACTGCTTTTTGTAGGTAGGGTAGTTAAGAATTGCATCATTAAATACTTCAGAATGGTAGCATATAGGCATTTCCCTTGCACCAATACCACTCTACATTAAGGTAATTTTGAGGTCCAAAACGGGCCTCTTAAAAAAACCTATCAAATAATAATAAAATAATATTTATGGATTTTTTAGAAGAAAATAATGAAAAACTACCTTTGTTATGGTATAAAATGCTTATCTCCTTATAAGTTTACTCAAATTTCAATTTTTGAAACTCGTTGAAGTAGAATTAAATTCCACATCCAACAAAGACCCACTTGAAATATGTTTGAGAAGACCGACACTAAGAAAAAATTAAAATACATGAAAAAATGTGTTTAAATACAACTTTTCATGTATTTTATTTTTTTCTTGGTGTAGGTCTACTAAACATATGCTAAGTGGGTACTCATTCGATGTAGAATTGAATTTTGCATACAAAAAGTTCCCACGTTTGAAATTTGAGTAAACCTATAAGGAGAAAAATATAAAATATGGTTGAAAAAAATATTATTCTTCTCTTCCCTCAAAAAAAATTACCCTTGGGGATGACATCATCCTCTTCAATACTTTTGGTTCTTTTAAACTTCGTTTTTTTAGTACATTTTTTATTTTGAGGCACACTTTTACATCAAAATTCACATAATGATAGCATACCCACTCACATTTGTATCCACCTCAAAGGGATGTTGCAAATTTAGTAATGTTAGAATTGGTGCTTGATTGATCTTCTTTAATTCCTCAAAGGACCTTGGTTGACCCTTTCACCACTAGAAACACTTTCAACTTGTTATTATGGCATGGAGTGGCACTACTACCGCTGAAAATGAGGCTATGAATTTCCTTAGTTACTATGGTTCCCCAATGAAACTCTTAACCTAAAAAACATTATTAGGCTCCAACCATTTCATCCTCCATCTTGGTATGATCTATATTCAACTCTCCTCCACTTGTCACATACCCAAAATACACCAAATATTTTTATGTAAACTCACACTTCTTGACATTTTCTAGAAGTTCATGTTTCTTTAATGTATCCAACACCTACATCAAATGTGAGATGCACACCCTGCAGGTAGCATTTTACACCTATATATAATCCAAATAGAAAATAAAAAATGAATCTATAATAGGGATTATTATATCATTCATTAACTTCATCAACATAGCTGGTGCATTTCATAGTATGAATCACATGAGTAACCACTCATACAAATCCTTCTTAATCTGAATGGAAAGTGACATATATGCATAGTATTCATCCGCCCATGGTATTTATCCACCCATGGAATTTACACATGGTATTGTAATAATGATATGAATGGAAAGTGGCATCTAACCATGGTATTCATCCACCCATGGTATTTATCTGCCCATGGAATTTACTCCTTATATTGTAACTAGAAAAATGCTATAATTAACAAGCCACATTTTGTAAAAGGAAAAATTATCCATTATGATGTAGCTTTTACAGTTCTTCTCTATTTTAATAAAAAAATGTTTGTGGGGTTTTTCACTGTGTTTCCTCCTCTTTTTCTGGCATGTCAATTTTATAAATCACGGGAGCCTCTCCCGAAGATCCATATTAGTGGTATCAGAGCGAGCTATGAATCCTAACAATCAGGGTTTTATTTTTTAAGAGTTTCTAAGTTTAAGTATGCAAAAGGTTCTTATTATTTGTCCCATGACTAGGTTTTTCTTATTATTAGAAACTCTAGGTCTTGGTTTCAAATTGAGAAAGATTTTTGGTAGAACGTTTTCTTTGTGGGGGCTGGGTTGATTTTGGCACATTTTTTTGAAATTCTTGAAAGTTTTTGTTGTCAAGGATCAATTTGGGGGTGATTGGTTGTTTCTTTAGCTCTACCACACTGTTGTTTGAAATCACAGGTCCAAGATTAAAATCGAAGGAAGTTTTAGTTGTTGGATTTATTTCAAGAGCTCTGCTTGACCGAAGATTCTCAATATTTTTTGTTTTAGCATAACATATAGTTATGCTACTTCTCCAAAGCTCCTTTGTGGTATTGTGAAAGAAAATTTGTGTTTTCACGGTGAATTTTTTTGGACAATTTTGTATTTTATTGCCAAAATATAGATTCTTCTACTTGTAAAGTTTTAAGGCATTCAGTGAAATTTTGAAGTCTCTTGTGGTTGAGTATTTTTGTATCCTATGGGGTGTGCAAATATGAGATCTATTTATGGCATATTTATTAAGAAGTTGTTAGATTGGGAGTATAAGGATTTAAATCCTTAAGGATATGTTTAGCAACGTTTAACAACAATTATTGGAGACTTGGGATTTGGAGCTAGAGAATCCCTTGAATGGTTTCGAGAATCATAGGTTTCCAATTAGTTAGATCAACAAATATTTGATGTTTTTTCTTGAACAAGAAAGAAGAAAATGGTGGTAGCGTGAACAAAATTCTTGAGTGAGTGCACTAGAACCAAAACCACTTTACAAACACTAATCATATCCTCCACAACAGTGGGGAGGGGATCCATAATTTCCGTAGTCAGGATTCAGTTCATATCCTCCACTGCAATCACAATTTTTACAAAATAAACCACGTCACAGGTCTTATCTTGGTCAAGAATCACAAGTTTCTTTTTTTGGGCCACCTCAAATGTCACATTTTCTCGGAACCCAACATCATTTTCGATGAATACTTCCTTTTGTGATCCAAAATGGAGGAGGGTTGCATCAATACAACTCTTTAGGTCATGTAATTGGCGCACAACCATGGAAGGGCCACTGGTTGAATCAATTTAATGTGACCAGGAGGGATATCGAGGATGATGACTAATATGAGAATCAGAAAATTCGCAAACCCAATGTATGTTTCCTACACAAGCATAGGAATTCCTGCAACTGTAAATATTTCAGGAAAAGTAGGGTGGTGTTCGTCATTTTACTCCTGTGCCAACACAACAAGTATTCAATTCACATCCTCCTTCACTTGCCATGCACAAATACAATGAGGCATTTTTGGGTGACGATTTTATGGATTAACATAGTATGTATCAACAACATGAAAAGAAAAATCAATGTAATACCAAAAAGAATTCAAATATGAATAGCCAATGGTATAGAACTAATAATGGTTGGAAATAGTTGCAATCAAAGTATATGTCTGCAAAAGAAATTGAGAGCATTGTTCACAAGCAACTTGCCACAACTCACACTAGTGATCGCTATGTTGATGATTTTTATCATCAGGATATGCAAGAAAATAATGCTACTGTTTGATGGAAAATTCAATTTTCACCATCTTGTCTACGTGAATTTTCGCCTCGAACAAAAATTGTAGTAGAGAGACATGCTTATATTCATGTAGAGGCACTAGGAAGAGTTCCATTTTCTTCTATTCGAAGTCCTCGTCCACTTCTAGAAGTGGATTCTCCTTCAACGCCAAATTCACTAGGTGATAATGTAAATGAACCCAAGGCCACTAATATACCCCTGGAATAGGAACCAATGTTAGCTGCAAGGATTTTTATAGAGGATGGGTTGTGCCTTCTTCTTGATGTGGATGATATTGATCAGTTTTTGCATGTATCACAACTACAAGATGGTGGGGCCCAATTAAAAAGAAAGTTTTTTTTTTTTGGAAGGATTGATAACTTCTCGGCACTTAGTTGATCCTCTTGGAGTAAAGGGTGGGCATCCAATTGGGTTAGCTCCAAAATATTACCTTATTTTTCTATGCATGGTTTCTCTTCCCAAAGACAATTTTTTTTTATCAAATTACCTTCAGCTTCTCACACCTCGAAGTGAACTTGCATGAATGTTCTCCATGGCAGTTTTTTCAAATTCCAGTGCTACATTTGGACTTGCAAATATTGTGGCTATTTGTGTTTCAACATGGATTTAGATGCCATTATTTCTTGTCTGACAAGAATAGTTTTTTATTCAAAGAAACCACCACTTTTTTCTCTTGGAATTTATACTGGTTATGGGGCATCAGTGGTTCTAAAATATTTTTTGGAAAGAGATACAAATATCTTAATAGATTCATGTGTTAATTATACCATACAATATGTTGAGAGAAAGAAAAAATTTGTTTTTCATAGGGTTAGAATCCTAATAATGCATCGACCACTTTTGTCAAATCTCATCCAAAATTTAAAAAAATGCAAATGAGAAATAAAATCAAATAAAAAAACAAAATGAATTTTTTTATTATCAAGAGTGCAAAGCTCCTTGTTTGAAGCTTCATAAGTTAATCAAGGATGTTAAAAAGATGATAGTGGAATATGATGAGAAGGATAAATCACATAATTAGTTTTACTAGTCATATGAAATGGGTTGGAAGTGTAGTGCCCCACTTTGGTTGATGGACACTGATCCTTCATACTTTATTCTTTGAGGACCTCAGGTTGAGGATCCAGACACATGACTCTATTATTAATGGATTTGATGGTTATATAGGTTCTTTATTGATACTGTGATGATGACATCATTAATGGATATGTATGTTCTCTATTAATATCATGATGATGATGGACTTGATGGATATGTATGTTTTCTATTGATGTTACGATGATGATGGATAGGTATGTTTTCTATTGATGTTACGATGAGATGGGTATGTTAATTTCCCATTGATGTTATGATTATGATAATCATGATGGATCTGTCCCCTATGGTAGCTACTTACATTAGTTATGATTCAAAAAGGAACAACGATGTGAATGACAGTCATGTTGATGTTGTTATTATGATAATAACTAACAATGAGAAATTTTGTTACTGATGATTATTGAGTATGACAGGAAACCACCAGAGGCACTCGCATATGATGAGCTGACAACATCTGGTTTGATAGGGATTAATATTTTGTCTTTGAAATTATAAGTTCAGTTTGAAACTTTATATATATATATATACACACTCTAATGATATGTCAGTGGTTGCAGGAACATGTTAGTTTCTTGGCCGAATGACTCACATATGGGTGATGGGGTTGTACAATTGGATGGAACAACATGGGAGGGGTGGAACAGTGTTCTTTATCTCGCCTGCTAGCACTCCTGCCATGACTTAGGCTGGAAAGGTTGAAGTACCTTCGCCTTGAAGATCACGATGTCGTGAGGGCAGGTCCCAAATTTGGTTCGCTCATGAGGATTTTCTGGGGGGCACGCATCAAGGCGGATTCCTTGATCCCCAGCACCATTAGTCTCACTATAGCATACAACTTATGAGATGATAGGGGTCTCTGTCATTGCACATATAAATTCCCCTCGTAACCACTGGATATTTGAAGGGAAAGTGGTGTGGCACCCTTGGGATTTCAAGAGAAATTATTGAAGGGCACGACCGACTTGGCACCCTTGGCATCAAAAATAAATTCTTAGGCATGGAACCCTTGGAACTTCGAATGGAATTCTTGAAGGGCATGACCAACTTGACACCCTCGACATCATTAAAGAAACTAATAAATATAATCAATATATGAAAATCCAACTAATTCATATCAAGTGACATATGATGTTGGAACCAAAGGAATTAAATCAAGAATAAAACTTAGGGTAAGGGAGGAATAGGAAGAGATAAAATATTTACTATGATAACTCTACCCTTTCCATGTTAAAACAAAATATTAAGTACATAAGACTTAATTAGGCAAAAAGGGGAAAGAGGGACATAGAGTTAAGTAGAAAGATTTATTAAAAATTTCATTAAGAGAAGAGGGTGGTGAATTAAAATAAAATTAGTAAATTAAAATTTGAGAAATTTAGAGAACTTCCATGTGGAAAGAGCCAACATAAGAATATTAATAAAAAGAACAAATTGAGGTAGTTAGACGACCAAATTTGAGAATTATCAATTAACTTCAGTAATAAACGCAAATTAAGGAGTAAAAAGGGGGAATCAAGAGACAACTAGGAGAAGAAATAGGAAGTCTTGTTGGGTTGAGGGAATACTATTTTAAATGAATAATTAAGTGAATTATTTTTGGAGAGTCTTGATGAGAGGGTGACACATGGGTGGGTGAATAATCAAATTTTGGGTTAATAAAAATTAATTATTTATGCATGAAATTCTAGGTGTCACCTATGAAGCCTTCTATAAGAGAAAGGGAAATGGAAGGGAAAAAGACCCTTTTTGGTTTACCCTATTGTTGGATGGAGGAGATTATGTCATTTTGAGTGGTTACGAGCTATAGTTGATTTTGGTGGGATAAAGTGATATAGAGAGGGGACTCTTGAGCCAAGAGGGGCTCACCTCTATCAGCTAGCACATTCCTTCATTGTACAACCCCATTGCAGCTCGGGGGTCCGCGGGAAAGGAGAGTACCCAAGGAGTAGGCTGGGAGGTCAACCAGTGGGTCATTATATTCGGATTAAGCACGACAAAATTCACGCTTGGAGGTAGAAGATAACCAAGGAGCGCAAGTAAAGGCAAATCAAGATTGAATATCGTCTCTTGGTGAACGGTACCTATGTTATTTATAATTTTGTCTTTATATGACTGCAGTGTGCCTATAATTAACATGTAAAATATATGTATGTGCAATGAAGTTAAAGTTATGGACTTTGATATCAGTGATTTAGTTTTATTGAGTTTCAAACTTGTATGCTTATGGTTTAAATTCCTAGTTACTGTGTTTATAATATTTTTTTTTTTTTAAAGCCTAGCGCTCATCTAGTAAAAACATAGGGTTGGTCCTTATAAGAATTTTCTCGACATGATCATGAGATGGATGTCATCTAAGCCCTCAATCTCTTATATAGATGAGCTGAGGCATGAATATTGAAGAAGAGCTCAAGTCTAGTAATACAGTCACTTAATGAGCTCTTGGTCTAATGATGATAAGTGGTTACAATGATGCAGAACATACATCTTGAATATATTTCCACTTGAAAATAATTTCATTATAGTTTATTTCTCCAAGAATCAATCCTTTTGAGGGCCCAAAGGATTTTCCACAAGAAAATGAAGACATATTTTTAATTGATTTTATTAGAGATACTAATATATTATTACAGGAATTGAAATATGTGTTCTTAGAGGAAGCCTTTGAAACATGTAATTGGATAGGAGAATATACCAAATAAGTCACCATATTTTTACCAAGAATATTGACAAACACCACGGTTATGGTTCACCCACAACCCCAAGGTTATGATTCAACCACAAAAAACCCTTGTCAATAATGTCCATTTGCTAGGCTGCACAATGTTAGTATCACAATTGGTCGCAAGCATTATAAGGTATATGTATCCTCAGATATTTTTTTGTCATTGTTATGGGTCATCCACAAAACCATGCTTCATCGAAGTCCATTTTCTAGGCTGCGCACTATCAATATCACAATTGGTCACAAGAATTATAGGGTATCTCTATCCTTGGATATTTTTTCATCATGGTTATGGGTCAACCACACAAAACCTTTCTCCTCAATGTCTCTTCATTTCAACAAAGGATTCTCAGGATGGAACTTCATGCAATGAGGATCGTTGTTTCATAAGGGAGGAGGAATGATTTGAATGGAAAGTGACATCCACTCATGATATTAATCCACCTATGGTATTTATCCACCCATTGAATTTAACCATGGTACTGTAACAATGATCCGAATGGAAAGTTCCATCCACCCCTGGTATTCATACACCCATGTATTTATCCGCCCATGGAATTTATCCATGGTATTATAACTAAAATAAGGCTATAAGTAACAAGCCACATTGTGTAGAAGGAAAAATTATCAGCCATGATGTTTTATTTACAGTTCTTCTATGTTTTAATAAAAAGTTTCTTTGTGGGGTTGTTTACTATGTGTCCTATTTTTCTGGCATGTCAATTTTTCAAAGCTTGGGATCCTCCCCCCCAGATCAAGATCATTCTTGTTCTTGAAGGTGATATTCCAGATATCTTCTTATCTAACTTGAAGCTGGTGATATATAAACTTTAAGTCTAGCTTATCAAAGTATTTTTGTCACTATGATTGATATATAAAATCATCTATTCTAGGAAGGGGGTACTTATTCTCGAGTGTTATTTTGTTCAATTCCCTGTAATCAATGCACATTTTCCAAGTCTCATTCTTATTTGGTACAGTGATTAAGGGTGACATAGAGGGTAATGTGCTTGATTGAATGACACCTCGTTCTATTAGTTGTTGCAACTATTTCTTCACCTCACTTGCTTCTATAATATACCACTTGTATAGCCAAATGTATAGAAATGGGGAGTCCAACAATAACTGGATCTTGTGCTCCACTTCCCTCTTGGCTAGAAACTCTTTACGCTCCCGAATCACATCCCTATATGCATGTAGAAAATCTTCCAGTTGTTGTTTCTATTTATTAGTACACCCCTCCAGAGATGACTTTTAGGCTTATTGATTCTTTTATAGACTTATTATCTCTGAAAAAATAGTAAAACATATTTTTTTTCTAGAAGTAATCAATTTCTTGGAACCTTATTTGGCACTTACCAGTGAAATTTTTGACTTGTCTTTGTTCGCATTGATGGTGAATGACTTTTCATCATTAATGAGATAGTACTCATATTTTTACATGAATATTGCATCTGACATGGATGTGTATGGAATTTAAAACACCAATGTAGAAATTTGAATAATAGATGAATTATTCATCGAGATTATCCTGATTACACACTATTTGAGCTTCATGCATAATACATAACCTCTTCTACCATTGATCATCAATTTGTGGAATTTGAAGTAGTCGCATGCGCACATTAAAACATAATCAAGCACACATATAACACAGTATGTAATGGGGAAAGCTTACAGCTGAAAACCCCCAACTATCTGTATATTATAATGATAGAGAACATGTAACAATACATAGGACAAACTCCTCACAAGCTCTCGGCACTATCTCCAATTGTTACACACTAACTAGCTCAGATATGAACAAGTCACAAGTTCAAATCTCCTCCACCTGTTAGCCTGCCTCTACTGTGCAATCCAAGATGAATAATGATGAGATCCAAGTTCAAATCCCACTGGCTTGTACTGCGTAATCCTCATTGGCAATCTCAATCAATGTGTGTGTAAATCTCATTCACAGCTATAGTCACAACTGATAGTAGACTCACCCTTTCACCCACCTCTAACACTGGTCTCCATTGAACTGTCCATGCACTGCAGTTAACTGATGTATTCTTTAGTTGATTTATGAGTTAATAATTATTGAATTAATTAATAATTAATTCACACCACTCATCTCTAGTGTATTAGCCAGTTAAACTAAATACAACTAGTTCAACTAAGTTAAACCAAACACAACTCCATCAACTCCTAAATCAACTCCACCAAAACTCTACCACATGAGTCTAACTGAAGTCAACCATGCAATAGCTCAACCAAACCCCTAGGAATAGCGTAATTCATTTTTCAGCTGCATGGGCCACATCCATACCTCAAGCTGAAGTGCTGCAAGAGAATAAGATAATGTTTATAGTCCAAATATTATTAAAAGCTAATAATATTTCAGTGATCTATTTTAGGCGAAAAGCGGTCTAAAAATGAACTCACTTCAATCTGTATAAAAATAGATAAATATATTTTTTCCAACGACCAACCATCCACAAATAGCATCCTTGCAACTCATAGAATATGATCCATATGTCTAAAAATAGACATAGTCTAAAAATAGACTTTGCGCCAAAAATAACTGTGACCCATCCGTTGTGTGGGGTTTCCTGGCTCATCATCTTGTTGCCTTTTCAACACTCCCTCTCAACAAGATATGGATTATATGCAACCCATATCTACCTGCAATGATGAATTTTCTCTCGGTGAGAAGCCTTCATGAATGTAGGCATCACGATCCTCCAGGTAGGAATGTATGAAAGTAACATGATCTCAGCGCACACAATCTACATTGATGGTGCACGTGTCAATGTGTTTGGATCTATCATGAAATAATGGATTATCCGAGAGTTTGATGCAACTCTGGTTATCACAATAAATCACAGTAGGCTCCAAGTGTGAACCGAACAACCCGACCAGGATCTTCCTCATCCATATAGCCTCGCATGCAGTCAAAATCGTTGCCATATACTCGGCCTCTGCTGAACTGAGTGCCATAGATCTCTGCTTCCTGCTATACCAAGAAACTGTTGTCGACCCGATACTGAAGATCCCTCCAGATGTGCTCTTTTTGTCCGTTGGGCTCCCTACCCAATCTGCATCCGTGAAGCCACACAGCTTCACCTCATCCTCCTATCTGTACCACAATCCATATCCCGATGTGCCTCTGAGATAACACAATACATGCTTGCCTGCCTTCCAGAAGAGCTTGGTTGGCTTAACCATAGCTTGTGAAAATTGGTTAACAGCATAGCATATATCGGGTCGTGTATTGACCAGATACATAAGCGACCCCACCAACTGTCGATAAATATTGGCATCCACTACCTCCACCAAAGGAGCATCCTCCTTCCTCCAACCACCGGAAGGAGTATCCTTGAGCTTGCAGCCATGCATGTTGAACTTCTCTAGTATCTCCCGGGCATACTTACCCTGAGAAACAAACAGTCCATCACTGCATTGCCAAATTTCCAATCCCAGGAAATAATGAAGGAGGCCCAAGTCCTTCATCTCAAACTCTTTTGCAAGATCCTCCTTGCATGAGAGTATCAACAGCTCATCACCTATCAAAATCAAATCATCTACATAAAGTACAATGATCGGCAACTTAACCTCCACCACAATCTGGCATAGGTTTGCATCAGACGCTACTCACTCTTGGAGAATCAAGTCTAGGTGTAAGAAATGTTGTCTATCCATGTGTACCAAGCACGAGGTGCTTGTTCAACTTAATACAACGCTCTCTTGAGCACCGCACACATGCGAATCGACTGTTGAAGATCTCAAAACCTTCGGGCTGCTCTATGTACACCTCCCTCCTCAATGACTGGAAGGAGAATCTGAATGCCACATCATCGATGAATGTGCCACCCCATACTGCTTATTTTGAGAGCAAAGAATCGTCCGTATGGAAGATACCTTGCGATAGGTGCAAAATATCTCATAACCTCATAATCGATCCCCTCAATCTGTGAGAAGCCTCGGGCAACAAATCTTACCTTGTACTTCTCCACACTCCCGTCAGCTACCTGCTTCAATTTTTAGATCCATCTCGAACCCACCACTGATTTCCCTTCCGACCTCGGGACAATCTCCCATGCACTGTTTCTGACAATCGAATCATACTCTTCCACCATGGCATCTACCCATGCGAGGTCCTCCACGGCTTCCTCGAAAGAGGATGGCTTTGTCACAATACACTTTCTCATAAGAGCCATGTATCCAGTATACCGGTCAGGTGACTGTCTCTGTCTGTGCTGTGATGTAGGTGCTCCTACAACCTTCATCTTGGTGGGTCCGCTCTCGGCTTCGCCAGTGCGCTTCGCCCTATGATGGTTAGTATTTGCATGGTCGTCTGCTGCTCCATGAACTTCCTCATGTGGCTGATCCACATCCTGAAGCTCATCCTTAGGAACTAATAGCTCCTCATCTGCATGCAAGTGTGGCTCCCTCTCAAGCGAACACTGCATGGCTTTCTCCTCCTGAAATTTGATATCCTGTCGCACAACAGTCTTGCGACTGTCTAGCAAATACACACGATAGTTGTGGGGCGTATCAGTGTATCCCACAAATATCCCAACCTCTGTGGTCAGCTCCAGCTTCTTCCTGGCATCCTTCGTCACATGAATGTAAACAGGTGAACCAAAAATCCTCAAATGGGACATATCAGGCCTCTTCTGAGAAAAACGCCTCCTGGGTGTACTCATGCCAAGTATCTTGTGAGGACAACGGTTACGCACATATTTGATGTGCCTCCATGAGGTGTATGGGTAGGCCCTGATCATGCAACATCGCCCGTGCAGCACACACGATCGTTCTGTTCTTCCGCTCAGCAACCCCGTTTTGCTGTGGGTTATGAGGTGCTATGAGCTCTCTTCAGATTCCTTCTGCGCTGCAAAAGTCCTTGAATTAACTGAAGATGGTCCACCTGACCTCAGCTCTAAAAAACTAAAACCTACAGATCCTTCTCCACAGTATTGAACTCAGAACTTGAGTGAATGTCTTCTTCTGCCAGAAGATCTAACACACAAAGAATAATCATCAACAGATCATAGTACATGCTTTCTTGTGAAGCTGCGAGAAAGGTCCACCCACCGTTTGTGAATTCTCTCAAGGATCGTCATGGCGCGAATATCCTTCTCGTGAAAGGTGGCTTTCACAAATTTTCTAAGTGCCACATCCCTTGCCTTAGTCATTGCCAGTATACCCTTAGGAAACCCATTAAAGAAATCACCTCTGATATCCTTCAAAGCTCCATGGTGAAGGTGGCCCAATCTTCGGTGCCACAGCTCGCCATCATCTCGGCTCACCACTCCTTCTGCCTTGCATGCCATTGCTGCGCAGCCATCTACCTGCAATTGATAAAGGTTCTTGACTCGAACCCCTATCTTCCGGGATTCTCCAGTTGTCTTACTGCGCAGGAAAGCCTTTCCCTTACTGAAGACAACATCATATCGCTTGTCTTCTAACATCGCCACAGAGATAATATTCTTCTTCAATCCTAGAACATGCATCACTTCCTTCAATACGAAGGGTTTACCAGACTCCCTCTCAAATGAAATGGTACCGATACCGGTCACACTGTATCTACCATCATCGCCCATCTCGATGTGCACTCCAAGATCTTTCTCATCCAGATCAGAAAACAAATCTCAATCTCCTGTCATGTGAAAAGACGCACCATTGTCCAAGAACCAAACTGAACCCATCACACTTGATACCAAGCATGCGATCAGCGAAAAATCCAACTCAAACTGCGAGGCTAAGGCCTCTCCCGCTGTAGATCCAGCAGCCTGCTTATTTTTCTTCTTCTGCGAACAATTTGTGGCATAATGTCCGTGCTGGTGACAGTGAAAGCACTTCACCTTGGACATGTCCTGCTTCTTGCCTGTCGCACCAGAATGAGAAGATTTATTGCTTTTCCCCTTCTTTTCTTTGGTAGTCAAAGCGCAATTCTCTTCATCAGATGCCTTTGATGAAGATCCATCCCTGGTACTCCGCCTTATCTCCTCTTGCACAAGATCTGACCAAAGTCGCTCCCATCCTGGAAATTTCTCAGGCCTGTGGCAGAGTCCGATAGGAATGCCAGCTCTTCGGAAGACCAAGAGAGCCAAACTCACAGTCCCTCGTCCATCTCTGATCCCTTTTACACTTCCCGACTCATCCTGCATTGGATGAACTTAGTGAGTACTTGGGCATATAACTTCGCCTTTCTCATTTATGTTTGAGGTTTATCCTTGAGCGCCAACTTCCTCTGGTCGCTCTTGCTTTGGAATAAATCTGTCAAGGCTTTCCACATCAAGAATGGAGAAGCCTTACCATGCAGGCTGGACACTATGTGATCCTTCACGCCCTCCAACAGAATCCTTTGACACTTTGTTGTCTTCTTTTGCCAAGCTTCAATTACGGCAGCATCGCTAGAAGTAGGCTTTGGGACTTCAGCATCTATGAACTCCTTCAACCCATTGTCATCTAACACCGCCTCCATCCTGTCCTTCCATGCAATATAATTCGAGCTTCCCTCAAGGGCATACTCCAATCGCAATCCGTTGAAAGACATTTTGACTTTGACACCAAGAAAACACTGCTGCAAATTCGAATTCCACCAGCTCAAAACTCAACCGCTTCTGATCTGTGAGAACAAAGTATTTCTAGCACAGAGATCGACTGTAGGGGCATTTACTGGATTTTTCACCTTTCAAAGAAAGGATGAATCCAGAGGCTACCTGGCCCTCTTACAGACTCTGTCTACCGAAATAAAATGTAGTCACTATAATAGATCCGATGATCAACTTCGCTCCGATACCATGTAGAAATTTGAATAATAGATGAATTATTCACCGAGATTATCATGATTATACACTATTTGAGCTTCATGCATAATACATAACCTCTTCTACCATTGATCATAAATTTGCAGAATTTGAAGTAGTCGCATGCGCACATTAAAACATAATCAAGCACACATATAACACAGTATGTAATGGGAAATCTTACAGCTGAAAACCCCCAACTATCTGTATATTATAATGATAGAGAACATGTAACAATACATAATACAAACTCCTCACAAGCTCTCGGCACTATCTCCAATTGTTACACACTAACTAGCTCAGATATGAACAAGTCACAAGTTCAAATCTCCTCCACCTGTTAGCCTGCCTCTACTGCGCAATCCAAGATGAATAATGATGAGATCCAAGTTCGAATCCCACTAGCTTGTACTGCGCAATTCTCATTGGCAATCTCAATCAATGTGTGTGAAAATCTCATGCACAGCTATAGTCACAACTGATAGTAGACTCACCCTTTCACCCACCTCTAACACTGGTCTCCACTGAACTGTCCATGCATTGCAGTTAACTGATGTATTCTTTAGTTGATTTATGAGTTAATAATTAGTGAATTAATTAATAATTAATTCACACTACTCATCACTAGTGTATTTATCAGTTAGACTAAATACAACTAGTTCAACTAAGTTAAACCGAACACAACTCCATCAACTGTCTCATCAACTCCACCAAACTCTGCCACATGAGTTCCAACTAAAGTCAACCATGCAATAGCTCAACTAAACCCTAGGAATAGCGTAATTCCTTCTGTCAGCTGCATGTGCCACATCCAGGCATCAAACTGAAGTGCTCCAAGAAGATAAGATAATTTTTATAGTCCAAATATTATTAAGAGCTAATACTATTCGACTGATCTATTTTTAGACTGGCAGTCTAAAAATAGACTCCGCCCAGTATGTATAAAAATAGAGGTCCATCTATTTTTACCAACATGACCAACCATCCACAAATAGCATCCTGCAACTCATAGACCATGATCCATATGTCTAAAAATAGACTTTGCGCCAAAAATAGCCTACAGACCCACTTAGTGAAAGCGACTTCTTTTCACTAAGCTCCATCATCTTGTTGCATTCTCAACAACCAATGCATATACATCAAAAGGAACCACATCTACTTATACTTCATCAATAAAATTATCACTAGTATCAAATATGAATTTTCACTATTTTGTTACCTTAAACTTTGCATTCTTATTTACCAATCCCAATGGATATTGGCATGGATGATCATAAAAATACAATACCAATTTTTTTAACCAGCTCTACTGCAATGAGTTTTGCCTAAGACCCTAAGTCGAACATATCATCAATATTTTTCTCCTTGACTTGTATCTTTATATGAAGAGTTTGGTCATTTTTTTTTCTCTTCCTAGTAGTGAAGGCTACTCATATTGACCTCCATTTATACTGACATGTAGAAAATATCCCCATCCATGCCTGATTTGCTTTCAAATTTGTTTCCTGAATTGGTGGCAATGAGATTCATCTTCTTATTGTCTTTCTTTTTGTTGTTTAGGTTAGTCTCTAAATGGAACATCCAACAATTCTCCCTTGTATGGTTATCAAAATTGTAGGTCGTTGGGGTGTTTTCATTGGTGTGTTATGGCTTCCATATTTTTTTATTCCCCCCTTTCCACTTCTTGTTCCCCTACTTAGAGAAACATTGTTTATCCTTTAGTTTTGATCCAAGATATTTTATATTCTTTTGGCATATGTTCTCCAGGCACTATGCATGTACACAAGCCTCATGCACCGATCTTGGCTTGATAACAATCACTTTCTTCTGTAGATGGTTGTGTATACACCCAAGATAATTTAGTACATTTTATTTCTTTGGGGATATGCCCAACGTTATGGAAATATTTCTAAACTTTGTCATGTAATCTTGTACACTCTTCCCCTACTTCTGCATAAAGTAGTGCCACTGGATCCACTAGTCCTCTACGTACCTGATAGGGTAAAATTATGATTTTATGAGGGTTTTTAAGTACCCCCACTTATTCACTAACGGATATCCCTCTAACCTCAAGGTATTCATGTATCTTTCCCACTAGATCATGGCATTCCCTCTAATTTTAGCCGCATAAGTGAAATGTTTTATCCATCCTCAAGACGATGGACACAATAATTCATTTCTAATTTCTACAACCACTGATTTAGCTTCATAGAATAAATTAACATTTATATGGCTTGATATATACCTACACTTATTTTATGAATAGGGATTATGAATGGTTCATGACACTCAAACTTGGTTGATCTCTTTTGAGTCCTTTCTTCAGATAGTTCTCTATTTCTTCTTGATCTTCTAATATCCCCTATAATTTATCCTTTGCATTAGAACCACCATGTTCTATGAATATCCAAAGCTTATTTTTTGGGGCTAACATGAGGAGATTTAAATTATGATTTGTATCTATAACTTGTGCTTCCAACCATGAAAACCTTTCATCTATAGTATCTATAGGGCTATTCATTGATTAATCGACCATGATTAGTATTTTACGACTCTTGGATTAGTTGATCTAGATACCATACACATATCCACAATATACCTAAATATACCTCTCTGACACAAACATGATCCATAAAATTCCATGGATATTCAATTGGACATCTCGTCACAACATATCTGATAAAACTATATTTAAAAATATGAAATCTACACCATTAGGGTTTTATTTCTATTTAGATTTTTGGATCTATAGATTATTGTTAATTGCATTTGCATGCCAATTAAAATTATGCATAAAATTGAGAAAAGTGAAATAAAAAATCACAAACCATGATTTGACACAATATATAACTTGGGAAACCCTTTCAGGAGAAAACCCAATTGGAACGTGAGGTTAGTTTGCTCTCTTTCTTTGAATAGAAAATGGTTGTGAGTACAAAGAAGTATGGATTCTGGCTTGTTGGATAATACATTACAAAAATCTCTCTGTGTTGTCTATCTCCTATCCTTCTTAGATATTTTTTTATCATGTATCGAACAAATATACTCGAAAAAAATGGAACCCTTTTCCTCCTAGTGGTCGAATTATTACATAACTAGATAGCCTACTAGTGATTATGATTGAATACCTCAACTCTTAACTAGAGTTAAAATATAAAATATTCAAGAGAATTATTTATCATTATCATGTGTCTATCCCCATTTCAATGAATAATGGGGGTTGATGTGGCATCCTCTTAAATTATGGTGGCTAAAACAAGTAGGTCAACTTCCCAATGGCATATATTTTGCATAATGAATCTAATTGAGGTGGTTCCTAGGCCATTAGAAAGATATTTTTGTGTGGAATTTGAAAAAGTGTGTGTTTCAGTAAGAAAAAAAATTTAATCTACAAAATATATCATGTGGTGCCTCAATTTTCTTGAAAGGTTTTAGACCCCAATTTCCTAAACTGGTTCCCGTTGTTAGACATGGTCCTATGCACTAATTCCTTCACTTTTTCCACTTTGAAATCATTGATATGGATGAAAAAAATATAATGATCCAATATGTATTAGAGGGTTATATCAGTGTTCTAGGATGATGGTGAGGTATATGAGACTTGGTATAGATGACCTAGCAAAGAGATTGATTATTTTAGAGAGGCATCATAGTTAGATGGATGTATTTAACATTCTAAGTTGGAGCATATTATTTAGAAGAATGAAGGTAGGATTGCACCCTACCCTACATTATAGAGATATATGGAGGAAAAATCCTGGTAGAGAGGGGGCCTTTTCCAAAATCAAATAGAGCTTACTTCATAAAATGAGGGGCACCTTTAAGACTAAGAGTAGAGCATGGAGTTAGGAGAATTAGTCCTTGAGGATATGGCACTTCATCCTCTTATTAATCCATTTTTTCTAGGAATGATTTCAATTGATTATGGGTTCGAGTATTAAGTGTGTGACAATGCCTTGGGGTAATTTCTTCATGCATAAAGATTATCATTAATGAGGAGGATGTGTGGATGTAGATCTCATTTGATGGAGTTTGCACTTGTATGAGGTGGTATGAGTTTATATGGGTTTTTTACAATGATTAGATTAGATAATTTATTATCCAAAGAGAAAATGGGATCCAAAACATTATATTCACACAATAGTATTCATTGATTGATTATGTGTGGTGTCAATTATTAGTAACTTCCTAATGATGCATATAGATATTTGGTGATAGAAAAGTTGTTGAAAGGGGTTGATTATAAAGGGTAATAATATTTTGTAGTGGGGGATGAGGTCAATTCGTTAAGGAAAAGTACACACTTCTGCCTAGAGTTACATCAAGATGGAGAGTTCAGTGGTTCACCCGTCACAATAAATGTGATAGTATGTGACGATTGGTTGGGAAATTTGGTGTTTCCACCCATAGTCAAGGAAACTCACATATCATGTGAGTTTTGTAGATACGAAAGGAGTCAAGAGTAAGAAAGGAAAGGTTTGAAGTAATGATTCAAGTATGGACCCATGTTAGACTGAAGTGAGATGTGATGAACAAGCTCACCCAAGAGTAGATGTGCCCATAACATATGAAATTGCATGATGAGACTGCAAGAATTATGCACATAATCAAGAGTGACCCCCGAGAATGAGTCATCCAAGACAAGTAGTAATTTTGTGTGGTATAACAAGACTACACAAAGAATACATGACAAGTTGAAACTTCCAAAAGTTTAGCCTAATGGGCCAAGTGGTTGTGACACTTTATGAACCTCCACCTTAGATCATGTATATATTGCTAAGAGTTTGAATGAGGGAGAAGAAAAAATCAATGGAGACAACAAAATAAAGATGAATAGAATAAATAAATGAATGAGTGGAACCAAATATGGTGCAATTTATTTTCTTAGCTAAGGTCATGAGTCAAGGTTTCTTTAGAGGGTGAATCCCTCGTACCCAAATCAAATGATGTTGGATGGAGGAACTATTTTGGGGGAGATCAAGTTCATTGATGGAGTTGAGGAACAAATGTTTTTGGTACAAGATACTTGGGAGAAAATTCGAGGTGTAGACTCGAGTGCATGTCCAAGATGTGTAGATATTTATGCAGGTCAAATTTATTACCCGATAAGTGGGCAAGTGAGGTCAGTCTCACCTGACGAGTGACCGGGGTTGAAATGAAAAGTATTTTTTGTGTATTTATTTGGTGAGTTTGGGTAGGGGAGTAACTCGAGCATCGTCCAATGATGTTGTAAACAAATATTTGTATATTAGTTTTATAATTGAGGATAAGTATAAGGATTTGGAGGTTATTGCCTTCCACCACATATATTGTGTATACAAATGGAATGTTCTATGATTTATCAGGTTGATGACTTATGATGTACATTTTATCACTAGATGATAATTTCATGTGGTATTTTTTGGTTTGGTTACTTGTAATTCTACTAGAAACATTAACTAAGAACATAATAATTATAACATAGAGTTTTTGTCTAGGTGTTGTACTTGCAAGTTGGTTATGCCATTATAGAGGAAGCATGTTGGTGACACATGCTAAAAGGTAATGATTCACCTTAAATCATATTAATACTCTAGGGGAATGAAAATAATCGTCTAGTCCTTATGGCTTCTAAACCTAAAATATAACTAAAAAAATATAATTTTTATGCCTTAACTGGTTTGATGCAGACGTGGGCTTAATTCCAATATATACATACCTCGGTAAAATTAAACAGAACCACCACACAAGTGTATTATAATACAAAATAGCCAAGTGGAAGGGTTTCTATTATGTAACAAAACCACCAAATGTAATATTTGATAATATACATATATATGCCAAATGGGAAGGGAAATACCTTAATATCAAAATCCATTGAGTCCAAGTCTTATAACCACTCACACACACACACAACCATCAACATGGCCTAGAAATATTAGGGAAATAGAGTCTGGGAATGAAATATCTCCAACACTTGATAGACGAAAGACTATCTCCTTCATAGTTGTTCTGATCACTCTATTCCTTTTAAGTTTAATCCCTATCTGTTCTATTGCAATAAAATTATCCTGTAACCTTTTGATAATTTTAATCTCATGTTAGAAATACTAAGAGGGTGGTCGGGGGGTGAATCAATATTTCATTCCCAAAATTATAATTAAATTATGCTTTCAATTCGCAATTACCCTTAAAGCACTAATTCAGTTAGTATATCACAGTGTTATATATAACTCATTTAATAAACAATAAGTAGAATCAAGAATAAAAAATGTAAATCATAAAGTACATTAATACCTCAAACACATATGGACACTGAGATTATAGGTGGAAACCCAATGTGGGAGAAAAATATCATTGCTATTATTTTGTCTTCTTTTATTATAATGAAAAATAATTCATTACATCATGGTCTTGTACTAGCGTAGACTCTTTCTAGCATGCAGGCTCCTATCGCCACTCGTTCTCCAACACCCACTAGAAGGGAGCTTCAATTCCCTAATCACGTTCACTAGCTCCTACCAGAAGGAGGATCCTACCTCCTCATTGAAGGCTCCAACCCTTAGCACCCAAAAAAACATGTAGGCCACATTTCATTTATTTTCAAACTGGACCCACATCTTGTAATAATATCAAATCAAGACACCAAAACCAAATTCTAAATATCACTAAATCATCACTGAATATCAAAACTAAATACCAATCCCTAAGTCCATGACTCACTGAATTCCAAGCCAATACATAATTATTCAAGAAAATCAATATATACGTTCCAAACTAAATACCAACTGAAGAAAACTGGTCACTAATATCAATATTCTACTCATCAAACCAATTCAATATCTATGTCTGAAAATACTTCTCAATAAGACATCAAATTTATAACTAATCATGTCGTCAATCAACAACATAAACCCCAACAAGTGCTAGTTCCTCAATGTACCATGCAACATAGGAAAAGGATGAGCATCATCTTATATGTTAAGCCAAAATGTAACATTATCACATCAATAAACACTTAATGATGCCCAATCTATCTAATACTTGAATATAGAAATATTGAAAACTCCTTCAACTATGTATCAAATGCTAAGCCATACTCTAGCCAACAAGCTCAATAAGACATCATTTAAAACAGTAAGAAATTACTTCATCATTTAAACATTCATCAAATTTGTCATAGACCATCATTAGTGCCTACCTATCTCTGAGGATATAACAAAACATGAATTTAAAATATCACTACATACTTTCATTTTCAACCATACAAGTTTCTATCATATAGATATATCATTATCTAACCCCTATAAATTTTATTATCTAACCCCTATACATCATTACAAAGTACCATTCAAGTTGTCATTACAAATCTAGATCCAGACTGTCAAATCATGTTAGCTCTGTTAGGTGTCAAGGATACCAATCAACCTCTGAAATATCAAAGAACATACAATCTCAAAGAGAAACAATCTAATTTATATTCAAATGTTTAAAATTAGGAAGGGAAACTAAAAGGTCTCTTTGTCACAATGGTTAAGAGAATAAGTCACAACACTGAACCATGAGATACTTACATAATATCAAAACCAATCACTAAAAAGTCCACTGTATATTTAACCAAGATAACAAACACATTAATTAGTCTCTACATGGAAATCAAGTATCTTTGAATACTATATGCAAACTACCATTTAGGTCTCGACACAATATGTAGAAAAAATTCTCTACAAACACAAAGACATAAAAACATCCACCTAAGGAACTAAGCAAGATAGTTTCACTGTCAAGGTTCACTGCAATTTATAACTACTTCTGCCATTGGAAATAACATTTTTAATCCCTGCATATACACTCTTTTCATAAGGAGCAACATTTTATCATTATCTATGCATATATATATTTGCATAATAATAAGAATCGAAGCAAAAAAATTCTACTTTAGAGGAATCAAAGGCAAATCTACCAATTATTCTAACACTCCTTAAGTCGAAACATGTTATAATTTTATTTCCATAAGAAAACCTTTGTAATATATATGTTAAGATATGTAAACTAAAAACCCATAAAAACACAATAAAATAATGACATTTCCATACTTCTGTTAGGGGCAGTGAACATAGCTTCTACATTCATAATTAATGGCAGGTCCTTACATATTTCTCTGTCACTAAAAAGGGAATCATAATATTTTGTCTTGCATATAGTATTCAGTCTCCAATATCTTTGTGATTGGAACATATATCTCATTTGAAATTCTACCTACTCAAGTACATTCCATATCTACAAAACACATATCGATAAGCATACATAGGATCTGTCAAATAGTGATTCCATTTTTCCCTTCTGATCCAAGGATGTTTTCCACTATTATTCAAAGGTATCCTCATAAGTGAGAGTTTTATTTGTCAATATTTAATACAAAGGATAGTCTTCTACACAGGCCTGGGACTAAGTTAAACTTATACATAGTACCTACTAGTACAAATATCTAGGCAATATTTTTATTTGTTTTCCAACATAATTAAGTAAAGAAACAACTCAGGTGAAGAATCCAACTAATTATGAAAAAACCATTAAATTAATTATCCCGCTACATGTCCAACTATTTATTCTTCTATTCTATGCATACATTGATATTATCCCACAAAGAGTTCTTAAAACATTTCAACAAATCAATAGGTTCACTTATCTTTGTATAAGCAAATAAAACAAGGACAAGCACATTCCACCCAACCAGATGAATTATTATTACAATAGTTCCCCCCAAGCCTTGAGCTTCCCTTCTATCAAGAATCCCAATGAGTATTTAGAATTTTTCCTACTTAGACCCTAGCAACATCCTACTAGTTCAAAGTATATATTGTTTCATTTTCTTGATAAATGTGGAGTTAAGGTAGATCTATGTAGTAGTAGTAGTAATAAATCAAAGGTCGAGATTTATTTAAAAGTACTTATAGCATTTTGTTTAAATTCATTAACTAAGAAAAGGTCATGGTTTTTGAACATGTGGTATTAGTAAGCCATGCTATTGTAACAATTTCTATTTACGCATCAAAGATTTTCATGGTTAAGAATATTAAGTGATTTGATGCTTATTATGGATTGGTTTCTATTGACATTTACATCACTACAATAATCTAATTTATATGACTACAATAATTATAGATTTTCCATAATAAATGACGAAAGGATAAATTAAAATATGAATCTCTCCTTGCAAGGTGTGGGAAACATATAATTTTTTTAATGATAACATGGTTATGTATGAGAAACAAATATTTTTTTTAATTAATTTGAAATGTTCACATACAAGTTGTGAACTTCTCCTAAGTAATAAATCATGAAAGAATGAATTAAAAATGAAATTCTCCTTGTAACTTGTAATATGTTGGAAACACATAAACTTTTTAATTATAAAATGGCTAGGTATGAGAAACACACAACATTATTAAGCTTATTAATTATAAAATGGCCAGGTATGAGAAACAAACAATGTTTTTACTAAATTTGAAATGGTCAAGACAAATGGTGAACTTCTCATGAATTTGAATGTGTCACTCCAAAATTTGAAGTCAATAAGAGTTACCCTGTATTATTATTTTTGGATGAGGCTCTTCTTTTCACCATATAGGCCAAACAAAATGAAATAAATCCATTGCATAATATAATTGGAATATATTTAATAATTGACTTTATTTATGTAAATCAAATTTTGAAATATTCCTAAAATTTAAGATTATATTACATTTAATAATATTAAAATGCTAAAATCCAATACAATCCATGAAGAATGATATTAAAGAAAATGGTTGTTGAAACAAAATGAAATACATCCATTCCATAATATAATTGGAATATATTTTAATATTTGAATTTATTTTGGTAAATCAAATTTTGGAATATTTCTAAAATTTAAGATTATATTACATTTAATAATATCAAAATGCTAAAATCTAATATAATCTAGTAAGAACGATAATAAAGAAAATAATTGGCCATTAAAATGAAATATATCCATTCCATAATATAATTGGAATATATTCTAATAATTGAATTTATTTTTGTAAATAAAATTTTGGAATATTCATAATTTATTTAAGATTATATTACATTTAATAACGATTAAAATTCTAAAATCCAATACAATCTAGTAAGAATGATATTAAAGAAAAGAGTTTCCCAAAAATATGAAATACATCCATTACATAATATAATTGGAATATATTTTAATAACTCAATTTATTTTTGTAAATCAAATTTTAGAATATTCCTATCTAAGATTGTATTACTAATAATATGAGTCTTGATTTAGAGTTCTATCTAACTCTAAATTTATCATGCATGGAGAGAGATCAAATCCTTGAAAGTGTAAATCTTATCTAACATCCTTTGGAAAATCAAAACTACAATAAAATTTGTTTATTATTTCACCTCACACCTTAATTTTGTTATTTCACCTCACACCTTGCCATTGGAGTAAATGTTAATATTTCCATGTACTTTTACTTTTGAGGGTGACTTATATATTATACCTTACCTAGATGTCATGTCACCATTGTAATGTTGCAAGGGGTTATGTATTGAATTAATAAGAGTATGAATCACACTTCACCTTAGTATCTTTATGATTGTTCAAAGTCCGCTTTGCTATTATTCGAAAAAGGATCATTCATATATATATATATATACCTAAATTTCCAATGAATTAAAATTCACGCTAGTGTATATATATTTGCAATCCAACAAACTCAAGGGTTTGAGAGTTAGATATGTGCATGTGCGCTAACATGTATATATATATATATATATATACACACACACTAGCGTGAATTTTAATTCATTGGAAATTTAGGTAAACTGATAAAATGTGGGTCAAGGGCATGGAACTTTCTCGATTCCCCAATCCGTGATAGAAAGTCATCATGATCCGCATCGAGATCGACGACTATCTGATTAGGTCTCTAATCAGATGGAAAATGAGTGGTTAGGGTAACTACTCCCCTAAAAACTAAAATGGATAACCTACTTGTTGCATAATTGAAATGGGTAAGGGCTTGTTAACCAATTTATTTATTTGTTATATCGCTTTTATACCAAATTTTGATAAATCAAGTAATTTCAGTTATCCTTTTACATATGTGGATCAGTGCACTTAGCAGCGAGATCATGTTGCTCGCTTTGAAAGGTAATGGATTTCTTCATAGGGTTTTCTCTTTTCGTTTCCATTTAGTTTTGATGGTATTTTCCTATAGCGTTCAGATAAAATATTTTTTCTTGTATAATCTCAATTTTCAGGACTTTATTATAGTCAAGGGTTGTTTCGTAACAAATCTCTTTTTTCTTCATACTAATGAATGGATTTTCTTTCACTCGCTAAGAGCTCTGTTTTGTTTCGTAATAGATCTCTTTTTTATTCATAATAATCAATGAATTTTCATTCACTCGCTAATAGCTTTATTTTATATTTTTGTTGATTATTTTCACAGGTATGGAATTCCCTTGAGAAAGGCATGTTTTTAGAGTCCTTCTTATAATCCTAGTTCTCTATCAGTTGGAAGCTAAGACTAATCTTGGCTACTCTGAACAAGTGGCCTAGAGCTAATCTACTTCACCGGTTTTATTGCACAGTAAATTTCTGTCTTTTCTTTACACACAAACTACACATATTTGACATAATAAAAACTTATATACATGAGACAAAAAATTTCATTGAAAAACACTAATTCAGGTACTTATCTCTAATCAATAGCCTAATCCAGCTACAAAGTTATTGGATAGGGAGTGGTCCACCCAACCAAAGAGTGGTTTCCATTTGCACAAAAATACTCCAGGGAGCCCTTTTCTCCAGAGAATAGTAGCTTGAAATACTTTACCAACATAGCCCATGAACTCGGACTATTTTAGGGATTCCACTCTCCATGCACAAGAATGTCATAACAACCTTCAACCACCTTCTGTTTTTAGATGGCTTAAATCTTCAACTCCTCTTTTGGACATCCTCCAACCACTTAGCAAGTCTCCAAGATTGCCTCAATTTTTCTTCCCTCTCACCCTATTGGATCCCTTATCCCATAAAAAATGATTTATCTCTAGAAAGAAAAACAAATTTCTCCTAACTATCTGGTAAATGAAACTCTCTTTTAGAACTTTTTCCCATAGTTTTATAGTTTTCCATAACTTGTATTCTATAAAAACAAATTCAAATAATTAAAATAACATGTATGTTTTACCATCCATTCTAGTGCTTTATCTTGCTCACAATTTCAGTCATTTGTGGTAAACCAAAAACATTTAAAACTTTACTAGGGATGTTACACCTTCTTATTGGAGTGTAGAATTTGAGGAAGGGTTTTCACATCAAGGGATTTTATCCCCTCTCATGACATATCTAGAGTTATATGGATTCAATTACTTTTCTTGACATGACCATATCATTCACTTCTTTAATTTAGTTTTTTTGTTTTCCTTGAATGACTTTGTACATATGTGTTTGGATGCTTTGAGTGGTCTATGTGATTGTGTGTTTGAATTTGGATGGTAATGCTTGTGAATGTTACAGTTGTTGTGTTATATTTATGTATGTGTATGTAATTGTCTCTTAGTAGTTAGTTGATGATGAAGAAGGGATACTTATGTTATATTTATGTATTTTTATATAATTGTGTTTTAGTAATTAGTTGGTGATTAATAAGGGAGAAAATATTGTCAATAGTTTGGAGAACTATTTATATTGCACATATATTTCATTTAATTTTAGGTATCACAACTTTTGAAAATTAAATAATTCTTAATAGTGCCCCTCCATGTTCTACTAAATATATCTTTAAGAGTAGTTTTAATAAATTACTACATCAATATTACTCTCTAAATAATTTATTTCTTTGCTAATGTTTGAAATAATTTATAGTTTGTTTTGAAAAGTCAGGAAATAATGTATTTTTGAGTTTTTCTAACGAGTGGCCAAATTTACAAAAAATTTACATTACTTGTTTCTCTAAACAATTATCACATCTCTCATTTCTATATAGCTTAAAAATGGATCTTGAATAACATTTTTATGAAAAAATTTGAGAGACTATTTGTTTTGTATGTTTATAAATATATCTCTTCTCTAATAAATATTTTGAATACATTGTTGTACGCAATTATCTATTAGTAATTTTGAATATATGTAATTGTCTTTTAGTAATTAGTTGGTGATGAAGAAGGGAGACTATCTTTTTAAGAATTAATTTACACTTTATATGAGGATTGATTCTTCACATGTATTTTATTTAATTCTAGGTATCATTACTTTCTACAACTAATTAATTCTCAATGGTGTCCCTCAAGATATTATTGAATATATATTGAAAAGTATTTTTAATAATTTATAGCCTCAAGATTACTCTTGAAATAATTTGTTTCTTTGAGAATGTTTGAAATGATTTATTTCCTTCAAGAACATTATGATGATTTTTTTTAATCTATAATCTATTTTGCAAATTCAAGAAATAACAAATTTTTTTTAAATGAGTGGTTGAGCTTATAAATTATCTAAATTATCAAATATCTATTTTTTATACATGTTAAAGATGGATATTGAATTATTGGACACAACAATGATTAAACAAGAAAGAAATGTATAAAACTGAATTGAAAACGAAACACGCACATACAAGTAAACACAACAAAGTTACACAGTAAAACCTGGACAATGTGCCAAGGAAACCTCCGTGGGGCAAGGGATTGGAAATATATTAATCAAGAAATTATTCTCCTTCGTTACAAGCCTCTCAGGCCATCCCAATTAATATGGTCTACTTCGTTACATAACTCTTGCTAGTTATACAACTCACTAACATGTAATAACTAAATTTTCCCATAATTACATTAATTACTTAATTTGTTGTCACATTTAACCAAAATCCACCTTGAAAGTTTTTTTCCTAATCCCTTGCACATGCTCATTCATCATCTCTTCTACAAACCAAGAGAAGCCATAAACCATCACAACTTCTCTACTCTAACTCGCTTCGTGAATATGTCTGCACGATTCTCCTATGTATGGACCTTCTTGAGAACGAATTTGCCATCAATCACATGTCTCACAAACTGATACCTTACATCAATGCACTTTGTCTTGTTGTGATAATCTATATTTGTATCCAGACTTATAGCACTTTGAAGATCACAGAACACATTCACTTTCTCTTGCATCCTTCCAATCTCATCAAGCAGACCTTTTTACTAGATTGCCTCTTTATAGGTATTTGAAGCAGTTATATACTATGGTTTAGTAGTGGACAAAGCAATTTCCTTTTGAAGCTTTGACACTTAAATGATTGCTCCACCTGCAAGAGTAAAAACATAACGTGCAATAGACCTCCTTTTGTCTAAATCACCTACATAATAAACATCCACATATTCGTAGACTGATCCTGCACGCCCATTAAAGATGATTCAATTGTCACTTGTGCCTCTCAAATACTGAAGCACACATTTCACTGCTCGCCAAGGTTCTTACCCCGGGTTTTCCATGAACTTGCTAACAACTCCATTTTCATGTGAAATGTGAGGTCTTGCAGATACCATTGCATACATTAATTTTCCCACTGCATTTGCATATGGTACATGATAAATATACTTCTTTTCTTCATCAGTTCTAGGATTGAAAACCAAAGAAAGCTTCAAATGGGAAGCTAATGGAAAATTAATAGGTTTCACATTGTTTGTACCAAAATTTTCAAGTACTTTCTCCACATACTTTTGCTATGATAACCAAATCTTACCATTCTTCATGTCTATGTGTATGTCCATGCCCAAGATATGTTTTTCCACTCCAAGGTCCTTCATGTCAATATTCCTAGAGAGTTGAGACTTTAACCTATTGATTTCTTCCATGTTTTTTCTTGCAATAAGAATATTGTCAACATACAAAAACAAGATAATGCATATTCTATTGAAACTTTTGAGGTATACACAATTATCATACTCACTTTTTATAAATTTATGGCTCACCATGAAGGAGTTAAACTTCTTGTACCATTGCCTCGGCGACTGCCTAAGGCCATACAATGATTTCCTTAGATTGCAAACTAATCTTGTGTTGCAACCTTATACAAAACCTTTTGGATGTTCCATATATATCTCTTCATCCAAATAACCATGAAGAAAATTTGTTTTAACATTCAACTGTTTTAACTCAAGGTCAAGTAATGCAATTAGTGCTAACACAGTATGAATAGAAACAAGTTTCATGACTCGTGAAAAAATCTCATGAAAATCAATACCTTGAACCTGAGAATACCCTTTTGCAACCAACCTTTCCTTATACCTTTCAATACTTCTATCAACTTTATGTTTCAATTTGAAGACCCATTTGCATCCAAAAACACTTCTCCCTTTAGAAAGTTCTATAAGATCATAGGTGTTTTTCTTGGCTAAGGAATCCATTTCTTCTTCCATAGCCTTCTTCCATTTTTTTCTGGTTCGCATCATCCACTACTTCCTGATTACAAGAAGGTTCCCCATCTTTAGTAATCAATGCAAAAGATGAAGAAAAATATTCATACCTTTTGGGTGTTATTCTTTCCCTTGCGGACCTTCTTAGAGTGACTAGTTGTTGAATTGCTTTTGGAACTTCTACAGTTTCCTATGGTTCTTTTTCTTCACTTTTTTCTTCAAAATTCTCTCCTTTTTGAATTTTTGGAAAAAGTTTTAGCCTCCAACTAAATTTGTTGATTTAGTGGTACTTGTTCCTGTTTAAATTTTCCAACATCTGATTATAATAGAGAATATTCATCAAATGTTACATCTCTACTAATGATATCTTCCATGAAGAAGGATCCCACAACGTGTATCCTTTCACTACATAATCATACCGAACAAAGACATACAATTTTGATATTGGATCTAACTTTGAGCGTTGATTCCTAGGAATAAGAGCATAGGCATCACAATCAAAAAACTTTAAATGTGAATAATCACAAGATTGACCCAACCAAACTTCTTCCAAAATTTCATAATTTATGGCAAAAAAAGGTGATCTATTAACTAAATAAAAAGCAGTATGTTGTTATAACATCCCTCACCGAGCTGGGAAGTCTAATGATAAGGAGCTTCATTCTTCAAAACAAATACAACAAGGACTGTATAGATTGTCACATCCCCTTTTTCACCTATCGGAACCCTTACGAGGGCTAAAAATCCACCTTTTTGCTTTGAAAACGCTCATTTTAACATATCGGGCCTCTAAGCGCCTTTCGGCTTAAGCCCTTAGCCCCCATTTCTCATATGACACCACTCTATGTCCGACGGATAAAAGTCCTTAAGTCTTCTTCGGCCATCGGACTTCGCTGGTTCCAAATCCACTCAGTTTCTCTTTTGTTTCATCGCCGAGGTTCATCATTGCCGAAGAGATCCTGACCATTGATCTTAGCTGATCCAACGGCCATCGCGTGTTCCGTTTCCGCCTGTTGGTTATCGCATCGCTCATCGCCACCCTAACATTCGTTATTCATCGAATTCCTTTTTCCGCCGATGTGAAAAACCCCGATGCAATCCCACCGTTGATCTCCGCAGATCCAATGGTCATCGCTTATTGCACATTGCCCATCCATCGCACATCGCACATCGCAGTACTCCATGTTCCTCTTACTTTTTTCTGCCAATGTGCGAAACGCCGATACAATCCCGACCGTTGATCTCCTCCTGGATCCAACGGTCATCGTTCCATCGTGCTTCGCCCCTCCATTGCGCATCGCACTTCACATCATTCAAAGTTCTTGTTCCCAAATTCTTTTCCGCCGATATGACAATCTTCTGAGATCATCTCCACCGTTGATCTCGTCCCCGATCCAATGGCTCTCACGCCATCGCATTATCGCTTTCGTCCCGTCCAAGCCCCTTCTACCTGTTGTTCTCCGAAACTATCCAAGCTGTCGATCCTCCTGATCGGACGGTCATTGCTTCATCGCCGCATTTTCCTTTCACCCTTCCCCTCACACCATTCATGCTTTTGTGCGATTCTATGATGCGTCCCCCACCGTCTGATTAACCTGAATCTACGGTGCAGGATCACTGTGGGGGCACCCGACCAAAGTGGCCCATACTCCCCAGTGCCCCCGCATTTGACTCATTTGACTGCGGAAGATCTTCATCCAACGGTCCATATTCATTGCGGAGACACCCGACCCGCAAACCCGTCTGTACCCTCCATCCCCCCGCAGTTGATCTCCGTCGTTGATTTGTCGCAGATCCAATGGTTCTCGCTCCATCGGGTCTTTGTTTTTTCCCCGACCCCTCATCCACCATTCTAAATCTTCATCATTGATCAAATCCGATCGGACGATCCTCGCTTCTTCGGTGCATCGCACATCGCAATCACTCCCCCCACATCTCTTCCTCTCGTCTGTCTGGATTCCCGATGTGCATGGCCTTGATTCAATCACAACCATCCATTTCTCTAGATCCGACAGCCATCAGCTCTCCTCCCATATAATCTCACTGGTCCCATCCAATCACGTTGGGATTTTCATCGTGCTTCTGTTCAATCTCCACCATTTTTTTCCCCAAATCGAACGGCTCCCGCTCATTTTCGCATCCATTTCACAACATCTCCCCAACACGCAACTCCGACGTGAAATGGGTGGTTTTTGTGAGGACACGTGTCGTGTGCCTCCAGCTCGATACCGCTTACCACTCAGCCCCAATGCGAAAACCACTCGCGGTTTTCCGCGAAACCGCCCATCATATTTTTGCGCCATATTTTGATTTAAACCCTGGTTTTTGCCTCTACCATGGTTTTACCTTCCATTGTTGCATTTGCACTTCCTCTGCATCGCTCCATAACCCCTCGCTGAGCCATTTGAAGCAGTCAAACCATAAACGCAGGATTTATTTAACTAGTTTGCGGTATGTGTAGGTTTTCATGGCATTTTAAGTATGCAGGCCATCTCATAGCCAATTACAGTGGCTCGAGGTCGAGGATGACAATCCTCCATGCCCAGGAAGCAAAGAAAAAAGATGAAGAGGGTCAATTCCACGTCCAAGTCAATGGCCATTCTACAGGAATCTCCATCGCAGAAGGCCAACTCATACATTACTAGCAGTATGACATTCTCCAGCACAGAAGGCCAGTCCTTCCCACGAATAACGGTATTTCCTGCACCAGCAGCAGCAGTGGCTCCACCTCATCAAACATCAATGATCATTCATGACTAGGCCTGTTTGGCCTTTTTACCTTATGTTTTCTTTACTTTGTCATTTCGGGTGAAATCTTTAGTTCACTCTTGCAGTTTTTACTTTCAGTTTAGTCAATTGTTACATTTCAGTTAGAAACGACTTTAGGCCTGCGTTGTAAGATGATGAGAGGAAGCTTTTCCTCATCATCAGTTCTGTTTTTGATTTAGACCTGAAAAAGCATACAAGCACGCGGGGAAGATATTTTCCCAAAATATCTTCTCACGCATAGGAATCAGAGGTTATAAAAACAGGAAGAAAACACTGACAAAAGGTTCCGGATTTTCCAAAGGACTCACTAGCTTGAGTATTTTGTATGTGTTTTGTATGAACTTTGATAGTGGATGTTTGAAGATCTCGTAGGGACTCAGTAATAAGAAGTTTTGCTGGAATTGGGGATTCCACTCTGGATGATTCACAATTTGTAACTCTTCTCCATGTTTTTTAATATAAATGTTCATTTCGTATCCCTCTACATTTCTTATATCTAATGCTCTGGAATGCAAGTGCTCTCATGTTTAAGTGTGAATTTATCATTACATATACTCATATTTACTCATCTATAGTGCTTTAAATATAGCTCAGGCAGGATACTTTGTTTCATTTTCTATATCTTCCACCTTTATTCCGATTTTAACTACAATGGATTCTTATCTTTGAACGAGCCCAGATATATGGATTCTTGTCTTTGAATAAGCCTGGTTATAGTTAATATCTTACTCCATCTTCTGCCATAGTCATCGCCCACATATAACTTGATAGCTGTGTGTTCATTTTAGAAGTCGGCCCCCTTTTACAGCATTCTGTTTTAAAGCTGTCTGATACATTTACTTATTGCAGTTTGTACTCAGTTTCTGCAGTTTTCTTAGTTGTTGTGTTTAGATTTGGGGTCTTGGTTCCACCTTGATTAAAACCATTCATCTGAGTGATAATAGCATGAGAGCCTAACATTATCAACTGCAATCAGTTGAGTCATATGCTCCTTGTATTTAAGATGTCCTAGGCACTAGTCTTTATACAACTCAAGGCTGTCTGTAGGAGTTACAACATCTTTCTGGCGCCATTGTCGGGGAAATAATGTCAAGAACTAAATCCCTAGGCCTCGACAAATATTCATCCACCCTTCACAATAGGTGAGCAGGAAGGGTTGGGAGTTGTAGATCCCTCACCTTGGTGACTCCACTTTCATTTAAAAGATAAATCTATTTGCATTCCTGGCTTCCCAAAATCCACACCTGAGGTCAAATACATCCTAGTTGATAACACCTTCAGTGTCTGATCCAGAGAAGATTTTGCACAAAAGAGGTTGGAGAGAAAGACAATAAGCTTATACAGATATTTCCAGATTCTCCCTGGAAGACTCTCCATCCTCATCTTAATTAGCTCAAGATCAAAGCCCTGATTCTACTGCAAGAACCCTTGATTATACTTCTGATAGCCCCTCCCTGGAAAATATTGAAGTAAAAGATGAGGCTGAATCTATAGAAACCACGAGCTTCTTTCTGCATCCCACTCCCAAAGTCAAAGAAGTTAAAGAAGTCATAGAGGTTTTCGTTGGTCATATTCCATCATTTCAATCAGCCCCTCAAGCCTCTGTTCAATATATCCCCATTGTCATACATACATCTCTTCCACCACCTCCTATTACACATCAAAATCTCCCGCCACTTCCACAACCTCTAATGGCTGTTCCTGGCTTCCTACTGAACAAATATGCCCCCTCTAGCATTGCCTCAGATCCTGAACGACATGCCTCAGTGTTATTTAAAGATCCTACCTCGTTTCAATGGAGAAAATGATACTGAAGCTCAGAAACACCTGGAAGTTTTCTGCGCCTTTGCAGAAAATTTCAATGTTGAACATTTGGAGGTGGTGTTGATATTGTTTTTCCAGTCTCTAGATGGAGAGGCCAGAAAATGGTTCAAGACCTTGGGGGACTGCTCCATTAATAACTGGGAGGAAATGGAAAACGCCTTCATCAAAAAATGGGGAAAGAAGAAGGACCACGTATATTGTCTTACAGAATTCAACGCACTTAGAAAGAGACATAATGAAGATGTGTCTGAATTCATCAAGAGGTTTAATAAATTATATACCAGTCTCCCAGCCGAAATGAAGCCTCACTAGACCACTGCTAAAGTGGTGTTTGTAGCAGCCTTTGAGTCAGAATTCAGATTCTTTTTAAGAGAAAGAAAGTCTACTACTCTGGATGAAGCCCAGACTGATGCATTGGAAGTGGAAGCCAACTTTGATTTTACAGGTAAATCAAAAGGGAGGTTAGATCATGATGCTAGACATAGAGGGAAAGAAGAAGCATCTACCTCAAGTCAAGATAGAGAGGTAGCAGATTACAAAATCGAGGATATGAATAAAATGATCAAGAACCTTTCGAGCAAGTTGGTGAAGCTTGAGCTTGAAACAAATAATTCCTCCTCAAGGCCACCTCAAGCTGCTCCGAACAGGGGTTATAACCCCCAATACAGAAAGCCTCCTTTGCAAATATTACAAAGAGATCGGAAGGAGAAACAGGATTGGCCCTACCGAAGACATCCCCGATGGGCAAGATGATCAATATCTTGCTTACTCAAATGGTGATGAATTTGAGTCTTCTTTGCAAGAAAGTGAAGGAGTGGACCTTTCCTTGCAAGAAGAAGAAGAAAAAACAAGCGCTGTTGGAGATCCAGAGATCGATGATTACTGTAAACAATTTGTAGATTTCATGCAAGCACAGTTTCATAGAAAATATGATCTTAGGTCCTCTAGAAAGAGAACCCGCACACAAGAACAAGAAGAAGAGATGCCTAAGAAGGAGACAGTTGTTCAGAAAGTCAGAGATAAAGGTAAGAGACCTATAACTAAACCTTTAAATTCTAATGATTCCATTCCTTCCTCTTCTAAGTTGGCCTCTAATCTAAATGAAAATGTTAAACCTATTCCGAAGGAAGAAAAACCTCCAGCCGAGAGTAAAAAGCCAAAGGAAAGTCTCATAGAGAAGTCTCCCTCTGCTTTTAATCTTCAAAAAGAACTAGAAAAAGTTAAAATCCCAGTCCCCCTAACTGAACTCCTGAAACAGCCAGTCTACCAGTCTCAGGTGTCTTCTTTCATGCTGCCTCAAGGAGCTGCTCCAATCTCAGATAGTTTAAACCTCCAAGAAGAAAGGCCCATGGTTGTGTTTGGTCCCCATGTTGAGGAACTAGATTCTTCAACTCCCCCTTTCTATGTCTCCTTAGTAATTCATGACCTGTTATTGCATAACTGTATGCTGGATTCTAGAGCATCTCATAACTTCCTGCCCCTGGCAGTGATGGAACAATTGGGGCTGCAGATCACTTGCCCATATAAATATCTCTACTCTTCTAATTCTAAAAGAGTCAAATGTTTGGGGATGATCAAGGATTTGGTGGTAAATCTAGCCCAAATCCCAGCTAAGAGCGTGGTAATGGACATAGTAGTGGCTGACATCCCAGCTCGGTTTGGGATTCTGTTATCAAGATCATGGGGTACAAAAATCGGAGGATCTATAAAGCTAGACCTAACCTATGCGACCATCCCTGTGTTTGGAGGCTAAGAAAGGATATTATACCAGGAAACAAGGTTTGTGAAGATGGTCACTAAAGCTGATAATTCAGTAAATTCACCGGTGTACAGCAAAGAGGGTGAGTTTTCTTGTCTAATGCTTGAGGAAGACCAAGATTACTTGCAGGAGCCATCTTTTTGTCAAGTAAAGACCGAGCAGTATTCAAGTAATGAAGAATGTGGGATTTGGACCTTTCACTTTGACGGAGCCAACTCATAGGAAGGGAATGGAGCTGGGATTCTCCTTATCTCCCCTACTGGACAATTGGTCCCATTATCTTTCAAATTGGAGTATGAAGCCATGAACAATGTGGCTGAATACGAAGCCTTGATTCCAGGTCTACAAACAACAAAGAACATGAATATTCAAAGCTTAAAGGTTTTGGGAGATTTAGAACTGGTGGTGAGACAAGTAAGAAATCAATGTCAAGCTAAGCACCCATGACTGAGGGCTTACAGAAATGAGGTATGGGACCTGGTAGAGAATTTCTTCTTAGCATTCAATATTCAATTCATGCCAAGAGACCAGAACAGAATGGCAGACTCTCTCGCAGTAGCTGCAAGCACTTTTCGACCTCCTTAGAACCCCCTCTTGAGGTATGAAATAGAGGTTCGCTACTGTCCTTCCATTCTTGACAATGCCAAACACTGGCAAGTGTTTGAAGATGAAGAGCAAGTGAAAAGATTCATGGAGACTGTTGGGGAATTCTCCAATATGGACATAGATGTTGGCGAAGAGGAGACTGAGGACCTTCCTCAGAATAAATGGCAGGATACCATGGCCGGGCACAAGGTGTTACAGCTCAAAGGAAATGTAATACCCAGAGGACTGGTCCCCTTGGAGAGGCTGTTCGATAAGAATGATGTCCCAATACGGCCAAGTAAGGTTTTTGAAGAAAATCGGGTGGATGACCTTAACCTTGGCACTAAGGCTGATCCCAAGCTTGTGAAATTGTCTAATAAGGTACCTGAAGAATAAAAAGAGCAATATCGGAAGCTATTTCAGACATATAAAGACGTATTTGCCTGGTCCTATCAAGATTTTAAGACCTTTGATATTAGCATTATCCAGCACAAGATTCCATTAAAAGGATATGCTAAGCCACACAAACAGAAATTAAGACAGATTAATCCTCTACTCCTTCCTTCCATAGAAAAGGAAATCAAGAAACTGTTGAAGGCTAAGATTATTGTGCCATTAAGATATTCTGAATGGGTGGCCAACTTGGTCCCAGTCCGAAAGAATAATGGGGAAATAAGATTATGTGTTGACTTTCGGAACTTGAATAGAGCATCACTAAAAGACAATTATCCATTGCCCAAGATGGACCATATATTGCAAAAGGTGGTAGGATCTTCACGAATGTCGATGATGGATGGCTTTTCTGGGTAAAATCAAGTAGCAGTGCTTCCGGAGGACCAAAAGAAAACTACATTCACCACTCCTTGGGGAATTTTTATGTATGCTCGAATGCCATTTGGATTGATCAATGTGGGGGCTACATTTAAAAGGGCCATGGACATTGCTTTTATGGGGGAACAAGACAAATTCGTGGTGGTCTACCTGGTCGACATCACAGTCTTCTCAAAGGATGATGCCGAACATATAGAGCATTTGCACAGAACCTTTGACAAGTGCCGCAGGTATGGATTTTCTTTAAACCCTCAAAAATATCTGTTTGCTTTAGAAGAGGGTAAACTGTTGGGGCATATTGTAACAAAGGAAAGGGTAAAAATTGACCCGAAGAGGGTAGAAGTCATAAATGGTATATCCTTGCCCAGAAACAAGAAAGAGGTCCAAGTTTTTTTTGGAAGTATCAACTTCTTGAGAAGATTCATACTGAACTATGCAGAGATAGTCCGGTACATAATTGAGATGCTGAAGAAGGATAATGAAGTAAAATGGATTATTGAGTCACGAGAATCTTTTAACAGAATTAAAAATGCTTTCGCAAAAGCCCCAGTATTGGCAGAATTGGATTATGCGAAACCCTTCATGATCTTTTCGTTTGCATCTCTCCACACTGTCGTAGTAGTATTATTGTAGAAGAACGAGGAGGGGCATGAAAAACCTATCGCCTTCTTCAGTCAAGTGCTCCGCGACACGAAGCTAAAATATAACATCCTGGAGAAACAAGCTTATGCCTTGGTCAAATCCCTGAAGGCCTTTTGGATGTATGTATTGCAGTCAGCTATAACTGCATTCATACCCACAACGACTGTAAAAGACATCTTGATTCAGGGAGATAGTGAAGGAAAGAGAGGCAAATGGATAGCCAAGATACAGGAGTATGAGTTGGAGATACTCCCTACTAAGCTAATAAAGGGATAGGGATTAGCCAAGATCCTTTCCGAATCAAACTGTCAGGCTTTGGGGATAAATTTATCTATGGTAGCTAATGAAGAGTCTGGGAGAGCAGATGAGCAGTGCGGGATAGAAACCGTTACACAAAAGACCCATATGAAGTACCTTCTCAGTCCATGGTACAAGGACACTGTAGAGTACCTCTTGACTCTTAGATGTCCTCCAAGCTGCGAAAAGACAAAGTATAGAACGCTGAGGCTAAAATCTCAGAAGTTCATCATAGAAAATGGCCGTTTGTACTAGAGAGACCCATCGGCATACTAATTTTATGTCTCACAGAAAATGAAGTAGAAGAATTAATGGCAGAGTTCCACGAGGGCATCTGTGGTGGTCATTACAGCTAGAGGGCCACAACACACAAGATTCTGAAAGCAAGATTTTTCTAGCCCAGACTTTTCAGAGATGTTTATGTTCGGGTAAGGTCCTGTGAAAAATGTCAAAAATTTGCTGAAAGGAAGAAGTTCGCACCTTTGCCTATGATCCCAGTACACATAAAATAACCTTTCCAGCAGTGGGGAATTGATTTCATCGACGAAATTCATCCTGCCTCAAGCAGGTAACACAAGTGGATACTAACAACCACCGATTACTTCACTAAATGGGTAGAGGCCGTGCCAGCAAGGAATGCTACAGACACAGTGGTGACCAAGTTTCTGGAAGATAACATTATCTCAAGGCTTGGCTGCCCTGCTAATATTGTCACAGATAATGCTCAGGCTTTTAAGTCTGCCAAATTTATCAGTTTTTTCCAATAGTATAATATTGTATTAGGGCACTCTACTGCATATTATCCATAGGGGAATGGATTGGCATAATCCTCAAACAAAACCTTGGTGAGAGCGCTGAAAAAGGCCATAAATGAAAACCAGAAGAACTGGGATTCTCAACTCAAGTTCGCACTATGGGAAAACATAATCACTAGTAAGAGGTCAACAGGCAAATCCCCATATGAGTTGGTCTATGGTAGAGCAGCAGTTTTCCTGATACAATTGGCCTTACCTGTGGCTAGGTTTATGCAGGATTGTCAAGAGGAGCCAAACGATCTTATCAGAAGGATGAATTAGTCAGTAGAGCTGGAGGAGACTAGAAGTCAAGTAAATCAGAGGTTGAATGAGTACCAAGAGAAAATGAAAGACTTGTTCGACTAGCATGCTAAAGGTAAAGAGATGCAGGTCGGAGATTTGGTGCTAAGATGGGATATAAGAAGGGCTGAGAAAGGAAAGCATGGAAAGTTCGATCCTTTATGGTTCGGACCTTTCAAAATTGCTAAAGAGGGAGGAAACAACACTTTCATATTGGAAAATTTGCAGGGTGATCTGCTCAAAGCCCCTGTGAATGGAAATTCTTAAAACCCTTTTTCCCGTATTGATTCAGGCCGAAAGGTCTTCTGTATGATATTGTATGATATTGTACATTATTGTATTTTATTATGATGTTTTCTGTTTTGATTTTCCATGAAGAAAGAAGAGAAGGCATCAAGGGACTGTATTCGCAAGAAGAAGGCTAACAGATGGTCTGCGGAGTTCTTGACACGTTCGAGGACAAACAGGTCGTCCCCAAGTGGAGCCAATGTTGTTATAACATCCCTCACAAAGCTGGGAAGTCTAACGATAAGGAGCTTCATTCTGCAAAGAAAATACAACAAGGACTGTATAGACTATCACAACCCCTTTTTCACCTATCGGAACCCTTGAGAGGGCTAAAAATCCACCTTTTTGCTTTGAAAGCTCTCATTTTAACATATCAGGCCTCTAAGTGCCTTTCAGCTTAAGCCCTTAGCCCCCATTTCTCATATGACCCCGCTCTATGTCCGATGGATAAAATTCCTTAAGTCTTCTTCGGCCATCGGACTTCGTTGGTTCCCAAATCCACTCAGTTTCTCTTTTGTTTCACCACCGAGGTTCATCATTGCCGATTAGATCCTGACTGTTGATCTCCGCTGATCCAACGACCATCACGCGTTCTGTTTCCGCTTGTCGGTTATCGCATCGCTCATCGCCACCCTAACATTCCTTATTCATCGAATTCCTTTTCTGTCGATGTGCAAAACCCCAGCGCAATCCCAACTGTTGATCTCCGCAGATCCAACGGTCATCGCTTATTGCACATTGCCCATCCATCGCACATCGCAGTACTCCATGTTCCTCTTACTTTTTTTCGCCGATGTGCAAAACGCCGATACAATCCCAACTGTTGGTCTCCTCCCAGATCCAATGGTCATCGCTCCATTGCGCTTCGCCCCTCCATCGCGCATCGCACTTCACATCATTCAAAGTTCTCGTTCCCAAATTCTTTTCCATCGATATGCCGATCTTCCGAGATCATCTCCACCATTGATCTCTTCCCCGATCCAACGGCTCTCGCGCCATCGCATTATCGCTTTCCTCCCGTCCAAGCCCCGTATGCCTGTTGTTCTCCGAAACTATCCAAGCCGTCGATCCTCTTGATGGGACGGTCATCTCTTCATTGTCGCATTCGCCTTTCACCCCTCCCCTTGCACTATTCATGCTTTTGTGCGATTCTGCGATGCGTCCCCCACCGTTTGATTAACCCCAATCTATGGTGCAGGATCACTGCGGGGGCACCCGAACAAAGTGGCCCATACTCCCCAGTGCCCCCGCAGTTGACTCATTTGATTGCGGAAGATCCTCATCCAACAGTCCATATTCACTACGGAGGTAGCCGGCTCGCAAACCTGTCCGTACCCTCCATCCCCTCGCAGTTGATCTCCGCCGTTGATCTCTCACAGATCCAATGGTTCTCGCTCCATCGGGTCTTTGTTTTTTCCCCAACCCCTCATCCACCATTCTAAATCTTCACCGTCGATCAAATCCGATCAGACGATCCTCGCTTCTTTGGCGCATCACACATCGCAATCGCTCTCCCCACATCTCTTCCTCCCATCTGTCTGGATTCTCGATGTGCGCGGCCCCGATTCAATCACAACCATCCATTTCTCCAAATCCGACGACCATCGACTCTCCTACCATATAATCCCGCCGGTCCCACCTAAATGTGTTGGGCTTTTCATCGTGCTTCCGTTCAATCTCCACCGTTTTTTTCCCCAAATCGGACTGCTCCCGCTCATTTTCGCATCCATTTCACAACATCTCCCCAACACACAACTCCAATGCGAAATGGGCGGTTTTTTCGAGGACACGCATCACTCCCTAACACGTATTGCGCCTCTAGTCCGATACCGCTTACCACTTAGCCCCACGCGAAAACCACTTGCGGTTTTCCACGAAACTGCCCATCATATTTCCGCGCCATATTTTGATTTAAACTCTAGTTTTCACCTCCACCATGGTTTTACCTTCCATCGCTGCATTCGCACTTCCTCCACATCGCTCCATAACCCCTCGCTGAGCCATCTGAAGCAGTCAAACCATAAATGCAGGATTTATCTAACTAGTTTGCGGTCTGTGCAGGTTTTCATGGCATTTTGAGTATGCAGGCCATCTCATAGCCAATTACAGTGGCTCGAGGCCGAGGATGATGATCCTCCATGCCCAGGAAGCAGAGAAAAAGATGAAGAGGGTCAATTCCACATCCAAGTCAATGGATCGTGACCATTGGCCATTCTACAGGAATCTCCAACACATAAGGCCAACTCATCCATTACTAGCAGTACTGCATTCTCCAGCACATAAGGCCAATCCTTCCCACGATTAACAGTATTGCCTGCGCCAGTAGCAGCAGTGGCTCCGCCTCATCAAACATCAATGATCATTCATGATTGGGCCTATTTGGCCTTTTTACCTTATGTTCTCTTCACTTTGTCATTTCGGGTGAAATCTTTTGTTCACTCCTGCAGTTTATACTTTCAGTTTAGTCAGTTGTTACATTTCAATTAGAAACGGCTTTAGGCCTGCGTTGTAAGATGATGAGAGGCAGTTTTTCCTCATCATAATTTCTATTTTTGATTTAGACCTAAAACAACATACAAGCACGCGGGGAAGATATTTTCCCAAAATATCTTCTCACGCATAGGAATCAGAGGTTATAAAAACAGGAAGAAAACACTGACAAAAGGTTCGAGATTTTCCAAAGGACTCACTAGCTTGAGTATTTTGTATGTGTTTTGTATGAAATTTGATAGTGGATGTTTTAATATCCTGTAGGGACTCAGTAATAAGAAGTTTTGCCATAATTGGGGATTCCACTCTGGATGATTCACAATTTGTAACTCTTCTCCATGTTTTTTAATACAAATGTTCATTTCGTATCCCTCTACATTACTTGTATCTAATGCTCTGGAATATGAGTGCTCCCATGTTTAAGTGTGAATTTATCATTACAGATACTCATATTTACTCATCTATAGCGCTTTAAATATAGCTCAGGCAGGATACTTTGTTTCATTTTCTATATCTTCCACCTTTCCTCTGATTTTAACTACAGTGGATTCTTATCTTTGAACGAGCCTAGATATATGGATTCTTGTCTTTGAATAAGCCCAGTTATAGTTAATATCTTACTCCATATTTTTCCATAGTCATCGCCCACATATAACTTGATAGCTGTGTGTTCATTTTAGAATTCGACCCCCTTTTGCAGCATTTTGTTTTAAATTTGTCTGATACATTTACTTGTTGTAGTTTGTACTCAGTTTCTGCAGTTTCTTAGTTGTTGTGTTTAGCTTTGGGGTCTTGGTTCCACCTTGATTAAAACCATTCATCTGAGTGATAATAGCATGAGAGCCTAACATTATCAACTGCAATCAGTTGAGTCATATGCTCCTTGTATTTAAGATGTCCTAGGCACTAATATTTATACAACTCAAGGCTGTCTCTAGGAGCTACAACGCAGTAGATATTTCTTATTCCCACAACTCCTTTGGCATGTTAGAGTTGTTGATCATTCTGAGGAGTATAAACAACAACTATATGTCTAACAATCCCTTCATCATTAAAGTACTGTTCAAATTATAAAGAAGTAAATTCACCGCCATTGTCAGTTCTTAAACATTTAGTTGATTTTCATATTTTATTTTCCACCATAGCTTTAAATTGTTTAAAAACATTAAATAGGCCAGCTTTCTTTTTTATCATATAGACCCAAACTTTCCCGGAGAAATCATCAATAAATGTTAAGAAATATAATGCACCTCCATAAGACACAGTAGGAGATGATCCCCAAAGATCAGAACAAACATAGTTCAAAATTTGTTTATTATTATGACTTCCAGTTTTAAATATATGTTTACATTTTTTTCCATACACATAATGTTTACAAAAATGCAACTTCAAGGATTTAAAATTAGGAAGAAACTTGTGGTTCATTAATACCTGAAGACCTTTCTCACTCGTAACCCAGCGGTTGATGCCATAGGCGAGTACCTTCTTCTCCTTTTTTCTGATACAATCACTACCTCACTGACTTGAGTACTTCCTTTGAGTCTATAAATATTTCTGACCTTTTTCTGCGTTCACAACAACCAAGGTTCCTTTTGATACTTTCAACACTCCATTCTGACCTGTAAACTTATAACCATCTGAGTACAATACTCCCAAATAAATAAAATGTTTTCTTAATTCAGGTACATGCATAAAATCATTTAATGTTCTAACTGTGTCATCATACATCTTAATTTTTACATTTCCCATCCCAACAATCTAGTAAGATATATTATTTCCCATAAACACAGAACTGCCATTCACAACTTCATATGAAGTAAACCAATTTCTGTGCGGATACATTTTATGAGAAGCACCAGAGTCTGTTAGGTCCCTATATTACTAGTATAGTCCCTTATTGTTGTTAGTGTGACCCCCTTATTTTTATTGTTGTACCCCTATAACCCCTATATTGTTATTTTTGTGCCCTTACATTATTATTTTTAGGTTGGCTAGGATTATATTATGATCCCATGGTCCCTATATATAGAACGAGGTTTTTTCATTTGTATCATACAAGAATTGTTCATTTATGTAATGTATTGGAGGTTTCCCCTTCGAAGTGGTTGATTTCTAAGGCATTGATCTCTCTTTTTATCTATTTTGGAGCTGGTTTCATAACATTTGGTATCAGAGCTTTGGATTCTAGGGTTTCGCTACTCCAAACAGGTCATCATGGAATTTTCATTATATATTTTTTTTCAACGAAGGTTCAGAAGCTGAAATTTTTACAGAAAGAAGCTGAAATCCTGAGGAACGTCGTGTAAAAATTTCAGATCTTGGTTTGCAATATTTTTGGAGATATGATCTCTGTAAGTTAGGGCTTTTCCAGGCTCCTGAATTTCACCTAAAATAGGTCATCGTGGCATTTGCGCTATAACTTTCTTTCTATGAAGGTAAAAACTATTCATGATAGTCTTAAACACTTTTTGGAACAAAGACTATCTTTAGAAGAGGAGCAAAAATGGGTCACAAATATGTTGGCTTATGACTTTGAAATCATCTACAAAAAAAAGAAGCTAAATGTTGTCGCAGATGCACTCTCAAGAAAGGATGAAGAGGTGGAAGCATTGCTTTGTGCCATTTATATTATCCAACCAGATTGGATAATCGAAGCAAGGGATGAATGGAAGAAGGAAGAAGAAGTGTGGACACATTCAAAAGTTGCAGCAAGATCCTAGTACATTTGGTACATTTAGTTGGAAAAATGATTCCTTATGGTACAAAGATCGCTTATATATTTGCAAGAATTTCCAACTAAAACAAAAGATTCTTTTGGAGTTGCACACTTATCCTTTAGGAGGAAACTCAGGATTTTTAAAAACTTATCCCAGGGTGAAGACAGATTTTTTTTGGGATGGCCTTAAATCTAATATTCAAAAGTTTGTGGCGGGATTTTTAGTTTGCCAACAAAATAAAGTTGAGACAATTAAGACCCCGGGTCTTCTACAACTTTTATCCATTCCAAGTCAACGTTGGGAGGATATTTCAATGGATTTTATCACAGGTTTACCTAAGTTCGAAGGAAATAGTGTCATCATGGTGGTAGTTGATAGACTTACCAAGTATGCACACTTTTGTGCATTATCTCATCCATTTAAAGCAAGTACAGTTGCTACTGCATTTATGAAAACAATTCAAAAGCTACAAGGAAACCAAGAGATTATTGTCAGTAAAAGAGATCCCATTTTTACTGGAAATTTTTGGACAGAATTATTTTCTTGTTTGGGTACTCAACTAGCTCATACCTCATCTTATCATCCTCAATCCGATGGTCAAAATGAGATAGTGAATAAATGTTTGGAATGATATCTTCGTTGTTTTGTATCTGATAAGAAAACACAATGGGTCAAGTGGTTACCTCTCTCTGAATGGTGGTATAACACTTCCTTCCATATTGCTGTAAAAATGACCCCATTTATGGCACTTTATGGATATCATCCACCGTCCATCACATCTTCTTTAAGAGAAAATTCTAAGGTTCAAGCAGTGGAAGATCACATCGAGCATCAATAAGGAGTTCTCCAACTCTTAAAGGATAACCTAAATTTGACACAAAATCGAATGAAAAAACAGGCAGATCAACATCGCAGCGAGATAAGTTTTGATGTAGGAGACTAGGTATTTTTATGACTACAAGCATACAAAAAATTGTCCGTCAAGCAAGCTAAGAAGGATAATAAATTATCGCCAAAGTGCTATGGTCCTTACAAGGTGTTGCAAAAGATTGGTACTATGGCATACAAATTGGAGCTTCCTACTTCTTTGCAAGTGCATCCAATTTTCCATGTTTCATGCTTAAAGAAGGTTATAGGTGACAAAATTCCAATTCAAACAATATTGCCAGAACTTGATGAGGAAGGAAAAATCATATTGGAACCTGAAGCAGCCACGGAAACAAGAACTCGACAGCTATGAAATCGATCAATTTCAGAGTATCTCATCAAATGGAAGAACTTACCCACTAAAGATTCTACATGGGAGGATGAGAATTTTATACAAAAGAATCCGGAGCTACTCAAGTGTTGAGGACAACACTTTTTTGAATGAGAGGGGCATGTTAGGTCAATATATTACTAGTATAGTCCCTCATTGTTGTTAGTGTAACCCCCTTATTGTTATTGTTGTACCCCTATAACCCCAATATTGTTATTATTGTTAGGTCGGCTAGGATTATATTGTGATCCCATGGACTCCTATTTATAGAACGAGGTTTTTTCATTTATATCATCCAAGAATTGTTCATTTATGTAATGTATTGGAGGTTTCCCCCTCGAAGTGGCTGATTTCTAAGGCATTGATCTCTCTTTTCATCTATTTTGGAGTTGGTTTCATAACAGAGTCTAATAACCATTTTTCAAAATTTTCAGAGATATTACAAAGAGGTAAAGCTTCATCTACTATTTCTACTTCAACAAAGAAAACTTCGTCAACTGTACCTAAATCAACTTGATTTGCTTCCTTCTTCTAATTACAGACTCCTTCCATTTCCAACATTATTTCTTTAGGTGTCCAATTTTGTTCTAGTATTAGAATTTAGCGTTACACTTCTTGCCATTTGATTTTGATCTGGAAGAACCCATTGATTTCTCCCATCTTTCCTTTGGTTGGCCTCTGGATACCATGGCTTTTGGTGCAGATGTTTTGATACTGGATTTCCTCTGTACTTCTTCAGATAACATAGCTCCCACAACTGATTCAAATTTCAAAGAATCCACAGTGCTTAAATTGATTGAAGTTACGAACAAGGTTATAACTTTGACTTCTTCCTGAATTTTGGCTTCCATATTTGACAATTAGAAAATAAGCGTATTAAAAAAATTAAATGTTCTACAATTTTTGTACCCTCCATCCCAAGACTGTACAATTGTCTTTTCAAACAAATTCTATTGGTTAAAAATTTGGTCATATACAATGTTTCCAATTTTTCCCCCAAACCCGCAGTTGTACTCTCTTCAAAAATATTGAAGAGAACTTCATCTTCCAGGCATAAGCTGATGGTATTGAGAGCTTGGGCATCCAAGTCCTCCCAATCAAAATATGTCATGCTTGCAAGTTTTTTTTTCACCTTGTCTAAAGCTTTGTGCAACCCTTGTTGCACCAGAAAATCGCTAACTTCTATTTTCCATAAGGAAAAATTGTTCTTGCTGGTGAACATCTTCACCTCGAACTTTGAATTCATCATTTTGGTCATTTCTTCCAATAAACCCTCCTACTATGGTTTCATAGTTTCCCTTCTTTCTTAATTTTCAACTAGGGTTTTATTTCCCCACCTTTTAGCTAGCTAGGGTTTCAAAATTTCTTATTTCTAGGTAAAAACAAAAAATCCAAAAAAAAAGTATGGTTTTCTTCTTTAAAATTTCTAGAATTAAACCCTATTCCAATCTTTCTCTATCCCTTTCAGTTCATAATTTCATAATAAACTTCCATTTTTTTTCTTAACAAACCCTTTCAAAATTTTGACTCCATTCCAGAAAAATGGAAAAAGAAGTGTTTCTTTCTTTTTTCTTCAGCTAAAGAAACCCTACTCCATTTTTTTTTAATCAAAATATTTAACAATTTTATGACTTCAAATGAATCTACTAGCCAAAACATTAAAAAATTTATGTTCTCAAAATTAAAAATACCCTACTCTCAATAGGTATTCAGGTTTGAATGGTTGTCTTTCCTTCTGGTACCTCTTCTTTCTTCAAGACAGAGGGAGGTGCTCACACAAACTGCGGAAGCTAAAATAAAATAAATAAAAAACTGTTCTTAAAAAAAATGTGTCATTTTCTCCAGCATGCGGGGCGACAGAGTCTCATGCCCCTCTTCTCCAGGGGTAGTCGTCCTCCTTTCCTCAACGAAGAACTGACAACAACCTTCTTCCACTTTAACAATAATCAGGGTTTCCATTTTGGTGGCTCTGGCTCGCTCGGGAATATCAGTTGCACTTGGGTTTGAACATTCTGCTAATAGACAACAACGCTCCTCGTCAGATGTTGTTTCTAGGAGGGTTTCTATAACCAGCACCCCAGCTCCTTAATTCTAGCTACTGTAATTATGTATGACAACTCAGACAGGTGGCTCAACCATATGCAGAATGACTTCTTCCTTGACAACAACATTTTTCCTCCCTCCAGAGAAAGGATAGGGTAATAGACCAACGGGTTCGATTTCGATATAACGGTGTACAGGGCCAATACACCAACTCAAGCTCTTCCCTCTGGTCACAGGCTCTCTGCGTGCTCTCTTGGCACTGAGACTTATCCAATCTTTTCTTTTTGTTGCAGAGAGAGTCTTTTCGGTATCCGGTAGCAGCAGTCCTCCCTCTCCAACGACGGTTGTAGTTTATTTTATCCCTTAAAACCAAATACACTCTTCACACTTCAAAGACCCCTCTGGAGCTCTGATAACACTTATTAGACCCAACAGTTATTAAACAAGAAAGAAATGTATAAAACTGAATGGAAATTGAAACACGCACATACAAGTAAAAACAACAAAGTTACGTGGTAAAACCCTTGACAGTGTATCAAGGAAACCTCCATGGGGAAAGGGATTGGAAATATATTAATCAAGAAATGATTCTCCTCCATTACAGGCCTCTCGGGCCATCCAAATTAATATGGGCTACTTCGTTTTTTTTTCATAGAAACGGTTATGAGATATATTAACTGCTGGGTCTAAATGCCAGATTTCGGATTACAATGAGAGGGAGAAGGGCCCAGGAAGTATCAATAGCCTGAAATGCTATGAGACTTGTGGATAGCTTCCAGCTCTTTTTGGCTACAATTATGCACTCGATTTGTGTGATTTCCCCTAGTTTAAAAATACAAACAAACTGATTCAATAGCAAGCAGTAAAACATTTGAGCTGGCAGATTATGGAATTGGATCCCATGTTTCGTCCCCGTCTCGGAGTATTGCTCTAGCAGAGATGAGGACAGCTTTATTTGCTTCAAGGTCTGCTTCTTTGTTGTTGTCTCTCAACACATGGTAGTAGTTCAGCTTTTTAAACAATTTCCCCAAGGTTCTGATTCTGGATATCAGCCTTGCCAATCTAAGATCCCGGGGGGAGGAATTTGTCACCATAATTTTGATTATCACTTGGGAATCCCCAAAAACATTAACCTCCTTGATTTCTAGATTCAAGAGAAATTTAAGGCCTTGAAGGAGGGCCAATGCCTCTGCTTGCATGCTGGAGTTTATCCCCAGACCCCATGCAAAGCTGTGGATCAAAATACCTTCAGCATTTTTTACAATACCTCCTGCCCCGGCCCTTCCTGGGTTACCCTTTGATGCCCCATCAAAGAAGAAAGAGTGCACTTGTTGTTTGGAGATCCAGTCTTGAAACTCAACAGTGTTCTTCCCCCTTATTTTCCAATCTTTAATGGGGGAAATGTGGCTGGTGGCTTGAAGAAATTGCAGGTTTAGGGAGGCACCCCAAACTAAATCTAATTGATTAAGATTTGAGGCATCTTTTTGATTTTCCAAGCTCTCCTTTAACAAGAATTTTATCTTGGCCGCCACCACCTTGACATCATGCTTAGTATCTCTAAAGATTCTGTTGTTTCGCTCAAGCCAGATCTGCCAGCAGCAAATTTTGGGGAGGGCAGACTACGCCTTTTTTATCACTTTGCTTTTGGGTGGAGGACCGGGGTAACTGTTCTGCCAATTTGCAAAAAGATTAGAAATAGAGGAGGGAAGAACAAAATTGGGGTTCCAGTAATCCATCAGCTCGCTCCAAACCTACACTGCAAATTTACAATTCAAGATCAAGTGTGTGGTGCATTCCACATTTTCTCTGCACAATGAGCACCTGGACGGACCATGGAAACCTCGTTTCTGCAGTTTGTCATCTGTAAGGATTTTCTTGTGGCAAAGAAGCCAACAGAACATGTCGATTTTAGGCAGAGAGTGTAGACGCCAGATCGCAGTCCAAGGGGCAAGGTCCGGGGGGACGTGAGGCCTCAAGGTGAGGTATGCATAGCCTTGGGCTACAGTGTAACCTGCAGCCAGTAAACCCCAGCCACGCGAATCTCTTCTGCGCAGATGTATGGGGGCAATACCGTTCAGCATGGAGTGAAGACAATTGCATTCCTGAAGGAGCTCCGGAGGCACATCAAAGAAATTCTAGCCTGCCCAATGCGTCCCATCCCACGTGGAGATATCCCACAGCGTGGTTTTCCCAGCAGAAGTCAACTAGCAACGAAGCGCGTTCAAAGAGGAACAGTCACCAATTGGATCATGACCCAGAATACGATCTGTCCAAATATTTATCTTCTTACCGTTTCCAGGAATCCAATAGGCATTGGAGCTGATCAGGGGGGCGGCTTTGGAGCAGAGTCTAGCAAAGGGAGAGACGCCTTGGGGGAGAGGACTATCTAGGCATCTGAGTCTCGTGCCTTTAAAATATTTCTTCTAGAGAGCTAATTGGGCCCAGCAAGGCTTGGGCGCAATGATTCTCCAGAGCAGCTTGGCTCCCATGGCTATGTTCTGAAGAGAAAGATTCTTGAAGTTTAGCCCCCCCTCCCTCAGAGATTTGGAGACAGTCTCCCAGTTAACCAGTGGGAATTTCCTCTCATTATGTTTTCCCCCCTTCCAAAAGAAGTTTCGAATATGCTGATCCATTTTCTGAAGGATGCCAATTGGGGCCAAGAGTACAAAGAACTGAAATAGGGGAAGACTACAAAGGACAGCTTTGATGAGAACAGACTTGCCCGCAATATTGAGCCAGGTGAGCCCCCAAGCCTGGAGCTTATTTTTGAATTTTTCCACTTGGGGGAGCCAATCCTTACTATAGGCCCTCTTGAGGAAGATAGGAAGCCCAAGGTATTTGAAAGAAGTCCAAGTTGGAGAGGCTGCGAAGCCAAAACACCTTGCAATGGAACTGAGCAAGCTGGGAGGAGTGTTCCAACTGTAAATATGGCATTTCCCCTTGTTGAGGCTACTTCCTGACACCAAACAATATTCATCTATAGCTTCTTTAAAGCTATTGGCTGAATGTAGTGTTGCAGCCCCCAACAGCAAAGTATCATCTGCGAAGAGGGCGTGGTTGATGCTTTTAACTCCTCTGGCAATGCAAAGCCCCGTGATCTCCTGCTCTTGCATTTTTTTGTTTAGATAGAAACTGATAATGGAGGCCTGGAGGACAAACAAAAGGGGAGAAAGAGGGCAGCCCTGTCTTAGTCTTCTTGAGGCTTTGAAGAATTCCACTGCTCTGCCATTAACAAGGGGAGCAATCCAAGGCTCTGAGATACAGGCCCGAATCCAGTTTATAAATTTCTCCCCAAATCCAAATTTTTTCAGAACATTCAAAAGGAAGCAATGCCTGACTCGATCAAAGGCATTAGCTAAGTCCAGTTTGACGAACATACCTCTTTCCTTACGCTGTTGGCTTGAGAGAATTGCCTCTTGAACCAAAATGAAATTGTCCACTAACTGTCTACCATGAATAAAGCCCCCTTGATTTTCTGGAATGATTGTGGGGAGAAGATATTTCAGCCTGTTTGCTATTACTTTGGTGATCAACTTATAACCAGTATTACAAAGAGAGATGGGGCGAAATCTGTTGAAGGAATTGGCGCCTTTTTCCTTGGGGATGAGAGCAAGGAACGCAGAGTTTGTACTACCTCCTATTTTCTGACAGTCTTGGGATTTTTGAACCATTTTGTAGAGATATTTTTCCAAAATGTGCCAACAGGATTGCAGAAATCTGGCGGTGAAACCATCCGGTCCTAGTGCTTTGTCAGGATCCATGGCAAAGAGAGCATTCTTGACCTCAGCCTTGGTGACTTTAGCTTCGAGAAGATGGTTCATCTCAGCAGAGATTGAAGGGGGGACCCAGTCCAGAAGATCAGAATTTTGAATCAAATTTGCATCCTCACTGTACAACTTCTGGAAGTGAAGAAAAGCTACTCGTTTAATGCTTGCAAAATCTTTATGATTGGAATTGTCATCCTTAATCTCGGAAATGGTGTTGAAGCATTTTCTGGCTTGAGTTTGCTTGTGAAAGAAAGAGGAATTTCTGTCTCCCGCTTTAAGCCATAGGCAACGAGACTTAATCCTCCAAAACTCTTCTTCTGCCAGGCAGGCTTTGTGGAAGTGTTGTTGGAGTTGAATCTCCTTATCGAGGATTTCTCTAGTTACATATGCCTCTTCCGAAAGCAAGTGGTGTGCTTTCAGTTGACTTTGGAGATTTTTCCTTTCAGCTGCTGGGTTAGAAAGAGTTTTGGCCCAACATTTTAAGGTAGCTTTCGTTCTTCTGAGTTTTTCTTCCCACACGAAGAAGGGTGATCCATTGACTGGCTGAGACCAACTTTCTTTGACAATCTGCATGAAATTGGATTCCTTGACCCAGAGGGGGCTAAATCTGAAGGGAATGGGGCCGAGGTCGGGGTGAGCCCGGAGATCAAGCTTGATAGGATTATGATCAGATATGCTGCAAGGCAGGATTTGCATACTAGCATCTAAACCAAGCAATAGAAAGGAACTTTGAACAAAAAATCTATCCAGTCTTGCTGCTATGTGTCCAGGGCCTACTCTTTTATTTGACCAGGTGAACTTACCTGAAGAGGGCTTGATGTCCAGCAAATCCCAATCTTGCAGAAGATCCTCTGCCCATTCCCTCGCCGGATCACGCACAATGCAGCCTCCTCTCTTTTCAGAGGAATGCAATGTGAGATTGAGGTCACCTGCAATAATGATGTTGTCAAGGTTCCCAAATTCTGCTTGGTTTCTTATAGAGTCCCAACAAGCCTTTTTTTCTCCAGCATTGACCGGTACATATACATTAAAAAGACAAAAGTATTCTTTAGTGACAAGATGCTGCATTTTTAGGAGCAGCCAGTGAGTGTTTGAAATTTCAGAAATTAACGAGAACTTGCTATCATTCCAAAGCGTGCCTAACCCTCCAGAGGCTCCTTAGGCTGAGACAGCTTTTGCTTTTCTTTTACTCCAGATTCTTTTACTTGTTTGGAGGAAGTCTGCTTCCTCCATCTTAGTCTCCTAGATAAGGAATATGTCCGGGGCTTCTATTCGTATTAAGTTTCTTGTTGCCTCTTCCTTGATCTTACTCCCCATACCCCTACAATTCCAGGAGACTATTTTCATTATTTATCTTTGTTCTGCTGGGCTCCCTTGGAGCCTTGGGGCTGGTTTCTCACCATCTTCGGCTTTTTTGCTAGTAGCTTCTCCAGAGTTGGTTGGCTGCCCTGTAACTTGTCCTTGTACGTTTCCTGCTCTCTTTTCTCCCGATCTGTTTTGCGACCTCTTGTGGATCTCCTAATGGATACCTGAGAGTCGCCTATTTCTCCTTCCTCCTCCGAATCTTCCGACTCCTGGTCCTCTTCCTCGACTTCAATAGGTATTTCTTTTGAGATTTCTGCAACACTTGCGTCTTTGGAAGACATAGAGGGATTCCCTTTGTCCGGGGATGTTGTCTCCTCCCCCTCCTGGGTGTCCTCTTGGAGCGAGCTAGGGAGTTCAAACTTGTTTTCAGGAGCGGGCTTAGACGGGATCTGCTGAGAAGAGGCCTGTTGGGGACCTTTGCCAATGGGGCCTCTCGGCTTTTGAGACTTATGGGAGGTTTTGGAGCACTTGACATGATTCCATCCGTCCTCCTTCCCTTGCACAGCCTCGTTGTTGGATGGACAGCATCTGGCGAAATGGCCATAGACATGGCATTTCAGGCATTTGAAGGGCAGCTGCTCATAGTCCAGTTTCTGCACATGCGACCAACTTTCGACTTTGATTTTGATGGCCTCTAGTAGCCCAACCTCCAGATCTACTTCCACGCAGATCCTAGCACAGTCATACTGGTCCTTGTTGTTTGCTCGATTGATGAACTTCCCAAGGGCATTTCCAATATGCCTCAGAGAGTCCCAATTCCAGCAGTGAACTGGCAAATTTGGGAGTCTAACCCACACCGGGACTGCTTTGGGCACATCCACGGCAGGATCGAAGTCCGGAGTCCACTTATTTAGATACAAACCCTGAGGGTCCATGAAGTAGGGGCCGTTCTGGAAGATCAGATCTTTGTCATATTTTGAAGTGAATTCGAAGAGAAAGTAACCTCTCCCCAAAAAATAAGAAGTAACGCTTTCTTTGATCAGAGGCGCCTAGTTTCTATTGACCCAGCTCTCAGTGGTTTTGGGAGATGGCCATACCCCTGTGAACTGGCCTATGAGAGCTCGTTCGGCCAGTGATAAAGCAACCTGGATCGGAGTCTCTGCTGGGAGAGAGATCTCAGGTATATCATCAATTTTCTTAACAAATTTCGCAGCTTCAACAATCTTCTTCTTAGGAAGCCCTGCCAATAAGCGATCGAAAGCCTCAGCAGAAGAGGGCGGGGGAGGGGGGGGAGGGGGCCCCTGGGGAGAGCCCAGCCCCTCCATGGGCGCAAGCCCTAGCAAGAAAGCGGCCTGGAACAAGAAGCGGCGGCAGGCAGCAACGCGATCGCTCCAGCGCACCCTCTTTGGATTTTTTTTTTTTCACAATATGGGCTACTTCGTTAATAATTCCTTCTCGTTATACAAATGTCTGACCAGTAATAACTAAAATTTCCCATAATTACATTAATTGCTCAATTTGTTGCCAAATTTAAAAAAAAAATTATAAAAAAATTAAAAAACAATTGATTTTTCATGTTTATTAATATATCTATTCCTCTAATAAATATTTTGAATATATTTTTGGATGCAATTGCGTGTTAGTAGTTTTGAATATATTGTTGTTTGCAACTGTATATTAGTAATTTTGAATATATGTAATTGTCTATTAGTAATTAGTTAGAAGGGAGACCATGTTGACAAAACTAACTAAAATTTAAACAATGTCCCTCAAGGTATTACTACATATATAATGAATATTATTGTTTATAATTTATTGTAGCAATATTACTAGAAATAGTTTATTTCCTTGAAGAATATTTTGATGATTTTTTTTAATCTATAGGTTTGCTTTGCAAAGTCAAAAGTTAATGTATTTGAATTATTTTTTGAATGAATGGTGAGGTTTACAAATTATCTAAATTATTTTCCTCTTCAAACAATTATAATTAATTTGAAGGATTAGGGATTCTTACAGACGAGTTTTGAGAAAGAAAATCACACATGTTTATTAATGACATGGTTATAAATAATTAGTGTATGCATTTATTATGCAAGTTATTCATCTTAGGATTAGTTATTCATCTTAGGATTTCTTATGGAGTTATTTTTGTAAAATAAATTAATCTATATTTTTATTTTATCACATATCCATTTTCTATATTTATATTAAAATGGATCTTGTATAACATTTTGATAGTTTTTTTTTATAATTTTTTTTTTTAATGTTTATACATATATATTTTCCTCTAATAAATATTTTCAATATATTGTTGTATGCAATGTGCTTCGATGTTTTGTATTGATTAAACATTGGGTTAAAGTTAAGTGAAAGTGATAAATGAGAAATCATGTTAAAATATGGATTATAATGAAACTATATATTGGAATGATGTAGTTGAGGGACATTTTAATTTTGATTTGTATACTTAATAAAAATAATTCTCTAATCAAGATTCATTCATTCTTATAGAATTTCATCCTGTGAATTTTACTATATTATATTTGCAAAATGTTAATTTATTTCTTGGATTGTTAGCTAGGTCATGCATAAAACTATAAAATTTTCAAATTTATGTCAAAGATCAACATGATATTTACTAAAATTGTACAAAATTCCAAATTGAAATTGTGAGTGTTCAATTACCTTAATTATTTAAATACCACTTTCATTCTATATTTGTAGAGTATATTCAATATATTTATATTCGGATAGAAATTGAAATGTTCACTATGTTTTTGTTGTAATTTTATTTATTTAAATTAAAATGCATAATTGGAATCAATTAGTTCATGTATAAAATTGTTAAATTTTCAAATAGTTATCAAGATTGACATGATATTTAATAAAATTGTACATTACTTCAAATCTAAACTATGAGTGTGCAATTACCTTAATTATTTAACTACCTCTTTGATTCAATATTTGTAGAGTATATTCAATATATTTACTTTGGGATAGAAACTGAAATGTTCACTATATTTCTACTATAATTGTGTTACATACCCCGGTAACCTCGCAAGAAAGTACATGGAGTTAGGAAAATTTTTCAACATTTACCAATGTCTAAATTTCTAAATTACTTCCTGTATTCCCTCATTGACCATTAGAATAATTATCACCATCACCTAGAGAAGTATTTAGTAAAAGCATAATGAGTTACACAACCATTAACTGTCCTTGTTGTAGCATATTAACTTAAATTTGCTACTATAACCATGCATTAATTTCATGATCATTTTAAATAAATTAGTAAATCACCTACTTGACAATATAAACATCACACCATGAAATAAATTAACATTATGAAAATGACACAATGAACAATCACATCATTAGACACCGATATACTCTGGAAATCCAGTAGGGTGAAAACTAGTAAATGTTTAATTTTATTATTAAACGCTCGTGAGGGTGTTCACCCCTCACTCAATGGTTATAAGGGAGTCCATCCCTTGACCATTGTAATAAAATATTACATAATAATATAATATTAAATGCAACATAACTAGCTATAGGCTATTACAATCATCATGATATCATTTACCCAAGAATCCTCAGTCTTTGTCTTTGTGGTCAGACTATTTCCATCAGTGGGTCATCCTGCAGTTGGAACTCCTAAACCTGCATTGAATAACAAATATTTATCTTCCACAATGTTAAACATGAACAATTATTTTCCTAAGTCATTATCATTTGCTGCCATTGATGTGGTCAACACACTTGATATCATGATTATATATATATATATATATATATATATATATATATATATATATATATTCTACGTTAAGACTAATCCTAATCTTCCCATTTTTTCTCCTCCCATCCCACCCACGAGTTTCGAACTGGTGACCTTGCAGATAGAGTGCCCTAAGAGCGCACCCCATCACCGACTGCTCTACACCACATGGGATTAATTAGATAAAATATTAATAAACCAATAATGAATATTTATTTGTGACACTTCAACAACTCTTTGTATGCATGTGTAAAACATAAACAAAATGTCATGAAATTTCTTATTTAAGATCATTTCACATGCATTAGTAACAAATAAATCACTATCAAGCATCATCTTTCCAACAACACTAAAAAAATATTGCATGCACTTTCATATTCTTTCCAAAGGAAAACTAACATACTAGATAATATTATTGTGCATGCAAATGAATAAAAATATTTCATGATGACCCATCCCCACACACAATTTCCTTTGTGCCTACTCTTATGTTTTCTTTTCCGAAGAAAACTAACTAAATATTGCATGGAATAATAAGCACATTTCTTTTTCAATGGATCAAACACATCATTTTTATTCTTACACGCAAAGGAACATTTTCATCTTACCAAAATATATAGCACAATAACTATACATAATCTTCTCCTAAAAGAAAAATAATACCATATTTAATTCCTTTAGGTGTGGAAATAAAAATTATTTTTCTCAAAAGAAGGTTAACACAATCAATATCATGTGATTTCACCTTCCTTTTCTCTAGAAATATAATACCAAAACTATAGTTTTCAATGCATGCAACTCTATATGTTTCTTTAAAGAATCTTAACATAATAAAACATGTGATTACTAGTTTTCCTTTCCAAGAATATAATTCAATAATGCATGCAAGTACATGTTTTTCACTTCTATTCTTTTTGAAGAGTTCTAACACAATAACAACTTCCTTGCATAGAAATATATATATTTATTTTCCAAGAAATTTAACACACATATTTGTAATATTTCCTTAAGAAATAACATGAATAAAAAATCCTTCTCAAATAACACAACCAATTGTCTTTTATGCAAAGGTTTTATGTGAAATATTTCTCAAAAACATTATTTATCTATTTTTGCATGACTTAAGCACCCCATGCATGTAAAATTACATATTCAATTCTAGTAGATCAAATATACTAGATATTATTCATGTGCACCTAAGAACATATTTTCTTCAAGAGTACACTATTTCTCTTTAAAAATTTAATGCATATGCCTCCTCATAATATCCTTGGTAATATTTTAAATAAAATAACTCAGTTCATTTCCAAGGATTATCAACATAATTGGTCTATTTTTGTGGATGCGAACAACTTATTTCTTTTCAAGAAATATGAACATAATTGTTCTATTTGTTTTTGCATGCAATTAATTGATTTATTTTTCAATAATATTAACACAAGAGTTATCCCTATATGTAGATAACCAACTATTCTTATCCAATAGAAAAATTGAATGGAAGCACTCTATTTTACTCTGTTTTTTATGTTTTAGTTATCAACTTTGGACACAACTTTCGAACATATGGAAATGAATTTTTGAAAACCAAAAGAGGTTTTTGTTTGGAACTAGTTCATTAAAAAGAAACTCTCTCCATGTTTACATAGGTATCACAGTTTAGAATATTCGAATGAATCTTTGCAGCCCATTTTTCGAGATTTAAATACAAAATAATTTCATGTTTTTGTCATCAATTTTGGACATGGTTTTCAAGACATGGAAAATGAATTTTTCAAATTTGAAAGAAAATTTTTGCTGGAACGGGCTCATTTAAAAAAACCACTTTCAGTTCGAACACATCTATCATGGTGTTATCACTCTGAAATTTCCAAAGGTTGTTTTAGCGTTAAAAAAATATCAAAGGTAACTACAAACCTACTTTGGAGCTTAGGATCTAGCCTTCATAAACTCAGAGAGGGCTCTCTCTATGTGATTTAACTTTGTTTTTTTAATGGATATTATAAGGCTAGTTATGCATGCTTAATTGGATTGGTTTTAATTGGTTGGTGTAATTAGTGAACTAGATGAATAGGTGCTTTTCAATTTTCCATTGGGCTATGGAGTCAATATACTTTGAAACAGAACAAAATCAAATTATGAAGAAAGTGTTATAGGGAAAGATAGGTGAAAAATATCAGATCTCAAGGCTGAATGGTGAAGTGACATTTCAATCGTGATCAAGGAGAAATTAAGAATTCCTTAAACCAGATAATGAAGAAGGGTGAGGAAGTCAATTGGGATCAGAGGGAAATTATGAATTCTCTAAACCAGATATCAGAAGAAAACACAGAAATGTATAATAGTTAAAAACAAAGTGTAATTTTTAATAAAATTCTACAGTAATATTCCTGTTATAACATTCAGATTTAGAACACATAAGTTTATGGAATACTTAGAAAGAAAGCATGAACAATTGAAATTTATACTTCACTGAGATATCTCAACACATGAATCCTGTAAAGAAGTTTATTTATAACGTGTTCAATCTGTCGACTGGAAATTGGTACAATAACCCTCAGGAAAGATATCAGTTAGCTAATGAAATATTCAGAAATCCACACCTTGATACTTCAAATGATGAAGTATTTATACAACATATTACAAAAATATCCTATCAATTGACTAGGATTTATTATAGGAAAGTAAAATATCTTTATACAAAAATATAGTTACACCTTTCAACTGACTGATAAATGGCCCTGATTATTTACTTGTTGTTACTTGTCTATTCTTTCATATGTCTGTTCTTTCACCCTTAACTGTAAATCACACCACTGCTCCCACGTTTCTTCATCTAGGATTTTGATTTTTATCATCCTACGGTAAATCTCATCTGCCTCTGAATATCTAGCAAATGTAGGCTTATTTACAAAAAGGTGATTTACCTCATGCTGGAGGTAAAAGAAGTTTTCTAGAGTTTGAAGGAGCCCCTTGCTTGTGGGAATTCCCTTCATTGAGGAAATGTGGGAAGTTTCTTTGGCCACTTCCCTTAACTTCTTGGCGTAATCCTCATGTCTCATGAGTTTGTCATTTATTACTAGAGGACTAGGCAGACCCTTATGTCTCAATACATCAAACTTTCTAAAAAACTTGTGCAATGCGAGTTCCAAGGTTTGACATTTCCCCTCAAGCTGTAGGAGTAGATTTCTTTTGGAAATCACTTTCTTTACTTCTAGGATAGTCTCTATTCTGTCAGCTATCTCGAGCTCTTCTAATTCATACTTATTTTTAGAATTCAGGAGTTTGATTATTTCAGAGGCTTCCTGTGGTTTCTTTCCAAGGTTGACTTTGACTTTCTGAATTTCCTCACCAGCTTTCTTCACCAAGTCGTTCTGCTCAAATATATTCTGTATAGAAGGCCAAATACAATTAACTGAGTTAATGATATCGGCCCACAATTTCTGTTTTTCTTGGGCTAAAGGCTATGTTAATGACAAATCCTTCTCTAGCTTGTGGATTTTGTTAGTCAGTTTATTGGCTTTCTGTACTTCAGCTTGATGCATTACTTCTGCCAATTTCTTTTCATCCTCTAAGATCTTTACTTATTCCTTGAGCTTATTAATCTTTGTAGTATGAATGGACATATCTTCCATTTCTTTCATTAATCTGCTGGCCTCATCAGTGGGATGGGTTGTTGGTATCGCTGATACTAGTGCTGGTGTAGATACTGGTGCTGATGGAGATACTGTTGCTGATGTAGATACTATGGGGATAGCAGTAATGGGAACTACTTCTAGAGTAACCATGCTAGCTTATTTTTCCTGTACAATCTTATCCATCTCTGTCTCCATTTCCTTTAGCTGAGTTATCAACTGGATGATTAAATTCATCATCTCATCCTTTTGATTGTCTGTCTCCAAAACCTCCTTGGTTTATGGATGCTCAGTAGTTGGTAGTTTTAACTGTTTCTTCAGTGCATCTATGTCTACATTTTTCTTCTTTATAAGTTCTTCTGCTGCCTTGATGTTAGTTGGATTATAGCCAATCTCAATTACCAACTCTTCCAGTGACTTAATCCTGTTATCTTTTGCTAGTCATGAGGCTCTTTCTATCTTTAACTATGACTGCATATTTTCTAGGGAGTTCTGCAACTTCTGAAAACTTAGAGCTTTATGTGTCATGGTTGAATATATCATCTCTCATGCTTGTTTGTGAAATAAAATTTGGTCAATTGGATGCACGTCCTTGGTAGGAAATTCAAAGTCTATTTTATTATAGTCTTATGAAGTTTTGGAGGCATGTACCTTCGGCTATAGGAATGTCATTTGCATTTTCTTTGTCCTGAGGTCAAAACCTGAAAGAAACCTACTCCGATCACTGGGAGTTTGCTTCCATTATTGTGCATATGTAACAACTTTTAGTGCTTCATTTTTAATTTTAATCTCTTTATATTTCTCAGTGATATCCGTTTCCTTCTCAAATGGCTTACTCAATGTTGAAATCTCTACACTATTTTATTTTGAATGATTTCTGCGCTGGAAGATGATGGCAGAGGTGTTCCTTATATATGTGGATTAGGTGTATCATCCCTACTAACAATCCATTTCCCTGTTTCAATTGTCTCTTTCTGCTCTATTACTGGGTTCAACTTTGCTTTCTTTCTGTACATAATATTGAATTTATTTTGAGATGTAGCTTCTGCTGAGTAAGAGATTTCTTCTCTAGACCTTTTTGAATTTCTATCATTTTGGTCTGGATTAAGCACGATAGAACTAGTATTAAGCTGCTCCTCCATCTCATATAGAGTGTTTTCCAACCACTCTAACTGGTTGGAATATTTTTCAATCTCAGGCTTAGATTCATGAATGAAAGGGGTGAGTTTAGACTTAATTCTTAATTTTATTATGACACCCAAGGGGTCATATGACCATTTGAAACTGTTGCTAAAATTTAAATCCTGTAGGCATCTGTCTGCTTCCTTTCCAACATTCCTACTATTGCATACAAAGGGCCCTAGTTGGTTTTTTTTTTAATCTTGAACTGAGTTTTCTTTTTGGCTGAAAGGAAGCTTACCTCATCAGAATTCAAGATCTGTCTAATGTACTCTAATGAAAATATCCTCATTGGGAGGTATTTTGGGAAGCTTGTAAGGGACTAGATGGCTTCCATACACTTTGATCTCTGTGTGATTCTGGTATAAATACCAGTTTCATGTCTTGCTCTGGTCAGATAATTGTAGAACTTTTCTTATTTCATCATTGATTATGGGTTGAATGCTGTTGCTAAGCATATTAACCGCTGGGTATATAAAAGAATCAATAAAGTCTTTGAAACTAAATTCAGTGGAATCCTTTATGATCAAGGATGTCCAAAAGATTACAGACTGGGGATTACCCTCTGTGTCTAGTTTTTGTAAGTTGAATGTAAACCTTTCAGACTGAAAATATATAAAAAAATGAAATAATACTGAGGAGTATTTGAACACTCCTTATTCTGGCAGTTTGATCAGTTGATCATGCATGGCATCTGCCAGGAATTGGGAAAAGTTAAAAAGTATAGCTGGAGGTTGGCCGAGGGAAAAGGTAGAGAGGAAACCAAGGATGGATCCATCTACCCACTCATCAGTAAAATATCCTAGGATACATGACAACATGGTCACAATTTTCTTGGTTTTTTCTGGGAATATGGTAGCAGAATATGGCGGGTTACTTTTAGGAATTTGCACTAATTCAGGGAGGAAAGTCTGAAATATTTGAGACCTCTTAGGAAAATCTAAGTTTAGGTAAAGCTCAGTGAGGGTCTCAATGGAGAAAGGCACTCCCTCTGGTTGTGATGGAATATGCAGCATTTGGTTAATGGATTGGGCAGTGATAGTAATTATAATTTCTTGGTAAGGGTTGACTATGGCTCTTTGATTTGGAAAATAACAGAGTTGGAAAAGTCTAATGACTTCAGGGAACTAGTGGGTCTGTGGAATTGTGTATTTTGGCAAGTTAGAGTTCCACAAATTTATATCATCTGCGTGATCAACAAACTTGTCATGGCTCCAGCAATGAAGCTCCAAGATATTGCTATCAGTAACAATGTCGATTATTTTAAAATCCTTATCGGCCAGTGGAGTATAGTCGACATCTAGCAAGGGTGGTTTCAGAGGGTTTATTGTTTGGATGGTCTTAGAAGCCATTGATTTGATTCTTTTATTAATTAAAGTGCTTAATTGATGGTGGTGGGTACTCAGAATTACCTGGAGTACCGAAGTTTAGGTTTTGGAAGGGATCTAGGTGGCAGAGGAGCTTCAATCAGGTTGGCGATGGTCTTTTTATTCTTTTTCGTAAGTCTATAGAGATAGGGAAATGAAAGGGATACTGGGGTTTTATATTTTGAATTTGGTGGTTTATCGCATGGCTCGCGGAGTGGTTTGGTGGTTTGGGATGAGGGGTGTGATAAAACCAAGAGACATAGTGTGGTAGGGGAGTGGGTGGAGAAAAACACCTATTTCCCACCCCCCCCATCGGCATTAAACATATAATGTCGGGGGATGCGAAGTTGATTGTGAGGCGTTCGATCTATCTAGTGATGATCGAACGACTGACGGCGTTGAGAATTTTTCAAAGGAAGGTGGGGTCGGGAAATACATTATGTCAGGGAATCAAATCAAAGCTAATCATTTTTGGGCTTTAAACTATTTAAAAGTGGGTTTTCGGGTTTTTATGAAAACATAAATTTTATTAAAGAGGTAAGGGAGTTTTTAAAGGGGAAAAAGGAATTTTAGCAAAGGGAAGGGGTTAGAATTTTTTTTTTGATAAGGGATAAGCATAACGATGTTTATATATATTTTGAAAAGTATTCTACCTACCCTTTTATTCATGTAAACATTTTTCCTTTCCTTTATTGGGTGCATTTGAGCTTGTTGACCCTTTTCTTTTCTTTTGATAAGAAAACTAACTTATTTCTAACCTTATATCTTCCAATGGCTCAGATTAAACTTATGAGCTCATTTTTATTCTCTATCTAACTACTGATCTACAAAGATTAAATGGATTGGTTAGATATTTATTCACTAACTATAATAACATAAAATTTAAAGGCATGAATGAGAAAATTAGATTACATGATCATCATGAATTGTGGCATTTTGAACAAGTTGCACACAATTTATTTACATAAATAAACTAAACTAAGAGTAGTGGTATTTGAATGTGAAACACTTTCAGAATTTATTTTTTCTTCTATTTATGGGGTTCACATCTTATATCTTTTTATTCTTTTCTTTCTTTTGGTCCTTTGATTATTCTTTTAGGACATGCCCTCTTTTAATTTTTTAATATGGGAAAACATTTATAGAAATGCAAAGGTATGTAAAATATTACAAGACTTAACATAGCCAATTCAAATTGTGATCCCTATTATTATAGGACCCTAACACATGGTTTGGGAGATACGAAGGCATATATGGACCCTATTTTTCAATAACTCATGCAATTCACAAAATTATTTAGCCATGAAAAACTTTTAAGAATTCAAAGCACATGAAATATTCTAAGAATTCAATGAAAAAAACACTTATTCTTCTATGCACGAAATTCCATAGAGGTTTTCTCAAGTAATAATCTCGATTCTTTATCATATGAACTTTTCCAAGAAAATAAATTCAATTCTTATTTCATCATGCCCCATATGCAAACAAAATAATTTTCAAAGAACATAGTTACTTATATTTTGATGCATGCTTGGAATCCCTTCTTCCTCTCTCTTGGGTTCATTCTCCATGTATTTTGTCATTCACTCTCCTATTTTTCCCATAGGCTTACAATAAATATAATTAAGAAAATGGAAGAGCTTTTCTAAATCTTAAAAGCATCCATAAATCACTCCATAAATCTGATTTTTCTAAATTATAAAATCACTCCATAAATCATCCATAAATCACTTATGTTTTTCCAAAGTAGATTTTCTTTTACCTTATGGGAAAATATCATTTACCCATAGTTTTTCGAAAAATATTAATCATTATTTCTAAAACTCATAAAATATACCAACTTAGAAATATAACTTATTTATATAGAAGAATACAAATTATTCTAAATAAAAGAATTAAGAATTAATTATTGTAATCTTCTTATCATTAAAAATTACAAGAATAATCATCATGTAATATCAATATAATAACTAATAATATTTAATTATTCAATAACCCTCATTTTACGAGAGTTTTTAGGGTATCTTATGCCATGGATATTACATACTACTCCCCTTAAAGAGAACACCTCCCTCAGTGTTAGTATCTTGTTGGAACATTACATTTTAGTCATAATACTTCCACAAAAACTCAACGAGCTCTAGCCTTCTAATCATCAAAATGATAAGAAAAACTCTATCAGGCTGTTAAGGCCTCAGAATTCCATTGCCAAAACATGGGGGAAAACCACCTGGTCTGGACCTTAAAGCAACTCCTTTTCCATTTGGTGTGGTGGCTCCGACTGGGGATAGTGGGACCAGTTTCCCAATAAGGATGATTTTGTGGTGTGTTTTGATTATATAACATGCAATGGAAAATGATTATAATTTATCACATGCATCTATCTAACACTATCTATTCTACTATATTCTCAGGGTTTTTTTTCCTTTATGCGATCTAAAGAGATATCCTCCAACTATTAGTAATGAAGATTATTTAATAGTTGAAGGAGATGAAAATCATGTAAAGATGATTCTTCTAACAAAATAGTTTGATTAGAAGAATTGTGAAAAAGATATCGCATTCATATGTGTGATTATATATCAGATAAGAAATCACAAACAAATATTAGTACATAAGTGCATTTAATACTCACATATGATGACGTTTCAAATATATAATGCAATAAAAAGATGTTTGTAATTCTAGAAAGAAAAACTTAATACAGGTGAATAGAAGTACCATATGTATGAATTCCTACTCATGTAAACTGACAGAATATTATTTGCTCCTCTTCACTTCAAAAAAATTTAAAGAGTACCATTAATTCATCAAAGCATTCACAAACTTACAAAAGTGCATTCTTTGCAAATGTTTTTGACAAATTTCTCGACCCTTCTCTAAATGCATGAGAGGGGTTTAATTACTAAACTAAATATCTTTAAAAATAGATTATTACAAAAAAATAGAGGAGGTTTCAAACAACCATGCTCGTAAGACAAACTTTAACTACAATCTAGGAAAATAAAGTAACAATATAACTATGAATTTTGATCTTTCTTTTGGATTCGATCCCGAAGTTGACAAATATCTAGCATGGGTTTGAGCTGAGCTGGCTGCAAAATTCTCGATTTGACCTGTCCCTTGAATACCGCATTTGAGAGTGTTTTTTGCGATCTTTTTGTTGAATTTGTTAAACACTGTAGGGTTTGGTACTGATGATAAGGTTTGATCAGAAAATTCCAATAATTTTCTTGATCAAACTTATTTATTTTTTTAATCATTTCTTCCTACATTTCCACCTTTTGTTTCCACTGTGTTTCCAGCTGCTTGATTTCTGAGAGCACTTCAGACATGCACTCTTTGATAAGTTTTGATTTCAAAATATGTTCACATATATATTCAATAATTTCCTTCGTTAACCTTGATGCTTTCGCTGCTGCTTTCTTTGCTTGTTTTATCTGTGCTTCCCAATCCTTAAATAAGATATCCTTGTGGAATTTATCTACTTGGGTTAGATCAACTTCCTTTCCTGAGTCAGATGCTTGCCATTGAATGTGTTTATTGATTTTCTTCTCAATCTTCTCACACTCAAGTTTCTGGATAGCCACTTGTTGGATCAATATTTCACTTGAGTCACAATAAGAGCTAGTGATAGAAGCTTGTTGGAAAAATACTTCTTGTTGTTGCTTTAACTTAAGATTCACATCCAATGCTTCCTTTATGAATTTCTCTACCCGTGGTTGGCTTTGTAGTTTGTTAATTGCTGCTTCCAGTTGTGTTTGCTTCTCAGTTAATTGTACCTGATGCTGCAATTTTAGACTTTCAAAATCCTTTTGAAATTGGGACATCTTCAATTTCATTTTCTCACTGGAGTTAGAATTTTCTTGCTTTAACAGTCTCTCTAAATCTTTTATTTTATCTTCTTTCTGCTTCAGTAACATTTTAACTTCAGTGGCCTTATCAATAGTGGTAGTAGCATATGCCCTGCAAACTCTGATAGCTTGGTTAAATGTTCAGTAGGATTATCTAGAGGATCCTTCCATAAAATGTCGATAGATTCACTTGAAATACTTGAGACTGTATCATCAATTCTTCTCCTTTTTCTCCTCTTGACTACAACCTTATGACTAGGACTGTAGACGTAATATTCCTAAATTAGCATGCAGCTAATTAGAATATTAATTTTTCTCTTGTCATTTAGATAGATGAATAAATGGGTAGGGAGGCCCATAAATCTCTTTAGTAGGCATAAAATCCCTCTTAATGTGAAAGGGGATCATATTCATAGTTGGATAAAGCACCCTCATGTGTGAATAGGGGCTAATGCATGTGGACAAGGTCAATTTTGACCAAGTCAACAGTGCTGGCATGGAGGGAGTTGATCATCAATAAGAGACAATTCAGTGTGAATGGAAGGAAGACTCCATGATAGTGGAAACCATAATGAGTGGGACCCAAAGTGAGAAGGATCACATTTTTTATAAGGAGGGAAAGTCAGCGATAGTGGGTTGTGTTATTGATTATTGATTTTGTGGTCTGTATGACTTCTTGCATCCTTCAGCTGTTTAGTTGAGCTTGCAGTGCTGTTTAGCAAAAGGTGTTCCCGAGCGGGGATCCCACCTCTTCCCTTGAGGTAGCCTCATGGAAGAGTATTGTAATATCATTTCCACACATCTGGCATTCTGGCCAAGCTTCAGTCTTTAGCTATAGCGTAGTTTATTTTCAGATTTGTATTGTGTTGTAGGGTGTTGCAGTGGAGGGTTGAGAAACCCACTTTCTGAGCTAGTTTTTCAGGGGAGGAATCATTCTTCTCATTGGGAGATAAACAAAGGAGGTTCTTATGCTTTATTTCACATCTTGGCACTAGGCCAAACTATTCCCATCATCTACAGTGCAAATTCCCTTTTTAACTACGTTATTTTAGTGAGCATTTGCAGTGAAGGATTCAGTGCTTGATTTGGAGGGTGAGACCTTCAGTATTAGGATCATCCTTTCCCTTGGAGAATTTGTTGGAGGAGATCTATTCATTTATTTATCAGTTCAGTCACCTCCTTCCATTATTCAATTTGCAGTTGCAATTCAGCCCTAGGGCTGCATTCCGGCATTTTGTACTTTTGGGTATTTCCAGAAACCCTTCCAGGGGTCTCTTGGAAAGGTGTTTAGGAGTCTAGATCTTCACTCCTAGCATCAGTTGAGCTATATAATAGTAGATATATATTTATCTATATTTATGCAACATTTTATGCCCTAAAACTATGTTGTCAAGGCTCATGGCACTTGTATGTCAGTATTTCTCATGTATTAGCATATTTTCCTATTGGAGGCTTGTTTCCCATTTCTTGAGTGACTTGATACTCAATATCTTGTGCCTATTATTTGCTGATATATTTAATAAGATGGCTGTAAATTTGTCTCATGTAATGGTCTATTGATGTATTCACTTCTACTTTCCATGTTTATGTGATATATTTCTACTTTTCCCCATTTGGGAATATTACAATGGTATTAGAGCATAATCTTGCCTCAGCCTGTGGATCTTAGGCAATATGATATAATAAGAAAAAGAGAAGAAAAAGAGATCTAAAATTATGGAAGGAATGATATTTGTCTCATCACTTTTCAAATCTATGAAGAACCTCCCCAAGGAGGTCAAGGAGATGAAAGAGGAGAGATGCAATGAGACCTTTAAAGGGTTTCAAGAAGAGGAAGGTCCATGTACTTCCTATCAACAGAAGAAAGAACCGGTGTTGCATAGAGCTCCAAAGCAATACACTATGCCATTTTATTTTGAGGAAGTAGACAAGAGGCATGGAGATGGAGAACACTTGGAAATGAGATTCTAAGTGAATATTTTGCAAAATATAAGTTTCAACCTAGAGCTTTCAAGGAGAATCTAACTCTCCCATAGTTCATTCAACTCAAGGAAGAAAGAAGACCTTGCAGCAATAGATTCCTATTACCTACATTTGATCATCCACATGTATAGCAAGAGCTTGGGGAATGATGTTGGATGCACTCTTCCTACTACATCCAGTGGTAGAAAGAGAAGATGTTGAGATTGCAGCGCTACACCTTGAAGGTGAATAAAAAATTTGGTGGTTCAACCATTTGAGTCATGCAAAAGTGACTGCATATGCAGATTTTACTGAAAGGTTGATAAAAAAGTTTGACAAGAAGAAATCATAGGGGAAGAGGCCTTCACCACCACTTGCTACAAGAGCACTTGCATTAGGAGAAAGAACACTTGCACCTTTGCAAAGTGGTCTTGATATCTTGACATTTAGAGTCTCACGCACTATTATGGAGATGCATGAGAAGGAGGAGACTTGTACCAACGCTTAGGCAACCATATGAGAGCAGCCATCATCATCAGTAGTTGGAGAAGTCATCACACTGGAGGAAGGAACCCTTGTAGTAGTACAAGATGTTCCCAAGCTTTACCAAGGTATGCACATATTTCCATTTCCTATCATTTCAGCACATCTTATGGAGAGTTGTGGGAATGTACCATTGCATGACCTAGGTTCAAAGCACAATGATGATTTGGAGCAGGAGACTATCACTGCGCTGAGCAACCTTGATTTGTTCAAGGAGGAGATAAAATTCATCCTGTTTATTAATTGTTGAGCTGCACACAACTCTTGGGGTTGGAGTGTGGATTTTTGGAGGATAGGATGAGTATTGTCCTAAACAATGAAATGCATAACTATGTGTTCAACATTTATCATGATATTAAAATAGCATATGCACCACCATGGAGATCAGCAGTGCTGTCATTAAGCAGCAATGATGGGTTGGGGGCCCAACTGCTATTGGAGCATTCTGATGACCATTATACTTGTGTGACATTGGATGCACAGATTATTGATGAGAGACATATTATCTTTCATTGTTGTGATGGATCTTTCTTGTCAAGAACTTCACAACTCAATTAGAAGACTTTGCTTTTAGCATAAATGGATCCTTATGGATTCAACATGGTCATTGATGAGTGGTATTCACTTGGAGATCTATGGGAGATTGCATTTCAACATCCCATGAAATGAAAAAATAGAAATATGATTTGAGAGGATGATATTCTCCATTGGAGGAGTACCAAAGTGGAGTATGGTAGGAGACACCTACATTTGGATGAATGGGTGTAGGTGGTACACAAGAGGTTGGTGAGCCACTTTCATATCTATGACATAGGGCAACATGAGGCATGGCTGCGTTGGCTACTCCTGAAAGAGTTTGGCCATCATGTGACATATCCTTTGTTAAAAGGTATGTTATGTTTTGAGGCATTGCATGGCACCCATATGTTATGGCAGCATAATATTTGGTTGTATGGGGAATTCTACAAGTCAGTCATCATGATGTTACTCCATGACTTTTATGATGATGGTGTGAGGGGGCAACAAGAGTTGTTGTTCCTTTGGAAGCTCTTGGGAGAGTATGGGCTGGTTTTCTCCCATACTTTGCATGATGTTGCGGGAGTAGATGATGGCACTATCATGGTGCAAAGGGGCTAATCCTTAGCCTTGGATGATCAGGAGGTACTTCCACCTTGGAAGGAATCTCTCATATATAGCAGCATTATGGTAGATGACTTTGACATTTAGCATGTCAAAGAATGGAGCTATGAGATGACAGGAGCCTTATTGCAAAGGTCAACATCGCTGTCACTTGGGAACTTGGGTTTGTTGATGGAGTGTTCCCAGGATCACTTCACATATGATGCACTAGATGGACAAACAAGAGATGAGAGTGATGGAGTAGTGGATGGAGACATCTATTACCATTATATGATCTTCTTAACTTGGATCTCTAAGCATAAGGATAATGCTTTGCATGCAACACATGGTTCATTCCTTTTCATGGATATATCTCATACCACTATGGAGGGCTCATTCATGGATCTTATTCTCAGTCTAATCTCAGTACATGGTAAGAATTTTGTTGTTTCACTTATTGATTATCTAACACATTATTTTCATTCTCTTACCATCCCTATACAGTGCATTGCTCCACAAGAGGGCAAGCCTCTATTTGCGCTTCATGGTCATTTTGGGACCAACATCTATGATGGAGAGAGCCATTTCTTGTATGGCTTTGGGAAAGTATTGTACTATTTTCTGTATGATCAGTTGATATACAATGTCATTTATTATTTACTAGTATATGTGATGACATGCACAACTAGCAATTTGTTAGGAGAAAACTTGCCATGTTATTTTCTGAAATAGTAGTTAGAAAAACTGCGCTGTGACCACTTGGGAAAATTTTGGTACCTTCCATCACTATATAAAACCTTTAGTACCTCTCTAATTTGGATTCCATTGGATGATAATGTCATATTCAATTTATATGGGATGGTATGGACAAGAACCAAAGAATGGATCTTTGAAGATTCAACTGCCTTTTTGCTTCATGAAGGCAACATCATTGCAGCCCAAATTTAGCAGCAGCTCCACACTTATTATAATTGGAGAGAGATATAGTGTGGGATGGACAATTTTATCCATCATGTTCAGCTATACAGCCCACCTACTTTGCAAGAGCCTAAGGTGGAGGAGATCTTTCATGAGTTGCCATGTTGGAGGGTGACTCATTTTGTATGGATGATAGCTTGGGGATGGAGGCTTCAAATGGGAATGATAGTTCCCAATATATTTAAGATTCCATGCCTCAAGAAGGCCTCTATACAACACATTGTTCCTCCATGTGTATTTTACTTCTTCATGATGATAGCTATTTGGGATGGTCACCAAAATCTAACTTGCATACTTGGGAGGAGCAACTTCAAGATTTATTGATGAGACAACATCTTATTCCTTGGAGGAGTTTATCATATGAGGATGCTACAAGAGGAGGAGAAGAGGCTATTAAGTTATATCCTTGCAGTTTCTTGAGGACAAGCAACATTTGGGAGGGGAGGACTGTAATATTCCTAAATTAGCATACAACTAATTGGAATATTAATTTTTCTCTTGTCATCTAGATAGATGAATAAATGGGTAGGGATGCCCATAAATCTCTTTATTAGGCATAAAATCCCTCTTAATTTGAAAAGGGATCATATTCATAGCTGGATAAAGCACCCTCATGTGTGAACAGGGGCTAATGCATGTGGACAAGGTCAAGTTTGACCAAGTCAACAACGCTGGTATGGAGGGAGTGGATCATCAATAAGAGACAATGCAGTGTGAATGGAAGGAAGACTCCATGATAGTGGAAACCCTAATGAGTGGGACCCAAAGTGAGAAGGCTCACATTTTTTATAAGGAGGGAAAGGCGTCCATAGTGGGTTATGTTATTGATTATTGATTTTGCGGTCTGTATGAATTCTTGCATCCTTCAGCTGTTTAGTTGAGCTTACAGTGTTGTTTAGCACAAGGTGTTCCCGAGTGGGGATCCCACCTCTTGGAAGAGTATTGTAATATAATTTCCACACATCCGAAATTCTGGCCAAGCTTCAGTCTTCAGTTACAACATAGTTTCTGTTCAGATTTGTGTTGTTTTGTAGAGTGATGTAGTGGAGGGTTGAGAAACCCACTTTCTGAGCTAGTTTTTCAAGGGAGGAAGCATTCTTCTCATTCAGAGATCAGAAAAGGAGGTTCTTATGCTTTATTTCACATCTTGGCACCAAGCCAACCTATTCCCATAATATACGACACAAATTCCCTCTTTGACTGTGTTATTTTAGTGAGCATTTGCGGTGGAGGTTTCAATGCTTGATTTGAAGGGTGAGATCTTCAGTGTTAGGATCAGCCTTTCACTTGGAGACTTTGTTGGAGGAGATCTATTCATTTCTTTATTAGTTCAGTCACCTCCTTCCAGTATTCAATTTGCAGCTGCACCTTAGACCTAGGGTTGCATTTTGGCATTTTGTACTTTTGGGTATTTTCGGAAACCCTTCTCGAGGTCTCTTGGAAAGATGTTTAGGAGCCTAGATATTCACTCCTACCCTTATTTGAGCTATATAACAACACACACACACACACACACACACACACATATATATATATTGATTTGTCTTTATGTATAAGTTTATGCCCTAAAACTACGCTGTCATGGCTCATGGCACTTGTATGGTAGTATTTCTCATGTATTAGCATATTTTCCTATTGGAGGCTTGTTTCCCATTGCTTGAATGACTTGATCCTCAAGATCTTCTGCCTATTATTTGCTGATATATTTAATAATATGGTTGTACATTTGTCTCATGTAATGGTGTATTGATGTATTCACTGCTACTTTCCATGTTTATGTGATATATTGCTATTTTTCCCCATTTGGTAATATTACAATGGTATCAAAGCATAACCTTGGCTCAACCTATGGATCTTAGCCAATATTCTATAAGAAGAAAAAGAGAAGAAAACGAGATCTAAAATGATGGAAGGAATGAGCTTTGTCTCATCACTTTTCAGATCTATGAAGAAGCTCTCCAAGGAGGTCAAGGAGATGAAAGAGGAGAGATGTAATGAGACCTTTAAAGGGTTTCAAGAAGAGGAAGGTCCATGTACTTCCTATCAGCAGAAGAAAGAACTTGAGCTGCATAGAGCTCCAAAGCAATACACTATGCCCTTTTCTTTTAAGGAAGAAGACAAGAGGCATGGAGATGGAGGACACTTAGAAGATGAGATTCTAAGTGAATACCTTGCAGAATATAAGTCTCAACCTAGAGCTTTCAAGGAGAATATAACTCTCTCACAGCTCATTCAACTCAAGGAAGAAAGAAGACCTTAAAATAATAGATTCATATTGCTGACATTTGATGGGTCATCCAGATGTACAACAAGAGATTGGGGAATGAAGTTGGATGCATTCTTCCTACTACATCCAGTGGTAGAAATAGAAGATATTGAGATTGTAGCATTGCACCTTGAAGGTGAAGCAAAAATTTGGTGGTTCATCCATTTGAGTCATGCAAGAGTGACTGCTTATGTAGATTTTACTCAAAGGTTGATAAAAAAGTTTGACAAGAATAAATCAGAGGGGAAGAGGCCTTCACCACCACTTGCTGCAAGAGCACTTGCATCAGGAGAAATAACACTTGCACCTTTCCAAATTGGTCATGATCTCTTGGCATTTAGAGTCCCAGGCACTATTATGGAGATGCATGAGAAGGATGAGATTGTACCAGCACTGAGGCAGCCGTAGAAGAGTAGCCATCATCATCAGTAGTTGGAGAAGTCATCACACTGGAGGAAGGAACCCTTGTAGCAGTACAAGATGTTCCCAAGATTTACCAAGGTATGCACATATTTCCATTTCCTATCATTTTAGCACATATTATGGAGAGTTGTGGGAATGTACTATTGCATGACCTAGGGTCAAAGCACATTGCTGATTTGGAGTAGCAAACTATCACTTCACCGAGAAGCCTTGATTTTTTCAAGGAGGAGATAAACAATTTTCTTGTTTATTCATTGTTGAGATGCACACAACTCTTGGGGTTGGAGTGTGGATTTTTGGAGGATAAGATGAGTATTTTCCTAAACAATGCAATGCAGAATTATGCGTTCAACATTGATCATGATCTTAAGACAACATATGCACCACCATGGAGATCAACAACATTTTCATTGAGTAGCAGTGATGAGTTGGTGGCCCAACTATTATTGGAGCATTCTGATGACCATTATACTTGTGTGACGTTAGATGGGTAGATGATTGATGAGAGATATCTTATCTTTCATTGTTGTGATGGATCCTTCTTAATGAGAACTTCACAGCTCAATGAGAAGACTTTGCATTCAACATACTTAGATCCTTATGGATTCAACATGGTCATTGATGAGTGATCTTCACTTGGAGATCTCCGGGAGATTGCATTTCAACATCCCACGAAATGAAAAAATAGAAATCTAATTTGGGAGGATGGTATTTTCCATTAGAGGAGTACCAAAGTGGAGTATGGTAGGAGACACCTACATTTGAATGAATGGGTGTGGGTGGTGAACAAGAGGTTGCTGAGCCACTTGCATATCTATGACACATGGAAACAGGAGGCATGGATGCATTGGATACTCTTGAAAGAGTTTGGCCATCATGTGACATATCCTTTGCCAAAAGGTATGTTATGGTTTGAAATTGCATGGCACCCATATTTTATTGAAGTAGAAGATTTGGTTGTATGGGGAATTCTACAAGTCAATCTTCATGATGTTACTCCATGACTTGTATGATGATTGTGTGAGGGGGAAACAAGAGTTGTTGTTGCTTTGGAAGCTCTTGGGAGATTATGGGCTGGTTTTCTCCCATACTTTGCATGATGTTGCAGGAATAGATGATGGCACTATCATGGTGCAAAGGGGCTACTACTCAGCCTTGGAGGATCGGGAGGTACTTCCACCTTGGAAGGAATCTCCCATATATAGCAGCATTATGGTAGATGACTTTGACATTTGGCATGTCAAAGAATGGAGCTGTGAGATGACATGAGCCTTATTAAAAAGGCCAACAACGCTGTCACTTGGGAGCTTGGGTTTGTTGATGGAGTGTTCCCAGGATCACTTCACATATGATGCACTAGATGGAAAAAAAATAGATGAGAGTAATGGAGTAGTGGATGGAGACATCTATTACCATGATATGATCTTCTTAACTTGGATCTCCAAGCATAAGGAGAATGCTTTGCATTCAACACATGGTTCATTCCTTTTCATGGAGATATGTCATACAACTATGGAGGGCTCATTCATGGATCTTATTCTCAGTCTACTCTCAGTACATGGTAATAATTTTTTTGTTGCACTTATTGATTATCTAACACATTATTTGCATTCTCTTACAATCTCTATACAGTGCATTTCTCCACAAGAGGGAAAGCCTCTATTTGGGCTTCATGGTCATTTTGGGACCAAAATCTATGATGGAGAGAGCCATTTATTGTGTGGATTTGGGCTAGTGTTGTACTATTTCCTGTATGATCAGTTTATATACAATGCTATTTATTATTTACTAGTATATGTGATGACATGCACAACTAGAAATTTGTTAGGAGGCAGCTTGCCATGTTATTTTCTGAAACAACAGTTAGAAAAACTGCGCTGTGACCGCTTGGGAAACTGTTGGTACCTTCCAGCACCATATAAAACCTTCAATACCTCTCTCATTTGGATTCCATATGATGATAATGTCATATTCAGTTTATATGGGATGGTATGGGCAAGAACCAAAGAATGGATTTTTGAAGATTCAAATGCCTTTTTGCTTCATGAAGGAAACGTCATTGCAACCCATATTCAAAATTAGGTATACATTTATTATAAGTGGAGAGAGATACAACATGGGATGGACAATTTGATCCATCATGTTCAGCTATGCAGCCCACCTACTTTGCAGGAGCCTAAGGTGGAGGAGATCTTTCATGAGTTTCCATGTTGGAGGGTGACTCATTTTGTATGGATGATAGCTTGGGGATGGAGGCTTCACATGGGAATGATAGTTCCCAATATATTTCAGATTCCATGCCTCAAGAATGCCTCTAGACATCACATTGTTTCCTCCATGGGTATTTTACTTCTTCATGATGATAGCTATTTGGGATGGTCACCAAAAGCTAACTTGCATACTTGGGAGGAGAAAGTTCAAGATTTATTGATGAGACAACATCTTTTTCCTTGGAGGATTTTATCATATGTGGATGCTATAGGAGGAGGAGAGGAGGCTCTTCAGTTCTATCCTTGCAGTTTCTTGAGTACAAGCAACATTTGGAAGGGGAGGACTATAATATTCCTAAATTAGCATGTAGCTAATTAGAATATTGATTTTTCTCTTGTCATTTAGATAGATGAATAAATGGGTAGGGAGGTCCATAAATCTCTTTAGTAGGCATAAAATCCCTCTTATTCATAGTTGGATAAAGCACCCTCATGCATGAACAGGGGCTACTGCATGTGGACAAGGTCAAGTTTTACCAAGTAAACAACGTTGGTATGGATGGAGTGGATCATCAATATGAGACAACGTAGTGTAAATGGAAGGAAGACTCCATGATAGTGGAAACCCTAATGAGTGGGACCCAAAGTGAGAAGGCTCACATTGTTTATAAGGAGTGCAAGGAAGCCATCGTGGGTTATGTTATTGATTATTGATTTTGTGGTCTGTATTAATTCTTGCAACCTTCAACTGTTTAGTTGAGCTTGCAGTGTTGTTTAGCACAGGGTGTTCCCAAGCGAGGATCCCAACTCTTCCCTTGAGGTAGCCTCTTGGAAGCATATTGTACTATCATTTCCACACATCCGACATTCTGGCCAAGATTCAGTCTTCAACTACAACACAATTTCTGTTCAGATTTGTGTTGTGTTGCAGGGTGTTGCAGTGGAGGGTTGAGAAACCCACTTTCTGAGCTAGTTTTTCAGGGGAGGAAGCATTCTTCTTATTGGGAGATCAAGAAAGGAGGTTCTTATGCTTTATTTCACATCTTGGCACCATGCCAACCTATTCCCATCATCTACATTGTAGATTCCCTCTTTGACTGCATTACTTCAGTGAGCATTTTCAGCGGAGGTTTCAGTGCTTGATTTGGAGGGTGAGATCTTCAGTGTTAGGATCAGCATTTAACTTGGAGACTTTTTTGTAGGAGATATAGTCATTTATTTATCATTTCAGTCACCTCCTTCCAGTATTCAGTTTGCAGCTGCAATTCAGCCCTAGGGCTGCATTCCGACATTTTGTACTTTTGGGTATTTCCGGAAACCCTTCCCGGGGTCTCTTGGAAAGGTGTTTAGGAGTCTACATCTTCACTCCTAGAATTATTTTAGCTATATAATAATAGATATATATTGATCTATCTTTATGCAGCAATTTATGCCCTAAAAATGCACTGTCATGGCTCATGGCACTTGTATGGCAGTATTTATCATGTATTAGCATATTTTCCTATTGGAGGCTTGTTTCCCATTGCTTGAGTGACTTGATCCTCAAGATCTTGTGCCTATTATTTTCTGATATATTTAATAATATGGTTTTACATTTGTCTCATTTAATGGTGTATTGATGTATTCACTGCTACTTTCCATGTTTATGTGATATATTGTTTCTTTTCCCCATTTGGGAATATTACAGTAGAAGACATCCATCGAAGGGATTTCCTCAACTTGTAACACTATTTTCTCTGTAGGATAAGTCGGAATGATCTCTTGATCACGAGTTTTAAGAACTTGTTGTAGTGGAGTAACAATTTCCACTAATTTCTGAGAATTTTCTTGTGTCTGAAAACTAGTAGATTGATCAGTATTAGGATTTGTTTGAGGCATTTTTATTGCCTTAGAAAAATTATCCCATTCACCCTTCAAATCCTTTGGCTAAGATTTTTCTGACTGATCAGGTGTATCTTGGTTGTGTTGATCATCTTGGGAAGATGATTATTTTTCGTGACTTCTTCCTTTCTCTTGCATCTCAATCTCTTTGATTACATGATTAATTACCTTTTCTGGGTTCTCATTTATTTTTTTGGATTCATTTTCATAATGATCCGAATTCTGAGATTGATGTTCTGATTTCCCTAACTCAACTTCAGACATGTCTTTAACCTCATTATCCAAGCTAATACTTGGAGTTGTTCTTGACATCTTCAATAGTCAATAAATCCAGATGAATCCTTTCCAGTCTCTTGATTTTGTATGCTTGGAAGGCTTCCAATTCATCTTGATTGAGTTGACTGGACGCAAACTTAAGTACATCTGAAAAATTTTCAATACCTTGAAAGAAATCATCAAAAATATTTATCTCTTTCACAAAAGGCTTCATTTTGAGCTCTGTGATGAAGTTCTTAATCACATCATTGGGGTCATATGGCCACTTTGGCATTACAACCAAATTCAACAAATTAACATTTCAAACTTCCTTGTAGGCATGACCAATATCAAAAAGTGAAAAAGTATTGCACTGTAAAGGAAAATTATTCCAAACTACCTTCTTAGCATCTTTAAGTTGTTTTGAAATACTATTTAAAATGAGCTGGTAGGAAATATCTCTGGCAAGTAACTTGTCAGGAACATAATATGGCAGGATGTGAGAAGAAGCACAACTCCCAAAAACTCTTACATAAGTGAAACTTTCTTCTACAAACCATCTAGCAACGGGAAAAATGTCTGTGCTAGCTTCTTTGGAAATCCTAGGGGCTTTCTCATTGAATCTAATTTGGTGCATAGGTAACATGACTCAATGGAAAACTTTGTAAAAATGCAGATGAAATTCTGATTCCCAAAGGACTCTGTGGTAAATGTGAATTGGAGTATGGTCTTGGGTCGTCCATTTCCATCCCATGGTAGGAAAACTAGAAGAAAATAAAATTGCATTTTGACATGTAAAAGGGGGGTATTTCTCTAGATGAAACACTTATTTTACTCCTATACTCCATGATATTTCTGGCTAAATTATCAGATAGGATATTTTCCCAATTCAAAATTAAGGATTGACGATTGCGTCAATTAATGGGACCCGATATACAGAAAACCTAGCGGTATCAAGTTTTGAAAATAATATACACAACATACCGGAAACATATAGTAAGGGGAAGGAATTTGTGCTATTGGGTACGTACCGAGTTTGCCTCGTTTAAGATTTCCTTGGTCATCTTTCAATTCCTTTATGAATTTCATCAGGTCTGGATTTTTTTCTCTAAAGCTTTGAAGAAAAGCTTTGTCATAGTTCTGATGCGGGATGGGTAAGTGGTACATTGTTCTCAAATATTTTGCCTTGAATGAACTGATATTCTCACCCTTTGAATCCTTGAATGTTCTATCTTTTGTGTTCAAGTGGTCAATTACCCACTTGACCATATCTGTAGAGGGGAGAATATTTGGCCTTGCTGCTACCTTATGGATAAATGAGCATGCAACGTCGAAATAGGTCGGATTTGAAGGAACTAACGTGCCTGATGTAGAAAATTTGGTTATTACCCTTGGATTTTCATCCTCAAAGAACTGATACATTGTCTCCCACGAAGAACTTCCTCAATCTTTGTTGCAGGTGGTATCTGAGAATAGAGGAGACATATCTGAGCTTTCAGTAGATGGTGCTTGGGGCATTTCTTTGCCTTTATTTCTCATCTCTATTTTCCTCGCTCCGTTAAGTGGTTTCCTGATTTAAAACAAATAGAGAAAACATTAAAAATATAGAGAATAGAGAGGCATATAGAATTAAAACAAATTCGACATTCAATCATTTCAAACATGCTCGAAGTAGATATGGATCTATCAAAACCTTACTCCTATTAAATGTTGTTAATCACCGATAATATTTTAATCAAATCTCTTACACACCTTCATGTGAAATGTTTATTTATCAATTCAAGACATTAGATTTTATATTTATTTTTATTTGACATGAATCATTTCGCATGCTTGAGCAATTATCTATGTTTAAGTTTGCAACAAGAAACAATGAATTTCGCATCTGGAAACAACATCGTTGATCCTAGTGAAAATTAAGCACCTACACTAGGTGGGCCCACACAAGTTATTTTTGGGTGTATGTCTATTTATATATGTATGTGCATAATCTGTTTCTAGAATTCATGTCTATTTATAGATGCATGTCTATCTTGATTATCCCTTAATATATATGTACAATAAATTGTAATCTATTCTCAATGTGGACTTGAAAATAGTTAACTGAGTGGAAAATCAGTTATCTAAGTGAATTTCGAGTTAAGAGGTTGGTTGGTGGGACATGCAGGTTGAATTGAGTTGTAACATAGTGATTCTAGTTGTAACAGAGTTGGAAGTGCAGTGGTACATGAGTTGTGCAAGTTGTAAACCAGTTTAACCCAATTAAGTGAGTTAAAGTCAATTGTGCTAGTTGTAACTGAAGATACACTAGTGAGAGATCAAATGGATTAAATATTAATTAATTCACATGTAGTGATCTCACATGCAACTGATGTTTTTACTATTATTAGCTGCATGCATTTCAGATCTAGTGGAGACCCATTTGAGTTCTAGGTGAAAGGGAAGATAACTATCAGTTGTGACATTATCCGCTTGCACACATGCAAGCACACACACATTGGATGTTCCCATGATATTTATGCAGTCAAGGAAGGAAAGACAATCAATCATTCAGGGTTCTTTACCATCAGGGATTGCGCAGTGGAGGCAGGTTGTCTGAAGATAGTAAATTGGCTAAGGAACTTGCCATTTTTTGTATGACAGTGTGAGATAGTTAGCTCATGTAATGAGAGCTCTTGGATTAGAGCTTTATATGTAATTGTTTCATGATCCATGATATAATATACAATAGAAGATAGTGGGGTTTTTAGCTATAAGATTTCCTGGTAAATTATCTGTGTTATGTGTGATTGATCTTTCTTCATGATATTGTGATTGGTGATTGTGTTTCAAATTCTGCAAAGATATGTAGAAGCGATTATGTATTTAATAGTAGCATATTATTGTTAGATTAGGAGAATCTAGGACATACATGTATTTTATATACTTTCTAAAATCTACCCGTTATCGCATATTGCAACTTATAACTATTTCCATTTGTTATGTTACCAATAAATCTCGCGAAATGCAATCTGCGCAAATCGCACATCACAATTTCTATGCGGTAATAAAACTTGTTTTTAGTTATTTTCTACGAAATGCACTTTAAGAAATCATGTCATTGTGCTTTATCAGACACTTGGAGCTTTATGTTTATTGCTTTATTGGTTTTTCGGGTCTGTTTAATCGCAAATTTTAACAAAATTTTTAAAAGTTTGATCGTTTTACAAGGCACGATGCAATTTTTGTTTATAACGATGTTTAAACTGTTTGCAATAAGAGTTTTATATAACTTCAGAAAGGGTTTAGCACATATCATAGCCCACAAGGTTTAATATGTTTTAAATTGTTTTAATCTCGTAAGCTAAGCGATTTGCGATGTGCGCTAAGGAATGAAAGCGAAAAGCAAAAGAAACTTTATTTCCTAATTTTTTTTTACTTAGGCTAAAATTTGAACAAAATAAGTTTCCTATTTATTTTTAAAGGGTCCCCATTTAGTAAAAATAAATGGGGGTTGTTGTATAGCACAACACAAGCACATGTTGTATTTTCTTTAGGAGTTACACCAGTCTTTCTTTCCCACTGGTGTTGTTTACAATTTACTGTCTTTCTCTCCCACAACAACTTCAATCAAATTCAAGCTCATGGAATTTATCTGTAGCCAGTTTCCTCTAGTCTCTCAAGAATTTAGAGTTCAATAACTCATTATTTTATCTAATATGAATTATTTAAGTTGCATATATATTTTAATTTACTTCCTCTAGGAATTCATATAGATAAGCCATTTATGACATGTTCATTTCTTCATAAAAACCTACAAACACAACCTATTTCATCGAAATTATTTTCGCTTAAATAAATTAATATATCATGCATGTAAAACTATAAGACATGAAAAAAATTTGACACATGTAATTTACAGTTTATTGTAACATCCAACATATTTAGATAATTTTGAAATCAATAATAGAACATAGGTATAATTTCATCTAGTAGTAGTTAATTTCTGCGAATTACTCTCAAATCGAGCATATTCCACCCAACTGTGAATTATCTCCAATATTTCCTCATAGAGCTAAGATCTTTTTGCCACTAGAATCAACAAACTCATTGATTCCTTCGTGGTTTATTTTATAAATTTATTCCCAGTATATTTTTAGCAACATCCTGCTTTAAGGTCTGCCAACCTTTTGTTTAGGCCTTTTTTTTTAGTTTTTTCGAAAAAGATTATTTTATTTTTCCTTAAAGCACACCTTTCTCTTCTTTGTGCTTTATTTCAACCCACTTAGTATTTCTGTCCAACTAAGTGATTAACATAATCTTTCTCTCCCATTATGTTAATATTTTCCTCTTTATTACTTTCTCCTAGGGATCTTTTGGAGACTTTTAAGGAAGGTCCATCTTGGACTTAACCACCAATAGCTTTTCATAAACTGACAATAAGTCTTCTAAAACTCTATATTTATTTTTAAATAGAGAATCCATACAGGTGAAGTAGATTATAGAGGAGAGGAATAACCTGTTTCTGAGTTTTTATTAATAACCCTATATTTATTTTCTGAATATCCCAACCAATGTATTTAGTACCTCAATAATAAAATAAAATATTACATCAGCCCCATCATGGCTTCCATAACCATTGAATCAAATAATAAGTCAATGTCTAAAAATAGTCGATGTCTAAAATCCATTGTAATTTACATAATTGTCCATTTTTATATTATCATTGAAGCAAAGGAATATTTATGTACACCATGCATCTATACTTGACCCTCGGCATGGGTCCCACAATTTGTCAAAGTACATTGACAACAATTCATCACATGTAATACGTGTGGTATACATTCCAAATTTCCACATAATAACAATCATGAAACTTCGAAAAAAAAACCTTAACATATATTACATATCATAGCATTATACTTTTTGTAAGGTCTTGCCTTACCAACCATCAATATTATAGAGAAATAATAGTCCCATTAAAAACTAGGAAATAAAATGCGATTTGTTTTCTTTACAATTAGCTTTCAGCCATGTAAGCAACAACCATTAGGAAATTTTGGGAAAATAATTTGCAATCATGCAATCTACAACCACTGTAGCCTTTTATTAAATAGCTTGCAAGAATACAATCTACAACCAATGAGGCATTCTAACAAACAATTTGCAAGCATGTAATATAGATCCATTGAGGAATTTTAGCAACTATTTGCAAGCATGAAATCCACAGTCAATGAGACATACTAACAAATAGTTTTCAAGCATGCAATATACCACCATTTAGGAATTTTAACAAGTAGTTAGGGGACATGAAATTAATTTTTTAATATCCCTGGCATAAGCTGCCGAAAAAAACTCTCGTAAAATGAGGGTTGTTGAATAATTAAATATTAATTATTGTATTGATATTTCATTAATAATATTCTTGTAATTCTTAAATATAAGAAAATTACAAGAATTATTTCTTAATTATTTTTATTTATAAGAATTTATATTCTTCTATATAAATAAATTATATTTCTAAGTTGGTATATTATATGAGCTTTAGAAATAATGAGTAATAGTTTTAGAAAAACTATGGGTAAGAGATATTTTGTTCATAAGGAAAAATCAAATTTACCTTGAAAAGAAAAACATGAGAGATTTATGGAGTGCTTTTTTTATTAAGAAAAAATCAGATTTATGGGTGATTTATGGAATGCTTTTAAAATTTAAAAAATATTTTCCATTTTCTTAATTCTATTTATTGTAAGCCTATGGGAAAAATAGGGGAAGGAATGACCGAATACAAAGATAATGGAGCCAAGAGAGATGAAGAAGGGATTCCAAGCATGCATCAAAAGATAAGTAACTATGTTCTTTGAAAATTATTTTGTTTGCATATGGTTCATGATGAAATAAGAATTCAATTTATTTTCTTGAAAAAACTGATATGATAACGAATCAAGATTATTTCTTGAAAAAATTTCTATGGAATTTTGTGCATAGAGTTATAAGTGTTATGTTCATTGAATTATTAGAATATTTCATGCGCTTTGAATTCTTAAAAGTTTTTCATGGTTAAATAATTATGTGATTTGCATGAGTTATTGGAAAATAGGGTCCAAATATACCTTTGTATCTCCCAAACCGTGATAGAAGTCTACGAATTGAAAGAGGTTTTTGCATATGATTTCAGTCCAGAAAAATCCTCTTTCATATTTTAAAAATTTATTTTCCATGTCTCAAAAACCGTGTCTAGAATTGATGACAAAAACAAAAAAAATATTTCATATTTAAATTTCGAGAATGGCTTGAAAAGATTCATTCGAATCTTCCAAACTATGATACCCGTCTAAAAAATGAGTGAGTTTTTCTTTTTAATTAAGCCGTTACAAACAAAAACCTCTTTTTTTTTTCAAAAAACATTTCCATATGTTTGGAAACAATGTCCAAAGTTAATGACCAAAACATGAAATTATTTAATATTTAAATCTGAAAAAATGGGCTACAAGGATTCATTCGAATCTTCTAAACCATGAAAGATATGGAAATATTGAGAGAGGTATTTTTTAATAAACCTGTACCAAACAAAAACCTCTTTTGGTTTTAAAAAGTTCGTTCCCATATGGTTGGAAGTTGCTTCCAAATTTGATGGCTAAAACAGGAAAAATAGAGTAAAACAGAGTGCTTCCATTTGATTTTTCAACCAGATAAGAAGAATTGTTTATGTACACATAGACATAATAATTATGTTGATAATTTTTGAAAAGGAATGAAGTTATTTCATTTAAGATATTACCAAGTATTTTCTCATGATGAAAGTGCATTAACAGTTTTAAAGAGAAATATTGAACTCTTGAAGAGAGTATGTGGTTAGGTGCACATGAATAATATCTAGTATATTTGATATACTAGAATTTATTATGTCATTTTACATGCATGAGGAGCTTGAGTCATGTAAAAATTTATAAATAACTTTTGTGAGAAGTAGTTCACATAAAACCTTTGCGTAAAAGGCAATTGGTTGTGTTATTTGAGAAGGATTTGTTATTTATGTTATTTCTCGAGGAAATATTACAAATCTCTCTAATGTATGAAATAATGTTTTTTTTTTGTATTGCATGCATAATAGCTAGTGAGTTAATTATATTTTGGAGAAAGAATAATTGGTGTGTTAAATTCTTTGGAAAATAAATATATATATTTGTATGTCAGGAAGCATTTATTGTGTTAGAACTCTTCAAAAAGAACAAAAGAGAAAAATATGTCATTCTATTCAATATTGGATTATATTCTTGGAGAGGAAAACTAGTAATCACATGCTTTATTTTGTAATATTATTTAGAGAAACATATACACTTGCATACATGGAAAACGTATAGTTTTGGTATTAGATTTTTGGAGAAAATGAAGATGCAATCACATAATATTGATGGTGTTAGCCTTATTTTGGGAAAAATAATATGTATTTGCACACCTGAAGGGATTAGCTATGATATTAGCTTTCTTTTGGGAGAATATTATGAATATTTATTGGGATATATCTTTTGGATAAGAGGGAAATGTCCCTTTGCATGCATGAAATAATAAATGGTATGGGTTTTTTTGGTGTGCGGACCCACTCATAGGCAGACCCACCCATGTTTTGTGCATGAGTTTGCACATGGTTTTGGGGGACGATGGTTTTCGGCCCCTGGTATTTTTGTAGATCCGGTCAAGGGAACTACGGTTATGTTCTAATCTAGGGTTAATGGATTAGGGTTTATGTATGCTTCGGCATGTATATATATGTGTGTGTGTGTGTTGTAATACTAAAAGTAATATAATGAAATATCAAGCTGGTCGTCTCGATTTGGGATCCAGGGGAAAATCTCTGTGTTTATCTGCATTACGTTTTATGCTCTCGCTATTGTTTATTTTCTGTTATAAGATTCGTGTGTAGATAATTTCTGTTCAGGGTTAAAACCAACATTTGGTATCAGAGCGGTTTTGGCTTCAAGGGGACGCCTTTGCTGCTGAGGGGTTTTTTTTCTCGGGCCTGAGGTAGACCCTGTTTAGTGGGAGATCTGCGAGATCGATTCTTGCGGTGAAAGAAGATGGCGAGCAGTGGAAAGATAGAGATCGAGAAATTTAATGGTTAGAGTTTTGAGTTGTGGAAGCTCAAGATGGAGGATCTGCTGGTGGATAAAGATCAGTGGATCGTGGTAGATCCAGGTACTAAACCAACGGCAATGTCAGATGAAGACTGGAATAAAATGGATCGGAAGGCTAAGAGCACAATACAGTTGTGTGTCTTAGATTCAGTATTGTTGAATGTATTTGGGGAAGCTACGACGAAGAATTTTTGGGAAAAACTTGGGACTTTGTACCAATCTAAGTCTCTGGTGAATAAGTTGTTCCTGCGGAAATATCTGTATAACCTGAGGATGAAGGATGGAGACTTGGTGACAGAGCATATGAACGCCTTCAATACTGTGGTAAGTAGGTTGTCATCTGTTGATATTAAAATCTCAGATGAAGATAAGTGCATCAATTTTTTGTGTTCTCTACCAGACTCGTGGGACAGTTTGGTTATTGCAATAGGTATCAATACAAATACCTTGAATTTTGATGACATTGTCTCAGCCTTGTTGTCGGAGGAAATGAGATGGAGAAATATGGAGGGCCAGAATGGAGATGCCTTATCTGTACGAGGAAGGTCCTAAAACAGAAACAAGAATAAGGTTTCGAGTGGGAGATCCAAATCTAGAGGGAGATCTAAATCTCCTCGAAAGTTTGTAAAGGTGTGCTGGAAATGTGGAAAGGAAGGACAATACAAAAAGGACTACAGATCTAAAGCTCCTGAGAAAGGAAAGGGATCTGATGATGTTCCTTCTGCAGAGGCAAAAACCACCTTGGATGAAGGTGGGGTTGTGTATTTGGCTTCTTCTTCAAATATACATGTAGATCATGAGTCATGGTTGATTGAATTGGGTGCATCCTTTCACTTCATTTCCCATAGGGAGTGGTTCTGCGAGTATGAGAAATATGATGGCGGCGATGTATTCCTAGGGGATGATAGGAAGGCCAGAATCTTCGGACGTGGAAAAATCAAGCTGAAGCTACAAGGTGGAAGGATTAGAACACTTCCTGGTGCTCTGCATATTCCTGCATTGGCCAGAAATCTGATTTCTGTAAGCAAGATGGATGATGCAGGTGTAAAAATAGTGTTCGAGAAATACACCTGTAAGATGGTTCAGTGAGCACTGGTATTAATGCGGGGAGTTCGAATTGGAACTCTGTACAAGCTTCAGGGCAGCACTACTATTGATGGGTGCAACAGTTCTGTGGTTCCTGAAAGTGGAGCAGAAAGCCTAGGGTCTCTGGAGAAAAGACCATGCTATGGCATCAAAGGCTTGGAAATATTGGAGAGAAGGGCCTTCAGATACTGCATGGAAATGGTATGGTAGAAGGTATGTCTAATTTCTCTCTGGATTTCGATTTTTGTGAACATTGTGTGTATGGGAAGCAGAATCGGGTGAGTTTTCCTTCTGGTGCTAAGAGGGTGAACAAGATATTAGAGCTTGTGCATAATGATGTGTTTGGACCTGTGTCGGTTCCATCACTGGGTAAGTCTGTGTACTATGTTTAATTCATAGATGACTTCTCAAGGAATACATGGTTATATTTCTTAAGGAAGAAATCTGAAGTCTTTGACAAATTTAAAGAATTTAAGGCTCTGGTGGAAAACCACACAGAAAATAAGATAAAGGTGCTGAGGACAGATAATGGTGAGGAGTTCTGCAAGAAATAATTTGAAGAGTTCTGTAAGAAGTGTGGTATAGCACAACAGAAGACTAATCCATACACACCTCAGCAAAATGGAGTTGCAGAAATAATGAACATAACTCTTATGGAAAAAGCAAGAAGCATGCTCAATGGTACCGGGTTTTGACAAGAATTCTGGGCAGAGGCAGTGGAGACTGCATGCTACTTAGTTAACAGATCACCTTCATCAACGTTGGAGGATAAGACTCCACATGAGGTATGGACTGGTAAGAAAACCTCTCTTTCACATCTGAGGGTATTTGGATGTGATGCATATGTACATGTTCCAAAGGAGAAAATGACCAAGTTGGATAATAAATTTGAAAGGTGCATCTTTATTGGGTATAAGGATGGTTTAAAGGGTTACAAGATTTGGAACCCAGAAACAAGGAAGGTTGTGTACATCCGAGATGTGGTGTTTAGAGAGGTGAAATATGTTGTTACACATGAAGTACTACCAAAGGAACCTGAGAAGATAGAGTTTGAGTTAAAGGAGGATGAATCAGACTCTACAACAAAAGAAGACTCAGAAGAGGAAGAGCCACAAACTCTAGCTGTGAGAAGATCAGTTCGGGAAAGAAGGCAACCAGAAAGGTATAGTCCATCTACTTTCTGTTCAAGTTTTTCTTTAACTATAACTGATGATGATCCCATAATTGTTAGGGAGGCAGTAGATTCAGAGGATGGAAAACTCTGGAAGGAGGCCATGGTTGATGAAATGGCATCCTTGCATAAAAATGATGCATGGGACTTGGTGGAGTTGCTGGTCGGAAGGAAGCCCATCGGGAGAAAATGTGTGTTTAAGAAGAAGATGAATGTAGAAGGCAAGGTGGAGAAATACAAAGCTCGGTTGGTAGAAAAAGGTTATTCCCAGGTGCCGGGAATTGATTTTGGTGATATTTTTTCTCCTGTTGCCAAAGTTACTTCTATTAGATTACTTTTATATATTACTGTTGCATTTGATTTTGAGGTAGAAAAAATGGATGTGAAGACAACATTTCTTCACGAGGATCTAGAAGAGAAGATCTACATGAAACAACCTGAAGGCTTCATGGTGAAAGGGAAGAAAGAATTGGTATGCAGGTCAAAGAAGTCTCTGTATGGGTTAAAAGAGTCACCAAGGATGTGGTATCAGAAATTTGATACCTATATACAGGAACTTGGCTTCACCAGAAGCAAGGAGGATCACCGTGTTTATTTTAAATTAATTGGTGACTGTGTTATTTATTTGGTCTTGTATGTGGATGATATGTTGTTTATTAGAAATGACAAAGAAATTATCCAAGATTTGAAGACCCAACTATTCTCCAAATTAGACATGAAGGATCTTGGTGCTGTAAACTATATTTTGGGCATGGAAATTAAGAGAGATCGGGCAAAGAGGAAGCTCTAGTTAAACCAAAGGAAGTATGTCAAGACTATATTGCAGGGGTTCAATATGCAGTATAGTAAACCGATGAATGTTCCTATTCCTATAGGAGTAAAGCTGTCTGCTGAACAGTGTCCCAAGACACAAGAAGAAGAGGAGGGTATGTCTCGTGTTCCATATGCAAGTGCAGTGGGTAGCCTGATGTATGCAATGGTCTATACTAGACCAGACATTGCACATGCAGTGGGAGTATTGAGCAGGTTTATGTCAAACCCAGGGAAGGAGCATTGGACAACATTGAAGCGGGTTTTCAGATATTTACGTGGCACTAGTGATTATGGCTTGTGCTACCAGGGAAGACCAGGATTGGAAAGAATGTTGGACATTCGTGGTTTTGTTGATGCAGACTGGGCTGGAGATCTGGACCAAAGAAGATCTACAAGTGGGTATGTGTTTAGCTTATTTGGAGGTGCAGTCAGTTGGATGAGTAAAAGACAGTCTGTAGTGGCGCTTTCAACTACAGAGGTAGAATACATAGCAGCCACTCATGCAAGAAAGGAAGCAGTTTGGTTGCAGAGATTGTGTTCAAGTATGGGTTTGGTACAGCAAGCTATAAGGATAGACTGTGATAGCCAAAGTGCAATTTTCTTGGCTAAGAACCCTGCTTATCATTCAAAGACAAAGCACATTGATGTTCAATATCACTTTGTGAGAGATATGGTTGAGGCTAAAAGGGTGTTGCTGGTAAAGGTGGACACCTTGAAGAATGTTGCAGATGCATTGACAAAGTCTGTGAGCACTTAGAAGTTCTCTTGGTGTAGAGAAACAATGGGTGTTAAAGAATTGGGCCAATGACTAAGCTCTCCTGTGGCCCGCTGTGGAAAGAAAACAACAAGTGGGAGAATGTTGGGTATGTGTTATATTCTTTCCACGACTAGCCCCACATGCTGTACGTTGCGCCGGGCGCAGCAGGGGGGTCACGGGGGGGGGGGCGGTAGCCCCCCCTGTCGGGGTCCGGGCAGCGCCCTGGAATTTTTTTTTTTGGTGTGCGGACCCACTCATAGGGAGACCCACCCATGTTTTGTGCATGAGTTTGCACATGGTTTTGGGGGACGACGGTTTTCGACCGCCGGTATTTTTGTATATTCGGTCAAGAGAACTACGGTTATGTTCTAATCCAGGGTTAATGGATTAGGGTTTATGTATGCTTCGGCATGTATATATATATGTTGTAACACTAAAAGGAATATAATGAAATATCAAGCTAGTTATCCCGATTTGGGATCCAGGGGAAAATATCTGTGTTTATCTATGTTATGTTTTATGCTCTCACTATTGTTTATTTTCTGTTATAAGATTCGTGTGTAGATAATTTCTATTCAAGGTTAAAACCTATAGGTTTGATCCCTTTGAAAAGAAATGTGTTTATTTTTTCATGAAATATTTAGTTCGTTTTCTTTGAAAAGAAATATATGTTTTACATGGAAGAAGAACAAGCTCTGTTATTTTTTGTTGGAGAGGATAAGTAGTTGCATGCACAAAATTATAACTAGTATGTTAACTTTGTTTGAAATAGAGTTTCCATTTTTATATATAATAGCCATTGTGAATAGCTCTTGTGTGAAAAATATGTTTTTGGAAAAGAGCATGCATTCACATGCATAAGTATATAATATATTTCGTTAATCCCTTTGGAAAAGAAAACATAAGGGTAGGCACAAAGGAAATTTCTTGTTGGGATAGTTATCTTGAAATTTTATTATGCATTTGCATGCTCAATAATATTATCTAGTATGTTAGCTTTCCTTTGGAAAGAATATGAAAGTGCATGCAAGATTTTGTTAGTGTTTGTTAGAAATATGACGCTTGATAGTGATTTATTTGTTACTAATTCATGTGAAAGGATTTCATGACATTCTGTCTATGTTTTGTACATGCATACAAATAGTTGTTGAAGTGTCACAAATAAAGTTTTATTATTGGTTATTAATATTTTATCTAATCATGATATCAAGTGTGCTGATGAAAACAATGGCAGGAAAGGAAAGTGACTTGAGAAAATAATTGTTCATGTTGAACATTATGGAAGATAAATATTTGTTAGTCCATGCAGGTTTAGGATTTATAACTGTAGGATGACCCATTGATGGAAACAATGTGACCACAAAGACAAGATTGAGGATTTGTGCTAAATGATATTATGATGATTGAAATAGCTTATAGCTAGTTATGTTACATTTAAGATTATTTTTCTATGTAATTTTTATGACAATGGTCAAGGGATGGACTCCCTTATAACCATTGAGTGAAGGGTAAAAATCCTCACGAGCATTTAATAATAAAATTAAATGTTTGATGGTTTTCACCCTATGGGGTTTCTAGGGTATATCAGTGTCTAATGATGTGATTGTTCATTGTGTAATTTTCATGATGTGATGTTTATATTATCAATTATGTGATTTACTAATTGAGTTAAAATGATCATGGAATCGATGCATAGTTATAGTAGGAAATTTAAGTTAATATGCTATAACAAGGACAATTAATGGTTGTGTAACTCACTATGTTTTTTACTAAATATTTCTCTAGGTGATGATGATGGTTATTCTAATGGTTAATGAGGAAATATAGAAAGTAATTTAGAATGTTACACATTGGTAAATGTTGAAAAAAATTCCTAACTCGATGCATTTTCCTGCAAGTTTGCCGGGGTATGTTACAAATTTCCATAAATATGTTTAAACTATCAGAGAGATAGTAAAACTATAATTAATAAAATAACATGAATCATATTAATATAATCAATGGTAAAATTTCGGCAAAACAACACAAGCAACAATCCCTATAGGAGCATCAAATCAGAAAATTCAACCAGATTATGGATCCAAGTTTGAACAAAAAATTTTCTTGCCATCAACAATAGGGTTACATTACCTTAAGGTACAACTATCCCTTGATGTTAAGATGAATCACATACAAAACTCCTACGAATGTAATTATTTAAAACAACAAAACCTTAGATCTCATTTACCACTTTTTTCAGACATATGGAATGAAAACTTTCATCTACAAGTCTACATGAAGAAAGACAACCCACAATTATGCTACCATGAGTTTTTCATTGACCTAAAGTTCACTATATTAGTTCCACTTGACTCATTGCTTATTTTTAACTCCTAAAGAGTTTCTTTCAATTTATTTATTTTTACAACATTCCATTGTCCTCTTCAGGGTCAAACCCGACTTCTAAATTATTTTTTTATCACACAACCCATACATGCATTCATTCTTATAAGTAGTGCATTATAACTTTAGTCATGTTTTTCCTTTTTTTTCTTATGCACCATAATCATTGTTGTAATAGTATGCATGCAAAGGTTGATAATTAATCCGCACTATAACTAGTGAGTTCTCAGGATTGTTCATAGGTGCCATAAAGGTTTTATTGTATATCCGCATCCATATTCAAAATTTATGAGCACAACTTTTAAAGAAACATTATCACTTTCTATGTTTATTGTAATCTACTACAATTTCAATTAAAATCATACCTGAGATGATGCCCACTAACATCATACCTCTACTTGGTTTTTTCTTAACAATTCCCAAAAGGCATTAGTGTTGAAACCTTTTGCTCTAATACCATTTGTCACATATCCCGGTAACCTCGCAGGAAAGTACGTGGAGTTATGAATTTTTTTCAACATTTACCAATGTATAACTTTCTAAATTACTTTCTGTATTCCTTCATTGACCATTAGAATAACCATCGCCAAGAGAAATATGTAGTAAAATCATAGTGAGTTACACAACCATTAACTGTCCTTGTTATAATATATTAAATTAAATTTCCTACTATAACTATGCATCAATTTCATGATAATTTTAAATCAATTAGTAATCACCTACTTGATAATATAAACATCACATCATGAAAGAAATTAACATCATGAAAATTACACAATGAACAATCACATCATTAGACATTGATATACCCTAGAAACCCCGTAGGGTGAAAACCAACAAACGTTTAATTTTATTATTAAACTCTTGTGAGGGTGTTCACCCTCACTCAATGGTTATAAGGGAGTCCATCCCTTGACCATTGTCATAAAATACTACATAGAAAAATAATATTAAATGCAACATAACTAACTTTAAGCTATTACAATCATCATGATATCATTTACCCACGAATCCTCAATATTTTTCTTTGTGGTCGGACTATTTCCATCAGTGGGTCATCTTATAGTTATAACTCCTAAACCTGCATGGACTAACAAATCTTTATCTGCCACAATGTTAAACATGAACAATTCTTTGCTCAAGTCGCTATCATTTCCTATCATTGATGTCATCAACACACTTGATATCATGATTAGATAAAATATTAATAAACTAATAATCAATCTTTATTTGTGCCACTTCCACAACTATTTGTATGCATGTATAAAACATAAACAAAATATCATGAAATTCCTTCTTTAACATCATTTCACATGCATTAATAACAAATAAATCACTATCAAGCATCATTTCAAAATATTGCATGCACTTTCATATTATTTCCAAAGGAAAACTAACATACTAGATAATATTATTGTGCATGCAAATGCATAACAATCTTTCAAGATAACTATCCCCACAAGCAATTTCCTTTGTGCCTACTCTTATATTTTCTTTTACAAAAAAACTAACTAAATCTTGCATGGAAAAATAAACACATTATCAAATGCATAATTTTTATTCTTACGGGGAATGGAACATTTTCCTCTTACCAAAAGATCTAGCACAATAATTATACGTAATCTAGGAACTAATACCATAGTTAATTTTTTTAGGTGTGAAAATGCAAATTATTTTTCCCAAAAGAAGGCTAACACAATCAATATCATGTGATTGCACCTTTCTTTTCTCTAGAAATATAATACCAAAACTATACTTTTCCATGCATGCAACTATATACATTTCTATTAATAATATTAACATAATAGGCATGTGATTACTAATTTTCCTCTCCAAGAATCAAATTCAACATGCAAAGATATGTTTTTCACTTATATTTTTTTTGAAGAGTTCTCATACAATCATTGCTTCCTTGCATATATATATATATTCCGAGAAATTTAACACACTAATTATTATTTTTCCAAAAGTTAACTAACTCACTAGCTATTATGCATGCAATACACAATCTTTTCTTATCATTTCATACATCAGAAAAATTTATAATATTTCCTGAAAAAATAACATGAATAACAAATTCTTCTCAAATAACACAACCAGTTGTCTTTTATGCAAAGGTTTTATGTGAACCCTTTCTCAAAAAAAGTTATTTATCTCTTTTTGCATGACTCAAGCTCCCCATGCATGTAAAATGACATATTCAATTCTAGAATACCAAATATACTAGATATTATTCATGTGCACCTAAGTACATATTTTCTTCAAGAGTACAATATTTCTCTTTAAAAATATAATGTATATGTCTCCTGAGAATATCCTTGGTAATATTTTAAATAAAATAACTTAATTCATTTCCAAGGATTATCAATATAATTATTTTATTTATGTGCAGCAAATAACTTATTTTCAAGAAATATGAACATAATTGTTCTATTTGTTCATAATTTTTTGAATGAAATTAATTTAACACAATAGTTATCTCTATATGTACATAACCAGCTATTCTAATCCAGCAGAAAAATCAATTTGAAGCACTTTGTTTTACTCTGTTTTAGTCATAAACTTTGGATGCTGCGTGCGGACATATGGAAATGAATTTTTGAAAAAAAAGGAGGTTTTTGTTTGGAATGGATTCGTTAAAGAAAACCTCTCTTAGTTTTTACACCGGTATCACATTTTGGAAGATTCAAATGAATCTTTTCAGCTAATGTTTGGCGATTTAAATATGAAATAATTTGTTGTTTTTGTCATCAATTTTGGGCACTGTTTTTGAGACATGGAAAACAAAATTTTCAAATTTTAAAGAGGGTTTTTACTGGAACCGACTCATTTACAAAAATATTTTTCATTTCGTACACACCTATCATTTTTTTGGGATATAAGAAGGCATATCTGGACCCTATTTTTCAATAACTCATGCAATTCACAAAATTATTTAGCCATGAAAATTTTTTAAGTATTCAAAGCACATGAAATATTCTAAGAATTCAATGAACAAAGAACTTATTCCTCTATGCATGAAATTCCATAGAGGTTTTCTCAAGATATAGTCTTGATTCTTTAGCTTATGAACCTTTCCAAGCAAATAAATTCAATTATTATTTCATCATGTCCCATATGCAACAAAAATAATTTTCAAAGAACATAGTTACTTATCTTTTGATGCATTATTGGATTCCCTTCTTCCTCTCTCTTGGCTCCATTATCTATGTATTTTTTCATTAGCTCTCCTATTTTTCCCTTAGACTTACAATAAATACAATTAAGAAAATAGAATAGCTTTTCTAAATCTTAAAAACATTCCATAAATTGCTCATAAATCACTCTATAAATAATCCATAGATCACTCATGCTTTTCCAAGGTATATTTGTTTTTGCGTTATGGAAAAATATCGCTTAGTAATAGTTTTTCTAAAACTATTACTCAATATTTCTAAAACTCATAAAATATACCAAGTTAGAAATTGATTTATATATAAGAATATAAGTTCTTCAAAATAAAAGAATTAAGAATCAATTATTTTAATATTCTTATCATTAAGAATTACAAGAATAATATTAATTTAATATCAATATAATATTTAATAATATTTAAATATTCAACAACCCTCATTCTACGAGAGTTTTTTTAGGGTATCTTACTTCATGGATATTACAAATTGTCTTTATTTAAACTGGTACAAACACTTTAAAGATATTAATGTGGTTGATACAGATGAAGGCCTTACTAATGCACACATTTAGGTGGATAACCATGTATAAAAAGGTTATGGGTCAACTTTAACTTGAGGAAAAAAAAATACACATCTTATTGTAAAATGGACCATTTTTTCTAAATAAAATTTGCTTACATGTAAATAAATGCTATAAATAATAATGAGAAGCTTATCATGGCGAAACTTACTAAAATTGAAATAATCTCAAATCCCTAGGAAATTGGTGTGTGGGGGAGATTTTCTTATATATAAATTAATTTTATAAATAATAATGAGTAACTTATCATGGATTAAGTTGTAACTTATCATGGAGGAAGTTATTAGAATTGGCATAATCTCAAATACCTAAGAAATTGGTGGGCACTGAGCCACATGACACTAATATAATTTTTAAAATTTATTAAAAGTCAATGCAACGTGTAAAACACTACATTCATTGATAAGAATTCAGACAAAGCATATGGTGAGCATATTCGCTTGAGAATCAATCTAGGCTTTTTTTAAAGTCAAAATATGTTCATCCACTTTAAGTTGAAATAAGAATCCTTAAGCAATTAAAATGCACAATTGGAATCAATGCCTTAATTTTTTTTAAAGTCAAAAGATTATCATCCAAGTTAAGTTGAAATAATAATTCTTCAACAATTAAAATGCACAATTGGAATCAATGCCTTAATCTTATTGGGCACCTAGATTGTGTATAGCTTAATCTTTAGTAAGTTTAATTGAAATTCCATGGCACATGGATTTAGTAGTTTACTAACACATTACTTAATTTCTTTCTAGTTTCCTTTTAATTTATTTATGAGAAAAACCCTTAAAGAAGACACCACTCAATCTGAGAAAAAATATAAAATTCATTCCTAACCAAATTATTTTTTTATGAGCTTCAAAAAAATGGTTTTATAATTATTCTAGTTTTTCTAGACGTGTTAAAATTTACTTAAACAATTTTTTATTATATCATTATTACTTTTTATTTAAAATGCAATTTTTAAATGGATAAATGAATTTAGCATCTTCAAAAACTTTTTAAGTGACTGATTATTATAAATTCACTCTGGTAAAATTTATTATTTACTATAGTGAATTATTATAAATTTACCTATTTTTTTATTTGAACAATATTTTTTAATATATATATATATATATATATATATATATATATATATATATATATATATAGATAATTTTAATTGAGAAATGACACATGTTAGATTTATCTTAAACACATACATACTTACATATTGCCCTCATATTTGGCTATGGAATGTGAATTTAGGCACAATGAAAATGCTAAAATCCAGTACAATCTAGTAAGAATGATATTAAAGAAAATAGTTGCCCAAACAAAATGACATACATCTATTCCATAATATAATAGGAATATATTTTAATAATTGAATTTATTTTTGTAAATCAAATTGTGGAGTATTCATAAAATTTAAGATTATATTACATTTAATAGTATATGGCTATGCAATTTTTCATGTTCACATCCTACTAATGGTTCTTTAAGATGAGCTTTGGATCCAATTCCCAACTTCTTTTGTGGGGACATCAATGTTGCAGTGGTTTCTAGAATATTTTCACTACTATGATGTTGTTGTAGCCTTCTTGTCACTTCCTCCTTTCCATTTCTTATTTCCCTCCTTTGATGATTCTTAACATATTTTTTTCTTTGAATTAGTTAATCCCTTTATTTGGTTTGTGTTTTCTACGGATTGTGCTTGTACAAAAGACTCATCCATAGTTACAATTTTTTAACAACATTACCTACTTTCATAGATCGCTATGAAAACCCCCCATATACTTGAGCAATACAATTGGGTTCTTGGGAAAGATACCTAACATTATTTCCATCTTCTTTAATTATTCCGTGTATCCTTGTACAATCTATCCTTCTCTCTACCTGAAGTAATGCCACTAGATCCAGTAAACCTATACATATAGGACATGATAGAATTGGGAATTTATGATAGCTTTAAAATACTTCCACTTAGTTAGTGGAGGATATCCCCTATAAGCATGAGCGAGGCAGTTTCCTTCATGCTTTATCAACCCATTATTGGCTAATTTATTTCATATATGCTTATGCCGCTAGGATATGCAAGAAACATAGTTTTAACACTCATACGTGCAAGCACGGTCAACATCGCAACAGGTGTTGACGAAACTTTGTCCTAGCATAATGGTGTCGCGAGGGACAACATCGGTCATTGAACAACATACTTAAGTTTATGTGCACAAGAATATTGAACAAGGTTTGATCGATATGGTTGATAACCAAACAATGATGAAATCATAGAGTGGTGTCAGGTGGAAATTGGAGTTTAGGAACAAATTCTACTTCCCACCACTCACTTCTTGTTGTTGTGACCTTAACTGCATAACATAAAACATAAGAGAACCATGTGTTGGTGGAGGGGTTTTCCTACCTAGCTACGGTTTCATTGCAGAGCCTTGTCATCACCCACTACTTGTTGTTGAACCTTTGTGCATTGTAACATGTGATGGGCGTGTTAATAAGGGTTAAGCTTACCTGGCCATGGTTTCATAACAAAACCCTATTGTCACCCATCGATTGTTGCTGGGAAGTTCTAATCCAATAATGGTTCCAGTATGGAAACCCTGCCTACTATGGAGACCACCCACCACCTATTTCTTATATTAAACATTAATGCTACAATGATAACACAAGCGAATGGTCGAGTCGACTTGGCGTGGGCTTGGCCTAGCGGACCCAACAATGTTAACTTGCCATGGACATGTGGAGTCTACATGGGCACCATGTGGCCACCATGATGATGTGGCCTCTTTTAACAAACCAAACTTGAAATGAGTGTAACTTATGATCCCTGAATCATATCATGATAAATTTGAGACCAGTAAAAAGCTCTTGACAAGCTGAACAAAATGATGGTATCATATATATGAATTCTGTAGACTTTCAAAAACATTGTTTTTTCTAACTCCATCTTAATAAGGGGTCTTGGGGATCAATTTAGAGAAAACAAGTAACACGTTCCACAACTCAAGATCCTTTAAAGGGGTGCGAGGAAGCGTTAGTCCATGAAAACGAAACTTTACTTAATTAATGTGAAGGGATTTTAAATGTTATCACAAGATCCAAAGATAAATCAGTTCTATAAAAAAAAAATTATACCTATAAAATAATTTCATAGAATTAAAATATTATATAATAACATTTAATTTATGTAGATAGAGGTGTTTAATTTAGAATAGGACTTTTAAAATTTTAATTTAATAATGTAAAAAAAAGTGGTATGAACTAGTGCAACTAGCATCAATTCATGATAAGTATCAAAACACTTGTTCCATGATACATTTCAGGTTGCTAAAATTAAAAATTCATAGAAATTAACTAAATTATAACTTTATTATTATTGTTATCATTAGTAATTATGTTCAATAATTTTTGGATTACTCAGATCAAACATTTTGATTGTCAACTTTTAGACAAGTGTAGGTCATCCTCATCCTTTCTAAATTCTGACTTGAATCTCTCACCAATTTTTCTCTCCTTGAAATGTTTGATGTGAGTAATCTGAAAATTCTTAAACATGTAACAAAATTCTTGACCATGAAAATTCACCTCCATTCTACCATGGAAATTCTTAATTTATAAATAGTATTTTTTTTGCAATATCACGGGTCAATACCATTACTTATCAAATACCACATGCCTAAAACAACATAACTCATTTCATATGACACTTGTTCAAGTGACATTTATTTTAATTAATCAATTTAAGTAAAAAAAAAAAAAAAATAGAGTCACTACTATAAAGTTAAATATCAGCTTTTGATTTGTGGAGGTTAAATTTCTACCTTCCATCTAATATTATTGATAATTAAATTAAAATTCTAAAATAGACACCCCTATCAACATAACTGGTGTAATATGAAATGAGTTTTTGTTTTTTAGCTTGTAGTATTAATAGGCCATGGTATTGGCCCACAGTATTATAACAAAGCTAGATTAAGGATCTCCATAAATAAATTGAGATGAATATCTTGTTACATGTTTTTTAAATATATTTTTTCTTTAAATATTTTTTTAAATGTATATATGTTTAGTTTACATAATAATTTTTTTTATAGTTAATAATAATAATAATTTAAATAAAATTATAATTTTTTAGTTCTTTTTTAAATTTTTTTATTTAAATTTAATAATATTCATGAAATATATATTTTGATAGTTTTTAAAATTTATCAATAATTTATTTTATATAATTTTAAATTTACTAACAATTTAATTTATAATTTTAAAAACATTAATTTTATTTCTGGAATCTAAGTTTCTATGATCTATCATATAAATTAGCAGAATTCTTTCAGTAATAATCACATGAAATGGAACTTGGTCGACGCGTTTCGAACCAACTAGTGTGGTTCATCATCAAGATTATGTGAGAGATCAGATCCAGTCATTAAGTATAAATAGATGTAGAAATGACTTAACTAGCCGTTAGGATAATGGCTAGTTTGACTTTGAAAAATAATTATTCAATTATTTATTAATTTAATTAATTTTTATTTAATTATTTATTATTATTCTTATTATTCTTTTATTTATTAATATAAAAATATTAATAAATAAAATAAGAATAATAATAAATAATTAAATAAAAATTAATTAAATTAATAAATAATGGAATAATTATTTTTCAAAGTCAAACTAGCCGTTATCCTAAATGATTGGATCTGATCTCTCAGATGATGAACCACATGTGATTATTACCAAAAAAATTCTGCTAATTTACATTAATTTTATATAATTTTAAATTTACTAATAATTTATTTTATATAATTTTTACACCTGAACTGGAAATATGAGAAAGGAGATAAGGTGCAGAAGCTGGTTACACCTAAAGTGAACTACATGGTATAGCGTAAAAGGCGATCGAATTGGAAGCTGGTGCATTTTTAATCGAAAATAAGGAAAATAGGAAAAGGTTTGTAATTGATCATCGAAAATAAACAGGAAAGAAAATAAATATGGGTTGGAATTATAAATTTGAATTTATGAAAATTTTATAATTTATTTTTTATAAAATTATATATCTATTAAATTATTAAAAATTTAAATTTTAATCACAATAATATAATTAAATTTTATAGAAAAAAAATCTATTTAAATTTATTTAAAAATAATTAATTATGTATTAAATTTTTTGGTGAAATTGAACCAGCTAGTGTGATTCATCATCAAAACAAGATGAGAAATCTGATCTAAGACTCAAGCTTAAATAGATAATAAATTAACCATTATAAACTAACTAGCTAAAAAGAAATACTAAAATTTCACCATAAAATGTTGACATTCCTACTCTTAACAAAATTTTTTTTTTTTTTAGAAATTGTTTTCATTGACAAAATTGAAGTTATAGACTGCATATCTACAACCTACTTGGCCACCCAATTTATCTACAGTGACTTCATTTTGCTTCTGTTAAATCTTGAATATTATGAACTAATTTTTTTTTTTTCTCTTCAGGGCCAAGAATCTAGACTTGCATTCCTGGTGGAAAGTCATCCCAAAGCTTGCACTAGCATGCGAATATTTTAGATTTTTCATAATTAAAAGAGAAAGCCTTCAAAGAAAGATGTACACAGAAATGTTTTGTTTCACAGCAATTTCTGCTTAAATGAAGCACTGTCTCTCTTAATTAAGCCTTCAAAGAAAGATGTACACATAAATGTTTTGTTTCACAGATATTTCTACTTAAATGAAGCACTGTCTCTCTTAATTATCAAAGAGGGGGCTCTCTGTCTCTCTCGGCAACTACTCTATTTCTCATTTCAAAGACTCCCAGTTGTTATGGTCTCGTCTCTATGATATGCGAAGCTGGTTCTGACTGTCCTCTTTTGTTTTTACTACTTCTTTTCCTTAACCATGTTTTCTTTGCTCTCAAGCGTGGTGGATCCATAAGCTGGCTGCTACTTCCCTTCATAGGTATATGCCTACCGTCTTCATCAAGGGAGCCGGTCCAATATCAAGCGAGCCTGATTTTAGTATTTTTCCTCATGTTTCATTTTGACTATCGACCTGTGAGCTCTGTTTCAGGGGTTTTGCATTTGTTTTCTCGCGACATTGTAGATCTGAGTGGTTGTGCTATCATCCACGTTTTTGGCTCATATATAGAATTGTTATGATGTTGATGTATTTTCACTTTTTTTTTTCAAAGTTTTTTTTATAAATCCTAAAGGCTAAAACTTATCATGCTAATTAGTGGCTAATGCCTAAAGTTACTACCATGGTGATCATCTACTGTTTATTCACATCAGATAAGCAACGTTTTTTTTCTCTCTGATAAAAAAAGAAATATTTAACAAAATCTTAGAATTTAAAGAAATTTGGCAAAAGCATTAAATTTCAAAAGATAATTATAAATGGTATTCACACACTCTCAAATATTTAGCAAAATCTTAAAATTTTAAGAAATTTGGCAAAAGCATTAAATTTCAAAAGATAATTATAAATGATATTCACAATTCAAATTTTAATTCAGTGAAACTCTATTTCAAAATTTTTCTTTTAAATGTGAATATTTGAAAAACTGCCATATAGAACTCCAACACAATAAGAACGGAGTTGTCTTTAGTGAGACTTTTTGAAGTTTCAGAATCCGGTCAAAAATTTTGAGGTAAAATCTTGGTTTTTGTTATTCAAACTCGTTTTTGACTCTATATATGGATTCAGCACCCTCAAAAACCTCTAGGGCACGTCGATTGTGCAAAGTTAGCAATCAAACTTCTCTTTTCAATAAATTCCTGCCGGAATTTAGAGAAATTACACCGTAAAAATTCACCGTAAAAGCCTTCAAAAAGTCGCACTAAAGACTACTGGAATAAGAACTAATGAAACTTGTTAAATGCTACCAAAGACAAATTACAATTCAAATTTTAATTCGGTGAAACTCTATTTCAAAAATTTTCTTTTAAATGTGAATATTTGAAATACTTCCATATAGTACTCCAACACAATAAGAACTAATGAAACTTGTTAAATGCTACCAAAGACAAATTGCAGTGCTCACCTTTTAAGTAAGACCAAAGGTGCTCAAACACTTGGTCATTGAAGACACATTTACAGGCTATCTAAATAAAACCTAAAACGTTCAAGAATCTTGTTTTCAAATGCTAAATTGGTGGGGACACGAGGATGATATTTAAAACTTTGATTTAAAATTTTATTGACACTTTACTAACGCAAATTTTTATTTTTAAATAAAAATATGCTAAACCCACCCCTTCCACAATACTCTTGACACCATATGATCACGAGCCTAAAACCATGGGTTAAGCTTCCACATTTAAGTGCATTTGACTTTCCGGTTTTAGGGTTTGAGTGTCATTTCAACTTTCATCGCAAGGGTTTGAGAGGAAATGTTGAGCAGGGGTTTCGACCCTGTGGCCGCCTGCAACTCTGCTAGTTTTTTTACTGTGTGTGTCGACTTGGTTCCTCCTTTGTGGAGCGTCTGTCCTCACGAAGAATATGTGGTCTCCTCGGTAACACTGGAACTTCTTCTTCTTTTTTTCCATTATTCTTCTATCTTTGTCCGTCGCTTTCAGTTATTGGGTTGTGGCTTTAAAACCTGGCTTGTGTACATTCAACAGGTGTTAATCTCATTCCTCAGTAGTTAAGCTTCTATTTCACAAAGGTAATTTCATGTTCTGGTTCTTATGGTTGGTTTTCATTTTTGCCTTACTAACCTTCAAGTGCCTTGGTTAATAGGTGAGAGCCTCCTCGACTTCACTGTAATGGATTTTTGTTCGTGTTTGCATTGTTTCTTCGTCCCTGGTTCGTTGGGGTTTGCTACTTCAGGTAAGCCATTGACAATGTTCTTCTTTGTCCCTTATTCGCTTTCCTCTGTATCAATTAACTACTTCCGCTCTAAAATTTCTGGGTATTCTTCTATAGAATGCAGGTGTCAAACCTGGTGCGGGCTCCTACTGTCATCGTGGTCCAAGTCTTCCCTGTACAACAGGGTAGGACCTTTCCCATGTATTCTTGTAACTTTTGACTGTTATATCAGAAAACCCCAAGAGGGTTTTGAGGCTTCTAGCTATTAAGTAATTCTGTTCTTTGCTTTGTTAATGGCTTACTTTGTAACAGGGTAAAACCCTAGCCGGTATCGTTACCGTGATTTGGTGTGCTTACAGTTCTGAAAGCAAGGTATAAACCCTAGCTAATTAACAGTTTGTATATTTTGTAAAACCCTTACTGGGTTCGTTATCCAATGTTGTTTTGAATTAGTTTATATTGTCAATGCTATTGCCCAGTTCGACTTGTATTGTAGACTTTTAAGAATGAAAAACTAATATGGAATCTATTATCAAATGCTTTTTAAATTGCACATATGATTCTATTTCCAATATATTGTTCTTGCTTGACTCAATTTGACATCGTCCTGTTTGATTTTCTGGGTTTCGTAACTTCGTTTACTTATCACTAAAAAAAATCATAACACATTTTGATATTCAGATTAGCCTCAAAATACAGGAAAAAAAATCACTTTTATTTGAAAAAGAAATTTGAACAATGTATCTTGTTCACAAAAACACACAGATTAACTCTTCCAACTCTTCTTCTCCCTTCGGATGGCAGACCCTCATTTGGTGGGTTTTGGGTTCGTTTGTACCTTTCCCGAATCCCCCATGTAGTTGAGAAACTGCCATTCAGTTTCAGAACTGTTTATCAAAACTAATCTTAACACTTTAACTAATTTAGCCTAATAATTCCTTAACTGAAAATTAAAATGGTTGTGTTAGCTTAATTTAACTTAAAAAAAAAAAGACTAAATCAAAATTTATTTCTGCCCAGCAGAAAGTAACTAGTTCCAGTTGTAGCTTTTCAGTTGGATGCTCCTGCATCAGGCTCATGGGGTAAATTAAACTCATGGCTCTTGTCTATGAGCTCTTCAATAGAGTACCTGACGCTTTGAATTTGTGTAGCGTCCAACCAAGAGCAGTCCTCAATAGGGTGGTTCTTCCACTTTACCAGATACTGAAAATATTCTTTTCTTCGTGTCTTCCTGGCTACTTGCGTGTCCAAAATCTGTTCAATTTTCAAAGGCTGTGCCAAAGGCATCTGATTAATCCATTGTTCCTCCTCATCTTTGGTATCCTATGTTCATCTTTCCAAACTGTCTTCCACATCAACAAAAACGTATGGGTATAGATCTGCCTCATGAAAAATGGGTGAGATTCCTACACCCGCAGGTAACTGCAACTCGTAAGAATTTGCAGAAAACTTTCGAAGGATTATGCAAGGCTCAAACTTTTTCATCTTCAATTTGTTGTACTCCCCTTTAGGAAACCTATCCTTGCGTAAGTGTACTAATACCAGGTCTCCTACCTCGAAATATACTTCCTATCTTTTCAAATCTGCTTTCTATTTATATTTTTGGCTGTTGTCTTGTAACTTCTGTTTGACCTGCTCATGCAGATTGCTGATTTCATTTGCAAAATCTTCCCCATCAGCACTCCTGCACTCCAACTGACCCAATTCCCGCAACTCAAATATTTTGCGTGGGTGCATTCCATATAGGATTTGGAAAGGGCTTTTGCCTATACTTTTTTTGGCAGAGTCATTGTAGGCAAATTCTTCCTATGGAAGCACACGATCCCACTGCTTGGAATTTTCACCAACTAGAGTCCTTAGTGAATTTCCCAGACTCACGTTTACAACTTCAGTTTTCCCATCTGACTGTGGGTGATAAGCCAAACTAAATTTTAGTTTTGTGTCTAACTTCTTCCATAATGTTCACTAGAAATGGCCCGTGAACTTCACATCATTGTCCGAGATGATGGATTTCGGCAGACCATGTAATCTGACTATCTCTGAAAAGAACAAGTGTGCTACATGCATGGCATCACTTGTCTTCTTTCACGGAATGAAATGAGTCATCTTGGTGAAACAATCCACCACCACCATGATGGAATCGTAACCCCGTTGTGTCTTCGATAGACTTAAGACAAAGTCCAAACTGACTGAGTCACAAGGTCTGTTTGGAATGGGTAAGGGTGTATACAGCCCTACATTTTGGCTGCGTCCCTTTGCATGCTGACAAACATTACATCTGGTGACAAACCTCTGTACATCTCTTCTCATTCTCGGCCAAAAATAGAAGTGGCTCAACTGATCCAAAGTCTTATCTACACCAAAGTGTCCAGTGAAACCTCCACTATGCTTTTCCTGAACCAAGTTCTCCCGGATGGAACAATCCAGAACACACAATTGTCCTCCTTTGAACATCAACCCATCCTACATGTTATAGTACAACCATGGGCTATTGTCTCTCAATAGTGGATTTTGGCAAGCTTCATAAGCTTCCTTAAAATCTACATTCGTCTCATACAAGTCCTTAAGATGCTCGAATCCCAACACTTGTACTGTGCTTTCTTGAAATATTGAACTTCTCCTGATAATGCATCTGCCACCTTGTTGGCCTGACTGCTAATGTGCTTTAAAAAAAATGTAAAACTCTGTAAGTACTCCACCCATTTCACATGTTGATGATTTAGCTTGTGCCACATAATATACTGCAGTGCAAAATTTTCAGAAAATAAGACAAATTCATTAGCCAACAAATAATGTCTCCAATGCTTCAACGCTTGGACGGCTACATAAAACTCCTTTCCATAAGATGTATATTTTTTCCTAATCTCATTTAAATTCTCGCTAAAGTATTCTACTGGCTTATCTTCTTGGCTGAGAATTGCACCAATGGTTGTCCCACTGGCATCACAACGAACTTGGAAAAGTTTGTTGAAGTCTGGTAGTTTTAGGACTGGTTTTTCAGTGATTTTCTTCTTCAAAAGCTGAAAACTCCTTTCAGCCGATTCTGTCCAATGAAATTTAGGATTATTTTCCTTCTTAATGGTATCTACCATAAGTGCATAAATACCACAAAAATTCTTAATAAACTTCCGATAAAAAATTTCTAGTCCATGAAAGCTTTGCAACTCAAATAGACTTTTGGGAGATGGCCAACCTACTATGGTTTCAATATTTTCTGGGTCCATATTTAATTCATTTTCAGAATTTAAAAATCCTAAATAAATCAATTCTTTCTTTAAAAAAGAACATTTTTTAAGATTTATCAGCAATTTGTTTTTCCACAATTTTTCCAGCACATACCTGGCATGCCGAAAATGTTACTCCTTAGTCTTGTTGAATATGAGTATATCATCCAGATATGTGATCACGAATTTTCCAATGAATTATTTTAACATCTCATTCATCAAACACATGAACATGCTGGGAGCATTCCTCAGTCCAAATGGCAGGACCAGACATTCGTACAAGCCTTCATTAGTCTTGAAAGTTGTCTTCCACTCATCACCTTCTCTAATCCTGATCTGATGATAGTCGCTTTTCAGATCTATTTTTGAAAAGTACGCTGCTCCACTCAGAAAATCCATCATATCCTCCATCCGATGTAAATGAAACCTATACCTGATGGTGATCTTATTTATTGCCTTGGAATCGGTGCACATCGGACATTCACCTCTTTTATTGGGAGCTAAAATAGTCGGAACAACACAAGGGCTCAAGCTCTCCCAAATTAGCCCCTTGTCCAAAAATTCCTGTACTAGTTTTCTGATCTCCTCATTATCCTTTGGACTCATTCGGTAAGAAACCTTGTTTGGCAAATAGGCTCTCGGAATGAAATCAATCTGATGACTAATGCTCCACTTTGGTGGTAATTTATCCGGTAGGTCATCTACCACAATGTCGTTGAATTCCTATAACATGTTCTGTATCTCCATAGGCAAATCGATAATTTTGGTATGCAACAATACTACTCTTGGTCTCTGTACAACTGCATATTTTACCTCATTTTCTCCAATCTGTCGCAGAAACTCCTTTCTACCTATCAGCGTTGTTTTAAAACCACTGGTTTCTATAGCATTTTCCTCCTTCATGGGAATATGCATATTCTTTATCCCATCCTTAAAAAAATTGTAAAAATTATTTTCCCTTTCATGGACGACCTTTCTGTCATATTTCCATGGTATGCCCAACAAAATATGGCACGCGTCCATGGGCATGATATCGCAAGTCACCCTATCCTTGTATTTTCCAATGTGGAACTCAACTTCACACTGCTCATCAACCAGCAGTTGGTGCCATTTTTGTAACCAAGACACCTTGTAAGGAGTCGAGTGCTTCAGCTTCTTCAAGCCCAATTTTTCCACCATCTCAGTGGCTACCAGGTTATCAGTGCTCCCGCTATCTATAATTAGTTTGCAGCATTTTCCATGCAACTTGCATACCGTCCAGAATAATGCTTTCCGCTGCGTCATGTAAGTCACTTCCTTAGCTGGTTTCAGAAAAGCCTTGTTCAACACCAAGGCCTCACCTGTTTTAGGCACATTCTCCACGTCCTGTGGCAATGCCTTTACTACATTGAGTTGAGAAACATATGGTCCCCGTTGTCTAGCCTTCTCACCTTCAGGACATTCAAAAGACTTGTACCCCCATTTGTGACACTTGTAACACTGGTAGGCATTTCCTTTGCCTCTGCCATTACCTCTTCCACGCTGGTATGGCCTTCCACCTCTGGTGCTACCTTCTCTCTCAGTTTGTCTCGAAGTATTTGAACTGTTGCCTTCTTCACTATTACTGGCAATTTTACCTTTGCCAAAGGACTGTCCCCTTCCTCTGCCAGAGGCACGTCCTCTATTTTCATTATGCTTCCTAGTAATCTTTTCTTCCGCCTTCAAAGCACATTGATATGCCTCCTCTATATTTTTAGGGGAAAGAATGTTGATCTCGTCTAAGATCTCCATTCGTAGACCATTCAAAAATATTGATGTCTTCTTATGGGTGTCTTCAACATACCCAACCCTCAAGTTCAGTTTATAGAACTCTTCTGTGTACTCCTCTACTGTCATCATTCTCTGTCTCAGATTTTGCACCTGTCTGTAAAGGGAAATTTGGTAGTCTTTAGGCAGAAATTTTCTTTTCATCTTCGCAACCATCCTGTCCCATTTCTTGATCAAGGGCTTGTTCAATATCCTCCTTTTTGCCTGCACACTATCCCACCACAGTGCTGCGCGTCCTTTCAACTTGGTAACAAAGAACCTAGTTTTCCTATCCTCACTAACTTCCTCATACTTGAAGTATTTTTCTAACTCACTTATCCAGTCCAATAATGCTTCTGTGGACAGGCTCCGATCATAATTAGAAATTTTTGGCCTTGGTTTGCTACTAGCCATCAAAATTGATTTCAACAGCTTGATCTTTGGTGTCTTGTCTTTTGACCCATTTGTTAGTGCCATTGTTTCACCCTCACTGTCATCTACACCTTCAGGATCCGTATGCCTTCTTGCTTCCACTGCTGCGAAACGTGTTGACATAATTCTAATTTATTCTCGAAATCCTTCATTTATTGCACCCCTTGCAGCTCTTCCCCGACCTCTTCTTCCTACCTCCATTTTCATGCAGGAAGAGAAACTTCTCTGATACCACAAATGGTGGGGACACGAGGATGATATTTAAAACTTTACTGACACCTTACTAACACAAATTTTTATTTTTAAATAAAAATATGCTAAACCCGCTCCTTCCACAATACTCTTGACACCAAATGATCATGGGCCTAAAACCATGGGATAAGCTTCCACATTTAAGTGCATTTGAATTTCCAGTTTTAGGGTTTGAGTGTCATTTCAAATTTCGTCGCAAGGGTTTGAGATGAAATGTTGAGCAGGGGTTTCAACCCTGTGGCCGCTTGTAAATCTGCTAGTTGTTTGATTGTGTGTGTTGACTTGGTTCCTCCTTTGTGGAGCGTTCGTCCTCACGAAGAATATGTGATCTGCTCGGTAACAATAGAACTTTTTTTTTCTGTTATTCTTCTATATTTGTCCGCCTCTTTGAGTAATCTGACTGTGGCTTTAAATCTGGATTCTTTGCATTCAACAGGTGTTAATCTCATTCCTGGGCAGCTCAAATTCTATTTCACAAAGGTGATTTCACATTCTCGTTCTTACGGTTTATTTTCATTTTTTCCTTACTAACCTTCAGGTGCTTTGGTTAATAGGTTACGACCTCCTCGAATTCACTGTAATGGATTTTTGTTTGTGTTTGCGTTGTTCCTTCGTCCCTGGTTTGTTGGGGTTTGACACTTCAGGTAAGCCATTGGAAATTTTCTTCTCTGTCCCTTATTCTCTTTCCTATGTATCAATTAACTACTTCCGCTCTAAAATTTCTGGGTATTATTTTGTGGAATGTAGATGTCAAACCTAGTGCTGCCTACTACTGTCGTCGTGGTCCAAGTCATCCCTATACAACAGGGTAGGACCTTTCCCTTATATTCTTGTAATTTTTTAGTGTTAATATCAGAAAACCCCAAGAGGGTTTCAAGGCATCTAACTGTCGAGTAATTCTATTCTTTGCTTTGTTAATGGCTTACTTAGTAACAGGGTAAAACCCTAGCCGATTTCCTTGCCGTGAGTTGGTGTGCTTACAGTTTTGAAAATAGGGTATAAACCCTATCTAATTAATTGTTTGTATATTTTATAAAACCCTTACTGGGTTCGTTATTCAATGCTATTTTGAATTAGTTTATATTGTTCCAATGCTATTGCCCAGTTCAACTTGTATCGCAGTCTTTTAAGAATGAAAGACTAATATGGAATCTGTTATCAAATGATTTTTAAAGTGTACCTGTGATTTTGTTTCCAATTTATTGTTCTTTCTTGACTCAATTCGAGTTCATCCTGTGTGAAATTCTAGGTTTTGTAACTTCGTTTACTTGTCACTAAAAAAACTCATAGCACATTTTGATATTTAGATTAGCCTCAAAATACAGAAAAAAAAGTCACTTTTATTTGAAAGAGAAATTTGAAAAATGTATCTTGTTCACAAACACACACAAATTAACTCTTCTTACTCTTCTTCTCCCTTCGGATGGCAAAACCTCATTTGGTGGGTTTTGGGTTGATTTATACCTTTCCCGAATCCCCCATGTAGTTGAGAAACTGCCATTGAGTTTCAATTTTTTTTATCAAAACTAATGTAACACTTTAACTAATTTAACCTAATTATTCCTTAACTGAAAATTACAATGGTTGTGTTAGCCTAATTTAACTTTTTAAAACAAAAAGACTAAATCAAAATTTATTTCTACCCATCAGAAAGTAACCAATTCGAGTTGTAGCTTTTTAGTTGGATGCTCCTGCATCACAAATTAAATAGAGAACTTTATATAAAGCAAGTAAAAATAAACTACACAAAGACTTCCACAGTGAAAAATCTATCTTAAAATGGCCTAAGCAACAAAATATTCCCAAAAAATATTAAAATCTACCTAAAAAAACCCAAAAGAAGACCATAGTAAAAATATTTGATCTTTAAGCATTAAAAAAAATAAAAATAAAAATAGAATACTCACCGTTTGAGAGAAAAAGAGGTCGATTCCCAAAAATTAAAGGAAGTGAGAACTTATATCTTACACAACCTTGTTTCTATGAAATAGGGAGGAAGCAAATTTAAAAGTGTAAGTAGATAGAGAAAACTCTCATCGTAGGGATAGAGAAAAATATCATTGTAGGGATAGTTGCAAGGCCATAGAAGATTTATTAGAAATAAAGAAATGGCTTCTGTGGAAACCTACCAAGCTTGAATTTGATTCTTCAAATAATAATGAGCTTCTCTCTGTGAAATTATAGATCTAATTGAATCCTCTACAAATATTTTACCTCTCAAGACATTGTGAGACATTATTTTCCGATTAAACCAGGAGTAGAATGTGCAAGCCGCCCATCTCTTTGTCCCAATTAACAATTCAACAATCTCACCCAACTTCTCATATTCTTGCAAGTGAGTTCCACACATATGAAATGGACATCCATAGGAATTAATGGGCACTATGATTTTCTCATGGACAATGTGCTCACCTCTTTAGTCCAGTAGCCCTTGACTAGATTCGAATCATAACTGTCTACCACCATTGACAAAGAATAAGCAGGTTAAGCAGTTTTGATTATATTTTGAACTTGCCCATTAGACCTCTTAATTATTAGTTTTCTGTTAGCTATTTATTATTAAAAATGGGATACAATGGAAATTAGGGGAGTTGTTTTCAAAGAACAACTTCTTACGACATAATTATTTTAATTATAAAATGGTTAGGTATAAGAAACAAATAATTTTTTAAATTAATTTGAAATGGTCACTTACAAGTGGTGAACTTCTCTTAGATAATAAATCAAGGAAGTAAGAATTAAAATATGAATTTATCCTTGTAACTTGTAAGGCGTGGGAAACACAAGCCTTTTAATGATAAATGAATCATGTATAAGAAAAACATAACATTTTTAATTAATTTGAAATGGTCACTCACAAGTAGTTAACTTCTCAAATTTGAATGAGCCACTCCAAAATTTGAAGTTACGATGTATTATTATTTTTAGATGTGGCTCTTGGTTTCACCAAAAATGGTTGTCCAAACAAAATGAAATACATTCCTTCCATAATATAATTAGAATATATTTTAATAATTGACTCTATTTTTGTAAATCAAACTTTGAAATATTCCTAAAATTTAATACTATATTACATTTAACAATATTAAAATTCTAAAATCTAATAGAATGAGTAAGAATGATATTAAAGAAAATGCTTTCCTAAAGAAAATGAAATACATTCATTACATAATATAATTGGAATATATTTTAATAATGGACTTTATTTTTGTAAATCAAATTTTGAAATATTTCTAAAATTTAAGATTATATTGCATTTAGTAATTCCATAATATAATTGGAATATATTTCAATAATTGACTTTATTTTTGTAAATCAAATTTTCAAATATTCTTAAAATTTAAGATTGTATTACTAATAATCACACTAGATCTATCACGTGCTAAGAGGGATCAAATCCATGAAGTGTATAATTTGAGGAAAGTTTTACACCTCCAAGAATTTGATTCCTCTCTATGCATGATAGACATAGAGTTACATGGATCTAGGTTTGTTGTTCCAGTTAATGATAGTAATGTCACATTTTTAGATGATCATTATTATCTATATGTTTGATATAAATTTCATACATTGAAATTTACATTGTATTTTCTTTGCTTGAAATGACCATATCATTCTATTCTTTAATTTAGTTTATTTTGTTTGCCTTGAATGTATTGTGCATGTGTTTGGATGATTTGAGTGGTCTGTGTATTTATATGTTTGGATTTGGATAATAATTTTTGTGAATGCTATAGCACATCTATTTATTCAATACTATTAGATGTTTTTTTATCTATAGTTTGTTTTGCAAAGTCAAGAAATCATGTATTTTTTTTTTAAAGAATGGCTATATTTACAAAAAAATTACATTACTTGTTTGGCCAAACAAGTATCATATCTCGAGTTTCTATCTTGAATAATATCTTTGTGAAATTGTTTGAGAGACCATTTGTTTTGTATATTTATAAATACATATTTTTCTCTAATAAATATTTTGAATACATTGTGTATTCAATTATCTATTAGTAATTTTGAATATATATATATATATATATCCTAATTTTAAAAATGCACATATCAACTCTACTTTCTCATAAAGGGCTATAGAATACACTTTTGGGGGCAATTAAAATGTTAAAATCCAATACAATTTAGTATGAATGATATTAAAGAAAATGGTTACCCAAACAAACTGAAACACATCCAATCCATAATGTAATTGGAATACATTTTAATGATTGAATTTTTCTTTTTTAAATCAAATTTTGGACTATTCATAAAATTTAATATTTATAATAATTCAATAATATTAAAATGTTAAGTAAAAATGATATTAAAGAAAATGGTCGAGGAAACAAATTGAAATACGTCCATTCCATAATATAATTGGAATATATTTTAAGTATTGACTTTATTTTTGTAAATCAAATTATATTATATTTAATAATATGAAAATGATAAAATCTAGTACAATGCACCAAGAATGATAATAAAAAAAATGGTGGCACAAACAAAATGAGATTCATCCATTCCATAATATAATTGGAATATATTTTAATAATTGACTTTAATTTTGTAAATCAAATTTTTGAATATTCCTAAGATTTAAGATTATATTACATTTAATTATATATCATTTAAGAATGATATTAAACAAAATGGTTGCTTAAACAAAATGAAATACATCCATTCCATTATATAATTGAAATATATTTTAATAAGTGATTTTATTTTTGTAAACCAAATTTTAGAATATTCTTAAAATTTAAGGTTATATTACATTTAATAATATTAAAATACTAAAATTGAGTACAATCTAGTAAAAATGATATTAAATAAAATGGTTTTCCAAACAAGATAAAATACATTTATTTGATAATATAATTGGAATATATAACACAACAAACTACAAATACCAACATGCTCCACAATCTCACTCCAACAAGGTCCCTCTGAAATTGACATTTTTTGACATCAGTGACTAACCTTTGACATCAATGAAAAAAACTTGCTCAACAATATTCCCATTTTGCATTGATGACCACAATACCAAAGACCGATGGTGATTGATGGAAATACCACCATTTCGCAACCCTCCCCCTTTCTCACTCTCCATCTTCAAAATCTTTGTGTGCATATCCATTGTTTTCTCACTCCTCCTGATTTCACATCAATGGTAAAGGGTGTTAGGAAACTTGATAAATGTGGATACTAGTGGCCACCCACCTATTCCACTTGGAACCCCAACATTATTTCGTTTCATTTCAATTTCTTTAATTCTAGCATAACGTTTTATTTTTCACATTTTTTTCGGGTCCTACAGTTCTGGAATCGTTGCCATACACAACATTTGATTGGAAAATTCGCTAAGCCCATAGCTCATGGACAAGGGCTTGCTGGGAAATGTTTTTTCCTTAGATGTATCTTTTTAATGAGATAACATGCATGCCAAACAAATATCATATGCCCAAATTCCTACCCCAGGAAGTTGGTATTCCAAATAATCCCAACAATGCCCACAACCTTTTGGAGTTTCATCTCCTAGGGTAAGTTTTTTGGATGCTTGGGAATTTCCATTATTTCTAAATAATGAAAAGGCCCTAGGCCTCATTTTAACAAAGTTCAGAATCCATGTAGCCATCACATCTCTTCTCAAATATAAGCTACCATCGCCCGAGCTAGTCTGATTCTCTTATGTATGTAAACAATTTTCAGCACATGTTATTTAATTAATTGAAGTTTTCTTTCACTCCACATTTCTGTTCTTATTTAATTTGTATTTGATTTTGTTCATTCATAAATTTGGATCAATGGTATTAGAGCAATCTTATCTTTCTCTATTTATTTTTTTTGCATGTCCCCGACGAAGTTAGGGTATAAAGAGTTGGGACTTGAACTGGTTGAACACTTTCAAAACTAGCCTTGCTCACCACAATGGAAAAAAAAGAGATAAAAAAGCAAGAGATCCTTTCAAAATGTTTCTCGAAGAGGCCCCCGAGCAACAAAGGAACGAGATGACATATAACTTTTCTTATATCCTTCAGTGGGCATTGGCCGGTGAAGCATCTTTATCCAACTACCACTTCATAGGCGCTCCCCTATTTACACTATAAGGAAAAGACCCTCTAGAGGAGGTTATAAAGGTGGTTTTTAGTGTTATAAAATTGGCCAAATTGTCCAAAAAAAAATTTCTACAACATCCATTTTTGGTAATGGAGGTTTTGACGAAACTTCTAACGAAACTTCAACACAACTAAAAAAAATGGTCAGCCGAAGTTTTTTACGGATTTGTTTCTCATCGGTGTGCGCATCATGTGTGAACACACCAGTGCATTTTACCCTGTACGCACTCGTACTATAAATATACCAAGCACCGGGATGGAAAACAAATTTTGGAAGCCCTGGGGCATTTAGCTACGTCCCGATGCATGTCACCCACAAAGATGCACTAGGCTGATAGAAGGTGCATGCACCGGTGCCGTTAAGGTGTAAAAATGCACCAGGTTGTTTAGGTGTTAAAACACACAGGTTCATTAAGTTATAAAAATTCACCGGTGCATTAAAGGAAAACCATACCGATGCATACAATGCCTATCCACCCGCCCGGGTGGTAGTCGTTGATAAAGCGCACCAAGCATTCTAATTGGTATTTGTATTTGGTGCGGTGCCCATAGGTTGTAGAAATGCACCGATGCACAGTATCATACAAACACACTGATGCGCATTAACTAACACACACCGGTATTTTTTTTATTTTTTAGAAACATCGACTTGTGATAGTGCAATTATTCTAATTTTTAAAAATTCATTATTCATCAAAAGTTGAAACATATCTTATAATAGTATTCATATCAGTTAAATTTTTATTAGTTCATTTGAATGTGATGTTTGGATGAATTTTTTATATCATATCATCAGATATCACATCTCTTCATTATAATATTTAATCATCCATATATTTAATCAGTGGTGTAACGTTTCACAGTGATAATGGAGAACACAATAGAATAAATTAAAACGTATATATATATATATATATATATATATATATATATATATATATATATATATATATGAATAAGACACTTTCTTTCATACAAAATGGGACAATTATTGGTATCCCTTTGTCTTTCAATTGTGACACTATGGCCATTGCATCAAACAAAATTTCTAACTTCACAGACAAATATTTCAAAAAATACAATGCATTTCTTTGATACCCAAACATATTGATCATCATTCTTCGCTGGAATTTTTGTCACTGCTTAAGTTACTTCCATGACTTGGTTTATTTGGAGGAAATTTTTGTTCATTGTGTTGATTGTTTTCTTCTTTTTCAAGTTTCATCTACAAACATAAAAATAAAGTGTAATAAGTGTATATATATTGGTGAGAATAATGAAAATTGCAATATTGAATAATATACATGAATCTAAATCGAAAATAAATGTACCATAGCAAGAATTGACTTATGAATTATACACATTATTTCAAAACCAAATTTCATGCCATATTTCAACAATTCATTTGTTGGCGCAGTTCTATACTTTGTTTCCTGCAAGTTTTATACCCCATAAATCATAGATTTAATATAAAATATTTTTTGTTCTATTAATTATAGACGGAGCTAAGTAAAACAAGATAGATTCTTACAAATTCCACAATTAATTTATGATATGCCAACATATACTGACAATCCATATTTAACCCAATGTCAATTAATTCTTCTGATGGTTCTTCTTTGTATTTTAGCACTTGTTTGAATACATTCAATGATGATTGTTGTAAAACAACTTAAAATATACAAAAAATAAATCTAGTTAAGTTTTTATAAGGAACTAACAATTAATCACAAACATAAATATAAACCCTTTTCTTCCTTGTCGTCTTGTTTTATGTGCTGAATGGGTTCCATTTTCTTTTCTTTTCTGTAAGAAAATACTTAAAATTAATAATTAATGCTAAATTATTTATTTATTGTACCTCATCGAAAAATTCAATGATTACATATTAATTTTGAAGCACATTGTTGTTGAGATGGATCCTCGTGTGATGAAATTGTGTCCATTTCTTTGACCATCTCCTTGTACACCTTTTTGGACATTCCTACTGGCATATTTATGATATCAACTCGTTCATCCTTTGAGATTTTCATAATATTCCAGAAAATGTAACATGACAATAAACTATTTAATTTTTATACTGATATATGAAAACTAAATATAACAAAAGTGATATTTATAAATAATTTATTTGTAGTAATATATACATATGATTCTAGAAAAACATTTAAAGGAATATTTATTTTTCAATCCTTCTTTTTTGTTGTTGTATGTTTTTGCTATTAAAATTCTGACATGTCTCATTGACCAATTCTCTGGAAACTCCTCGTGTAGTTTAAATAAAATTTGGTTCTTGGAATCATTGGATTTATTTTTGTATTGTATGTGGAAAGAATGTCTATACATTCGTTCCACTAGATCCCTCAAAGTTTTGTAAGAGTTTCCCCCTGTTTCGTTAACCTCCAGCACCACTCAACACCACTCCATATGAGCTAAGGAGCAATTCATTTTCATTTGCATGTTCTATTTTTTTTCTTTACTTAGAAAAACATTCCTTTTCTTTGTTGTTGGTCCCTGTAGAACATTAAACATATATGAATTAATAGATTGTTTGAAACATTTTATCTAATATTTTTAATTATATTATTAATGAAAATTCAAAAAAGAAACTCATATTGGATCGATAGTATTTTTTCATTCACCTGATTCATCCTTCTACAAATTTTCCATCAAGCTTTTACGCTTTTCTGGTCTTAGAGCATAAATAATATTATCGAGCTTCGTCATTTTGTGGATTTGCTTGATACACACTAAAAAATACATATTAGTTAAACTTACATATAGTTCAAAAGTAATAATTTTTATAAAGAATTTACAAAGAACTTGCCTTTTTTTCTTTTTTGGATGTGTTATTAGTATTTTTGTTACTTGAACTCTTGTCAACCATTTTTTATCAACATGAAACATCTATCATTTATTAATATATTTTAAAAATAAATCACATACCTTTCAGTTAAAAAAATTAAAAATTCAGGAAAACAGTGCATCTTTTGAAACTTACGCACCAAACGCGCTGCGTAGGTTATTATAAACACACCACCAATATAGTAGAAATATTGTACGATGCTCTTTGTCAACAAGGAGACCCAATGTGTTATATTAATACTGGAGCACCGATTAACATAAAAATAAATTAATAAAAAATATTTTTTTCAAACGATGTTTTTTGTCAATATGCGCTTATTGCGCTATACTATAATCATGCACTGGTGCGATATTTTAAACAGTTCACACTAATTAACAAAAGTTGTTTTTAAAAAAAATCGTGCAAGGGTTGACAGGGTTTTGCGACCCGACTCTACAAGTGGTCCCATGTGTTAGATGTCATACGACTATATATATAATAATACAATCCCTATAAATATAAAATGAAAATCCCTAATTGTGAAGTCACACAAATAAGAAGAAGCAAGGGTTTAACATAAGAATGGATTTTTTTTTCCTGAATTTTAATTAAATTTAAATAGGTATAGAGACTGTAAATGGATTTATTAGTAAAATACACAAAAAAATTTAAAATTTTTACTATGCATGTATTAAATCTAACATAAACTGTAAAAAAAACAATTATTACAGCAAATTTTAACAATTTTACTATACTACAAGGTTTTTGTGAGAATCACTAGATGTTTCAAATTCTAATTCTTCGAATAGTGTTGATGTTCCAAAGTATTTTTCTACTCCATAGTGCTGTCGTGCTCTCTTGCTCCAGGTATGTCTCTCGTGCAAATCCCTCCCTGAAAATGTTTACAAAAGTAATGAAATAATGAATAGCTTTTAATATTTAAAGAATTTTTTTATGAAATTAGATTTCCGAAAATCATTTGCCGCTCATTTTTCAATTTACTGCTTTTTTTGCACTTCAAAAAAATAAAGTTGTGCTTTTTTCCCCCAATATTCAGTGCATTTGTTAACTAACAACACAAGTGCGTCTGGTAATAAAATTGCACCATTGTAGTTAACAGTACATTAGCACCTCCCGGATGAGGGTGTATTCGAGAGTTAATATTGTGATGGGACCTGGGTGTGGCAAAGGGTGGAGACACTTGCCCACCCAAGTCGCTGCCAGAGGGGAGCACTCAAATCAAAATGCCATTGTATCATGCACATTTACTCCTTGCGCTAGTCGAGATCCGACCTTAATTCTCATTCGCACCTCCGTATGCTCCTCATTGCATCGGCCTTCGGCTCTCATCAATGAGATGTTAATGTAGGGCGATCCTCGATGTATTTCCAGTCTGGTTTTAAAGATGGAGAGTGGCTCTGGCTACTCGGGCGTTCCTCCTCCGTTGTACAGTCTATGCTCTCCGAATGCTGGGCTCCCCAGTCATCGCATGACTATAGGGAGGAGAAGCCTTCTGAATTATTGTTTAGACTTTGGAGATGGTCTGCACCTCTCTCACTCTAGCCTTTGTTTGTCTGCCTCTGTTTCTATGGATTTTCTCACTAACCAGATCCCTTCCATTCCTGCTCCTCCGTCACCTCTCTTGCCCTCCACGGATTCTGACTCCATGCCTCGGTTGTGTCAGCGCGTGCGTTGCCGCAGGGGTAGCACAAGAAGCCAACCCCTGCACCCACCCTCAAGCTCCACCTCTGAGTCGTCTTCTCAATCTAGTGATTATTTATCTGGACGTTATCCTAATACCAGAAGTGGGAGGGGTCGACTCCATGAAACCGACCATTGCTTGGGTTCCTCCGCTCCTACCAACCCCACCGCTCAGGCCTCTCACTCACCCCAAACTGCGCATTTCTCTTTCAATTGTTCCTTGAATCTCCCCTACATAATTGCCTCAATTACAGTTGTTTTCAAGGAAGAGGCCCAGGAGGGCAAGCCTAACACTTGTCAAGAGGGGCAGCGCACTGAGAATGCTCAGGATTTGGACCCTCATCCTAGGTCGTTGAACAAACAAGGCAAGGATGTTCGTGTCAGCAGGGTTCGTGAGGGGGAGCTGACTCATGGCGATCCAGGATCATCCACGCAAAATGCTGCTTCCACTGCGGACCTATCAAAGGAGGATGATGACATGGTAGCATATAGGTGCCGCATCGTTAAAGAACCTCCTGATGAGTAATCGTTCTATTCTTGTCTGGTTTACGTGCTTCGGTGCCCATACTACTGGGCTTGTTTTTGAATACCTATAAATTTCAGTCTATAATTTTGGTTTTACAGTTCATAATAGATGTAATATTCAGAGGAATCCATGGCTGTTACCCCTGCATGGGCAGCACAATAGTCTGAGAACTGTTCGAGACTGTTTTCCCCTTGCGGGCAGTCTTTTTTCTGTTAATCTTGTTAATTATGCCACAAGTATGGGCAAAGACTCGGCTTTGGCCAAGATGTAATATATTTTTCTTGTTAATAAATTGAACTAACTTAGAAAAAAAAAACAGTACATTAGCACCGATAATAATAACTCCTTTTTTAAGGCACTGAAATTATTTTTAGGTATGTACACCAGAATTTATTGTTGATTCTTATCAAATGCAGGGAGAAAATCTCGTAATTATATCAAATGGACAATTCTTTAAAATCCAACTCATTCCATAATATTTCTCAAAGTCCATTGTGGAGTTCTCCCTATCCATCTCTTTACGTAATTACTTCATATTTTATTTATATTTTCATTATCTAATTGAATTTATTTATTTTATTCATGTCAATCAACTGAATAAAATTAATGTATACAAATTTGTAGGTTTATGCATTTTCAGAATCAAGTTCAGATGCAAAAAATATTCAAACAGTTCCAAAACATTGGAAGCTCTTATCAGGAGCAGCATACCGCAAGGCGCAGTTGGTAGATGAAAATGGACAACCACTTCACCTTGCCAATTATAGCATGCCATTTTATAGCCACAATCCTGGGACAATTATAGTAACAATAATTGTTTGGTATAATTTAATTATTTCAACGTCAAACCAATTAATCATGCATTGACATGCTTACTAATTGATATCATTGATTTTGTACTAATCATGTTCAAATATATTTTTTGAAATTATTAAGATTATAGTGATGATGACAGACCTACCTACCATCTTCTATTTCACCCCACGACAATGTCAAATTGAGAGAAGGTTGAATTAAGAGAAAAAATCAGAGAGGAACGATACCAAGAATGGTTGAATCAACCACCTATTCAATTCCCACTATGTCTAGATTCACCAATTAGGAATGACTACAACAATAGTAGTTAGTCACAAGCTAGAACTGGAGGCAATCAAATAGAGGTTGTTATCTATGATTACTTAAGGGATACGAATGCCATGGAGACAATGTTTTTAGATGCATTCCATAACGATGATCAGCTAGGGGATGATGCTCATATCACTTATAACTTTTTTGAAAGCCTTAAATTCGCTTCCAATAGCCCTCTCTTTAGACCTGGTAGTTAGTCAAAGTTTACCCAGTTGGGGACAACGATTTTACTATACAACTTGAAAGGAAAGTTTGGCTTGTTGAATGAGTGTTGTAGAAATTATATAAAATATGCATGTATATATCTAAATTCTCCCGATCTAACAATATTTATCTTCTTGCTAAATACAGAAGCCTTCCACTGTTAATCTTTTGCGGAAATTTAAAAACTCAATTGCAAACACATGAAGCAATAAAAAAAATATCACATAACACAGTTGTTTATGGGAAAGCCTGAAGATAAAAACCCCAACTATCATATATTATGTATCATGGAGATCATGTAACAATCTCATACAAATCTTAGTACATCAATCTCTCAGTACAATCAATCGTCAGACACTAACATGAAGAAATATGCAAATCCATGCACTGATTCCTTGCCACCTGCTAGCCTGCCTCAACTGCGCAATCCCTGCTGAAGAAGACCCCTGAATGAATTTGAATCTACCTTTCCTTGACTGCCAGTCCTCATTGACAACTCTAATGTGTGTCAGATGCATTGAATGCGTTACTATAGTCACAACAGATAGTCCATCTCACCCTTTCACCTATCTCTCCACTGGGTCTCCACTGGAACTGACCTGCACTATAGTTAACTATTGTATTTGTTTAGTTGATTAGTGAGTTATTATTTTTGAATTAATTAACTAATTAATTCACTCCACTCTCACTAGTGTATCATTTAGTTAGACTAGATACAACTAGATCAACTGAGTTTAACTCCATTAACTGAGTTAAACTGAATAACAACTCCATGAACTACTCTTCCAACTCTATCATAACTATTCCACTTCAGTTCTAACTGAGTCCTCCATGCATGAACCACCAGTAAACCCTAGTAATTGCATAATTCCTTCAACCCACTGATTTTCCAAATCCTTTCACTAAAATAAAGTGCTCCAAGAGAATAAGTTGATATTTAGAGCTTGATTATTATTAAGGGCTAATAATAATCGACACATCTATTTTTAGACCGACAATCTATAAATAGACTTCGTCCAATATTCTAAAAATGGAATTTAATATATTTTTCCAACTTGACCAACCATCCACAAATATCATCCTGCAACTTTTGAAATATGATCACCATGTCTAAAAATAGACATAGTCTAAAAATAGACATAGTCTAAAAATAGACATACACCTAAAAATAGCCTATGGGCCCCACTTAGTGAAGGTGCTTACTGTTCACTAAGCTCATCATCTTGTTGAATTTCAACACTCCCTCTCAACAAGATAGGGATTATCCTTCACCCCAATCCTGCCTCTATGGTATTCGAATTTGCTCCTGTCGAGTCCCTTCGTCAGAATGTCTGCATCCTGATCTTCTGTAGGAATGTACTAAAGCAACATGATATTCCGCTATACACAATCTCTGGTATGATGATACCGGATATCAATATGTTTATATATATCATGAAACACAGGATTAATCGAGAGTTTAATGCAACTCTGATTATCACAATGTATCGTTGTCGAGGATCTAAAATGGAACCGAACAACCGACCAAGATCTTTCCTCATCTCGATAGCCTCACATGCAGCTCGACTTGTCGCCATGTATTCCACTTCCATTGAATCGAGTGCCAACGGATATTTGTTTCTTTCTATACAAAGACATCACGTCGTAGATCCAATACCGAAACCCCTTTGGTGGTGCTCTTTCTCGTTTGTTGTGTCGGCTCTCGCCCAATCTGCATTCGTGAATCCATGCAACTTCACCTCATCCGTCTGTCTGTACCATAAGCCATACTCAGATGTGCCCCTGAGATACCTCTGGACATGCTTTCCTGCCTTCTAAAATATCTTGGTAGGCTTAACCATCGTTTGTGAAAGCTGGTTCACCGCATAGCATATGTCCGGTCTTGTATTAACTAGTACATGAGAAAACCCACCAATTGTCGATAAATAGTGGCATCCACTACCTCTGCCGATGTAGCATCCTCTTTCCTCCAATTTCATGGAAGAGGAGTATCGATAGGCTTGCAACCTTGCATGTGAAACTTCTCCAGTATCTCCTGGGCATACTTGCCTTGAGACACAAACAGTCACCTTCCTGCTACCATATTTCCAATCCAAGGAAATAATGAAGGAGGCCCAAATCCTTCATCTCAAACTCCTTTGCAAGATCTTCCTTGCATGAGTATATCAACTGCTCATCACTTGTTAGTATTAAATCATAAACATAAAGAACAATGATTAAAAGCTTAGCCTCCACCAAAATTTGGTACAGGTTTGCATCCACCTCACTCTTGGTGAAGCCAAGTCCAGTGAAATAGCTGCCGATCCGAGTGTACCAAGCACATGGTGCTTGCTTCAGCGCATACAACGCTCTTTTGAGCTTGCACAGATGCGACTCATTGCTGAAGATATCAAATCCTTCAGGATGCTCAATGTGCACCTCTTCCTCAATGATCCCATTAAGGAACGCAGTCTTCACATCCATCTAATGAATGTGCCAACCCATCTACCCTGAGAGAGCAAGGCTGGTCCTTATGGAAGAATATCGTGCGACAGGTGCAAAGGTTTCTTCATAATAAATCCCCTCGATCTGTGAGAAGCCCCGGGCAACAAATCTTGCCTTATACTTCTCGACGCTCCCATCAACAACTTGATTTACCTTGTAGATCCATCTTGATCTTACAACTGATTTACCCACTGACCTTGGAACAATCTCCCAAGCACTATTTCTGACAATGGAGTCATACTCCTCCACCATGGCATCTACCCATGTGGGCTCCTGCACTGCTTCTTCAAAAGAAGATGGCTCTGTCATGATACACTTGCTCATGAGAGCCATGTATCCAATAAATCGGCCGCGGACCGTCTTGTCCGCACCGTGATGTAGGTACTCCCACATTATGTGCCGCATCATTTCCGCCTCGGGCCTTCTATGGTACGCTTTCTCGCTATTTATGATGTTTGGCTCTGCGTGAGTGGACTCCTCCACTCCATGAATCTCCTCCTGTGGCTGATCCACATCTAGAGGCTCATCTTTGGGAACAAGAAGTTCCTCCTCTGCATGCAAGTGTAGCTCCCTCTCAAGTGACAACTTCATGGCTTTCACATCATTGAATTTTATATCCCGTCGCACCACAGTCATTCGATTGTTTGGAAAATACACATGATAATTATGGGGTGTTTCTTTGTACCCCACAAATATCCCAACTTCTGCAGTCGGCTCTAGCTTCTTCCTGGCGTCCTTTGTCACATGAATGTAAACATATGTGCCAAAAATCTTCAAATGAGAAATATTAGGCTTCTTACCAGTAAAATCTTCTTCTAGTGTACTCATGCCAAGTACTCTATGAGGTCAATGGTTTTACACATAAACCGTAGTGTTACATGCTTTTTCCCACAAGTGCATTGGTAGGCCCTGGTCATTCAGCATAGCTTGTGTAGCACCCACGATCGTTATGTTCTTCCTCTCCATGACCCCATTCTATTGTGGGTTATGAGGCACTATGAGTTCTTTTCAAATTCCTTCTTTTCTACAGAAGTCTTTGAATTCATTCGAGATATATTCACCACCATTATCGCTCCGCAGAGCCTTCACTTGCTTCCCCGATTCCTTATCCACCAATGCTTTAAACTCACAGAACTTTGAGAATGTTTCGCTCTTCTTCTGTATGAAGAAGATCCAGCATCTATGAGAATAATCATAAAAAAAAATAACATAATACCTTTGTTTTGTTATTGAAGCAACCGAGAAAGGTCCACACACATCTGTGTGAATTCTCTCTAGGATCATCGAAGCACTGTTCTCCTTCTCATGAAAGGTGGTATTCACAAACTTACCCATAGTACATCCCTTGCACTGATATAAATACACAAGAGTACCCCTGGGAATTCCAGTAGAAATCTGCTGCAAAATCTTCAAAGCACCATGGTGAAGATGGCCCAATCTCCTGTGCCATAATTCGCCCTCATCCCGGCTCACCACTTATTCTACTTTTCCCATCATTGCAGCGCATCCATCTACTTCCAGCTTGTAGAGATTCTTAACTCGAATCCCTATCCTCTTGGTTTGACACATTGTTTTATGTCACAGGAAAGCTTTTCCCTCACTGAAAACAACGTCATAACCTTTGTCTTCCAATATTGCGACTGAGGCCAAGTTCTTCTTCAAACCTGGAACATGCATAAAATATTTCAACATAAATGGTTTACCTGACTCCCTCTCAAAGGTAATGGTCCCAATTCCGATCGCACTGTATCGATCATCGTCGCCCATCTCTATATGCATTTGGAGATCCTTCTCCTCCAAGTCACTAAACAACTCCTTGTCTCCCGTCATATGGAAAGATGCACCACTATCAAGATACCACACCAATCCCATTGAGCTTGAAACCAAGCATACGATCAAAGAGAAATCAAGTTCAAATTGCGAGGCTGAGGCCTCACCTGCTGCAGCTTCAGTAGCCTTCTTGTTCTTCTTCTTCTGTGAGTAGTTAGTGGCGAAATGCCCATGTTCGTGACAGTGAAAACACTTCACCTTGGACAAATCCTTCTTCTTGCCTTTAGCCTCGGATTTTAGATGGGATTTATTCCCCTTTCCTTTCCTTTATTTGGTATCCAAAGCACAATTCTCTTCATCATCATTCTTCGATGAAGAGCCATCCCTGGTACTTCACCTTATCTCCTCCTACACAAGATCCGACCAAAGTCGCTCCCAACCCAGTAGTTTCTCCCATCCATTGACAGAGTCTTCGTAGCTATGCCAACCCTTCAAAAGCCCAACGAGAGCCAATATCACCAATTTATAATCATCAATAGTAATCCCCACACTTCCTAGTTCATCCCCATAGTGGACAAACTTCGTGAGATATTTTGGAATATTGTCACCCTTCTCCATTTTTATTTTTCTGAGCTTATCTTTTAGCGCCAACTTCCTCTAGTCGTTACTGATTTGGAACAAATATGTCAAAGCCTTCCACATTGAAAATGGAGTGGCTTTCTTGTGAAGGCTAGACACAATATAGTCCTTCACACCTTCCAACAAAATTCTTCTTGTCTTTGCTACCTTCTTTTTCCATGCGTCAAGTAATGCAGCATCGCTAGAACCTAGCTTAGGAACATCGCTATCGATGAACTCCTTCAGTCCATTATCTTCTAGCACCGCCTTCATCCTATCCTTCCAGGCTATGTAATTCGAGCTGCCCTCAAGGGCATACTACAATCGCAACCCATTGAAAGACATTTCAATGTATACTCAACTGTTGCACCAAGAATTTTCTGAAGCAAATTCAAATTGTCCACCAGCACAAACTCAACAATTCTTCACAATTGTAATCTTCAAGAATTAACACTGCTCCGATACCATGTAGAAATTATATAAAATATGCATGTATATATACAAATTCTCTTGATCTAAGAATATTTATCTTCTTGCTAAATACAAAATCCTTCCACTGTTAATCTTTTGCGAAAATTTAAAAACTCAATTACAAACACATGAAGAAATAAAAACAATCACACATAACGCAATTGTTAAACAGGAAAGCCTGAAGCTGAAAACCCCAACTATCATATATTATCTATCATGGAGATCATGTAACAATCTCATACAAAGCTTAGTACATCAAGCTCTCAGTACAATCAATCGTCACACGCTAATCAGAAGAAATCTACAAATCCATGCACTGATTTCTTGCCACCTGATAGCCTACCTCCATTGCGCAATCCCTGCTGAAGAAGACCCCTGAATGAATTCAAATCTACCTTGCTTGCATTGCGCAATCCTCATTGGCAACTCCAATGTGTGTGTGGTGCAATTAATGCATCACTATAGTCACAACAGATATTCCATGTTGCCCTTTCACCTATCTCTTCACTGGGTCTCCACTAGAATTGACATGCACTGTAGTTAACTTTTGTATTTGTTTAGTTGATTAGTGAGTTATTATTTGTGAATTAATTAACTAATGAATTCACTCCACTCTCACTAGTGTAACATTCAGTTAGAATATATACAACTAGCTCAACTGAGTTTAACTCCATTAACTGAGTTAAACTGAATAACAACTCCATGAAATACTCTTCCAATTCTATCATAACTTTGCCACTTCAATTATAACTGACTCCTCCATGCATGAACCACCAATAAACCCTAGGAATTGCATAATTCCTTCAGCCCACTGATTTTCCATATCTGTTCACTGAAATAAAGTGCTCCAAGAGAATAAGTTGATATTTAGAGTCTGATTATTATTAAGGGCTAATAATAATCGATACATCTATTTTTAGATCGACGATCTATAAATAGACTTTGTCCAATATTCTAAAAATAGAATTTCATCTATTTTTCCAACTTGACCAACCATCCACAAATAGCATCATGCAAATTCTGAAATATGATCACCATGTCTAAAAATAGACATAGTCTAAAAATAGACTTACACCTAAAAATAGCCTACGGGCTCACTTAGTGAAGGTGACTGATTTTCACTAAGCTTCATCATCTTGTTGAATATCAACACATGTTTCTTGAAAATTTTGAGGTAATTGACCATTAAGTCCCTTATATTTTGAGAAATATTGTGACACAATCAACATTACAAATGGTCAATTTTATGAACATTAATAATTATCGGCATTAATGTACATTTAATATTGTCCATGACCAACTACAGGTTATTCAAAGATAAGGTTATTCTGAGTGATAATGTCCTCCCTAGTAGCAACGAACAGGAAAATAAATTATTGAAAATGTTGGGTATTGAGTACATATCATATCATGCATGTCCAAATGATTGTATTCTATATAGAGGAGAATATGACGACAAAAATATATGTTTGAAATTTAGGCATGACAGTATGATAAGTAAAAGAAGAAGGGTAAATCACGTGGTCCTCCTTTTAAGATATTGAGGCACATGCCTATAATCCCAATGATTCAAAGGCTCTTTCATTGAAAAGAATTAGCTATGTTGCAGGGATGGCATGCCTCACACATAAGTGAGTTAGGAGTTATGTGAATCCCAACAGATTCAATAGCGATGAAGCATATAGAAGATACATGGCCCGAAAAATTAAAGGATGAAGTATAAATTCTACGACTCAGCATAGCCATGGATGGCGTCAACCCATATTCCCTCCAGAACACCAATTATTCTGTTTTGCCTATAGTAGTGATCAATAAAAATATCCCCCCATGGTTTTTTGTGAAGAATAAACATCTTATGTTGGCTGTCATAGTCCCTGGTGGAATAAAAGTGAAAAATATGGATGTCTACTTACAACCACTAGTAGATGAATTGAAGGAATTATGGGATGGGATAAATGTATACGATGTATCAATATCCATCACAGTAGAGAGGAGTTTTACATTGTATGGAATATGTGCTTACATGACACATGATTATCCAGGCGTAGGAGTTTGGTCTGGTAAATTATATGTTTATTGATTTTTTTATATATGTAAAAATATATTTTCACATATTAATTATTTAATTCGTTGTAATTTTTCTGATCTTCATGATATTCTTTAATGTGCCATGCATATTGTATACAATAATTCTGCAGGTCTTGTAACAAAAGGGTATTATGGATGTAAATGTTGTGGACCTTCTCTGAAAGTTAGATGGTCCAACGACCTACGAAAGCCAGTCTATGACCGCTCCAGGGTATTCCTCCTAGAACAAGACCCTTATAGAAGAGCAACATCAAATTTCAATGGTAAATGAGAGAAAACCCAAAGGCCTGCAATAACAACACTAGTTGAATGGCTTAGAGCATATGAGAGAGAGAAGGAGAAGGAGTTCATAGAAAATGTTCGATTCAAATGGGGAGCCTATGCTTGGTGATCCAGAATTATTCAACACCTATGTTGAGAAATTTCCCTTTGGGATGAAAAGGAAATATATATTTTATAACCTCCCATATTGGGAGCATCTTAAGATTTCGCACTTATTATATTCCATGCATATATTTAAAAATGTTTCATCTTCTTTATGGAGGCACATATCATCGAAAAAAAGTGACATATTGGTTGTTAAGAAATATCCTATTACTTCAAAAACTAAAAAGAAACATTATCCAAGACTATTAGAGAGTACAGGATCAGAGGTTGGTCCCTCTAATTGGTATTTCAAAGAAGGTGATGTCCGATGGATTTTAAAAAAATATGTCTTTATTTTGCAAAGGAAATTATAATGGGTGTGAGGGTGCCATCTTCATATGGGTCTTCACGATGGTGCTGCTTCACAATGGAAGACCATTTATAGGGGTTTAGATCGCATGACCATTTGAATCTTATAAGAATACATATAATGTCAAAAGCATGATTTTATAATTTTTTATATTAATAAATTTTATCCCATGCAGGGATCATAAAAAATAACTAATTTTGTATATTATTGCATGTGTTTATAACTTTGCAGTGTCATTATCATTTGTTCGTGTGTGGGTGTGTGAAACATGAATTCCCCCAAGACCTAGGACATGTTATATCTAAATTATCTGCATTTGTATGTTGGATCAGGCCAAAGGAGATTCATGTTGCTAGCATTCCAAGGTGGCGTCAAGAGATAGTTGATATTGTTTTTATGTTTGAGAAGGAACTGCTGACGAGTTTCATGGACTTGCAGGTTCATATTCTAATCCACCTAGTAGATGAGGTTGAATTAGTTTGGGAGGTTTTTGTCATTGTATGTTCTTCTTAGAGAGGTACATGAATAAATTGAAAGGTTTTGTTCGACAAAGGGAAAAACTCGAGGGGTCTATGGTAGAGGGGTACATATCATATGAGTCTATCTATTATTTCAATGAGTACATAAAGAAGATCAACAACAGGCTAGGTGTGGTGATTTGGGATGATGAAAGGGATGAAGAAAAAAGAGAAGGGGCGCTTCTCCATGTTATCACCCTAGTAATTTCTCAAGATTGTGGGCTTTTGATTTTTAGTTTAAGAAAACTAGGGGTAACCACAAACCTACTTTGGAAATTTAGGATCTAGCCTTCCTAAATTTCAGAGAGGGCTCTCTCTTTATGATTTAACTTTGTTTTTGTTTAATTTTTTTAGGCTAGTTATGATAGAACATTTGGTTTTGGTTTTGAAATGTTTGGTGGAAAAGAAGATTACTTGAAGACAAATTAAAGAGGGATCTACTAATTCATTGGGCTATGGAGTCAAAGTCTAGCAAGCAAAACTAGAAGGCAAAGCCAAGAGGATGCTAATGTATTCAGGGCAAGGTAGATAACCCTCTGAGATTTGGATAGATTGTTTTGATGAAATGGATTGCTTCAGGATAAAGGGCAATGAAGGATCCTTTGATCCGGAAAAAGAGGAAGGGGGCAGGGGTCAAACGGGACTAGGAGAAATTAAGAATTCCTAAATCCGGAAATCAGCAGAAAACATTTAAATGATTAAGTAGTTAAGACAGGGAGTTCTTACACTAGTCCTGAAGTAATTCTCCTAATTAATCATTAAAATTGAACAACATATATGAAATTGTATGTAACTCAGAATGGAAACAATGACAAGATAGATGCACTTTACTCTTCAAATTATCGCATGAATCCTGAATTATGAAGTCCAATTGGCTATTGTCTAGACTGCTGCTTTGAAATCAACATATGTGAGCCTCCAACGTACTAGAAAAATGTCTATAATGTTCTTAGCAATTTTATTCCACACTAAACACTTCATAAACTGAAGTATTTATACAATTTTTTATTAAAAATATCCTAAAGAGATCTAGGAATAACTCTAGGAAATATAAAATATCTTTACATATTAAGAGGGATAGCTGCTTAACAACTTTTGCAAGCTGTCCTCTTATCTAGAAAATATAGAGCTATCTTATCCAACAAAACTGTTTGTTTGGATAGCTGTCCATGCTTGCCGGCATTTTGAAAATATATTTTGGAAGATGACTTCACTGATACTCTTTCCACTGATACTCTTTAACCCTGTAATTTATCTCTGATACTCTTTCACGCTGTTTATTTATCATTTCACTGCTGTAAAAAAGGAATTTACTGCAATCAAATCAGCTAGCTGTTGTTTTCTCTTTGATACATTTTGACTCTGGCCTTTCACTCTGATATTCTTTAACCTGATATTTTGACCTCTAACTGCTGTAAAAAGAGTCTTTTCAACACTAAAAAATTAAAATCAAATATTGTTTTATTTGTTTCCTTCTCAAACTAATTGCTTCATCTGCACTCTCTTTCATTGCTTACTTCTTTGTTGCTACAATAAATCTGTAAACACCTGCCAATGTTCAACACTTGGTATCTTCATAATTTTTAGCTTTCTGTAGTTCTCATTTGCATCAGAGTATTTAGAAAAATTTGGTTTGATAACAAACAAATGTTTAATTTCATGATGAAGGAAGAATAAATCTTCAATGTATTGAAGAACTACTTTCCCTGTTGGAGAGCCCTGTGGTAGTGGCTTATTAACCTGTTCTTTGGCATGGTCTCTGATCTTCTTGTCATATTCTTTGTGGTCCATTAACTTGTCATTGAATACATGGATGTCTGGAATTCCTGCTTGTCTTAGCATAGTATACTTTGCTAAAAACTTGATATTGGAAAAATTCATAGTATCACATTTTTCTTTCAAGTTATTGATCAAAGTTTTCTTTCTCAATACTTTTTTGATTTGAAATACAGTCTTTGTCCTATCTTGTATCTTCAATTCTTCTAGTTCAGTCCTGTTCTTACTGTTTAAGAAGGTAATTAGATTTAATGCCTGGGTTGGTTTATCTGCTAATTCTTCTGTTGTCCTTTTTATTTCACCTTGAGTTGTTAGAAGGAGGTCTCTCTATTCATATATTATTTGGATTGATGGCCACTGAAGATGTATGGCCTCAGTAATATTGGTCCATAGGTGATTTCTTATGTAAGAAAACTATGTGGTGAAACTCAAATATTTTTGAAGGCTTTTGACTTGCTCTTCAAGTCTTTTAGTTATTTGTTCATAGTTGTTGGCATTAATCAATGCTTCTTTGTTGGATACCTCCATATTTTGGATCATTTTCTTCAAACTGTTAATTTCACTATTTTTCAGAGACATTTCCTCCATTTCTTTGACTATTTTCCCTGCATCATTAGTCTTCTGTACTTGGGATGTTGAATATTCTGTAATGGAGGTAGTAGTTGATTGCACTGACACTGTAGTTGCCAGTGGCTCTTTGGGTGCTAACTTTTCTCCCAGTGTAGAAGGAACAACAACAGTAATAATGGGTATGATTGTAGGAATGATGGAAGTGTCAGTTTCCTTCACAATTTATTTTTCTTTCATCAGTATATCCAATTGACCTTCCATATCATTTATTTGGGCAATCAACTTTATGTTCAACTGCATCATATCCTCTTTCTCTTTCTTATCTTGAAGTATCTCCTTACTCTGTGGGTGCTCACTTTGAGGAAGTTTTAACTGTTTCCTTAAAGCAGCAATATCATGATTTTTCTTTTTGATTAATACTTCAACAGCTTGTACATTTGATGGGTCCACTCCTATTTGTAAAATTAAATCTTCTAAGGCCTTGATCCTTAGATCTTTTGCATATAAAGAACCTTTATCAAGCTTCATTTGGTCTTGTAGGTTGATAATCGTTTTCTGTAAATTGGTCACACTCATGGCTTTTGTCACCACAGTGGAATATAGCATCTCAGAGCTATGTCTATGAAATTCTATTTGATCCAATTCATGCACTTTTTCACTATCTACTTCAAATTCCATATTTTTGTAGTAAACCACTATTTTTGGGGTTGAAGTAGTAGGTTGTAAATATGACATTAACATCTTATTTGAGGAATAATAAAATTTTGTAAGTAATATGTCCTGATTTCTTGGCTTCTGCTTGAGAAATTGAGAATAAATCTCACTTTTAATTTCCTCATTCCTTTGTTTAATCTTCTTATATATGTCCTTGATGTCCAAATCTTTTTCTTCTGATGTTTGAGAAGAAGAAGTTTCCATATTCACCTGTTGCTCAATCATTTGGGTCTCCTTTCCTTTGGATGTAGCTTATTCTCTTTCAATCTCTATCAAAGTCTCCTTTATTATTGTAGTTGCCTCATCATTACTGACCTCTGGTTCATATTCAACCTCAATAAGTTTTTCTCTGCCTATGGAGCCAAATTTTAGCCTCTTATTGTAGATGAGTTTGAACTTTGTATCTGAAGTAGTTTCTGATGTATAGGCTCTCCCATCTCTACTTATTTTGTTTGAAGTTTCTGGCTCTTTAGGAGTTACCACAACAAGTGTGGTATCCACTTTTTTTGTTGGCTGTGTAATTGCAGTTAAATCAACCAATGTATTTTCTTCCCATTCTGTTTGATCAGCAAATTTTTCAATATCAGGATTTGGCTCGTGTATAAAAGGAGGTAATTTTCACTTAACTCTTATACTGCTCAAAAGACCTTGGGGGTCATAATTCCAAGGAAAACTCACTTGCAATTTCAGCTCTGACAATCTATTTTATATCTCTTTCTCAACATCTTTGTTATTCACTATGAAAGGTCCAATCTGATTTTTTAATTTGAACTGAGTCTTATTTTTGGATGCAATGAAATTGATGGCATCAGCATTCAAAACCTGCCTCAAATAATCTAGAGCAAAGACTCTGATAGTCAAAAATTTAGGTAACTTATATGGAAGCAGATTGGTTCCAAATATTCTTAATTCAGTGTGTTTCTCATATAAGTACCAATCCCCCATTTTACATTGCTCTGACAGTTGTAATATCCTTTTCATCTCCTTATTTACCCTAGGATGTTCTAACTTATGAAGAAAATTCATAGCTGGCCTAATGAACAAATCTGTGAAATCTGTATAGCTGTATTCACTTCCTTCTTTCCTCAATAGTCGTTAGTATGAATCCTTTGTCGAAGTGTACGAAAAAGGACCACTTTATCTACGCATAACTAATAGCCCTAACAACAAAAGTGGCTGCCAATATCTTCAGATCTGCGGTTAGTTAGACAAGAAAAGAGCTGCAAAACACCAGATCTATGCATGGAAAGACATTAAGCAAAAAAAATAAGGGTTTGCTCCATATACCAATAGACAAGACAAGAACAATTTTTGAAAGAATTTTTGTATTAATGGGGCACCTGGGAGGAAAACCAGAAGGAGTATCCAATTCCCCTCAGTGGGATGGGCTCTTGGAAGTCCTCAGCACTTCAGATCTAAGATTTCTCTCTCTAGTTGATGTATAAAACCCAATGCAAAGAGTAGAGCTCAATGGGAGCAAATGATGGAGATATGTGACCAAGTGTAGAGATCCAGAGTGATTTAATAGGCAACAAAAGGTGAAGAATGGTAGGAAAAACCCTCCTATTTATAACAAAATATTGGGTCATTCTAGATCTTGGTGCATGATTAAAATAATGTTAACCAAATATAGATCCACCTTTTATGGAATATTTTATTATATTTGTTGGAGGGAAAAAGTATTTGACTTGGGTCAAATCCCTTTATTTGTTAATAATAAATAAATAAATGATTTATTTATCTTTTTAAGGAAGTGGTTGAAGGATAATTAAATAAATAATGATTTATTTAATTATTTGTAGGTGATTTGGTCATATTTAACAAGGAATATTATCTAAATAAGATTTAAATAATTATTCCTAGAAAATAATAAGATAAATAAAGGTTTATCTAATTAATTTCTTTGTTTTTGGGTTAAACATGACTTGGAATAATAATTAAATTATGGTTTAATTAATTATTCCATGAGGAAAATCAAACAAATATAGGTTTGTTTAATATTTCCTTTTGGGTTTTCCTGTTTTAACATAGTGAAAGCAATTTTACTTAGGGTAAAATTGGTCTTACATGGTGTACTTGGGTCCATCTAATGATAATAGTTTAGATGACCAAAAAATGGTGTAACAATAGTGATGTCCAAAAGACAACTGATAGAGGCTGGCCTCTACATTCATTTTCTGCAATGCTATAGGAAATTGATCTGCTTGTGAAAATAAGAACAAATGAAATAAATAGGAATAATACCTAAATACCCCTTCAGTGGGTAATTTTGTCAATTGATGGTGTATGGAATCAGCAATAAACTTGGAAAAATCAAAGATCATAGCAGGAGGCTCACCGGGGGATAAAGTGGATAAAAATCCAAGGATGGACTCATCAGTAAACTCATCAGTGAAGTATCCTAAGATGAAGAATAACATTGAAATAAGATGCCTAGAACCCTCTGGAAAATTAGAAGTGGAGTAGGGAGGATTCAACTTTGGGATGTCCACATGAGCTGGCATAAATTTCTAAAAAATCATAAATATTTTAGGGAAATCTAACCCCAAATATAACTGAGTCAATGCTTCAATGGATAAGGGGACTGCCCTAGGGTCAAACTGTAACTGCAACATTTCATTGATTGACTCTGTAGTGATAGAAAAAAGGATTTCCCTGTCATTATTCACAATTGATCTTTGGTCTGGGACATAATACTTCTGGCATAGTCTTATTAGGTCCTGACTAGGGTGTGTTAATGGGATTACATACTTGGGTAAATTTGTGTCCCAGACAGGTATATCTTTTTTGTATAGAAACTTCTCAAAACACCAGTTGTGAACTTCTAATAGATTAAATTCTACTAGAGGGTATACAATTTTGTAATCCAAGTCAACTAAAGGGATAAATTCTTCAATGGACACTGGAGGTTGAAGAGGATTAACAGTCACAGTGGTATTAGCAGTGATAGGAGGAGTAGACTTTGGGGCTTTTGCTGCTTTCAGTCTTGGGAAGTTTGGATCCTCCTGGCTTAACAGGCTTGGATCCTCCAGCCTTAGGTGTGATTTGATTTTTTCTCATTTTGAGATAACTATAGCAAGATTACACAGTTTGCTATAGTTGATTTTTCTTCAACAGAGGGTAATTGAGAAATTTTATGGGCAAGGATGATAGCAGTGGGAAATTCAGTGCTCAATAAGGAATTTTCGAACACAGGCAATAGGTTTTGAGACAGAAAACACAGGTTTTCTGAAAGATTGGGAATGTAAAAGGGGTTTTAAGGTTTTCTGTAGGTTTAAAACCTTTCTTAACCGTGGAATTTGTCTTTCAAGGGTGTTGGACTAAGAATTTAGCTTCAAAATGAGGTTTTCTGCAAATGGAAATTTCTAGGAAAAAATTGCGAGGGTTTTCCCTCTTTTTTCAAGGTTAAGGACAAACTAGGATGGGAAATTTTACTCTTTAAATCTTAATTGGTTCAATTGGAAGTCCAAATTGTGAATTTCAGGCCAAATTCGGGAAAATACCTGATTTGTAGGTATCTTGATGCTTTGAGAAGGGTTTCTAAATCTTTAATGGTTCCTGTGGATTGGTGTGAATCAATGATGTAGAAAATAGCTTTAAATAGTCTTCAAATAGTGGAACAGTGGTTGAAATCAGGTTTTTTCTCTGGGTAAAGGTCAATAATTTGCACAAAAGGATTTTTTGTACAGTCAGGTGGCTTTTCACAGTCGAGAATGCACAAAAACATCAATAAAACGTATAAAAAAGGTTTTAATATTTATTATAAATCTTAAAAACTGCAATAACTACAAGTCAAATCATTGGCGGGAGTGGTTTTTATTTTGTGAATGCAGAAAACCATAGGTGGGTTTCACGCTGGGTTTGGGCAGTAAATGGTTTTTCCCAAAACGAATGTGATTGTATCAAAAAGCGACACGTCATCAGAGGCGGTAATAAGAAAACTTCCCATTTCGCACTCGTTTTGGTGTTGAGTGATCGATTGGTTTGTGGACGCGAAGATGAACGTCAACCGTCGGATCTAACAAGTTGAAGCGAAGGGGCCAGATTAAAAGGAAGGTGCGGTCAAAAGGATGTGGGGCCGGGATTAAATAATATGCACTGGGTAATAGATAATGATATAAAAATTTGGTATGGTATGTATTTGTATCCAAATTTTTGATATATAAGAAAAATGGGTTACGTATAAGCGAAACTCGCGTTCAAGGGGTAATATATGGTTCTAAGAGGTTAAGGTGGTATATATATATATCAAAGGTTTTATATATATGGTAAAATGCGCGTGAGGCGGGGTTAATATATGTTTTAACCTAAGTCTTAACACTTGGGTTTACGTGGAATGGGCAATATTTTTTGAGAATTCAACACATAGGATATGTATGAAAGCAATTTTCTTATTGTTTATTTTATTATATAGTTTTTAAAACCTGTCGAATGGTTTAATAAACCATAGGGGGTAGGATATTTATATAATGTTAGTTTTATGCCAAAGGGGGTATAATGGTGGTGTTTTATTTAAAGATGTGGATAATTAACTTTGGCAAAAAAGCTTATAATAGTGGGTTTTTGGGAATATTTAAATAAAAGGGGTTATATAATAGGATAAGGTTTGTTTTTTAGGGATTTAATAAATAAATTAGAAGTTAATATGACCAAGGATAATGAAAACACCAAAATATATTTATATGACTAAGTAAAGTGATAATGTAAAAAGAAAAGCTTTATCTTTATAATTTGACCACTTTGACCTAGAATATAATACTTTTGGAGGGTTTTTATGGTTTTATGAATGAGGGAGATTAATCAAAGGGGATTTTCCTTTTCATTAAGTAAAAAGGTCTTTACTTATGAAAGTGTAATGGATGAATGTGGGGTAAATGATGACAATTAGGGATTAACATAGGAATTCAACACTTTTAACTTAATAGCCATTGAGCCTTAGGTCCGGTCCCAACAGAAGTCAGAGAAATGCTCTGAGCCTCTTTGAATGAAAGTCTAGAATGTAGACTAAATATAGGGAATGGGAAATTAGTTATTTTTTCCCGGTGATGAATATTTACATGATTTTCCCACTTCTTTCTACCTACCCAACTTTAATCTAACATTTTTTTCTTCCATTTTGCAGGTGCATTTGAGCTAGCAACCTTGAACATTTTATTCTTTTGAAAGCAATAAAAATTATCAAAATCTACCTTATATCATCCGAGGGCTCAGATTAAACTGATGAGCTCCTCTTTATTCTCTACCTATCTACTAATTAGTCAAGATTAAACTGTCTGACTAATTTTTATTCACTATTCTACAACAAATGAAATTGAAACATGACAAGTCAAGATTAAGCAGTTCAACTCATCATGGATTATGGCATTTATTGACACTCTGCCATAATCATCAGTAATAAAGTAAAAATTAGTGGCATTTGGACTTGCACACTTGTTTTATTTCTTTTTCTTTGGGGTATATTATTTTTTCCAAGTCCTTTGATCTTTCTTTTAGGACTTTTAGCCTCTTTTTGATTTTTGATTTTTTTATTTTTTACAAAATATTGGAAAACAACTTGTAGAAATCGAGGTATGTAAATATTTACAAGACTATCATAAGTCAATTCCAAATTATGAATCCTATACTTATAGGACCCTAACACTCCAAACGAATGGAAAAAGGCGCTTGATAAAGAGTAAGAGACTTATAATTTTTCAAATTCACACAAAGTAAATATTCACATTGAAATTCGATATAATGTATATTTTGATCTCATATGTACAATATGTCAGTTTGAATGCAAAAATTGAGGCAATCAATAAATTTGTTCTTACAATTCCAAAGTGACACAACCGTGAGTTGCATTGTACAAAAAAGAGAGGATGAAATGGGATAGTGAAAGGAAAGAATTCATATGGTTGAATGGTATAAGTGTGCCTTATCCCGATCATTTAAAAGAAAATATGCCAATTATATGCCCTAACAGTTGGTTGCTGACCAAGTCAAAGAGAAATACGGCGCAATCGGTTGTTACCCACGTGCTGAAGAGGATGTGCTAAATGTAGGGATTGGTTGTAGCAACTCGATAATAATCTATTTATGTACATTTTAAACTTAATAATGCACCTTTTAAAAGTAACATCTATATTTTATATTTTAACAATTGGGTTATTAGCCACATGACACTACGATTTTTTAACTTTTTTATAGGTGCATTTGTTCCCATCAATGTAGGCATATGGACACCATTTTCACACAGAAAATGCCGATGATGGACACATGACACAAGACTGTGGAGTGGAAGTCGAGTTCGATCAATCTAGTCGACCTAGCCACCGTGATCAAAAACTAGTACGAGGGATGTTAGGTTACTTCAGAAAGATACAAGAGATCATTGAAGTGGACTTCTCTTCTTTCCAATGTGTTATTTTTAGGTGCAAGTGGTGGGACACCTTTGATCGGAATAATGTAAAGGAAGATCGCGATAGTAGGCTGATATGTATCAACTCTAGAAATATGTGGGATGAATCTAAGGAGCCTTATGTTTTCCCCGAACACTGCAACCACGTGCTTTTTACCCAGATGTTTTGGATAGGGATTGGTGGTTCTTATTGAGACATGAACCTAGATTAAAACATAATTTTGAGAACAATAGTGTTGTCATGTCAAACGTGCTGGAAGATAATGAGGGTGATCATGAGAACAGAGAGTGATATGGTACATGTGTTATTTCATCATTTATACTATTTAATATGGGTTTTTATAAAGAATAAGAATTAACCTTATAACTAAGACTCTTTTTTTCGAAAAATTATAATATGTATTTTGAATTAATTGGTTTGCATTGTGTTAATGTTAAAATCATTTCACTTGATAATTTGCAATTATGTTGATCTCAAAAACAATGCATTGTATCAAGTTTCTTTTTTTTATGTCAATTCCTAAAATAATACGACTACTTGATTGCTTTAAATGGTTTTTCATTATATCATTACTTAAATAAATGCACCCTATATAAAATTGAATCATGAAAATACATACAATTACAATCATGATACATACAATTACAATTACAATTACATAGTTTTACAATTACCAATACATTATATTTAATAAATATTATGATTTAATATTAAAAATAAACATCATGATCATGATAACCATCATACAAACATCATATTCTAAAATACACATTCAAATTCACTTACATCATTTAATCATCGTGATCAGGATCATCTAACAAAACACAAGCATTGTATAACATCATCACAACACAAACATCAAATATGCATCTCATGTCAAATAATTGTTATCACATAAACATCTATCTGCAAGCACATTAAATGAGCATATCTAACATGACATAAAAATATGCACATCATGAGGAACACCAACATGTAAATTAAGTACATAAACATGAACATAAAATACATGCACCATATATATATATATATATATATATATATATATATTCTCAAAAATATACAGTTGCAATAAAACTGCATATAAATGTCAAATATCTGGTGGTACTACATCAATACTATAACTAGTACTAGTCGAGGACTCCTTAGTTGATGGTGAAACCTCATGCTCAGATGGATGGCGTGTCTGCTCCGAAGGTTCCCATTGATGAGTCGTTGATGGTGCAGCCTGCTCAAGATCAGGTGCTTGCTCAGTCGATGGTCGTGTTTGCTCAGGACTAGGTGCTTGCTCAGATAGTGACTGCTCAGAAGATGCCTGTTGAGCTTGGTGGTTCTTATTGAGACATGACCCTAGATTAAAACATAATTTTGAGAACAATAGTGTTGTCATGCCAAGCGAGTTGGAAGATAATGAGGGTGATCATGAGAACAAAGAGTGATATGGTACATGTGTTATTTCATCATTTATACTATTTAATATGGGTTTTTATAAATAAGAGGACTTAACCTTATAACTAAGAATATTTTTTTCAAAACATTATAATATGTATTTTGAATTAATTGGTTTTCATTTTGTTAATGTTAAAATCATTTCACTTGATAATTTGCAATTATGTTGATCTCAAAAACAATGCATTGTATCAAGTTTCTTTTTTTTATGTCAATTCCTAAAATAATACGACTACTTGATTGCTTTAAATGGTTTTTCAGTATATTATTACTTAAATAAATGCACCATATATAAAATTGAATCATGACAATACATACAATTACAATCATGATACATACAATTACAATTACAATTACACGGTTTTACAATTACCAATACATAATATTTAATAAATATTATGATTTAATATTAAAAATAAACATCATGATCATGATAACCATCATACAAACACCATATTCTAAAATACACATTCAAATTCGCTAACATCATTTAATCATCATGATCATGATCATCTAACAAAACACAAGCATTGCATAACATCATCACAACACAAACATCAAATATGCATCTCATGTCAAATAATTGTTATCACATACACATCTATCTGCAAGCACATTAAATGAGCATATCTAACATGACATAACAATATACACATCATGAGGAACACCATCATGTAAATTAAGTAAAACAACATGAACATTAAATACATGAACTATATATATATATATATATATATTCCTGGATGCGGGTGGCATGTAAAGGGAGGAAGGGCCACGGGGCCGCCATGAGGATGGACACATGGCTGCTCCACGTGCTCCATCCTTGGAAGGGGCGCCATCTTAAAGCTTGGCATGAGGGAATCATTACTCCACCCTCCGCCACCGTACCGTCGACGTACCAGGTCTGCGTCTTTTTAATGCTACTCATCATGGGATTTAAACCCATCACCTTGGCTCTCCATTGCGCATTCGGCTCTTCTTGCTTATTCTTCCTTCGGCTCTCCATATCTGCTTCTCCGGCTCTGGATCAGTGCCCTAGTTCTTCTAGGATGGAGGCTCCCTTTGGTCTTCTCCCCTCCTGGAAACCTATTTCCACCTCCCTCTGGTTTGAAGACTCACCCCCCTAGACTGTCATGCCGCGGCGACACAGGCAGTGATGTCGAAGAGCTGTTGGGCGTTGCTTGCCTTCCTGCCCTCCCTACCCTCCCATCTTGCCCTACCTCTTTCGCGACCTGAAATTATCCATTGATTGGAATGATATTGACAATCCTCAGCCTTCTGAGTAGCTCCCTGCTTCAGCTCTGCTTCCCTCTCCCCTTCACAGCAAAAAATGATCTCACAAGTCCACCATCTCCCCTGAGCCCGCCTTCACCCCTCGCAAGATGAAAGCTCTTCCAGTTTGTAGTGCTACCAGTGATAGCAATTGTTCAAGTGATTCTGTCGACAACAACAAAGGCATCTTGGAGCTATATGTGGGCGGTAGATTGGAGTTGAACATTGGCGATTGCCATCAGCACCATGTAGCTCCTCCAACTACTGATGATGCGACGACCCTGAGTGACCCCGCCTCACCACGCCCTTCGCAAGATGAACACACGTTGGAAACAGGCATGATGGACGTGGGCTACGTGTGCAGGATCCTCGAAGAGCCTCCAACCTTCAGTGACAAGCATGTAGGTCTCTCTTAGTTTTATCTATTTAACTCTTTGCAGCATTAGCTTGTGAAATCATGTTTATCCTAGTTTTTATTGTACATCTCTGCTATCTTTTTTTGCTAGTTTCCTGCCATGGGTATCAATATTTTTTGAACTTCTAAGGACTGGTTTCCCCTTTAGGGCAGTCCAGTACTTGAAAGAACTCGTTGGTACTTCCCTATGGATTGAATCCGTTCTTTCCACAAGATGCGACTTGTAACTTCTTGTTTCTTATGATCTAATAGAATTAGCCTAAATTAGAATATATATATATATATATATATATATATATATATATATATATATATATATATATATATATAACTGTATAATCCCAAAAATATACAATTGTAATAAGACTACATATAAATGTCAAATATCTGGTGGTACTACATCAATACTATAACTAGTACTAGTCGAGGCCTCCTTAGTTGATGGTGAAACCTCATGCTTAGATGGATGGCGTGTCTGCTCCAAAGGTGCCTGTTGATGAGTCATTGATGGTGCAACCTGCTGAAGATCAGGTGCCTGCTCAGTCAATGGTCATGTCTGCTCAGGACTAGGTGCTTGCTCATATAGTGACTATTCAAAAGATGCCTGTTGATTAGGACTCGATATTGGCTGCTCATATCCAGCACGAGGTGAGGGAGGAGGAGGTGGAGTAATCGAATGATGATCACTCCCCTCATGATCATGATCATCCGATGAGCTACTATATCGATCATCTCCACGACGCCTATCCCTCCTAGTCACAGTAGCCTGGAAGCTCCAAAAATATGATGCATAAAGGAAATCATATTACGGCGCATGTCTCTCTAGAGCTCTATAAGCCTATGATCAGCCTGGATCTCTCTGATAGTAGCAGGGCGGACACCCTCATCAACGAGGAGTCGACACAGTCGGTCGCCCAACTCCATCCTGAATCAGATGTACGCCCTACGTTGCATCCTTGTGGGTATCTGCACCCAAGGATCAGGTCTCTCATCCCGATCCACTTCCTCTACTATCTATTCGTCATGATCTACAAGATCATCCAGTGGTGGTGGAATCATGTCCCCAATTAATGTGCCAATATCTACAAAATATATAGTACACAACAATAATTAGACAATTTCATTAAACAATTTAATAAAAAAAGTTAAAGAACGTGTTAGAATAAATTTTATTCTAATTAATTAATTAAGACAATAAGATGAGACTATATTAATTTAAATAAAACACTAATATTACCTCTAGCATCTAATGGCTCATCCTGTGTGAAGAGGATGTTGGTACACCCTCGCCAATCCAAACCCGTGTACGTACATGAGACCATCATGAACGAGTGATAATAAACACTATCTAGAAGCTCCAGTGCATCACTAGACATCCTGTTCGGATAGTCGGACAGGCCCCTCTTGGGCATCAATTGGCCCCACATCTGCATCCATACATGCAACATTGGCCTACGAGGCTATCAAACAAAATTAGGCCTTGTCTCAGGAAACCTCTCAAAAAATAAACAAAATAACTATGAAGCAAAAGGGAAGGTCAACCTCCCACATGCCTGAGAAGGACATCTATCTAATTCTATACAAAACTGCCGCAAAAAAATGGCAGACCATCTCACAAGTGAGGTGTCTAGAATAAAGAATCAACATAAAATAAAAGTGGGAAACTAATGTGATGCACATCACTACTTTAGTGTGAAATGGTCGTTATTAGTAGTGAGGGGCACCTCACCTCCTTTGGACGCAATGAAGCAATGTGTAATTGACCATCGGACACCTGAAAATATGCAGGATAAATTATATCATCCATAATGTATATTTGGGAGTACGCCAATTGACTCCCTGCTTCATAATCGACGGAGACATCTGGTAACTAGGGAAAATCCTACTCTCTCCAATATAGGCTAGTAATAAAATAAATATCCTCCTTAGTGGGCTTGTACCACTGGCCAGGAATGACCTGGAAAGCCTGTCGGTGGGCATCCCACCTGTAGATCAGCTATCCCATTAACCCACTATGCCCCTTCGGGGATGTAGCCTCCTCGTAGAACTTTAGGAGGCCTACCTCCCTTAAAAGTAACTGGGTGGATATCATAATAGGGCAAGGGTACAAAAGTCTCTCCCTCTCCCATGCCTCCCACTGTTGAATCATGTTATAACGGCCCTGCATATGCACTTGTTGTTCCCTTTTCTCTCGCTGTTTACGTCGTTGAATGATTCACATACTAAATACATTTTTTTATTAAATGAGAAATTTATTTGAAATTGTATATATATATATATATATATATATATATATATATATATATATATAATTTTTATTGAAAAAAACACTCGGTGCACCCAAAAAAATAGTCATTCACCACTATTGGTGAGCACTTGTTTATCATGCACCACCCACGGTGCGCATGAAAAAAGTTCGTGCACCGCTCAAACATAAAATATTTCTTGTGTGATGCGTTGATAGAACTATCTGTCTTGAGGCGGTTAGTTTGGTCAACACATCACTCGACAACAACACATAATTACTGATGTGGTCCGGTAAATGACTGTACCGTCGTACAATCGCACATAGTGTGTTATTTTTAAAAATTTTATATGGTCAGTGCAACCGACAACAGACACGCACCGCACTATTTTAGTGTTACAACGGTGCAATTTTCTCGGTACCACACTGGAACCTGAGTGCGGTTTCTATTAACATCATTCGTGGTGTGACCTGTAAATTTACAGGCAGCACCACGAATGGTGTGAGCCAAATGGCTCGAACGCACTGCACATAAATTATTTTTATTTTGTTAAAACATTAAATTTTAAGTGAATTTGATAAATTAATCTTCCAAAATGTTAATTTATTGAGAAACAAGTAGATTACCAACACATTTGTGCGTCGAGGAGGCACCTTTGTTGAGGAATACTAAAAAACAAATTTGCCCACCATTTTCAAAAAATTTAACTCCACACAGTGAGAAATGGATGGAAGAAATGAGGGAAATGGGAGCACCAATGACAGGGCACCTCAGAGAAGAAAAACTAAAACTGGTGCTTGAGAGCTCTAAAGCACTAAAAAAGTAAAAATGAGGTTTTTTATGGCCAATAATTTTTTTTAAATTAACCCTTCTTTAGTGCACTCGATTATGAGACGCACCGAGTGGTTTTATCAATGGCGCACCACACTTCCTTACAATGTGTTGGATTATTGAGATGCACTGGGTCAGTTTGTACGTAGAGCACAATGTCTTGGTGTGCCATTTTATAGTACGCACCAGTGCCCTAGAGTACTGAGACGCACCGAGCTAGTTTGTATGGAGAGCACAATGTCTCGGTGTGTCATTTGATAGTAGGCATTGGTGCAATTTTTATAAAATTCACTGATGCGTGTTATGACTAGAAGCGCACCGTAAAAAAACATCTGCAAAAACCTCCACCCACCCACCTCCTCTAGTGACCTCCGCTACAAATGGATATCTAGGCTATTTTTATAAGGGCTTCCTCAAAAACATCTGCTAGAGGGTCTTTTCCTTGCAATGTTAAGGTATAAGTTAACTTTGACATTCCTATATTTAAAGGACAGATAGATGCATATGCCATAGATAGATGGTTAAATATGGTGGAAGGATAATTTTTTGTCCATAATTTTTCTAATAGGTAAAATATTACTTTTTCACTCAAAATTGCCACCCATGTCAAGGACTAGTGGGAAACCTACAGTGAAAAAAGAGACAAGAAGAACCCTCACTATTTTTAGCCACACCCACTCGGAATTCATTATGATATGCCATTAAAGAACAATGTTACCTTGTCGAGTGCTATGAATATAAGTACATAAAATTTAGCACATTATGGTAGGAAAGGGACCAAGACATGCCAACGTTCACAAATATCATTCATAGCTTTCTCATGAAGTTGAGTGTCAAGGACTCTAAGAAGCATATGGTACTCAATTACCATGGTTTTTTTCAAAAATACATGCAGGAATAAATGGAGTTCCTGGACATATCCTCACTTGGCGTCATGTACTGATATGCTGTCAAGATCAAGCAGAAATTTAAATATAAGAAGCGTCACTTTGGATCTAAAAACTCGAAGTATGGGAAGGGAACCTAAAAACTGTAGAACAAGTGATAGATCCAAGGTGGGGTGACCTAGAACAATCCATTGAAGCCACAAAAAAATAGTAACACGGAAAAGATGAAGAAGAACACATGAAAATGGCTTGAGTTTCATGAGAGCGCCACCCACAACGCAAATAAGTATCACGCCAAGTAGTCACGGGTGGTCGAGCTAAAATATTTAGATTCAGATGCATGCTCTAACTCCTAGCCACAACCTAAAAAGGGGAATGACAAGGATAAGTACATTATTGATGTTGAACCTACCACCACCATCACCACCGCCAAGGTCTAGAATCTTGAGCCCAAAGATCCAGAAAAGATGGAGCATCTCTTCCACACACATATTTGGGGGAATGGTTCTCCATTGTAGTTCATTGTTGACAACATAAGAAAAAAGAACCTCATCTTAGTATATTTTTTTAAGTGATTGAGGCTACTAATCACACACACCCACAACCATACACCATCGAGTGGCTCAACCAAGAATGAGATCTATACATTATCCAATAGTGTTGTCTTCGATATAGCATCAAGCCCTTCACAAATGTGGTATTATGTGATGGTTATCCTCTTGAAGTTTGTAATTTATTATTAGGCCAACCATATTTGTGGAAGCATCATGTTGTGTATGAGTCAAGACCTCGTGTGGGTAATATTTCTTTGGGCAGAAAACTATAGAGGATGCCATAGGTAGCCCTACCTAATTAAATATACTTTTTCTCTGTTAATCAAGGCAGTGAAATCATCTCCAGACTAGGAAATTTGTTTTCCTTCTAATTTTCTCTTAAATTAAAGGGAAAATATTTTCCACATCCATGAGCCCAATAAAGAGTTCCTCCACATAGTAGAAGCAAGTTGATAAGGTTGTGGAGGAGTACAAGGAAATATTCTTGTCACACACGTGGGTACCTTGCACTAAGTCAAGCATGCTATTAATCTCACTCATGTAGAACCTCTACTCAATGGGCCAATATATTTTTTATTTCTTCTAGAAAATGAAGAAATCAAGAGACATATCATTGATTTGCTACAAAAATGCCACATCTAACCAAGTCACTCACATTGTGGGATCCCAATTGTACTTGTACATAAGAAGTAAGGGACCTGGAGACTCTGTATTTATTATGAGGCACTAAATAAAATCATTTTTAGGAACATGTATCCAATCCCATGGATTGATGACCTTCTTGAATAGCACAAGGAGGCAAAATACTTCAAAAATAATGATTTGAAGTTTTGATTTCACCAAGTTCCAATAGAACCGGCCATAGATGTATGTAAAACAACCTTCCAATCCAAGGGGGTCCTTTTTGAGTGGTTGGTCATTCCCTTCATGTTAATAAATGGCCCTGCAACTTTTATGAGGCTAATGGATGCCATCTTGTAGGCCTTTACCAACTCATCTGTGGTTGTATATATAAACAACATCCTCATATTTAACAAGAGTTGGGAAGGGCACTTGCAACATATTCAACAAGGCCTTCAAACCCTACAACAACACAAACTATGTGCCAACTTTGGAGAAATGTACCTTTGGCATGAACTCGGTCCTGTATATGGGTGAAATCATTGAGGAGAAAGGAATGCATGTGGATCTGGCTAAGTTCAAATTCATTCAAGATTGGCTACCCCTGACCACTCTAACAGAGATTTGTAACGTTTGGGCCTTGCCAATTTTTATCGAAGGTTCGTGGTGGGTGTTGACTTGAGGGGTCTTGACCCAAGTTCAGAGTTAAGCGTAAGAAACAAAACCTTCTTACTATTGGTCCTTTCAGCAATGACCTACTTGCGTAGGCGAAGGTCTCACCTGAAGCAGTATGGGGGGTTTGCTGGAACCAGGTTTCCACACCCTGAGAGAGATTTAAATGATATGGGGGTCCTTAGATCGATAATAATAACTAACTATCCTATGCATCAGAAACCCTAACCAGGAAAATCTAGGTCAACTTATGCAGGCTACCCTACGCGCACACAGATAGTGGTTCCACAATCCCTTCAACAGTCTTAACAAAGTGATATTCAGGCCTTACAGTAACAGATCTATGTATTTAACATTTATATTAAGTAGTAACACAGGTACGCAACCGATCCAATCGCAGATACATGAATCGTAAGAAAAAAGATAACATAAACATATCACAAATGAATTTGATACTTAGAATTATCCAAAATAGTTATTTAGTCATCAACAGTTCATAAAAACCTTTAAAATACTTCAGATCTACCCGTGCACATAGCCAGTGGGGTCTGCCCATAGCCAGACTAAGGTCTCCACGCACATAGCCAACATGAGCCTTCTATACCCAGAAGGAAAACACAAAGTTATCTCAGAGATCTATCATTCATAAAAAATTACAGGAAACTTCATCAAAAAATGTCTTATCCGAATCGATCTAGACTTATATTTATATCTTAGCCTGTGCTCATAGTAAGGTCCGCAAATCGTGGTTTGAGAGTCCTAGTTTTACCCTTTTTCCCATTTACAACTCATGAAGGTACTTTGACCCGCCCCAAATCCCCTCGACTGTGAATTTCTTACCGTGCACTCAAAAATACAAAAAATACTATTATTTCTTCAAAATTGTTGTCCTAAGGACCCCGTTCCAATAGGTCCCCAACACAATCTTGTGACTCGTCCGAAGTCACAACGATACTGGGGTCTTCATCTTTGTCTTCAGCTCCTCGATGTCGGTACTGAAGGGTGTAAGTAGCCCGTGCTCTAATCAACAATGCTTATTGAAGTTCGTCAAAGGCCTGCTCCTTGGCGCATAGTTCATGTGAAATTTTCTTCACCAGTGGATCGGTCTGTACCGATGTTGGCTCTAGGGTTCTTGACCCAGGTTCAGAGTTAAGCGTAACCAACATAACCATCTTACTACTGGACCTTTCGGCAATGACCTACTTGCGCAGGCCAAGGTCTCACCTAAAGGAGCATGGGGGGGTGTTGGAACCAGGTTTTCACACCATGAGAGAGATTTAAATGATGTGGGGGTCCTTAGATCAATAATAATAATATATTGTCCTACGCACAAGAAACCCTAACTAGAAACCCTAACCAGGAAAATATAGGACAACTTATGTAGGCTACCCTGCATGCACAATGACAGTGGTTCCGCAATCCCTTCAGCAATCTTAACAAAGTGATATTTATGCCTTACAGTAACAGATCTATGCATTTAAATTTTATATTAAGCAGTAACACAGGTACGCAACCGATCCAATCACAGATACATAAATCGTAAGAAAACAGATAACATAAACATATCACAGATGCATTTTATACTCAAAATTATCCAAAATAGTTCTTTATTCATCAGCAGTTCACAAAAACCCTTACAATACTTCATATCTACCCACGCACACAACCAACGGGGTCCGCACACAACCGAACTAAGGTCTTCGCGCACATAGGCAGCAAGAGCCTTCTATACCCAGACGAAAACACAAACTTATCTAAGAGATCTATCATTCATCAAAACTTACACGAAACTTCATCAAAAAATGTCGTATCTGACTCAATATAGACTTATATTTATGTCATAGTCTGCGCTCATACTAAGGTCCACAAACTGTGGTTTGAGACTCCTAGTTTTACCCTTTTTCCCATTTACAACTCATGAAGGAACTTTGACCCGCCTCAAAGCCAATTGATTGTGCATTTCTTAGCACGCACAATTCAAAACTATAAAATTACTATTATTTCTTCAAAAATGTGGTCCTAAGGGATCCTGCTCCAACAGTGGGATTCTCTAATATCACTTGGCCTTTGAGTCAATTTACTAAGCGCATAGAAAAATCAAAGTTTTTCTAGTATGGGTTCCAATGGAAGGTGTTTTTTTGAGCTGAAGCACTTCCTTTTCTTTGCACTAATACTCACATTTACAAACCTAAAATAACTATTTTAAATCAATAAAAATTTCTCCGACTATGCCATTCGTGTAGTTCTCAATCAACAAGAGTGTCTGGTGGCCTATAACTTTGATACACTCTCTGATACAATTTGGAAGTTCCCCACATATTATAAAGATATGTATTCGATAGTGAAAGCTTGTCAGTAGTGGAAAAATTACATTCCGGGGAAGGAGAAAATCAACCACATAGATCGTTCACCTCTTTAGTTTATACAAATAGAAGTAAATTTTCCAAATAATCACAATTATAAATGGTCCACATACCTACAACAATTTCATATGAACATTAAATACAAGAAGAAAAACACCAACAATGTTACATATTGACTCAATCATTCACTAGTTGTGGCACTCACCACTATTCTCAACTATTATGGGAACGAGACTTTTGAATGGTCGCAAATTTACAAAGATGATCCATAACTCACCACCACATACAAGAAGCTATGGATGGAAAGCAAGTTCTAGACTTCCACATCTAGGACACATTGTTGTGCCACCTATGACACCATTATTTTCCTTCATGTGATTGTGCCAAGTTTATTTGGGAGGCACACCATAGTCGGGTCACTATCCATTTTAGCATAGATAAGATAGTGGTAGTACTACACAAGTATTTTTATTAGCCAAATATATGACAGGATGTTGGAAAATGTATTTTATCTTGCATATCTTGTGCTATTGTCAGGCCAACCATTAAGAATCAAAGAATGTATGCCCCTATGCCTACTCCTAGATGACCTTGGAAATCCATCTCCATAGACTATATGTGTGTCCTTACTTATAATAAGCATGGAAACAACTCTATAGTTTTGGTCATCAACAAATTTTCTAAGATGGGCATATTGGCTACATATAAGAAGAGTATCACAGTATAAGCCATTTCCTAACTCTTCTTTGAATGAGTGTAGGTACATTTCAGGACCTCACACACCCTTATATCATATCGGGGTAGCAGTTTCTTAAGCACATTATCGTTGAGCCTCTAGTCATTGTTGTACACCAAGCTCACCAAGTTGATTTCATTCCACCCTAAGACTGATGGTGAGACAAAGATCATCAACATAATCATAATGCACATACTACAGATGTACAACTCTAAGAATTTGTGAACATGGGATGATAGTATTCCCTATGTGTAACACAATTATAATATATATCTCCATAGTTTTAGTGGACATTTTCCTTTTAAATTGGGCATGGGATTTAAACCATTATGTCACATTGACATTTCACCACCTCTTGCAACTACACAAGAATAACCTACACATGTTTAGTCTGAAGGTTATAAAGCCACTAGGCTTATTGAATGCATTCAACACATATGACATTAGATTCACGATATCTTGGATAAATCCAATGCCAAGTATAAAAAATGACATGATCAAAATCATGTGCCACATAAGTTTTGAGGATGGCAACATAGGTTGGTTGCATTTATAGAAATAATGCCTTATCTGATCCCATCAAAATCTTTGACCCATATGATACAAGCCTTACACCATAACCAAGGTTGTGGGAGACAATGATTTTGACATATATCTCCTCCCATTCCTTGGCTTACATGTAATATTCAATGTGGACCTCCTTTAGCCATACTTCCCACCATTATTGGACACATCAGAAATTTTTGAACATCGAAAACCATTAAAGGTCGACCCATATTGCATGGAATAGGCCACAACTAATCGGATCATGGACACATATATAAAGAACATACGCCAAAAGAGGATACAAATATATCAGGTTTTCAAAGCTATCCATCTCTCGCAAAAATGAAATTGGTTCACTAGGGACCGAGTTTAGCAGATATTTCCCCATTTCATGGAGGCACTCAATGCAATGAGGACAATTGCTTCCTAATGGGGGAGAAATGATCTAGGTGGATAATGGTGGCCACCCACATATTCCACTTTGACCCCCAACACTATTTTTTTTTCCTTTCAATTTATTTAATTCTAGCACAAATTTCAAATATTGGCATTTGTTTGGGTCCTAAACTTCTCGAGCCATTTGAGGCCCTAAATTGCATTTTTATGGAAAATTTGTCGAGCCCATAACTAATGGGTGATGGCTTGTATAGAAAATTTATTATCCTTTGATAGATATTTCTAACGAGGTGTCATGCACACCAAAGGGAGATCATATTCCCAAATTATCTAGAAGTTGGCATTCCAGCTAATCCCAATAGAGTCCACAAACTTTTGGCGATTTATCTCTTAGGGTGATCTTTTTGGATGCTTGGGATTTTCCATTATTTCTCAATAATAAAAATTCATCCAAGTCTCATTGTAACAAAATTCAAAAATGATGTAGTCGTCACATCTATTTTAGAGATAAGCTACAATCGTTCAAGCTAGTTTGATTCTCTTATGCATGTAAAAATTTCTCAACACTTGCTATTTTATTAATTAAAGTTTTATTTCACTACATCTTTGTGTTCTCTTTTAAATTTTTATTTCATTTTGTTCCTTCATAAATATGGATCAAAACTACTAAATACACTACCTGTGTGCTTTGAGATGACAACGTCCGATTAATCTCTCCCTTTCATTATTGTCTCCCTAAAAGGGGTGTAGGCATAACCTTGGATATAACAAGATGTTGATATGAAGTGTTGCTCAACATTATTTTTGTTGTCACTAAAATCAAGTGACACCAATTGAAAACAATAGGAGATAGACTTAGGATCCAAGAAATCTTCTTACTACATAATGCACTATAATACATGTTGTTCCCCCTAAACTTGGTCTTCTCCCACCGATCTATTTTTTATGATAATGTACCATTTAAATGAAGAACCAAATGTTCCCCTTGAACACTAAACATTGATGAAACATGAAGCTCCCCCTGACATGATACCAAACATTTAGAAACTTTGCATTTTATCGTTATTCTCCTATAACTCACTCTTGGAAACTTGACATGTTCTTAAGATCTTCCAGGACGGCAACATTGAATGATCCAATGTGCTAAAAGAGACATTGATCACAACATTGTATGTGGTACTAAATGGTTCTTAAAGAAGCGGTTTGGTGAATATATATGTAATTTTCTCATTAGTGGAAACATATTCAAGTTTGGCAGTCTCAACAACTTGATCTCTCAAAACATGATAATTAATTGGAATATGCTTTATTTAGAAATGCATAACAACATCCTTGGAAATTCTAATTGCACTAGTACTATCACGCATGATGGGAATATCATAAACATATTCAACCTTTATTACTTTCAGTGTTTGCTTCATCCAAAGGATATGAGTACAACACACAACTGCTAATATATAATAATTTTTTTTTTGTAGATAGATAAATAGAGTTTTTCTTTTTGCTTACCCAAGATACTAGACAATTTCAGATAAATAATTCTTCACCACTTGTGCTCCTTCTATCATCAATGTTATTTTCCCAATTCACATCAGTGTATACTATTATATTGAAATATTTCTTCTAACATATCATAGTCTGAAATCAACTGTGACCAATAGGTATTTAAATATTCTATTAATTTCAATTGGATGGCTCTCCTTGGGGTTATACTAAAATATAACAACCATTCCTATAACTTGCATTATATCAGGACTTAATTCTTTAAATATAAAAAAACTTCCAAATATTGAACTGTAAGTAGTTTTATTTACTTATGGGGATGTTGGGAGGTATAAATTCTAGATTTACGCCCACATTTAAATTTTCAATTAGGGTTCGTAAGACTTAGAGATGTAGCACAATATATGCCAGAATACAACCTTAGGGATTTGTAAAATCAAAGTCCTAAGAACAATTTGAAAAGGAAATCATTCAAGAAATACATTAAAAAGTAAACACACTACAACAAATAAAGAATGAAAAGCTTCTTAAAAGACTACAGCTATACTACAAATATGGAAAGCATGAAGCAAATTCAATTTCAACTATTTTAAAATCTATACTTAAAATGATTCTTTCAAATGATGTTGGAAAGGAATAATATGTGCATGGAAGTAGTCAACCCAGAATTTTAAATCATTGAACAAGGATATCTTTAAGAGTGTCGTTGGGCACTGTAATTATGTTAGGAATGTACTCAAACTAATCTTGATATTTGAATAAATGTTGTTTTCTTAAAACACCAAGATAAATCTCGTGTAATGGTTTGAGTTTCTTATAAGTGCCAAACAATATGAATGGAAAATCAAATGAAATTTTTATTTCTCTTATACTATTTTTTCTCCGTCTTGAATCCCCGTAGACTAAAAATACGTTCTATTATATAATAAAGAGAACAGGGTTATTAGTGTAAAAGAGAAAAGAAGAACTTGTTATGTCTACTCTAGTTGTTGGAACATAAATAAATTAACAATATCATTAAATTTACTAATCAAACTTGTGAAATTAAATATAAAACAAAAAGGAAATCATGAAATGGCAGAACATAATTTAAATCACACCACACAATTCAGGAAATGGAGCATAGTCAAATGAATAAAATGCAGTGAAGTAATCACACTAACAAGAAATAAAATGTAAAGGGATAGATAAATCATTAGTAGTCTAGGTAATGAACTGGTTGATGGGCCCAACCAACTAGCTCGATCTCACTCTAAAAAATAAATCAAAACACCATCTCATAAATTTGAAATAGCTTGTAAATGTGAATTGAATGCAGAATCATACTACTACTGATATCAAATTACATGAATTCTAAGCAATTAAATGTTGGGCTCTAGTGGTCCCCTCCAAGGATCATCCCACTGAGCACGTAGTTCCTCCCTTCCTGCACAGTAACTCGATCCGTTGTTCTGCCAATTTGATGCTGGATCTGGATCTAAGGATTTGGGCAGGTCTTGTGCGTAGCCCTTTGTTTTATAAAAACATTGTTGCCCCTGCTTGCTCGGATTTATGGTTTCACAACTCATATAATTAGAGCTAAACAACGATTCTAAACCAAAATGAGGGGGTACGATTGTTGAGTGGACTCAGATGGATCTACGATTTCCCATAAATACAAAACTGGCCAGGATGAGTTTAACAATGAGTGAGATGACAATATCACGTGTCTTGTTCTTAAATGTATTTCTAATGAAGAAATCACATTTGGCTAAGTTTGGATTTTTTGCAGGATGCATTTGTTGTATTTATGTATATTAAAGCATTGATGTGGCCAACATAAAGAGAAATCTGCAGTGATATGGCCATGAATAATAATCATGGCCAAAGGAAATGCAAGATGGAATCCAAATTATTGATGGAATGTAACATCATCAAAATTTTTGGAAATAAATTATACGATCGAATCAAATTACTGGAAAAGAGACAATAACAAATCATTGTATGAGATCCCAGGTTCTGGGATAAAAAATTCTAGATGACAGCAATCATTCAAGGTGAGGGATTGAAACCAGAAAGCATAAGGCTGAGGTCTATGAATATGCATCCATAACTTCTATATTTAACAAAAAATGAAACAGATCGATACAACCACATTGCATAAATTTGTACGGTTAATCATGCTCCTTTGACTCCACCTGTATCCTTATATCCTTAGAATGAAATGACATTGAGGATTCTTGCAATCCCATGAACCTCAGATAGTTAGGAAAACCAGTTGTGTTCCTCCATAATGATGTTTTTATCCTTTAAATCCCATCTCAGATTGACTTCCATCAGGAGTAAACCAACGCATTAGCACTCCTAGATGCACGACGGAAGGAATCATTAATAAGTAGAGGGGTAGTCACCAGACTAAGAGTTGTTGTTCCCAATAGTAGAAGATATAATTTTCCATCAACAAGATGAAGATTGGAAGCATGAATTAAGAGTACAAATGCAAACTCCCTAATCTGAACCTGTATATCTTTGAACTGATTTTCCATCTCATACAACATGTGTTGCACTGTAACCAATGATCCACATAGGTTGCACCTTCTCTCCTTGTTGCCTCGACTACCTTTTATGCAATTCACTTGAAACATCTGTGACAATATACAAGAAATGACCACAGAGAAGAGATCCTGCATTTTTTAGAGAGTGTAGGAATGTATGGTGTAGGAGTGTTGTGCAAGAACATGGTGCAAGAACTTGTAACAAATAGGAATTTTTCACCTCCCACAAAGAAGGCATATTATTAATGAAATTTATACAAAAAACTCTTCAAATTAATTAACAAGAAAAATTGATAATTTAATAAATATTGCCTCTGAATGCCTCTAACTATCATCTTAATAAGATAATAATGATTACAATCAGTAGTCAGAAGCATATAATTATTTGATAAAAATTGTAAAAATCTACAAAAAAAGGCACCTCAACATCTCCCCATGTTGATCTTCTTGCATGTCCTCGTGCAAGCCAAACCTTTAAAATGTAAAACTATGAAAGAAGGCAGGGGAAATGTTTGAAGAAATGACTATGATTTGCAATAAGAGTGTTGGAAAAAATATCAGCAAGGAAATATATAAAGATGCCTACCATTTAAAACATTCATTAGTCTGCAATATTACTACTACAATATCCGCTAAAACCTTGTTACAATTTTAATGAAAGTATCAAGATTAGGTACAGAAAGTAGACATTATAGAGAAAAGGGTATTGCACATGCTTGTTGTCTTGTCTCAAATGAACTCCCTATTTGGTTTCTACCCAGAGTCTTCTGATAAAAATAAAGTTTTTTTGCTGAAAATGTGCAATTTCAGGAAGACTACTACTATAGCAATCTTGTACCTAGACTCAGTAGCACGTATGTAGAGGCGATCACAATCAATACAATTTTTTTTTAATCAGCACCTTGTGAGTAGTCATCGCTGAGTAATTCATCCCTCTAGATACCATGAAAAATTGGAGTTATGAGGCCAGAAAAGGGAAATAAAAATAGAGAAATATGACACTTCTTGGACCAATAAAAAAACCTCTTTATTAAAAACTCTAAATTTGTTGTCATATACATGAAAACTAAATTTATTCTTGATCAGTATAAAGAATTGCATTCACTATGGGTACCACATCATTAAAGATTCCAAAATTTTGACAAATAGAACTCAAGACATCATGCTCAAATCACCTTAAAACCATTGTCCAAGAATTAAAATGATGAGTTTTAAGGAAAGAGAAGGATGACCGAGTAAATCATAGTATGTAATTAACTTTAATACCACAGATATAGCCCTTCTTTTTGCAGGTGTCCATAACCTCGGCAAGTATGTATTTTAACCCAGCGAAATGCCCGTGTCCCACTTACTAGATATAGATTCAGAGTTAGCTTATTTGACTTTTAGATAAAGGCCACTGGTGAGCCCTGGTATTGCACCAAGAGTGTTGCAACTCTCAGGGGCTGCCCTACTTTACTTTATCAACCCGGGGTTCGTATAAACTTGGAGGTGAGAGTGTTATATACACAGCAGATGCATTATGATAATATCATCCTCTTCTGCTTTACGAAAGGGTGCTATTTCTTAAACTGCGATAAGGACTGGAAAGTAAATTTTTGGAGGGAAATGACAGAAAGGAAACTAAACTCAATTGATGAAAAGAAATGGCAACAAGAAACGAAATTAAATTAAATTAAATTGTTGGAAGGAAATGACAGAAAGGAAACTAACTTAATTTTAGAAACAAAATGACGGAAATGAAACTAATTTAATATGCAGAAAGGAAATGAAAGAAATAAACTAAATTAATGTGCAGAAAGGAAATGACAAAAATAAACTAAATTAAATAGTTGAAAAGAAATTGCAGAAGGGAAACTAATTTCAATTGAACTTAACTTCGGCCAATTGGCTAAACACACCCTACTTAGCTTATGCTCTATCTACCATGTTTCTATCCATGCAGCTAAACTATCCATGACTTAATTCTGATTGAGAAAATGTTGATTTGCAGCTTGGAGGAAAGAAAAAGCCTAAAGAGGCTAATGGAGGGCTTAACAGATGAAATGAGGCTTAGAAGTGGAAACTAGGGGTTTGAACCAGATTAACACTTTTTTGTAGCGCAAAGAGGCCTTGGAGCAGAATAATTTGAAAAGTGTGATGGCGGAGTGTGATGGAGGACGAAAGTGCGATATGTGATATGCAAAATCGCTATCACAAAGTTAAAGTGGTAAAGGTTAACAGGAACACAACAAAAAATGCAAAAGGTGATTTGCAATGTGGTGGAGTTAGGAATCAACATTTGGAGTGGTAAGTCTCTAAAGAAAAAAGGAAAAGGTGCGAAGTGCGGTTGTGATGGGTGACGTGGCGGTGGGACCAGTGGCGGAGCGCGATCGCAATATCACAATCAACGTTTGAAAGCGGTAAGTCTTAAAGAAACAGGGAAAAGGTGCGAAGTGCAGTTGCGATGGGTGGACCGGTGGTAGAGTGTGATCACAATATCGCAATCGACGTTTGAAAGCGGTAAGTCTAAAATAAAAAAGGAAAAGGTTGCAGTGAGTGATTTGCAATGTGGCGAATATCGCAATCGACATCGGGAAGTGGTAAGTATTAAAGAAAAGGGAAAAGGTTGCGGTGAGCGATTTGTGATGTGGCGAATATCACAATCAGTGCCGGGAAGTGGTAAGTCTTAAAGAAAATGGAAAAGGTTGTGGTGAGTGATTTTTGATGGGGCGAATATTGCAATTGGTGTCGGGAAGCGGTAAGTGTTAATGGAAGTAAACTAAACAATGCGATTTGTGAATTGCGGTGTACGGTAGAGGGAAGTTCGAGAAACAAGGGTGGAAGTTAAAATTCCAATGGTTTTCAATTGTTTTGTGTTAAGAAGTTAAGGCAATCATGAATAACAAAAGACAAAGGAATGAGGCGGGCTGAAGGGTTTTTTTGAAGTGTTTTTGGGAATAAAAGGTGGGCGCAGCAGTAAAAAGAAGCGAAAAACAGGAGGGAATGGAGGTGCACCAGCAGTTCTTAGAAGTGTAACACACCTAAGGATTCATGCACGGAAAGTAAACAAAAATGCATGATAAAAATAGTGAAAGGGAGACTCAGACTTGGTAATGCAATTTCTTCCCTGAACTCAAACATAAAACATTTTTTGGCCTATGGGAAGGTCTACCCTGCTCCAACACTATTGACAGAGATGAGAGGGGGAGGCTTGACCACGACTTTTGGAGTTTTTCCTCTATTCTATTACTCACAAGAAAATGAACTACAGTAGCACACTGGAAGAAAAACTAAACATCAATGAAACATAAACGAAATTATCATAAGCAAGGCTAATGAAATGACAGAAAGAAAAACTAGCTAAATGACAGAAAGGAAAAGATAGTAGCAATAGAGACGCTGAGGCACATGGATTGGGCCCTAGCCCACGAGCCTAGCTCTCTGAAACTTAAACCAGTTGAATGAAATCAGTCTTCTCATTTCATAATATAATAACCTCATACATCTCTGAAATTTTGATCACTAAGTAAAATAATAAAAATCTCAATAGCTTGCAACAAAGTTTCAACTATAATCGACTAGAATTGACTAACTCCTCCTAGCTCTAGTTCTGCTCTATTTATTTTATAAGGAAGCTACCAACAAATCCCTTGAAAAATGGTGACTGAGTCCACTTGACTCCCAATAAACAAATATTGAGTTCTCTCCTCTTTGAGTTGCTTGGTTTCCTCTAGGATTCGAATTGCTGGAGAGAATCCTTGGGATCCTTTGGTTGCCTTTAGAATTTGAATTGCTAGAGAGAATCTCTTGGGAGAGTTAAGGAGGGTGAAAAAGCCTCCTATAATTTCTCCTTGTTGTCTCCTCCAAGTTTTTATGATAAAATCCTTATAAAAAGGCTTAAAAATTCATGATTTTCTGCACTCAAACACATATTAGGTACTCAATGTTAGCCTTAATCACCACCTATACTGGCATCATAAAACCAAATAATAATAAAAATGCAAGAAAAAAATATCTAAGGAGGCAAAAATGTGACCATTAACCCCTCCAAATATGTCTAATGATGGAGCTCATCATCACCCCTACCGAATGGTTGCTCATCCTCTCGAGAGTAAGGTCCTACCCCGCATTTCCTTCAAAACACGGGCATAGTCGCGTATGAAGGATTTTCCACTGTTTTTAAGTGAATTTGTCCAAGTCTGTAGGAATGGGTGCCCATAAAGCCATGTAGCAATCATGAATCATGTCAAGGTGAGAAATGATGCTATAACACACCCCCTACTGAATGGTTGCTCATCCTCTGAGCAACTAATCCTCCTCCTGCATTTCCTTCAAGGCTTTGGTAGCCCCCATGATTTTTTGAGGAATAAGTGTGGGAGTTTCCCCAATTGGGTGACAACCATTATTATTTTCTACATTCTCCCATTCTCTATCTTGTGCATCTGTTTGATTTTCATCATTTAGCCCCAGCAGCAAAGGTGGGTTGAGATTTAGTCCCAACCATTGGATCTTTTTGGCTTGCATGGCCCTCTTGTATAATGGTGCCCTTTCTAGTTCACCCCTCAGTATTTCTGGAGTATGGTACTCCCTATTCTTGAGGCTATGAGGGAGGCTATTCCATCTCCTCTGGCTGGCCATAATGCATTCATCTTCTATCTGCCTAGAAGCAACATCAAAGTGGCCTATCACCTAGGTTTAAGTCTGAAGGTAGCTTTAAATCAGTGCAGGGTCCCTTTCAATCTCTCGATGGTTAAGGATGACTCCTCTTGGGCTGAAGAATTATGGTCTGATATATAGGGGTTCTCTAGTTCTTCTTCCCATGACCCTCCATATCTATTTTTCTCTAGTGTCCTCATTCACTATCCAAGATACTAGAGCCATCAACTGCATATCCCCCATTGTAGGATTGGGGTCCCAAATATCCAGATTTTTTAGCACAAGGTTATGCACATAAAACTCTGCCATTTTTTCCTGATCAGCCATGTTAGCTTGCTTGTATAAATTCATGAATTTTCTACAATATTGGAAAGGTAGTGATCCATGGGAGGCTAGAGTTTTTATTTGAAATAGAAGCCATTGATCCTTGAGGTACAACTTATATGAGTCAGAAGGGAATATGTGCTGAAAGGCTTCTATGCATAAGTCTGCAATGGTGGCTACTTGCTGCCCTTTTTACTGCAATTGCTCCTTCAATGCTACATTCTCTGCCTGTGCCTTTTGCAGCTGCTCCTTCATAATTGTTTCCTCGATTATTTCCTCCTCCCTTGGTGATTCTTCAATGATAATTGGGCTTGTGGGAGGAGTTTCTGGCTCTCTCTGACTTATCCTCTCAACTCTTTTCAGCTCTGAAATACATAGAGGTCTACCTTTTTCTCTTTGCGCTCAAAGGAGCTAAGGTGGAAACTACCTCTTTGTATTGAGGGGATGTGGTGTTGTGTTGTGAGTTTGCTTCTTTTCCACTTTCTGCTATCTCTATGAATTTTATGGTCATATCTTTTGGTCGTCTCTTCCTCTTCTTATTCGTGTTCCTCTTCTGGTTCTTCTTCCAGTTCTTCTTCCTCTTCTGTAAGGCTAGAAGTGGAATTCAGCCTTGTTTGGGTTTCTATAAAAAATTCCCTACTCATAATTATGAAAGATGACCAAGCCATGGGTAGGGTGACGTTGTTCTTCAGTTGCTGCTGCATGTTGTCCCAAAATATGTAGCTGAGCCTCACTGTTGCTGCGCTGTGCGCTTTCGTCGGTATTTCTCCCTTTATTTTTATTTTTAAATTTACTGGTTTGGAAGAGACAGACCCTCTTTATTATTAGACCGTGCAACTACTTCTGGAGTGCTTATGTAACTCGGCCTTAGCTCTAGTTTTTGGTATAGACCATTGTTTCCTTCTCCCCGTTAATTCATGGTGGACTGCATGTTTCCTCCCCTTGTTCTCCTCAACCCTGCTTGATTTAAATTCTTTTCTTTTTCATGCCCAGGTGGCATGACTTTTCAGTTCTCCCTAGTCATACTTCACAATGGTGGCCATGCTAACTGGCCACCTTTATGCCCCTTAAAATCTAAGTCTACAAATTTAATTATTTCTGGCTATTATGGATGCATAGCGAGGGGTGAGAAGCTATACCTGAGCTTAATAGTTGCTGTCAAGGCAGTTGTAGGAGCTATAGTTTGGAGACAAGCCTCTTATATGCTGTGTTCTTCACTATTTTCTATTCTCTGAGTGAGAAGCTTGCTGAATGAGAAACTCTCTGAGTGAGCTGCTGATTTTTCCTTGTTGTTTCTTCCTACTAGAGATGTTGCGTGGGGATGCTCCAGATGCCATGGGTGGCACTCTTGTCTTGCATGTGCTCTACTTTGTCAGCTCCTCTCTTGTTTTTCTTGTTGTTCAAGAACAATCTTTTGCATTGTAGGAATTCCCTGATGTCTGTAGGAATTTCCTTGCTACATTGTGCTCAGGAATGGAGGAATGTGGTGCATGGAGGTTATGGAGGAAGTTATGAAATGAATGGAGTGAATGATGGGATGGATGGTAAAATAGAAGAAGGGAAAAGAAGATGAATTCTTCCCTGTGTTTCCAAAAACCACTGTCAGACTAGGAGGTAACTCCGCAAAACTCAATGCATATTGGATGGAGATTGTGTGTGTATTTATACATGGAGGTGAGGTTATTGGGATTCACTTCCCAATGACTCTTGGCCTTCCTTATTTACTAAATTACAATAATATACAATCTCAGCCAACCCCTTAGGATTAGGTGTCAACATTCCCCCCTTTAATATGAAGGGATATTGGTGAGTCCAAGCATCATTCTGAAATTTCAAATTTTTCTCTTCCAAGTGCTTTGGTGAAGATGTCTACGGTCTGCTCATTTGTGGAACACTGATGTAGATGGATGGTTTTGGATTGAACATGATGTCGAATCAGATGGTATTTTTTATTGATGTGCTTTGTTTGATCATGGAACTTCGAGTTCTTGGCCAACTTTATTGTAGAAGTGTTGTCGATCATGAGTGGTGTTGAATGCATTTGTTTCATCTGCAAATCTTCAAGGATTTTCCTGAGCCACACAATTTCCTTTGTTGCTTCAGCTGCTGCCACATGTTCTACCTCGGTTGTGGAATCTGTTGGAACTAACTTTTTTCATGATCTCCATGAGACAGCTCCTAATCCAAGACTCATAGTATAACTTGAAGTAGACACCCCAGTTTCTTTTTCCCCATCAAAGTTTGAATTAGAGTATCCGATCAAGCTGAAATCACCTACCTGTGTATGTTTGAGTCCAAAGTAGTGTTTCCCCTTCAAGTACTTTAGAACTCTTTTTGCAGTAGACCAATGTCCTTCACAAGGTTTTTTCATAAACAGGAGAGGGTTCCAACAGAAAATGAGATGTCTGGTCTGGTGGTAGTCAGGTAGATAAGACTTCCAACAAGCTGTCTATACTTCTTTTCATCCTCGAATTCCTTCCCTTCAATGGATGTGAGCTTCAAGTTTTGTTACATTGGAGTGGTTAAGGGATTGCATTCATCCATACCAAACTTGTTCAAAAGATCTCCAATGTACTTTTTTTGAGAAAGAAATATAAATGTAGGATGTTGAGTTATTTCAATACCCAAATAGTAATGAACATAACCCAAATCAGTCATTTCAAAACCTTTCTTCAATTCTTTCTTTATGGATGAAATATAACTTTCATTGTTCCCTGTCATCAAAATATCATCTACATACACCACAGGATATACAAATGTTTTTCCAACTTTCTTAACAAACAAGTTTGCATCATCAAGATCAAAATGTTTGAAGTCAAGTTTCAGAAGATGCTTAGTTAATTTCTCATACCAGGCTCGTGGTGCTTTCTTGAGGCCATACAAGGATTTTATAAGCTTTCATACTTTGTGTTCTTGGCTCTTCACAAAAAATCCTTCTGGCTGGGACATAAAAAATTTCTCCTTTAGATCTCCATTCAAAAAGGCAGTTTTTACATCCATCTGATGGACTTTCCATCCCTTCTGTGCTGCTAGGGAAAAGAGAGTCCGGATGGTGGCCCATTTTTCTGTGGGAGCAAAATTTTCTTCATAATCGACCCCTTATTTATGTGAAAAACCTTTTTCTACAAGCCTGGATTTGTGCTTGTCAAGTGAGCCATCTGCTTTGTACTTGTTCTTGTAGACCCACTTACAACCAATTGGTTTGGTTCCCAAAGGAGGATCAACCAGATTCCAAGTGCCATTCTTTATCAAGGCATCATACTCCTTTTGCATCACTTCATTCCATTCATCATGAGAAGTGGCTTCTTTGAAGGAAGTTGGTTCATGATCTGTAGACAAACTCAATTCACAGTTATAAGCAATATCCATATCAACAGGTGAATCAAAATTATCTACATCACCTTCGTTTTGTCTAGTGGAACTTCTTGTTCCTGTATTTCCAACCTCATCGGGATGAACATTTTTTAGTGTCTTTGTCAGCCTTTGGGGGGGACCCTTTCTGAGATGGCCCAGGCTGCTCATTTGATTGAGTTGGAATTGAATCAAGATTCAATTTATCAATTCTGTCAATCACATCGTTCAAGGTGTCATCTGTGGTTGGTTCTTCAGGTGGGGGAGAAAATGCTTCGAGAAATGATTCCACAGATTGATTCAATATAGGAATCCCCCCTTCAAGATGTGGAATCTGATTATCAAATTCTTGAAAATAATTTTCATGTGTGAATCTAGCCAGGCGATCAAGTTGCCGCTCAACAACATTGTCAATCTTGGAAGATTCAAGGAATATGACATCTCTTTCTATTACAAACTTCTTATTGACTTCATCATAGAGACGATATCCTTTGGAGGTATTGGAATACCCCAAGAAGCTACATTTTTTACTTCTAGCACCAAGTTTATTCCTTTGTACCTTGGGTATCAAAGCATAACAGGTGGAACCAAAGACCTTGAAATGCTTTATCGAAGGAATGTGGCCATGACACATTTCATAAGGAGTTTTTTTTCTGATTGAATTTGAAGGACACCTATTCTTTATGTATACATCACATAGAACTGCATCAGCCCAAAACATCAATTTTACATTCTTAAAAAACATCATGGAGCGAACCATATTTAAAATTGTCCTGTTCTTTCTTTCAGCTACACCGTTCTGTTGGGGATTATAGGGCACAGTTGTTTGATGTTTGATCCCATGTTGACGAAGATAATTTTAAAATTCATTTGAAGAGTATTCTTTTCCATTATTAGTACGTAAAGAGCCAATATGAGTTTGTGCATCATTTTCAATCCATGCATGAAAATTCTTGAATATTTGAAAAGCATCAGACTTGTTCTTCAATAAGTAAACCCAACACATTCTAGTGTAATCGTCAATAAATGTCATCATATATTTATTTCCATTTGCAGAAGAAACATGCATAGGACCAGATAAATTTGAATCAATAAGCTCAATTTTTCTATGTGCTCTGGAATGTGAATCATGAAATGGTTGTTTGCTATGCTTTCCTAGAATAAATGCATCACATTGCTTAAGTTTCCTAGGAATTGTAGGCAGTCCATTAACACCATTTTTCTTCAACAATCAAAGGCTGTCATAGTTTAAGTGTCCAAATCTATCATGACATAAAATACTTGAGGGAATGTACCTTCATCATGATGTGAACTGAATGCAAAGTTTTGTGCATGAGCAGAGGAACCTTGCAGCTTCAAAATTCTTCCTTCTTCTGTTCCCTCCATGACAAGGGAGTGATCTGATGCTTTTCTGACCTCAGCCTTGCCATAAAACATGTGAATGGAGTGTCCTTGCTGGCGGATGTGGACCAAGGACAACAAGTTTCTCCTCAACTTAGGGAGGTATAGAACCTCATGTAGAAGATGATCTAGAAGACCAAGCAACTTAAGCCTGATTGTGCCAAGCCCTGATGGCTTGAGTTTGGATTTATTTGCGAAGTATACTGCTCCATCAAATTTTTCAGTAAATTAATCAAAAAAATATTTTCTAAATTTAAAGTGACATGTTGCTCCTGAATCTAGCAACCAATCATTTCTCCAAGAAGTAAATGAAACATCAAACAAGTCTTCAGTTACTCCATTGTTACAATGTGCTATAACAAAATGAGCGGATTCAGGTGCTTTACCTTTGTCTCCATCATTAGTTTTACCTTTTTCTTGTTTCCTTTTCTGATCAATTTTATCCCAAGGTATCTTGCATGTAGATGCATCATGCCAGTCATTATTGCAGCGTATGCAATGAAGATCAGATTTTTCAGTTTGAGTTTGTCTGCCACCCCTTCCTCTGAAATTTCTTCTTCCTCTTCCTCTTCGGCCACCTCTTCCTCTGGAATAATATTGAGCATAACTCTTCTCTTTATGTGCAAAGCATACAGCCTCTTCAGAAGTCAGAGGGGTGTTCATCTTTCCAAAATCTTTCTCTCTTTCTACAAACTTTTTCTCAAGGGACTCAAAAGTGATTTTCACAAGGTTTCTACTTGCTTGCAATGACTCAAGATAATTTGAGTAAGTGGGATACAAAGCCTTAACATACGCTATGAGAGATATTTCAGTGTCTTCACCAGTGCTCTTAATGTCATTCATGATAGATCTTACTTCTGAAGCTAAAGCAAGAGGATCATCATTTTTCAATTCCAGACTGAACAGCTTAATCATTAATTGAACAATCTCAAGTTCTGAATGTGAGTCATAGAGTTCTTTTAGCTTTCTCAAGGCTTGATAGGAATTTGAAAATGGTGTAATATGGTGACTCACCTCTTCATTTACGGAAGCTGCAATCAAGGCATAGGCCTTGAAGTTCTTGTTTTCCCAAATGGTGATCTCCTTTTCGGAAGCGGGCTTTGCTGGTGGAAGGTCATCTTCTCCTTCACAAATTCCTCTCCACAGCTCATTAAAAGTGAGTGTGCGTTTGATTTTTTGAGACCATTCACGATAGTTCTCCTTTCTGGAGAGAACAACTCCTACAATAGATATGAGAAAATGCATTCTTTTGAAGGAAAAAATACTTTGTTGGGAAATTTTGGTTTCAATTCTGCAAATTTTTTATTTTTATTTTTACTTTTGTAAAAAAATTTGGGCAAAACAGAGGTATTATCTGGGGGAGGTTTTTTCTGGGGGAGGTATTTTCTGGGGGAGGTGATTACTGGGGGAGGTGATTTCTAGGGGAGGCCAATCTGTAGAAAAAAATTAAATTTATAAAATTTGGCTGAATTAAAAAGGGAACGCAGAGTGTGCGTGGGATGGGAGGGAAGGTTGAGCAGCCATGAGAGGAAAGGGGAGGGTCGAGCGAGAGGCTGTGAGAGGTGAGGGGGTGTGCTAGTTGGGGAGGGAGTGAGGGGTCGGTTGGGGAGGGTGCGGTGAGCGAGGTGGGGATTAAGCGGGGTGGGGAGGTCGTGTAGTGAGTGGGTGAGCGCGGAGGGAGCAGGGTGGGGATGAAGCGGGATGGAGAGGTGTGAGGGAGGGTGAGGTGAGCGGGGTGGGGATGGAGTGGGGTGAGAAGGTCATGCAGTGAGCAGGTGAGTGGAGAGGGAGCAGGGTGGGGAGGTGTGAGGGAGGGTAAGGTGAGCGGGATGGGTATGGAGCGGGGTGGGAGTGGTCATGCAGTGAGCGGGTGAGCGTGGAGGGAGCGAGGTGGGTTGGGGAGGGCTGTGCGAGGGGGCTAAGGGGTGAGAGCTGGGGTGCGTGAGGTGAGCGGAGTGGGGTGGGCATGGAGCGTTGTGATGTGAGGGTGTGATGTGCGAGGGGGTCGAGGGGTGAGAGCTGGGGTGCGTGAGGTGAGCGGTGTGTTGTGCGAGGGGGTGGGAATGAGCAGTGTGGGTGGGAATGAGTGAATGGGAATGGGAATTCACACAGAAAAGTAAAAAAATGTGTAGTAATTTGTAATTTGCACAAGAATTACATTCAAGTTAATTGTGCTCAGAATTTGAGCAGAAATTGCACATTAGAGGGAGAATGTGTAGAGAAAAAAAAAATGCATAATTTTCCAGAATGCAAAATGGCAGGAGTAGAAAACTGAACACACAATGACATTCTGCAGAAATGCAGAGCATGAGGGAGTTACACCAAAGGCCAGAGTGCCAAAAATGGGATTGGCTCTGATACCATGTCAGAACATGAGGTAACTTTGCAAAAATCAATGTATATTGGATGGAGATTGTGTGTGTATTTATACATGGAGGTGAGGCTATTGGGATTCACTTCCCAATGACTCTTGGCCTTCCTTATTTACTAAATTAAAATAATATACAATCTCACCCAACCCCTTAGGATTAGGTGTCAACAAGCACTAATAACCAGCAAAATATCAAACACAGAAAACACAAAGATGCAGATGTATTTTTTTTTTAAAGAAAGTGGCCTGCCTCCATGAATGTTTTCAACCCAAAACTTACCTTGGGTGCCTCAGAGAGGTTTTCACCCATGGATATTTATTCTCTTTTTTTTTTTTGAGAAAGTGAGTTGCCTCCATTGAGGTTTTCAACCCACAAGCTTGCCTTGGGTGCCTCAGAGAGGTTTTAACCCATGGATATTTATTCTTTTTTTCTCTCTTTCTTTTTTCAAGAGGTGTAGGAAACTATGGAGTTTCCCATCACATACACCTCTCTACTTATTGAATTTATGAACTCTGCCCTTGACAAAGGCTTCTTGTAAATTTTTCAGCCTGTGACCATTGACAAGAAAGGGGATTCCTTCCTCATCTATGGTTTTGATTTGAACTGTGCCATTATTAAAAAAAAATCTACTGTGTAAGGTCCCAGTTATCTTGTCATCAGCTTTCCTTTGAAATATTTAAACCTTGAATCATACAACAATGCCCACCGTCCTTCTTGGAAGGTATTTTATTTGATGTTCTTGTCATTCTATACTTTCCTTTGCAGCTGAACTACCTCTGTGTGAAGAAGTGCTTGCATTCTGAACTCATCAAATCCATTTAGTTGTAGCAACCTCTCTTTTTGAGAATTTGATAGATCTAGATTTAATTCAGTTTCCATTCTTAAAGTATTGAATTCAAACTCAATTGCAATTAGCACTTTCTTACCATAGACTAATTCATAAGGAGTGAATCTTGTTGTTGTCTTCCAAGTAGTGTTGTAGGCCCAAGTAGCTTCCACCAATCTGTATACCCAATCCTTTCTGTTGCTTCTCACAACCTTGGTGAGGATTCTCTCTAAATATCTGTTAGTTACTTCTACTTGGCCATTCACCTGAGGTTGATAGGTAGTAGAAGTTCTACGCTTAATCCTGTGCTTCCTCAAAATATTCTCAATGAGGTGAGAGGTGAATTGTGCTCCCTGTTTAGTGAATATTTCTATAGGGTACCCAAACTTGTAAAACACATTCTCCCTCAGAAATTCTGCTACTTCTTCCTCGGTTTCTACCTTCACTTCTTTTGTTTCAGCCCACTTTGTTAGGTAATTAGTGCAAACTATGATATACTTATTTTATCTGGATGGTGGATCAATAGGTCCAACAAAGTCCATGCCCCACTTATCAAATGGCTCAAGATCCACCTCAGGGTGTAAAGGAATTTCATCCCTTTGTGTGGGTCTTCCCATCCTTTGGCACTGGTCACACCTGCTGGTATATCTTCTGTAATTTTGGTGAAAGGTAGGCTAATAGTATCCTACCTGCAAAACTTTGTAAGCAGTTCTCTTTGCAACAAAGTGTGATCCACATGGGTTGTCATGAAATGCAGAGAAGATATCAAAAAATTCTTCCTCCGTCATACATCTCCTGAGGATTTGATCAGGGCCTATTAGCCACCCATAAAAATCTGTCATATCAGATGGTGGCTAAATGATGTTGGATAGCCTTCAAGAAACAATTTCATTACTAAAATTGCTGATACTTGAAGACTTTTGATAATATCCTATCCTTGGGTAATATTCACTACTGTTTCCCTTCAGAACTCCGAATCTTGCTGATTTCCAAAGCCAAAATACTGCTGCAAACCCCATTTTTCCCTTTTTCTCCTTCCCATACTAACCTCATTTTCTATTTTCCCATTCCCCATAAAAATCCCATAATTTCATGTTTTCTTCCCTTCCCATTTCATAAAATCCATTTCATAAGGTCTAAGACCCCTTCTTAGCCTTATCGGAAACTTCATTTCCTTTGAAAACCATTAAAAATCATGAAAAATGCATATTGTCTATGTTCTGGACTCAAGCCCCCTCGGGCTAAGTCCCTAACCCTTTTCGCTCATGCGCACGAGCGCCAGAACCAACTGCTAAACCCATTGGGCGCTTATCCTTTCGAATTAATTTTTCTCCGCTAAACCGCGAAAAACCTTTGTTATTTGTGTTTTTTGGGTTTTAATTTATTCCCAAAGGTTCCGCCTGTATAAATGATGGAGAAATCTCCACCATCGATCTGCTCCGCAGATTGGACAGTGCGGAGCGCGCCATTCCTATGGACCCCCCTCATCCACGCGCTGTTTTCCAAACCCACGTGGTTTCTTTCGTACCGCTCTTCAGCGGAGGGCGGTTTTTCCCCGATGGCCAGCGATTCCATACGATGGTCGATGCGTGTCCCTTGTACGATTTGAAAACCGTCGTGCAGCCGTCGTCCTTCGCGCATTATAGTTCGGACTGGGATGCCCAGCGAAATTCATCTCCGCCGTCCGATCTGGGCCCACTCATCCAACGGCTATCGCTCTTCGAAAGTGTCCGATGTATAATCAAAGTGCCCGCGCGATAAACCAGCCTTCGTACCACAGAAAATCAATCTCCGCCGTCGATCTGTTCTACAAATCGACGGCCCATATTGCATCGCCCGATTCTGTTTCCCAGTCAACGTTTCCCCGCCGCTAACTTTCCATTGCCCGCTCCCGACCGTCGATCATGCGCGATCAACGGCTCAGATTTGATCCTCTTCCACCTATTATATAATCTCCCCCCAATCAATCCTGACTGTCGGATGATGCCATCCGATGGCCACTCTCCTCCACACACCTTCCGATGCAGTTAAGCCTATAAAAGTAGGATTTCTTAACAAGTTTTCGCGTTTTGCAGGGTTTAAATCATTTGTTCGTGTTTTTCAAAGAAGATTCAGGGAAGGAGGGTGACGACCTTCCCGTCTTCGATTCATTCGAGGAAATCACCCACAGGGTTGAAACACACGTTTCAACCATGATTTCTTAGGCATTGACGCCTTATAAACCCTGCGTAGCCCGGCACGACAGCAAGAAAACCATGAAACAGGCACAGTCAAAGATTATCAGTGTCGAAGACCAGGATAAACCAGAGCAGAGAATTGATGGACAGATTAGCGGGGATTACGGCTAAGAAAGTTATCAAAAGCCTAATCCCCAATCTAAAACACAGTTTAAAGAAAAACCTAAAGTGTTTTATCAGGAAAACCCTCCATCGCCACAAATGGAGGCGAATTGATTCCTGCCAGCGACTAAAGTGCCACCTGTGCCTCAAATTATTCAATCAGGAACATAATTTATTGATCAAGATCAGATTTTTGCCTCGACACAGCCGAAGAAGTTACTTCTGCCAGGAAATTCAATACAAAGAATATCTGCAGAGTTACTTCGTCACCACACAATGCCTCAAAGGTCAAAAAAACTCCTACCGAGCTTGAAATCATTATGAAAATCATTTAATACAGAGGACATGTATGCAGATCTCCTCATTGAGCCCTTCGAAGGCTGATGAGCCATTTAATTCTGTATTAATTGTAATTAAGATCTTTTATTAGATCTGACCTCCTCATCCTTCTATATATACTACAGCAGAAGATGAGTGAGTGTTGGTTGTTGTTTGATCACAAGTTGTAACTTTGAAACTCTCTAAAATAAATATACAAGTCTGTTGAAGTTGAAAAGAAAATTGAAGTCTCGGATGTCTTGATTATGTTGTTGCATGTATGTTCCTGAGAAGGATCTATCATTGGATCCATGAGCTTGGCTATTGGTGAAGTATTTTGAATTTGTTTTATGTTTTTCCCCTGTTTTCATTATGTTTTATAAATTCTTACTACATTAGGTTGAAATTTTTAGACTAAGAAATGACTCCTGGAAGCACCTTAGATCTGTTCATCCTTCACTGTTTTATGTTTTCTTCTGCTGAAGTATTTTAGAGGCTTCAAACTTTCTCTTTAGTCTTCATGCTTTTTTATTTCTATAATAGCTCAAATAGTTGGTTTCAGCATGATTTATGGTTTTCCCTGCTTGTCTGCCATCACTTGAAAGCTATTATCGAAGTCTCCCTTTGAAGTACCATTGTTTTAAGTTAATCAGAGAGGTCGGTTTTGATCTTGCCGTTTGCCATTGCTTGAACAGTTGTTTTGAAGGTCTTTATAGTTGTAAGAATAGATGTTATTTAGGTGTTCCCTCTTCTATGACTGCAATTATCAGTGAATCTTTTATGTTTTCTAAGTCCTTTAAAATAAAATCTTTGAGGAAATAGGGTGTTCCCCGAATCTTAGATTTCATTTTAAAAATTTTCTCGAAGTCATTATTTTCTTAAAGAATGTTTTTAGAATTTATGGTTAGCCCTGTCTATCAAATATTTCTTTATTGTTAAGTTCTGTTCTTCAAGTTCCCTTTGTTGAGAATTAAACTTCTCTTTCCAAATCATTAATGTTCACTTCATTCCAAAAACAAAAGGATCTTGTGGCCAAGTTAGATTTTCCCTTTGATATCCCATATCTCTTGAAGAGTTTGTCATGACCTTATTTAGACTCCATTGCCCAATGAACCAGATATTTCCTCTTTCTGTCTATCTTTCTTAGACCTTTCATGTTCTGTTGTATTAAACTCAATCCAACCAAACAAACATCTGCACTTTATAACTAGTCTAAAATCCATACTCAAAGCACACAAGATAAACCTTTGCAAAAAAATATTTGAGAGATCCCTCTCTGAGAATAGGAGGACTGGATCCTGGAACTCTAAATATTGGTTCTGATGTTGCCTTGTCTTTTGATTTTCCAAACTATCAAAACACGGGACACCAACATAATGGCGATCACGGTGGGACATCTGAGTCAGTAACAATCCAAATACCCCTTAGGACTTTAGAAATCCCTTATTTTCAAGAATATCCAGTGATTATTAGCCACCTCATTGCCACCAACATAATGGCATTCACGGTGGGACCTACTGAGAATTAGAGGTTTGAAAACCCTTCCTCAAACTTTTTAGGTCCAGTATAACATAAGTAACTTTCTTCAAGCACTGCCTAACAAATGGTAATCATGATAGGACTTAATTGAATCAGTGACAAACTAAGTAACCCTTAGGATTCCTTTTAACCCTTATCAAACCTTGAAGGAACCAGTTACCAAGCCATAAGAGCAACTCTGTTTGTTTGAACACCTTAGCTAAGTGCAAAATCAGACTTAGAACACTCTCTTAACCTATAAAACCAAAATAACTCAGAAAAACCCAAAAAACATTTCAAGTTTGGCTTCAAAATAAACATGGTAGTGGACCATAAAACCTTTACCTCCTCAGGAGCTAAAAACTTCCACTTTGTAGTAAAACACTCATTCTTATATATCACTTACCTTTTGTTGTGTTTTACCTTATACTCTTAGAAAGAGTCTGGAAAGGGCCAGGTAGCCTCCGGATCTCATCCTCTTTTTGAGGTGAAATATCTGGTGAATGCCCTCCCAGTCAATCTCTGGTTAGAGTTTGTTGTGTTTCAGAATATCCTTGCAAAAGGATATTTCACAAACACTGCGGTGGATAGTGTACCTCTTAGAAAACATTCTAAACTTCCCACCTGGCGACTCCACAATCCTGAACAGACCTTAAGACTCCACTGGGAAGAACCCTTATCATTATAATATCATTCAAATTTAGTTAGAGGACTGTAGGATCAAAATTTGTGTAAACAGATCAGTTAACCTCTCAAATATTGTCATACTTGGTTGAACTTTTCTTGTTATTTGGGTCTAAAAAACACAGCATAGTGGCTTCAAGAAAGATTTATACTAGAGCCTACCCTGACCCGAACCCACTTGTCGAGGTTTACAACCCTGAAAATATACTTAGGAAGTCTCCTAAGATTAAATCTTCGACTATTTTCAGATCACTCCCAAGAGCCAAGTCAATCCCTGAAAATATTTCGGCTCTACAACAATCACAAGCTGACTTAGTTAATCCCTTTAGGACTAGGTCATTTGGTGATTTAGATCAACTAGATTCTGAGTCTTCAATTTCATCTCCCGAGACGAGTGAACATCCTGGTAGTAGAGAAACAACACCTCCTGATTTACACTTCCTTCATAACCTAGGTGTCTCTCACCCAAGATCAGCTCAGCAATCCATTGTTGATCCATCCACTTCTGTTCATCCTTCATCCATTGTTCAAACCAATCCACTTCAGCCCACACCTCCTCTTGTCAATCCACCCCTTGTAAACCCACCCCCACCACATATCATGGAAGCATGGTATGCTCCCTTAGTCCTTCCTGTTGGACGGATAAATCGTTCTTGCGGACAAGACCGATCTCCCTAGTACTAAAAGTATCTAGCAACAAACAGCCAAATAAACTAATCTTTCTCTAAGCATATATGATTTACAAATAGTTCTATAGAGGTGTAAAATACCTACCTTATGTCCAGCGCTTGTTTGAAGTCGTTGTTGTCCCTCATGCACTTGAAGGAGTTTTCTTCGTAAACCTGCAGTCACAAACAAGCAAAATATTACATAGCACCTGTATAGACATCATCATAAACCATGCTTATCATAGTGATCAAGGAATCTATGAAATAAACCATTAATAGACAGCTTATTGAGAAAAATGAGTATATTTGTATTAATTTCAAAAGAAAGAAAACCTTACAACCTGAGCCTTGATGTTGCATAGGTCTTCCCGGGGTTCGAAGCAGGAGTCTCCTCTACTTTGACAAACTCTACACTCTTTCAACCAAGACAAATAAAGGTATGTAATCTCTCCTAAAAAAAAAGTCTTGTTTAACTGAGTCTAAATCTCAACAACACTTATCCTCAAATATTCTAAAGCTTGAACTCCCTTTGAGGCTACCCAATGCCTCTTTTTATAGTGGAAAAGAGGAGGTTTTTCTGTTCCAAATATGAAGGGGTAGAATCCTCCTTCAAAGGGATAAGCTCCTCACATTAAGGGGTTAGCTCCATAAGGTAAGGGATACATGTACCTTATCAAAGCGTACTCATCTCCAAAAATTCTTGTCTAGAATCTTCTAGAATTAATCTCAAATCAAATTTTTAACTTTACTTTCTCACATTTTTGAGTTTTACAGGAGTCCACACCTATAAAACATAGAAAGTGAGGTTTTGGTCTGTAGAAGAGCTGAACATTAGGTGCGGGACCACAGGCAATGTATAGAGAAAGTGCGATACCAAAGTTTAGGAGATTTTTAGGAACTTTTCTTTGATTTTCAAGGCTTGACATGAAGAACTAATATGTTAGACTTGCAAAAGGGGGAAGTATGAGTTATAACGAGCTCATACCCATAGCAGAATGTCAGGATGAAAATTTTTAGTGTAACAGATTGCCCCCTAAAGTGCAAAGTCTGGAATAGATGAAACTGAAGTCTGTCATATATGAAGAGTGTAGTACTTTATCATTTCAAGGATCATCTTGTGGACACCCCAGTCGGAACCTGTAAAAACATTCAATGCAAAATATATATATGTAATCATATCATCGCTGAGGTAGGCATTCCCATACTCAGGTCAAAACTAACTAGAACTAACTTAAATTGTTCTGATACAGGAATGATTTTGAATACATCACAGTATAGACATGTGTAGACACAGTATGGACGTAGCCATCTGTTTATAAATAGTCTACTGTATGAATGATAACAAAATTCCTCGTAGCCTGGATGGTAGAAACTAGATCCAGGGTCTTGATTTCCGCATCTCGAACTAGTACGATTCTATCCATGTGAATAAATGTGTTGAAGTCGAACATGGTAGAAACCACTTGATTACCAGTCAATGATGTAAATTGTTAACAAGTGTGAGAGAAACCACCAGTAATGTTAATGGCTCTCAAAGTACTCAGTACAATCCATGAAATGTGAATGAATGAGCTAAAGTCGAACATCTCACGGAATCATTCAATCGAAGGTTAATGATGCAACCTGTCATCGAAGGCAAGAAACCTGCCATTGAGGCATGCAGATTTCAAGGTACTGACGATTTCTGGATCAACTTCCTAGATAATGAGTTGTCCTCGATAGAAAGTGATCCGTCGTAGGCAAGCCCACAACACGAAATCATAGATCAAGTTTGAAAATATATTGGCAAGGACTGACTCAGGGATAGTCAAAATGGATGACAGATATTTTGCAGATGAATGGTTTATTTGAACTGTCCTCTTGAACACGTAACGACACTGTGGATGGCTTGGTGACAATTGACCCAAAGCTAATACCCAGAAACCGGCTGAAGACTTTCAATGTGGTTTGATTAACTGTTAGGCAAAGGATTTCCCAACCCAGGTGAATGAAAGTGTCGTGTTCAAGAGTGGTTGACTGGATTTTCGAAAAATAAAAATACAACAAACACACCCATTTTCCTCTTTTTCCCCCCACCATTTCTGGCAAGTACCTCTTTATTTTTGACAAGCTTGAGGAGGATAACATTTACTTGTTTATAAGCTCATCCTTTGGATGAGTCCAACTTAGTTTAAGATTCGAACCCTAAGAAGGAGTGGTTCGTTCCTGTTTAAAAATTGAACAGGTCCTTTACTGTTAAATTTTAACGAGTCTAGTATATGAGAAACTCGGTGTTTTTCAATTTTAGGGAGTCAGAAGAAAAAACTTAAGAAAACTCCATGGGTGTACTTTTTCGTAAATTTAGTCTCTCGAGCCCGAAAAAGGATAAAATAATGCGGGAAAGAACTCTATTGACAGTATTTAGTCAATGTATACCTTTTTCGTAAATAGTCCATTTTAGTCCGTAAAAGGGGTAAACTTATACTGAAGGGACGATCATTCATTTCCTTTAACGAGTTCGAATAATCAAGTGCTCGGCAATATTTTCATATTTAGAGAGTCTGAAAAGGGCTTAAAAGAGGACACCAATGTTTCGCTTTTTCGTAAATTTTTGAAAGAGTCCGAAAAAGTGATAAAAGTATGCTCTTTGTTGAAAAATGATCAGTTTTCTTGAAAAATCCAATTTCTGCACAAAAACTTGAAACATTACACATACCTGTTTAAGATAAGTAAAAATTCTTTCAAAAATACCCTTTTTAAAGTGAAAAATAAACAAATTAAAAATTCATCTATTCGAAAAAACTTATAAAAAGGACTTTTTCAATTTCATTTTTACTGTTCAGTTTCAGAGTGAAAAGTAAAAAGCTTTTGGGTAAGAAAGTTCCTGTGAAGATTCTGGAAAATCCATCCGGTGAAATCGAGAACCATCAGTCCCAGGTAATCCACGACCTCTTAATATTGTATTTCATCTGTTTACAATTCAGTTTTAGGCTTTAGATTTTATTTTTAGGGAAAAATATGGTTTAAAAATTTGCCCGCGGGGGTCCGCAGGTAAGACACATGGGACTTGCGGACCCCGAATTTTTTCTATATAGAAAAAAGTCGTGGGTCCGCACTCATCACACAGAGCGCATGCGTTTCTACGCACTGTGTATAAAGGCTAAGTGCGGTCCCTGCACGTTTAAATTTAAAAATCAAATTTCTCATTTGCCGCCAAAAAATTTCCAAATTAGATTATTCTAACTTGTGTTTCTATGCATTGCAGGAGTAACAAGATGTTGATTTGGAGAGAACGTGAACATGAGGACGTGGATGACGCCGCAATGCTCCATTTTCCCACAATGCAAGCATTAAAAGCATGCGGTATATATAAATTTTGGGCCATCCAAGGCATGAGGGCACATGTAGACCTCCTGACATGGCTGGTAAACAGGTGGAACGTGCAGGACCAATGTTTCATTATTGGTGGCCACTGGCTCGAAATTGAGCTAGAGGATATTTATTTTCTGACTGGTTTGTCCAAAAGGGGCGAACAAGTTACTCTGTTTGGGACTAGGCCAGGTAGCTAGTCTGTCGCTAGTCTTCAACTAGAATTCTGTAATGATCAGGCAAACCCTAGGGACAAACGGATTGACATAAAAAACATCATCTATCCTGAGTTGAAAGTTATTGCATTTAATATTACCAGACTGTGTGGGAGTGCTGCGCTGCATGTGGCTATCGGTTCCCAAATGCGTATTGCTATGGACTGTTTTCGCGGCACCATTTTCAACTGGTGCAAAACTGTGTTGGCCAATATAAAAGGCCAATTGACTAGAGTGAAGAATGTTAAACTAAACAACTTTTGATATGGATCCAATGTCGTTACCTTTGCTCTAGAGAGGATCCCCATGCTAGCTCCGCAGAGTATTTCTGTTGATGCCAGTCGAGTTCGAGAACCTAGGATGACTCGTTGGGTCGCACTGATGGCCCGTCATAGTATTGAGGGCTCTGAGATTGTTCGATTTCCTCCTTCATATTTTCGTTGGCTGGATCGCCAAATTTTTATCATAGAGGAATTTCCATACGTTGGGATAGACTTCCGCGGAAACCGAGAGATGACTCTCCCAGTAGGGGAACAATGGGATGAATCAGGTAAAATCATTTTCAACAATTTCTAAGTTCTATTTTTTTTATTTTTTGATCGTCTTTGAAGCTAATAACCAAAAGTTTTGAATGCAGATGTGGGCCCACGACGACCAGCCCATCTCCAACCTTATGAAAGAAGACAACCAGCTGCAGTTGCACCAGCCCCAGCCCCAGCAGGCCAATCAGCGGAAATCTTGTCTGACTTAGAGCATCACCTAGAGCGCCTGACTCTAGATATTCCAGAGACAGATATAGATGAGATTCCACTCAGATTATAGAGATACGTGATTGGTGTTCCAGGACCTTTTAGGAGGTTCCTGTGTAGGGTGGCTTGAGCAGTGGTCTCTTATCGTGATCACCATCAGTGATGGGATGATCATGTTGTAGACTCATATTTTGACTTTTTGTGTTATCATTCTACCGATCATAAGGTGTTTCCAACCTATGATCGAAGACGATGTATATTTTTTTTTAAAACACTCCTATATTATGGTATATCACTATTTACCGGCTATCTGTGTGCATGTTATGGATGCTGTTTTTTTTACTGTTTTGATCATTGCAAATGTCGATTTATCATACTAGAAGCAACTGCATCTGCTAATGTATTTAAATGTCTTGGAATATGTTGATATTCAATGTAATCAAATTCACGTTCCAAGAGATGAAATCTTAAAAATAATCGTAATAACACTGGATTTATAATGGTATAAACTCTTTTTAATTGTAATACAACAAGTTTAGAATCCAACCTAACAATCAAACTCCGAATTCCAAATGATATGGATTCAAACAATAACTCAATCACTGCACTATACTTGGCAATGTTATTCGTTGTTTGACCAAGGCTTACCCCATGCATGGAAAATAACTCGTCATAGGGTGAATAAATAACCCAAGCTGCAGAAGAAATGTTCTGTGTACTACGACAAGCACCATCAGAAAAACCAATGTAGGTTTGAAGAGACGTCGACATCTGCAATATCAGGAGTAAAACTCAGATAAGCAGGAATAGTGATAAAAACACACTTCTAAACTAGGCACACTTTTCTAACCTAAAACACACCAGCAGTAAATAAATCTAATCTAAAAAAAAATCTCCACACTAAGTTTAAGCATAATATCGCTTTAGATAAAGCCCATTTCTGGGTTTATCCAAAGGGACACCGTCAAAATCTATCAACTCATAGGCCCCTTTTGCTAGTTTTCGTTTAATAATGAAAGGACCATGCCACATAGGCACGAATTTCCCAGCTCCTAGCTTATCATTGGCTTGAACATAAAGTAAGACTAGGTCTCCTTCTGAAAAATTTCGAGGGGTCACGCTTCTATCATACTGAGCTTTAATTCGTTTAACATGAGCCTCGTTTGCTATTGCAGCGTTTCGTCGATTCTCATCTAGCTGAGCCAAGTATAAGAAACGTTTCTCCTCTTCAGAAGTAGCTGGGAGTAATTCTATGGCTAATTTTAAGGACGGAATTTCGCATTCAATTGGCAACACAGCTTCCAAACCGTAAACGAGTTGAAAGGGAGTGAAACCTGTTGATGTTTTAACTGAGGTTCGATATGCCCAAAGTGCTGAAAATAACATGGAATGCCAATTCTTCTTGTGAATACCAATAATGCGTTTGATCATGGTGACTAAAACTTTATTGATGGCTTCAACCAGACCATTGGCTTGTGGATAATACGGAGTGGAACTATCGTGGCGTAGGCCAAGTTGATCTGTTAGTTCAGTCATCATAACATTCCTAAAATGACTTCCATGATCTGTAATAACGGCTTGAGGAACATCGAACCTAGAAATTATGTGATTAAATACGAAAGTTGCAGCAGTCTTGCCGTCAGCCGAAAATGTAGGCATCGCCTCGACCCACTTAGTAAAATAATCTACTGCTAAGATAATATATGCATGCCCCCCGGCCGAGTGAGGGTTACATGTAATAAAGTCGATACCCCACTTTGCGAATGGACCAACAACAATTATAGGGTGAAGAGGAGCTAGTGGCGCGCACATTTTACGATAAAAAAGTTGACAATTATGGCATTTCCGGACGGCATAAATACAATCTTTGAATAACGATGGCCAGAAATAACCAACGCGCAATATTTTTTGGGCTGTGGCATACCCAGACATATGACTGCCACATGCTCCAGAGTGGCAGTCATTTAAAACCTTTTCAGCTTCTTCATGAACAAGACAGCATCGAAAAACTGAATCCGCCCCACAACGATAAAGTGTATCACCAATAATATTATATTTTTGGGATTGGAAGCGTATTTTACGTCGCTGAGATCGTGAAATTTCTGGCCGAAAAGATTGTGTTTGGAGATAAACAATAATATCTCCATACCATGGATCAAGAGTACTGATAAGAAACAAAGATTCGTCCGCAATGGACTCCTCTACCACTGTTTCAGTATCAGTAGAGGGGAAATCACACATTAGTTCCGCAAAGACCAAAGATTTCTTTGCCTTGGATTTTTCAAATTCCAAGTCAAATTCCTGGAGGATCACTATCCATTTGGAATACTTGCCCCCTAGCAATTGTTTGGTTAAAATGTACATCATAGGGTTGCAATCAGAAATTACTGTGGTTTTGCGTAACAAAATGTAATGTCTAAATCTTTGGACAGCTTGTACAACCGCCAAGGCCAATTTCTCCACATGTGTGTATTTGATCTCAGTCGGATGCAAATTTCGACTAAGATAGTAAATCACATGTTCATTGTGAGATTCATCTTCCTGAACTAACACCATCCCAATAGTGGAATGAGAAGCGGCGAGGTACAAAAAGTAATCCTGATTGTAATTGGGAGGATGAAATAACGGTGCATGGGTCAACGCGTGTTTAAGTGCATCAAAAGATCGATCAGCGATCTCATCCCAAAAGAATGGAATGTTCTGTTTTAACAATCGGGTAAAACCCTTTGTAAGCTCGGCATAGTTAGGAATGAATCGACGTAAAAAAATTTCTTTCCCCTGAAAACTTTGGAGTTGGCGTAAAGTCGAAGGAGGAGGAAATTTAACAATAGCTTCGACCTTCGACGGATCGACGCGAATGCCTGCTTTCGAAACAATAAATCCCAGTAATCGACCCATTTCTACACAGAAAACACATTTGTGTGGATTTAGCCTAATTCGATAATGCCTACATCTCATAAAGATAGCTCGTAAGTGAGTGAGATGATCGGCCCTATGCGATGAATGAGAAGGTAAATCATCGAGATAAGGCTGCACAATGTGCTTAATGTCATGAAATGCGTAAGACATTGCTTGTTGAAAAGTTGCTCCAACGTTCTTTAATCCAAAAGGTATTTTACAGTAAGCAAACGTACCCCACGGACAAATAAAAGTTGTTTTTGGTTGATCAGCAGGGAGTATGTTTATTTTATTGTAACCGGAAAATCCATCCATAAAGGAAAACATTTCACTGCCAGCACAATCATTGATTATTTGATCGATATAGGGGGTTGGATAATTGTCCTTAGGACAAGCTCGATTAATATCCCTATAATCGATACATACTCTTATTGTTCCTTGTTTTTTAGTCACAGGAACAATGTTCGATACCCAATCCGTTAAGGGGATTGGATAAATGAATCCTACACGAAGTAATTTTTCAACTTCTGCTTTGATAGCAGTAGCTTTTCTAGGATGAATTTGACGTAAACGTTGACGAACAGGTTTAGCATCCGGGTAAGTCTTGATTTCATGTATGACGATTGACGGATCGATTCCTGGCATTTCTTCATAGGACCAGGCAAACACATCACGAAATTCTTGAAATAGGGCTTTATAAGTTTGAATTTCATCTTCCGTACAACAAGCACCTATATGAATGTTTTCAATTATTCCTGGTTTTACTGAAATGTCAATGGGAACCGTTCGAGATATATTTTCCAAATTTAACTCAGAATCAGGATTTCGCAAAGGATTATGTGGTTCTTTAACATATTCAGCAGTAAAAATTGAAGCGAAATCATCTTCAAAATGATCTAGCTCAGGTAAAAACGAAGATCGGTGATGTAGATCTTCCCATGGTAAATCGTCAACAGACAAAAACTCACAAATTTTCTCATCAGTATGAACAAGTTCAGGAAATGTCATTGTGGCTGAACTAGATATAGAAAGTGATTCCTCATGGATCCCATTCATTGGATCAGTTTCGGTTGAAGAGGGGTTGGAAAGTGACTGTACAACCTGATACGCAATTTCAAATGGACTCAAAGGCATCATGCCATCAAATGAATCTAACTCGGAGTCGGAGGGTACGATCCAAGGATCATCAAACGTAACAGTGTCTGACGAAATCATGTGAATATTTGCAATAGAAGGCGATACGTTAGGAGGAGGAAAAGAAAAAGTTCCTAGTAAACCAGAATCTTTAATCAAACCTACTCCAACATCCTTGTAAGGGATAGTTGTTTTTCCAACATGCTGGATTGTTTCTGTAGAGGCTGGGTCGGAAGAAAAATAAGTTAACTGATCTATTGTAATGATCTTTCCTTGATATGGAAATTGTATGAGTCGAAAGACCGAAGAAACAACAGCAGTCATAGCATAAGACCAACTACGACCTAGGAGAAGGTTGTAATCTAGAGGGGCATCAACCACTTCCACATCTAGATTTACTATTTTACCTTCGACCCCTATGGGTAAATCCTGCAAAATACCAAAAGGTTGAAAACCTCGACCATCAAAAGCCTTAAGAATCGTCGGAGATTTGTTAAGTGTAGGAGAACCAAGTGATTTCCAACACTGAATCGACATAATACATGTTGAAGCTCCTTCATCAATCACAGTCCGAAAGATTGGTCTGTTTTTGACTAACACTGGAATCTGGAAAGCCATTTGGTGAGGTAGACGAGGTGTACTATTTTCTAAATCGAAGATTATAAGATTGGAATCCTGAATATCAACAGCTCCTATAGCAGACAAAAGAAATTTACGCTGTGCTGGGCATGATTGCAGCACTTCTAAATCCGACATTGCTGAAGGAGAAATAGCTAAGTATTCAACAATGTTGTAATTCTGAGCATCTCTCGCATGTGGATTGAAAACTGATTTACGAAGAACACCTTTAGCAGGCTGTTTGATTATTAAGTCTGGATTTTGTTTCTCGATCTGTAGCGGACCAGAAATAGGAGGAGGTGTAGTTGATGCGTTTGCATTAGAAGATTCTGCTTCTTTACCATCAACAGGATTCTTACTACCGTAATCTTGCGATCGCGTCGCAATCCTTACATGAGACATCATCATAATAGGTTCTTCAAAAGTAGTCGAGGTAGAACCAACCATCTTACTATCTTGAATTAGAAAAGGATCCTTCAAGACAGCAGGTTGTTGCGATCCTTTAATGAATTTCGTAACTTCGGCTCGATATGGACATTCTTTCGTGAAATGATCCTCTTCACAAATGAAACAAGGATAGCGAGGTTTACGTTTTTCGTCATTGGATTCATTTTTATCAATTTTCTCTTTCGAATTCTTTTTGTTTTTATTCTTCCCTTTCTTTTTACCACCGGATTTAGATTTGGTCGTAGATGTCTCTACGACGTGAATATCGGCAGAAACTTCGGGGGAAGATTCTCCTTTCGGGGAATCAGGTAAAGTTATAATAGGAGAAGAATTCTTTGAATATTTCTTCTTGCTTTTAGAATTGACCGTACCAATCATACCGTCAGCGGCATGAGACCCTGAAGGAGCAGCAGCTATTTGACCTTGTTTTGGAAGGTCTGGGATTTTTTCATGTAAAGTACCTGACTACGTATAAACGAGGTCAAGGTACTAAGCTTGAGCAATTACTTGCTCTTCAGTAACAACACCAGCCTTAGCTACATCTTCAGTAATCTTGGGTAACAATGATTTAACAAACCATTCTGCCAAAATTTGATCCGGAATATAAACTTTCACCAAACGTCTCCTACGTCGCCATTCATGAATATGGTCGGAAATATACTTAGACGTGGACTGTTTCAGCGAAGTTAATAATTCCGTGCCATTTTCGTATCTGACTGGCAACTGAAAATGAGTCAAGAAGGCAGTTGCTAACTGATTGAAATTATGAAACGAGCCTCGGGGTAACTCAATGTACCATTTGGCTGCAAGACCAATAAGAGTTCTTTGGAAAAGACGTAAGCAAATTGAATCATCAATGATTGAATTAGATGCACACCAGAGGTGATAAGTCATGATGTGATTTGATGGATCCTCTCCTAACTTACCTTCGAATTTAGGTATATCACTGGGCAACTTATGTGGCATTGGCGACCAATTTTGATAATAGAAAATTGGATCATTCGTAAGGCGCGTCAAGTTGGGTAAATCTAAAGTTGCTATAAATGGTAATTGATGGTTAGGATCACGAAAACCTTAAGTAGCCAAAGCAGTTCCAAGAGGTGGATACCCAGGATAGCTGGGAATCGGATTTGCATTAGGAATTGTGTAACCTCCCGGGTAACCAGGATTAATCGTACCAAACTGGGGTTGTTGAGGCTGTTGATAAGTATAGCCAGGGTACGGTTGATACTGATAGTTTGGATTTTGTGTATAGGGACCGAATTGCGGCTGTCCCTGGTACGGTTGATACGTGAATTGCGGTTGACTTGTGACAACTGTACTTGTACCGGTTTGTCCTGCTGGTATCTGAACCGAAGTTTGAACTGAAGGTCCTGACTGGGGTACAGAGACTTGAGGAATTTGCACGGATACAGGGATAGCCGAACTCGGGGTTACAGATACTCCAGAAACAGGTGTTACAGGTTGGACAATCGTTGCAGTGGTTGCAGCAGTTTGAGGCGGAGTCTGAGGTGAACTAGGCCCAGCCTGCTGAACAGTACTAGGTGCAGGAGTTTGAATAGTTGGCTGGACAGGTTGCTGGGTTGGACCAGAAACCAATGGCTGTCCAAGTTGATAAGGCATCTGCACATTAGGCTGCATAGGCTGTTGATATTGGGATGGATCCCACACCATCATTCCGGGGTATTGTCCCGCAGAAGGTTGAACATAAGGACCATAACCTGGTTGAACGTAGGGTTGATAATTAAGTGGTACATTTCCGGCTCCTTGAATAGATGGTTGACCAGAAGGCTGTTGGTAACCTTGAATTGGGTACTGACCTTGAGGTTGATAACCCTGAGGTGCGTACTGAGGCTAAGGTTGATAAGGACCCTGAGGAGCATATTGAGTTTGGGGTTGACCTTGAGGTATGTACTGTCCTTGGGTTTGTCCCCCAAAATAATATGATTCCACAGTTTGTCCTGGGAAAAAGCTACCTTGAGGTTGTGCCCCGGGTGGTAACTGACTACCTTGAGGTTTCCCTCCAGGTGGTAACTGACTACTTGAAGGTTGCCCCCCCAGGTGGTAACTGACTACCCTGAGGTTGCCCCCCAGGCGGTAACGGATTTCCTTGAGGTTGCCCCCCAGGCGGTAACTGACTGCCTTATGGTTGAGGATTGGGAACATTACCAGACATCATAAAAATTTTCTCTGCGTTCGACATTTCAATTTTAAGACCATTAAGACCAGATGATAACATGTTTTCAATGGGTTGAGGAGCTGCTCCCGATAAAGTACCAGATAGAGCCCGGTATCCCGAAGGAACAGAAGGACCACCGTGTAAAAATGATTCCGGAGTCTGGGAAAAAATGGATGACTCTCCTGCCATAATGGATGACGGATAGTAACCTCTGGGTGTAGGATGAAATGGAACTCGAGGTGGATGAAAAACAAGACCCGGATTCTCTAAAAAATTTGTTAAGGATAGATACCAAGCACTAGTTCGAATATGGATGTAGAAAATAGATTCACGCTCCCTAAGATTTAAAGATTGAGGGGAGTCGGGAAGAGATATATCTTCGTCTGGATTAGTAAGTTCTTCAATAGAAATAAGACCAGCTGGAAGATCGTCAGTGACGATATTTGTTACCCTAGGTGAACCAAGATCGCTAGAAGTTGGTGAAATAAATCCTGAGGATGTTTCCAAAACAGAAGGTTCAGTTTCAGGTTCAGAGATTTCAGGTTCATCAACTAGTTCACTGGAAGGAGAAATATAACCAGTAACTTCAGAAACTGAAATCAGCTCTTGAATGTATTCTGTTGTGGGTGTTTGATAATAAGGATGAATTACAATGGATGAAGTTCCAATTTCTGTTGATCTAATCCTACCGCTGCTAGATGATACCAGAGCACGTAGCCCTTCAAGTTGACTTGGTGTATATTCAGGGGGTTTCCCTTGTAGTCTCCGGGATTGTCTTGGCAAGTCCGCCACGATTAAAAATTAATTAATCACACGCAAACAAAGAAAAATTTCAATGAAAACACCTAAAGTCTCTAAGAAACAAACAATTGAATCATACGCTTAAAAAATCTAAGAGTTCAAACCACACACAAACAGTAACTTTCCGTACTAAAAACACTAGTTGGTGATGAAATCCAACTTAGTAGAAATTTAATACGAAAAGGGCGGTTGGAACAGTTACCCCGAAAACCTGCTTAATGAAACAGACCGGTGCAAGTTTCTCCACTATACCATCTCGAGTGAAGATAACCCTCCGGAGAGTCCAAGTGAGTCTAGCTGACGTCTGCTCCAGGTACAGTGGGATCTTCCCTCCATCGTCACCTTAGGAAAGAATCCTAAAGATTATGGCCTCTAAGGTTACCAACAGAAACAAATATACCTGGGGGAACCGTCTACGATCCGACACACACGCAAGGGCAAAGTAACAAAGCTCAATCCCCTTGAAGGCTCCTTGAAATAATCCAAGGTATGCCAACAAGTGACCCCAGGCTCCTCGACAATGGTCTATCCGAGGTTTACCGTTGTTAATACGTGTATATCTTCTATCGTTCCCAATGAGGAAGGATTGATTACCCCACCGGTTCAGATATGATCTCGTGCTTGACTCCTTTAGGAGGAGCTTCCCAGAGCATAGATGCAACAATTGGAATTTCTTCCTACCACAAGATTTGTCTACTTGTTTGTTTTTACTATCTTGGAGAGTTAATTACTCCCTACTCCAAGATACTAGCCTAAGCTATGTTGGTGATAAGAGCCCTAGAAAATAAAAGATTGCTAGATGAATTTTAATTAAGCGTTACTTTTAAAAGTTGTTTCTTAAGTCAATGGGTGCGGAAATGAAACTTTGGTGGTGTGAAGACTCGATTTCCAAAAGACACTAAAAATGCATCTAAAAATGATAATCAGATTGTTTTCTTTCAATGAAATTCTAATTATGGAAAAGTTAGAGAATGCAACTTTTTTAATAAACAATTCCTTCTTTAAACATAAAGAATACTTGAAAGAAAATATTTTTTTCTTTTCCAATAAATCATCAAAGCTCACAATAAAAATCCTTTCACTTTCCAAAAACTTGAAGCTACAAAACAATTTTCCTTCAAAAGAAAGCTAGAAATTTAAAAACACACTCAAAACTACAAAACTAATCTTGAAGTCTAACTAATTTTTTTATCAATCTAAAGGAATAAAAGCTTTAATATTTTTTGAAGAATGTTTTACTTAGTTATTCAGTAAACTAGGGATCTATTCATTCAGAATAACAAACAGATCAAAAACACTCAATTATGTTTTTTATAAAAAATAAAATTCAAAAACTAATAATAGAGTTTTTTCGAAGATTTGCAAAGAAACAAGTAGCTCTATTTCTCAATAAAGGATGATTTCACAATAAGGTAAAATTCAGCAAAAAGACAAGAAAACTGATGTAATCTGAGGTACTTCAAAACGTCAAATGCTTCAAATCGCTACAAATACCAAGTGAAATGCAATCCAGAATGCAAAGTCTTCTAGAAAATCATCAAAACATAAACACTGTTGGGATTCATTCATAGAAAGTTTTTGACAGAAAGAGTAATCAATCTGGGCAGAAATCAAAAATACTAAATCAAAATAAAAATAAACTAAAGAAAGAAAACTAGAGATTTCTAAAATTTAAACAGGGTCCGCAGGCTTCCAGAAGTACCAGATGTGGTACCGCACTGTTTACTAAAAGAAGATGTGAAACTGCCCGCACTGTCAAAAGACGACAGAGTGCGGTCCCAGAAAAATAAGAGAAAAACACTAAAGATTTGAAAATTTTCTAAAACAGAGAAAACCTAAACTACCCAGGCAGATGTCTATCAATTAAAAACTAAGAAAAAATGTTTCTTCACATCAAAATAAAAGAAAACCAAAAACAACAAGTTCTTCCCCAGCGGAGTCGCCAATTTATTGGACGGATAAATCGTTCTTACGGACAAGACCGATCTCCCTAGTACTAAAAGTATCTAGCAACAAACATCCAAATAAACTAATCTTTCTCTAAGCATATATGATTTACAAATAGTTCTATAGAGGTGTAAAAGACCTACCTTATGTCTAGCGCTTGTTTGAAGTCGTTATTGTCCCTCGTGCACTTGAAGGAGTTTCCTTCGTAAACCTGCAGTCACAAACAAGCAAAGTATTACATAGCACCTGTATAGAAATTATCATAAACCATGCTTATCATAGTGATCAAGGAATCTATGAAATAAACCATTAATAGACAGCTTATTGAGAAAAATGAGTATATTTGTATTAATTTCAAAAGAAAGAAAACCTTACAACCTGAGCCTTGATGTTGCACAGGTCTTCCCGGGGTCCAAAGCATGAGTCTCCTCTACTTTGACAAGCTCTACACTCTTTCAATCAAGACAAATAGAGGTATGTAATCTCTCCTCACAAAATTCTTGTTTAACTGAGTCTGAATCTCAACAACACTTATCCTAAAATATTCTAAAGCTTCTAACTCCCTTTGAGGCTACCCAATGCCTCTTTTTATAGTGGAAAAGAGGAATTTTTTCTGTTCCAAATATGAAGGGATAGAATCCTCCTTCAAAGGGATAAGCTCCTCACATAAAGGGGTTAGCTCCATAAGGTAAGGGATACATGCACCTTCTCAAAGCGTACTCATCCCCGAAATTTCTTGTCTAGAATCTTCTAGAATTAATCTCAAATCAATTTTTTAACTTTACTTTCTCGCCTTTTTGAGTTTTACAGGAGTCCGCACCTATAACACATAGAAAGTGCATTTTAGGTTCGCAATAGAGCTGAACATTAGGTGCGGGACCGCAGGCAATGTATAGAGAAAGTGCGATACCAAAGTTTAAGAGATTTTTAGGAACTTTTCTCTGATTTTCAAGGCTTGATATGAAGAAATGATATGTTAGACTTGCAAAAGGAGGAAGTATGAGTTATAATGAGCTCATACCCATAGCAGAATGTCAGGATGACAATTTTTAGTGTAACACTTCCTGTACCACTGGTCAATCTTCCACAGGACTATCAGTCCAAAATTCCATTATATGATGCTAGAAATGCTGTAATTGCATCACAACATGTGGATAAGATGGATGACTACTTTGACAGAAATGAGATCGATGATGATTCTGTCAAGCTTAGATTATTTGCTCAAAGCTTAGGGGGAGAGGTAAGAAAATGGTTTAAAAGTTTAGCCCCTCGTACTATTAATGATCTCCAAGGCTTCCACCAGACATTCTTGAACAAATGTAAAGTAAAGAAGAATCCTCTCCAAGTCCTTGCTGATTACAACAATCTCCGTAGGAACCCTGGGGGAAGTGTACAAGCCTATTGTACTAGATTTAACAGTGTATATAATGCACTTTCCCCAGAACTAAAACCTCCACAAGGCTCAGCCTTAAACAAGTTTCCTGAAGGATTTGACTCTGACATGACTTATTCACTAAGAGAAAGAGATTTTGCAGCTCTCGAAGATATGCAAAGGGGTGCTCTTTCTGTAGAAGTCAACTTAATAGAAAAAAGAGCGAGAATGAAAACTGAAAAAAGAGTATCTTTCAGAGAGGAATCCCCTCCTTCTACTTCAAGCTCAAAAATGGAGAGGATGATGGAAGAAATGATGAAAGAGATGAGAATAATTAAGAAAGCACAAGAAAATCAAAACCAAAATGCACTTCAAAACAATCAAAACAGAAATAGAAATCAGAATTATAGAAGAGATAACAATCAAGATAAGAAAAAAGAAAGTGACCAAAAAATTAGACCTCCCTTTCAACAGAACTATGTAGATCAATATGAGGAAGACAGGGAGTTGGAAAGGTTGGAAGAATCACATGTAAACTTGGTTGGATCAAACAGTGGGGATGATTTTTTCCTCACTGAGGAGGAACAAGGTTTCTTCTCGGATGATCAAAATAAAAACACCTATGAAGATTCTGATGACTATAGATTAGGTTTTGAAAATGCAATCATGGAGGTACACAAACAATATGATCTTAGGAGCAAGGGAAGTATAGAGAATTCAAAAGATAATAATACTAGCACTGCTGTCAGGAAAAACGCAGAAAACCAGCCCAAAAAGACAGCAGAAAAAACCAACATTTCGGCCAAAAAACCAGATTTAAACAAAGACAAGGGAGTCCGGCTAGATGTTGAACAGAGTACCCCTAGCACTTCAGCTAGTGGTCCTAATAAAACTATTCCTATCGCTAGTCCAAACAAGGTTCAACAAATCAAAGCTGCTGAAAAGAATTCAATTGAAAAAACAGATGTAAATATGAACACGTCAATTATTCCTTTCAGCCTTGAGGGAGAGATTGCTAAGATAAAGATTACCATCCCCCTAGCTGAACTAGTAACCCAAGAAGTGTACAAAAACCAAGTTTTGAAAGCTTTAAACTTAGGAAGTGATACTGACACCTTAAATTTGACAGATGACAAACCGGAGTTGTTGTTTGGCCCAGAAGTTGAAGGAAAATATCAAGAAGGACTAGTCCCTCCCTTCTACGTTAGTTTGAACATACACGATAAAATTCTACCCAATGCCATGTTAGATTTTGGAGCTTCACACAATCTAATGCCCAAGGTAGTAATGGAAAGCTTAGGCTTAGAAATTACTAAACCATACAAAGATTTGTATTCCTTTGACTCAAGCAGAGTCAAATGTTTGGGTTTAATCAAAGATTTATGTGTTAACCTAGCTCAGATCCCTGCCAAGAATCTAGTAATGGATATAGTTGTAGCCGACATTCCCCCTAAGTATGGCATGCTCTTATCAAGATCATGGGGAGCCAAAATTCAGGGAAGCCTTCAAATGGACATGTCTTATGCCACCATCCCTGTTTTTAACCAAAACATAAGACTTTACAGAGAATCCCACATGAAGTACATGGTGAGTAACATGGACAAGCCAAACAACACTCCAATCTATTCTATTCAATCAAGTTTAGATTCCTTTATCTTGTGTAACGAAGATGAAATTACTCAACAAGGTAAAGAAAACATAGACCCAATCAGTTCACCAGAACAATCCAATCTTACCTCGAATCAACTTCAAAACATTGACGATCAACAACAACAAGAAAATGAAAATGAGTCAAATATACTTTGGACAATAAATTTCGATGGATCCTGTAATAAAACCAGTGCAGGGGCAGGTGTCTAGATTCAAAACACAAATCAGAGTTTTTCATACAAGTTAGACTTCCCATGCACTAACAATATTGCTGAGTATGAAGCACTTCTCCTAGGCTTACAACTGCTTAAAAAATTAGAAGCCCAAAATATATCTATTTTAGGGGATTCTAAACTTATAATAAAACAAATCAAAGGAGAATACTCAGCCAAGAATCTAAGGCTTAGGGAATATCGAAATGCTTCCCTTGAATTATTAAAAACTTTCGAAAAATATGAACTCATTTTCATCCCTAGAGCATTGAATCATCTAGCAAATGAACTTGCCCTCACTGCCAGCAATTGCCAAGTACCTGAGATAAATGAACAACTCAGTATAAAGGTGAAACATAGACCTAATGTGCCTGATAATGAAGATCACTGGCAGGTGTTTCAATTCAACAAACACATAGATGATTTCTTGAAATCAGAAAATGATTTCAGCATACCAGCACCAGAAACTAGCCATGAAGAAAACTGTTTGTATATTGAACAAATCCCAGAGGCTAAAATAACATATATTGCTAATATAAATCATTGTGAGAATCCTTTTGAAGCAGAGATAATGAACAATGAAGACCAAGAAGACTTGGAAGTCTTACAATGCAAAAATGATAAAATCCCAAGAGGTCTCACACCTTTAGAACACATGTTCGATCTCAACGATGTAGCTAAAGAACCAAGAATGGAGCCTGTGGAAACAAATGTAGAAGAACATAACATAGGCAGTCTAGCAGAACCCAAGATGATCAAGTTATCCCGCACCCTCCCAGCTCACATAAAATTGCAATACATAGAGCGTTTCAAAGAATTTAAAGATGTGTTTGATTGGGAATACAAAGACTTAAAATCATATGATACCAGCATCATCCAGCATAAGATCCCCTTGAAGGAAAATCAAAAGCCTTTTAAGCAAAAAATAAGGAGAATAAATCCCCTTTTACTACCTTTAGTTAAGGTAGAAATTGAGAAAATGTATAATGCTGGGATCATAGTACCCATTAGATTTTCAGAATGGGTATCAAACTTAGTTTCTGTTAGAAAGAAAACAGGGGAAATTAGGCTCTGTATTGACTTCAAAAATTTAAACAGGGCCCCTTTAAAAGACAACTACCCCTTACCCAAGATGGACCATATACTTCAAAGGGTAGTTGGGTCAAGAAGAATATCCCTATTAGATGGGTTCTCGGGTTATAATCAGGTGTTAGTGTTCCCAAGTGATCAAATCAGAACTGCTTTTACCACACCTTGGGGCACCTTTATGTATGTCAAAATTCCCTTCGGATTAATGAATGCAGGGGCCACCTTCCAAAGGGCCATGGACATAGCCTTCTCTGAAGACATTGGCTATTTTATAATTATTTACCTTGATGACATAACTTTTTTCTCAAAAACTGATGAAGAGAATTTGATTCACCTAAGAAAGGTTTTTGAGAAATGTAGGAAATTTGGCTTATCACTGAATCCCAAGAAGACCCTCTTTGGTCTCCAAGAAGGGAAACTTCTTGGTCATATAATTTTAGAATATGGAATCAAAATAGACCCTACAAGGATAGATGGCATATTGCAAATTAGCCATCATAGAAGCCTCAAAGAATTGCAATCTTTCATTGGGAAGATTAATTTTTTGAGAAGGTTTATTCCCAACCTTTCCGAGCTATTAAAAAACATTACAAACATGATGAAGAAAAACGTGGGTGTAAAATGAACTTTACCAGCTAAACAATCATTCGAACTGGTCAAACAAGCTCTTACCCAAACACCAGTCCTGATTAGTCCTAATTTTACCAAAGACTTTTACATTTTTTCTTTTGCATCTGAACATACAATAGCTGCAGTTTTGCTTCAAAAGAATGATCCGGGAAAATAACAACCAATATCTTTCTTTAGTAGGGCCTTAAGAGATGCTCCTCTCAAATATAGTATCATGGAGAAGCAAGCCTTAGCATTAGTGAAAGCATTAAAGGACTTTAGGGTCTACATCTTACACTCTCACATAATTGCTTTTGTTCCACATACTGTTTTCAAGGATATTCTAAGTCAAGACCCTGATGGTAAAAGGGGAAAATGGATTGCAACGATTCTTGAATATGACTTCGAAATCAGGCCCACCAAACTAGTAAAAGGGCAAGGATTAGCAACAATTATGGCTGAGTCTAACTTCCAAGCATTAGACATGAATATGGTAGATGTGTTGGAAGAAGTAGAAGAAGCTACTGCTCCTTTCATTGAAGAAACATTTCTGAATTCTCCTTGGTATGCTGACATTATTTATGTGCTTTTATATCTAAACGCCCCTCCTTCTTTGTCTAAAACTAAAGCTAGATTTTTGGAACAGAAAGCTCTGAGTTTTTGCATTATAGATGGGGTGTTATATTGGAAAAATGTTGTTTGGATTTTGCTTGAATGTTTACTTGAAGATGATGCAGGAAAAATCATGCATGATTTGCACGATGGTGAATGTGGAGGACACCTCTATTGGAAGGCCACAATAAACAAAATTCTCAGATCAGGTTACTATTGGCCTACCCTTTTTCCAGACACTCAGAAGTTGGTCATGTCTTTCCATAAGTGTCAAATATTTGATGGCAAGAGAAAACTCCTTCCCTTACCTTTACATCCTATCAGAGTTGAGGCACCTTTTCAACAATGGGGGCTGGACTTCATTGGGGAAATTCATCCATCCTCCTCAGCTCAACATAAGTGGATCCTCACCGCCACTGACTTCTTTACCAAATGGATAGAAGCTATACCTACCAGGAATGCTAATGACTCCGTCATTATCAAGTTTCTTGAAACCCATATCCTATCCAGATTTGGTTGTCCCAGAAAAATCATAACAGACAATGCTGCTGCTTTCAAATCTAAGAAAATGGTTGATGTCTGTCACAAATACCATATAAACTTGGGCCATTCCACTGCTTACTATCCCCAAGGAAATGGATTAGCTGAATCCTCCAACAAGAGTCTCATCAATATCATTAAAAAGCTGTTGGAACAAAATAAAAAATCATGGCACAGTAAGTTGGTTCATGCCTTATGGGCTGATAGATTAACTACAAAGAAATCAATAAATATGCCCCCCTATCAGTTAGTTTATGGCATGGACGCAGTTTTTCCTACCTCATTGGGAGTTCCAGTCATGAAGCTCCTTCAAGAAGTGCAGGTTGAAGAAAATGATATGCAGAGGAGGATCAACCAGACCATCCATTTACAGCAGATCAGAGAAGAAGTTTATGAAAGAACACAGTTGGTCCAAGAAAAAATGAGGAAACTATTTGATAAGAGGACTAAGGCAAACAATTTCCAGATTGGAAGTGTTGTTCTCAAATGGGATTCAAGAAGAGAAGAGAAGGGGAAACATGGCAAGCTTGAGAAATTGTGGAAGGGGTCCTATATTATTCATACTGAGAAGGGTCATAATACATTTTTCTTGAAAGAATTGAATGGAGAAGACCTATATGGAGGTCCTGTCAATGGCAGGATGCTCAAGCATTACTTCTGCCAAGAATCTTAAGTTTCAAAACATTTTTGTTTTACCATTGTAGATATCATAGTCTAACCATTGCATTCAAAATTATGAAAAATAAAAAATACAAAAACAATAAGGAAAAGAGGGCAGAAATGAAAACAACAAAGGCAAAGCCCCATGCCAAAAAGGAGAAGCAAATCTAAAAGTGTGCAAGCTTAAATGCCACTCCTACAAAACACACTTCTGGTTAGTCAAAAAGTTTAATCTTGACTAATTAGTTTTAAATTTTCTTCTGATAGGATAGTGAATTCGAATTGCCAAACTGTTTAATCTTGGCTTATCAATAGATAGTTTAGGTTAGAAATTGAAGGTTCAAACAAACTCAAAATTTGAACCAAAGTTTCCAAAAGAAGATGACTCAAATCTATGGTAAAATTCTGAGTCAAAGAAATGTAAAGATCTGGTTCTAATCAGCTTAAAACCTGAACCAGAAGAAAAGCAAAAACAACTCAAAGCAAAGCAAAAACAGAGCTGTGAAGAAAGGAGAAGGCCATGATGAAAAACTTTCAGATCTTAAGCCTTCCATTTTTTTATTTTTTATTTTCTACAAATAATAATCTATGTGCAGTTTTTTTTTATGCCATAGATCATAGCAAGTCAAACAGCTTAATCTTGACTTGGCCGTTTTTAAATTTCTGTTGTAGAATTTAGAGAATGAAAGTCTGTTGGACAGCTTAATCCCAACAGGCAGTAGATTAGGTAGAGAAATATCTGAGCTCAACTGTTTAATCTGAGTTCAGGGAGAAATAAGGAATAGAATTAGATTAGTTTTTATGCTTTCAAAAGAATAAAATGTTGTAAGAGAGTTTGCCAATCCGAGTGCACTCAGATGAAGAAAAAATGTTAGATCAGTAGGATTGGGTAGGTAGAAAGCTTGTTGATAAAAGTTCCATTGTTTTTCAATAATTGATAACTTGTTTCCAGAGAAAAAGAAGATCATTCAAGAAGAAGAGAACAGCCCAATGGATGAGGCAACTGATCAGCCTCCTAGAGAATACAAGTCTGCAGTTCTTGATGCCTTCAAAAAAGGCACCATCCCCAAGTGGAGCCACTGTTAGCCACCCATAAAAATCTGTCATATCAGATGGTGGCTAAATGATGTTGGATAGCCTTCAAGAAACAATTTCATTACTAAAATTGCTGATACTTGAAGACTTTTGATAATATCCTATCCTTGGCTAATATTCGCTACTGTTTCCCTTCAGAACTCAGAATCCTGTTGATTTCCAAAGCCAAAATACTGCTGCAAACCCCATTTTTCCCTTTTTCTCCTTCCCATACTAACCTCATTTTCTATTTTTCCATTCCCCATAAAAATCCCATAATTTCATGTTTTCTTCCCTTCCCATTTCATAAAATCCATTTCATAAGGTCTAAGACCCCTTCTTAGCCTTATCAGAAACTTCATTTTTTTTTAAAACCATTAAAAATCATGAAAAATGCATATTGTCTATGTTCTGGACTTAAGCCCCCTCGGGCTAAGTCCCTAACCCTTTTTGCTCATGCGCCCGAGCGCCAGAACCAACTGCTAAACCCATCGGGCGCTTATCCTTTCAAATTAATTTTTCTCCGCTAAACCGCGAAAAACCTTTGTTATTTGTGTTTTTTGGGTTTTAATTTATTCCCAAAGGTTCTGCCCGTATAAATGATGGAGCAATCTCCACCATCGATCTGCTCCGTAGATTGGACGGTGTGGAGCGCGCCATTCCTGTGGACCCCCCCTCATCCACGCGTTGTTTTCCAAACCCACATGGTTTCTTTCGCACCGCTCTTCAGCGGAGGGCGGTTTTTCCCCGATGGCCAGCGATTCCATACGATGGTCGACGCGTGTCCCTTGTACGATTTGAAAACCACCGTGCAGCCGTCGTCCTTCGCGCATTATAGTTCGGACCGGGGTGCCCAGCGAAATTCATCTCCGCCATCCGATCTGGGCCCACTCATCCAACAGCTATCGCTCTTCGAAAGTGTCCGATGTATAATCAAAGTGCCCGCGCGATAAACCAGCCTTCGTACCACAGCAAATCAATCTCTGCCGTCGATCTGATCTGCAGATCGACGACCCATATTGCATCGCCCGATTCCGTTACCCAGTCAACGTTTCCCCACCACTGACTTTCCATTGCCCGCTCCCGACCGTCGATCATGCGCGATCAATGGCTCAGATTTGATCCTCTTCCACCTATTATATAATCTCCCCCCGATCAATCCTGATCGTTGGATGATGCCATCCGACGGCCACGCTCCTCCACACACCTTTCGATGCAATTAAGCCTATAAAAGCAGGATTTCTTAACAATTTTTCGCGTTTTGCACGGTTTAAATCATTTGTTCGTGTTTTTCAAAGAAGATTAGGGGAAGGAGGGTGACGACCCTCCCGTCTTCGATTCATCTGAGGAAATCACCTGCAGGGTTGAAACACATGTTTCAACCATGATTTCTTAGGCATTAATGCCTTATAAACCCTGCGCAGCCCGACACGACAGCAAGAAAACCATGAAACAGGCACAGTCAAAGATTATTAGTGTCGAAGACCAGGATAAACCAGAGCAGAGAATTGATGGACAAATTAGCGGGGATTACAGCTAAGACAGTTATCAAAAGCCTAATCCCCAATCTAAAACACAGTTTAAAGAAAAACCTAAAGTGTTTTATCAGGAAAACCCTCCACCGCCACAAATGGAGGCGAATTGATTCCTCCCAGCGACTAAAGTGCCACCTGTGCCTCAAAGTATTCAATCAGGAACATAATTTATTGATCAGGATCAGATTTTTGCCTCGACACAGCCGAAGACATTACTTCTGCCAGGAACTTCAATACAAAGAATATCTGCAGAGTTATTTCATCACCACACAATGCCTCAAAGGTCAACAAAATTCCTACCGAGCTTGAAATCATTATGAAAATCATTTAATACAGAGGACATGTATGCATCTCTCCTCATTGAGCCCTTCGAAGGCCGATGAGCCATTTAATTCTGTATTAATTGTAATTAAGATCTTTTATCAGATCTGACCTCCTCATCCTTCTATATATACTACAGCAGAAGATGAGTGAGTGTTGGTTGTTGTTTGATCACAAGTTGTAACTTTGAAACTCTCTGAAATAAATATACAAGTCTGTTGAAGTTGAAAAGAAAATTGAAGTCTCGGATGTCTTGATTATGTTGTTGCATGTCTGTTCCTGAGAAGGCTCTATCATTGGATCCATGAGCTTGGCTGTTGGTGAAGTATTCTGAATTTGTTCTATGTTTTTCCCCTGTTTTCATTATGTTTCATAAATTATTACTACAGTAGGTTGAAAGTTTTAGACTAAGAAATGACTCCTGGAAGCACCTTAGATCTGTTCATCCTTCACTGTTTTATGTTTTCTTCTGCTGAAGTATTTTAGAGGCTTTAAACTTTCTCTTTAGTCTTCATGCTTGTTTATTTCTATAATAGCTCAAATAATTGGTTTCAGCATGATTTATGGTTCTCCCTGCTTGTCTGCTATCACTTGAGAGCTGTTATTGAAGTCTCCCTTTGAAGTACCATTGTTTTAAGTTAATCAAAGAGGTCGGTTTTGATCTTGCCCTTTGCCATTGCTTGAACAGTTGTTTTGAAGGTCTTTATAGTTGCAAGCATAGATGTTATTTAGGTGTTCCCTCTTCTATGACTGCAATTATCAGTGAATATTTTATGTTTTCTAAGTCCTTTAAAATAAAATCTTTGAGGAAATAGGGTGTTCCCCGAATCTTAGATTTCATTTTAAAAGTTGTCTCGAAGTCATTATTTTCTTAAAGAATGTTTGTAGAATTTATGGTTAGCCCTGTCTGTCAAATATTTCTTTATTCTTAAGTTCTGTTCTTCAAGTTCCCTTGATTGAGAATTAAACTTCTCTTTCCAAATCATTAATGTTCACTTCATTCCAAAAATAAAAGGATCCTGTATTTTGATTAGATTTCCACTTTGAAAGAATATCCTAACGAAGGTTGTGAGGCCTTATTTAGACTCCATTTATTTAATGAACCTTCGAATGTTCATCTTTAAATATCTTTGAATGCTTTCATATTCTACTTTCGCCTTCGACTCAATCCAAGCAAACAAACATGCGCACTTTTTTACTCGCTGGTCTCGTCCATACTCGAAAAGCACACAAAATCGACAACACCACATTAAATATTTGAGAGATCCCTCTCTGAGAACAGAAGGACTAGATCCTGGAACTCTAAAGATTGGTTCTGATGTTGCCTTGTCTTTTGATTTTCCAAACTATCAAAACACGGGACACCAACAAGGCCTACCTTTAAAACGATTTCCCCCAATCCTTGTGAAAGGGACGCTTTTTCTGATGATTATGCTCCTCTCCCTGAATGAAATATTAGGAGCGAGTTTTCCAGTAACCAAGTAGTTTTCTATATCAAAAAACCATGGTGAGAGTGATGATATATCAAAGAGGTGTTCATCGGGCAGCTGGTCATCCACCATTCCTTCTTCACCTGCAGGGAGAGCTAACCTGGACAAAAAATCTGCAACAACATTCTCCTTTTGAGGTTTTTCAACAATATTCAAATCAAATTGCTGCAAAATTAACAACCATCTAATAATCCTAGCATTTACATTTGGTTTGTTAATTAAATACTTGATGGTTGCATGGTCAGTGTGAACAAAAGTCTGATATCCAATTACATAATGCCTGAATTTTTTCAAAGCATGGACAATGGGTAACATCTCCTTCTCAGTAACAATATAATTTAGCTCGGCCTTCGACAAGTTCTTACTGATGAAATAAATGGCATAAGTGATTTTTTCCTCTAATTGTCCTAATGTTTCCCCTACATCTTTTTCGGATGCATCAGTTTGGATGTGGAAAGGCAAAGTCCAATTTGGACCTTAGAGTATGGGGGCAGTAGTCAATTGTTCCTTAATGAGCTCGAAGGCCTCTTGAAAAGGATTGGGCCAAATAAACTCAGAATCCTTGGCCAATAACCCAAATAATGGCAAAGCCATCTTGCTGAAATCTTTGATGAACCTTCTCTAGTAACCAGCTAAGCCTAGGAAACTCATGACATCTTTCTGATTTTTACGAGAAGGTACCCTTTTTATGATAGTGATTTTTTTCGGGTCTACCTGTATTCCTGCTTGGGATATGGAGTGTCCTAATACAACCCCTAATTTCTTCAGGAATTCACACTTTTCTGGGCTCAAGGAGAGATGCATCTCAATGCACCTTTTTAGTGCTTTACCCAAATTGGAGAGAGCTTCTTGGAAGTCATCCCCATATGGTGTGAAATAATCCATATATATTTCGATAGAGTCATGGAATAACTCAAAAAATATGCTCAAGACATCTCTTTGGAAGGTAGTTGGGGCATTGCACAACTCAAAGGGTAGGACTCTATAAGCAAAGGTACCCCAAGGGTAGGTGAAAGTATTCTTATCCCGGTCTTCAGGGCTGATTTGAATCTGATTATACCCACTGAACCCATCTAATAATTAAAATAACTTCTTCCCCACAAGTCCATGTAGGACTTTGTCTATAAAGGACAAAGGGAAATGGTCTTGCATGGTGGCTTTCTTAAGTTCTCGATAGTCAACACAAATTCGCCACTTCCCATTCTTCTTTGGGACAAGGAAAAAAGGGGATACCCACTCACTCTCGGATATACGATATATTAACCCTGCATCCAATAGTTTCGGCAGCTCTTCTTTGACTATGTCCTTCACAGCCAAGTTCATCCTTCTTTGGGGTTGTCTCACAGGCTTGCATCCTTCTTTGATGTAAATGTGATGTCTACATATTGAAGGATGCACCCCTTTCATGTCCTTGTAATCTGAATAAAATGCTTCAATATTTTATTTCAAAAGCTGGAATAGTTGCTTCTCTTCTTCATTCCAGAGGTTTGGGTTGATTTTCAGAGATCTAGATGGGCCAAACTCAATAGCCTTGGTGGTTTCATAGGTTGAATCAACTGAGTGCATTTCCATCCAAGGTTGGCTTTGTTACACATTATTTTGTCACCATGACATTTGAGTGTGCTTATAGGTCTATCACTACCTATATTGTGCTCCCTTAGAAGTCAAAAAACCCTAATGTTCCTAAACCAAGTCTTGGAATTGGAGAAAATCTCTTTAAAACCCTTAAAAGTCTAACTCCACACTTTTTCTATCCTTTTCCTGTGGGTTCGCGGACACTTGGTCTATAAGCTACGACAACCCTCGCATGTTCTACTACTAAAACCTGCAGACCCCCGTAAAAAGTCAAATAAAGGAAAATAAAATTCTAGAAGTGTAGCTGGTCGAATATTCTCCCAACTGGAAGCTTCTAGAGGCGCGATCAGTTCGAGCTTTATCCCTCCACTCATGGAGCTTATCCCTTGGTGCATGGAGCTCAAATCCCTTCATGAGAGGAATCCATCCCCCTCTTCATGGAACTGAAACTACCTCCATTTCCCTATAAATTGAGCTCAAGTTTCAGTCTGAAGGGTAAATTGTGGACTGTAGATGCTAAGCTAAAAGACTATAGCTTGTATATGGTAGTTGCTGAATAAATTCCCAAGAGTGCATACTTTCTACACTAGTTGTTGTTGACATGAGAATGATCACACCATTATGTCCATAACTCCATGCTAGTATCTAGAGAGGAAGGCTTGTCAAACTAAAGGAGGAATGATTGTTCAGGACCCTAGGAGAAATCTGTACGACATCAAGGAATTAGGTTGTAAGATTACTCTTTTCATTCAAGATAATAAATATGGATCTCTTTTTCTCATTGAGTTGTTCTTGTGCTTATTGAATAACATCAATACTTAGACTCCTTGATCACTAAGTTGGATTATATTTTCTTGATTATTATATGTTGCAGATGCTTTGATTCTTTTATCTTGTCTTTGATTACAGGTTCTACTTACTAGAGGAGGCTCTTTGGACTAACTGGATAAAATACTACATCGAACGTTGGATTTCAAGGTAGGGGCATGTCCTCTCTCTTTTCTTATAATAATTCTGAATTGCAATTATTCTAGAGAAAAAGGTTTCCAAATGGATGTTTGTTTGTAGCTATTTTTAGAATACTAGGTAGATTGCTCTTGTCCGCAAGAGGGATTAATCTGCATAACAGCCTTTCAGAATCTTTGACTAAGTTTTCAAGAGGAATGTTAGTGGAGGACAGGTTTTGAATGGCATGGTCGATGAGTTCATCTTCATCAAGCTACCCCCTTCTAAGAATAGTATCTACGGTACACATAGGGGCAGTGTTATATAACTCATCTTCTTCATCCTCCAAGCATATAGGGAGATCATTATCAATGGAAGGCTACGTTGGAGGATATAACACTAGTTGTTTAGACAAAGCCCCATTTTTGATAGTCATGTTTCCGGCCCGACAACTAATATAAGCATCTACAGTGGCTAACCAAAGTCTTCCTAAGATGAGGGGATGACCCTTAAACTTGGTTTTGGGTTGCAGGACCAGGAAATCCGTGGGATACTCCCAAGAGTCAATGGTAAGCAAAACATTCTCAACAATTCCTTCTAGAGTTACTGTGGACCGATCTGCAAGTTGCAGAACTTTTGTGGTTTTCCTCAAAGTCCCTTGGAGATTGAGTTTCATCATAGTTTCCTTGGTCATGATATTGATGGCAGCCCCTATATCAATTAGCGTGTTGGGGACTATGACACCATCTATATGCACATAAAAAAATGGACTACCATGGTCTAGGTACTTTGGAAATATCACCTTCCCCAGCATAAGGTCAAACAGTTGTCCTACCACATTGATGGTGGGGGTATCTCTCTTCCTTCTCCCAGGTTTCTTGAAGCACTTTTCTTTGAGGAGCCTATTGTAGATAGGGACATCCTTAATGGCCTGGAGAAGTGGTATCTTTACACAAAAATTTTCCAATTCTCCCAGGAGTTCAATCTCATATGGGGTGTGCTGACTAGGGTGGATCAAGCGCTCAGGAAAAGGAGGTTTTTAGATCTGAGTGTTACGTTCTTCCTATTCCTCCTCAACCTATACAGGTGGAGGTGGAGGATGGTTGCCTGGGAGTACTCTTCCTGAATTGAGATTAACCTCTTGTATCTCCACATCATAATATGGATAGGATGTTTCTCCATTGGGAGCCTGCTATGCCTGCCTGTTGTTCAAGTTCATATTGGGTTGTGCAAGTATAGGTAGCCTAGGTGGAGTAGCATGAGTAAGCTGAGGTTGAGGTTGGGTGGAGGCATTGGAGCAGGTGGTTGATTTTGTTTAGGCCTCCACCCTTGGGATGGATTGTTCCACTAAGGTTGTTGTGGAACATACTACTGAAATGATTGGTTTACTGGCTGAGGATGATATGAAGGGTTGTAAGGCCAAGTAGGAGGTGTAGACCAGGATGGAGGAGTGGGGGTGTACCAAGGTTGCACGGGTGCGCTCTGATTGTTGTGATAGTAACAGTAAGGTGCACCTTGCATACCTTGCTGATATGACCGAGGGCCTTGAGGCCTTCTCTCGTTGATGAAACATATTTTCTCTGGCATTGCTTCCCCACCTTGATATACAAATTTAAGTCTAGGTAAGGAGGGACACTTTTCTATGGCATGATTCTCCTCACAGACTAAGAAAACCTCTATGACATTCAATGGAAATGCATTTCTTGGGTGCTTCCTGGTACATCTAGGAAAAGATATGGCCAGGGCTCTCTCTGCTTCCTCTTGCTTCCTTTTTACCTGCATTGTGTCCATTTGCAAAGAAAATTTGTGCAACATGTCACTCTTGAAGTCCTCTAGCATGTTTCCAATCTCATGTTTTATGAAGGTGGAAGAGGAAGGGGTATTGGATGTACTTTGGCTAGCTCTACCCTTCTTCGTAAATGCCCTAGAATCATTCTGGATGACAATTTTGATTGTTTCATAGGGTTGCTGGTAGATATCTCCTCCTGTTAATATATTCAAGGTTTCTATCATCTCTTCACTGATCCCTCGAAGAAGTACAAGTTTAAGTGCTACAGGATCAAGAGTACAGTTGGATCTCTTATAGTTTAATTGAAACCTCTCTTCATAGTCCTCTAGGGATTCATTAGGTCCTAGAGTCATCCTAAATATTTCATTCTTAGTTTCCTTGGACCTACAGTAGTCTCTGTATTTGTTTTTGAAGGTATCTTCCATCTGTGCCCAGGTGGTGATGCTATCCCAGGGAGACCCATGAAACAACACAAGGCTTCATCCTTAAGGGTGGATGGGAATAGCTTCAACTTCTGATCATTAGAGGTGTAGTCATAAGTCCTACAGAAAACAAAAAATTCAAACATGAATGTGTCAGGATCCTCAAAGAAGTCCATGGAAGTGTGGAAGAGATGGGGGCTAATGTTCTTCATCTTAGTTTCCCCATCTTCCTCTCTTATGGGAAAGGCTCTCTGGATCCTAGCCATGGTTAAGATAGGTTAAGCATGTCCCTCAGTTGAAAAAAAAGTCTTCTTCTTCTTCCCCAATAGGATCCTCAAAATATTCAGAAGGCTCTCCTAGAGGGGGTTCACTCTCCCTACCACTGAAGAAGAGTGAAGGGTGACCAGGAGATGATGTGGGGGTTTTAGGTAAGGTTTATATTTGAGTATTCCTAGTCCTACGAGGCATGAAAATAAAATTGTTTTTTATTTTTTTTCAATATTTCTGAAATGACATGAAAAGAAAGGAAAGCAGAAAATAATGCTAAAAACAAAATCAAAACATCTACTAGATACCACCCCGGAAAAAGTGCCAATAAGTGGTGAACCCTTGTATTGCACCAAGAGTGATGCAACTCCCAGGGGCTGCCCTACTTTACTTTATCAACCTAGGGTTCATACAAAATAGAAGGTGACAGTGCTATATACACATCAGATGCATTCTGCTCATGTCATCCTCTTCTACTTTACGAAAGGGTGCTATTTAGTAAATTGTGATAAGGACTGGAAAGTAAATTACTGGAAGGAAATGATAGAAAGGAAACTAAAAAAAATTGTTGAAAAGAAATGGCAGCAAGAAACTAAATTAAATTAAAGAAAATTACTAGAAGGAAATGACAGAAAGGAAACTAAATTAATTTGCAGAAAGGAAATGAGGGAAATGACGGAAATGAAACTAATTTAATGTGCAGAAAGGAAATGACAGAAAGAAACTAAATTAATGTGTATAAAGGAAATGACAGAAAGAAACTAAATTAAATTGCTGAAAAGAAATTGCAGAAGGGAAACTAATTCCAATTACACTTAACTTTTGACAATCGGCTAAACAAACCCTACTTATCTTATGCTCTATCTACCATGATTCTATCCATGCAGCTAAACTATCCATGACTTAATTTTGATTGAGAAAATCTTGATTTTCATCTTGGAGGAAAGAAAAAGGCTAAAGAGGCTAATGGAGGGCTTAACGCATGAAATGAGGCTTGGAAGTGGAAAGTGTGGGTTTAAACTAGATTAAAACTTTGTTTTAGTGCAAAGAGGCCTTGGAGCGGAATAATTCGAAAAGTGTGATGGCGGAGTGCAATGGAGGAAGGAAGTGCGATATGCGATATGCGAAATCGCAATCGCAATATCAAAAAGTTAAAGCGGTAAAGGTTGATGGGAACAGAAAAAAAAAATACAAAAGTCGATTTGCGATGCGGCAGAGTTCAAAATCGGCATTTGGAGTGCTAAGTCTTTAAAGAAACAAGGAAAAGGTGCGAAGTGTAGTTGCGATGGGTGACGTGGCGGTGGGATCAGTGGCGGAGTGCGATCGCATTATCGCAAATGGAATTTGAAAGTAGTAAGTCTTAAAGAAATAGGGAAAATGTGCGAAGTGCGGTTGCGATGGGTGACATGGCGGTGGGACCGACGGCTGAGCGTGATTGCAGTATCGCAATCGGCGTTTCAAAGTGGTAAGTCTAAAAGAAACAAGGAAAAGGTTGCGGTGAGCGATTTGCGATGTGGCGAATATCGTAATCAGCGTCGGGAAGCGTTAAGTCTTAAAGAAAAGGGAAAAGGTTGCGGTGAGCAATTTACGATGCAGCGAATATTGCAATCGGCATCAGGAAGTGACAAGTCTTCAAGAAAAGGGAAAAGGTTTCAGTGAGCGATTTGGGATGGGGTGAATATCGCAATCAGCGTCGGGAAGCGGTAAGTGTTAATGGAAGTAAAATAAACACTGCGATTTGCAAATTGCGATGTACGGTAACAGGAAGTTCAAGGAGTAAGGACAGAAGGTCGAATTCCAATGGTTTTCAATTGTTTTCCATTAAGAAGATAAGGAAATCGTGAATAACAAAAGATGAAGGAATCAAGCAGGCTGAAGGACTTTTTGAAGTGTTTTTAGGGAAGAAAGGTGGGCGCAATAGTAAAAGGAAGCAGAAAACAGGAGGGCATGGAGGCGCACCAGCAGTGCTTAGAAGTGTAACACACCTATGGATTCATGCATGGAAAGCAGAAAAAAATGCATGATAAAAACAATGAAAGAGAGACTCGGACTTGGTAATGCAATTTCTTCCCTAAACTCAAACAAAAAGAAATTTTTGGCCTGTGGGAAGGTTTACCCTGCTCGAACTCTATTGATAGAGATGAGAGGGGGAGATTTGATCGCAAATTTTGGAGTTTTCCCTCTGTTATACTACTCACAAGAAAATGAACTACAACAACACACTGGAAGAAGAACTAAACAACAATGAAACATAAGCGAAATTATCATAAGTGAGGCTAATGAAATGACAGAAAGAAAAATTAGCTAAATGACAGAAAGGAAAAGATAGTAACAATAGAGAAGCTAAGGCACATGGATTGGGCCCTAACCCATGAGCCTAGCTCTCTCAAAATTAAATCAGTTGAATGAAATCAGTTTGTTCATTTCATAAAATAATAACCTCATACATCTCTGAAAATTTGATCACTGAGTAAAATAATAAAAAGCTCAATAGCTTGCAAAATAGTTTCAACTACAATCGACTAGAATTGACTAACTCCTCCTAGCTCTAGCTCTTCTCTATTTATTCTACAGGGCAGCTACCAACAACTCCCTTGAAAAATGGTGATTGAGTCTACTTGACTCCCAATAAACAAATATTGAGTGCTCTCCTCTTTGAGTTTCTTGGCCGCCTCTGGGATTCAAATTGCTGGACAGAATCCTTGGGATCCTTTGGTTGCCTTTGGAGTTTGAATTGCTGGAGAGAATCTCTTGGGATCCTTTGGATACCTTTGAAAATCCTCCTATAATTTCTCCTTGTTGTCTCATCCAAGTTTTTATGATAAAATCCTTATAAAAAGGCTTAATAATTCATGATTTTATGCACTCAACCTCATATTAGGTACTCAGAGTATGATAGCCTTAATCACCACCTATACTAGCATCATAAAACAAAATAATAATAAAAATTCAAGAAAAATAGAACTAAGAATTATCCTTATGGATTTTGGTGGCCACCCACCTATTCCATTTGGAGCCGAACCATCAATTCTTGCAGCTTTTCACTTTCACCACAACTTACAATTTTTAGCAGGTTGTCGGTTCCTAAAATTTCAGAGCCGTTTGGAGGCCCTAATAAACCACATGGATATTGGTAGCCACCCACCTATTCCATTTGGACTTGCACCATTAGTTCTTTCATTTTTTCAGTTTCGGTACAACTTACTATTTTTAGCAGCTTTTGAGTCCTTAACTTCTTGAGCCATTTTGAGGCCCTAAACGACGTTTTTGGGCATCATTTATGCAGCGAATATGATTCAATTCCAAAATAAAAATTTGGTCAACATTTTTATTCCTCGGATAGATATTTCTAAGGATGTATCATGTGCGTCAAATGGAGATATGATGCCACCCCGGGAAGTTGAAATACCAATTTACCCAAACGGGGCCCATAGTTTTAGTGCTTCATCTCCTATAGTTAGGTTTTTGGATGTTTAAGGTTTTGCATTGTTTCTAAAAAATAAATAGGCCTTCAAGCATCATTGTAACACAGTTAAGAGGCATGTAGCCACCACATCTCTTCTCAGAGATAAGCTACTAGTGCCCTAGCTATTTTATTTCCATTATGTCTGTAAGCATATTTTTGTTATTTGATATTAATGAAATGAAGCATTATTTCTGCTGCATCTCTGTGTTTATGTATATTTCTGTATTTTATTGCATTCCTGCATAAATCTGGTTCAGTGGTATTAGATCGGTCTGCTCTTTCTTTGTTTTTCTTTGCATGTCCCCAATGCGGTCGGGCTTGATCTGGTTGAACCCTTGCAAGATCAGCCTCGCAAACCTCAATGACCTCCCATGGTGGAATAAAAGAAAGACGAGGGAGCAAGATATCCTATCAAAATATTGCTCGAGGAGGCCCTCGAGAAACAAAGGAATGCAATGATGGATAACTTTGCTCACATCCTTCAACGGTTTCCCACCTACAGCGCATCTGCATCCAAGAGTCACTCTGGAGGCACCACTCCCTTCAAGGTACAGTTAAACTTTGACATTATTGTATTTGAATTCTAGATAGATACAAACATTGTCAATAGATCGCTGAATTTTCTAGAAGGGTATTTTTTAGTCCATTATTTTGAAACCGAGAAAAGATTATTTTTTCACTCCTTAAAGTCGCCCCCATGTCAAGGACTGGTGGGAAACATACTGTGAGAAAAAGGACGAGGGGGGACCCTCTTTGTTCTCAGCCGGACCCACATTGAATTCATTCCAATACGACATCGAGGAAAAGTATTACCCCATGGGGAGCTATGAGGACAAGTACATCCAATGGACCATGTTGTGACAACAAAGGGATCAAGATGTGAATGAATTGAAAAATTTGTTCAATACCCTGCAAACAAAGTTGGGTATTAAAGATTCATAGAGACATTTGGTGCTCAATTACTACAGCTGTCTGCATAGACACATTCAAAAGGAAATGGAGTTCCTTGACATTACATTGCTTGGCATGGCATATTGCTATGCTGCCAAGATTGAGCAAAAATTTAAGAAGAAGAAGGGAGACTTTGGATCTGCGAATCCGAAGCCAGGGAAAGGCGCCCTCGAGCTGCAGAACAAGGGGCAAGGCCAAAGCAGGGAAACTTAGAACAACACCAAAAATCCAAATAAGGACACAGTGAAGTGGTGTGAATTTCATAACAAACCCACTCACAACACAAACAAGTTTTGGGCCAAACATTCGTTGGTGGCCGAACTAAAGACACTCGAATCAGATGTATGTTTTGATCTTGAGTGAGAACTAGACAAAGGAAATGAGAGAGGGAATAAAATCATTGATGTTGATCCCAGTGCCATTTTTTCCACCACCAAGATCCAGAGGGATGATCCCGAGGATCAAGATGAGGGGGAGCGCCTCTTCCATTCGTAGATGTGGGTGAAGGGTTCTTTACTGTAATTCCTTTTCGATAGCGGAAGCCAAAAGAACCTCATTTCAGCAGAGATCATGAAGCGTCTCGGCCTACCGACCATAGCACACCTGTAGCCATATACAATCGGGTGCCTTCACCCAGGGAGAGATTTCCGCGTCCGCCAGTAGTGCCGCCTTCCGTACAGTATCAAGCCATTCACAGATGAGGTATTGTGTGATGTTTCTCCTCTTGATGTAGCTGATGTATTATTGGGCCAACCATACTTATGGAGGCGACATGATGTGTATGAGTCTAGGCCTCATGTTGTTATTATTACTTTGGGAAATAACTTGTACAGGATACCAGATGTATTACCGCCTCCTGTCATCTCTTTGAATACTTCAAAAAAACGCAGTAAGATTGTTTCCCATACCAGGAAATTTATTTTCCTTACAAATCACTCACATTGAAAGAAGAATATTGTGGCCACAACCTCAAAATAGGGTTCCCCTTCATAGCTGCAAGAGATGGACAAATTCAGGGAGGAATACAAGGACATTTTCTCCTCACTCATAGAGGTTCCTCTACACTGTCAAGACAAGAACTCCATTGATCTAACCCCCGATGCACTGCTGCCTGGTGTTTCCATACCTCATATAACTACACAGAAAGAGTCCACACATGTAATTTTTGAGGTTGATAAGGAAACCATATTTACTAAACGCATCCAGTATGTCCGGTTGCAGGTCCATGACATTTTTGACAAATGTAATACCCACTTCAATAGTATTTGCCTCATCTCATGGAGGATATCAACGCAATGGGGAAAATTTATTCCTAAGGAGGGAGGAATGATCCAGGTGAATATTGGCGGCCACCCACGTATTCCATTTGGACCTGCACCATCAATTCTTATAGCTCTTCACTTTCAGCACAACTTACTAATTTTAGTAGGTTGTCAGTTCCTGAACTTTCAGAGCCATTTGGAGGCCCTAATGAGCCACGTGGATATTGGTGGCCACCACCTATTCCATTTGGACACGTACCATCAATTATTTCAGTTTTTTAGTTTCTGCACAACTTACTATTTTTAGCAGTTTTTCGGGTCCTCAACTTTCGGAGCCATTTTGACTAAACGATGTCTTTTTTTGGCATCATTTATCCAGCCAATATGATTCTATTCCAGAATTGATATTTTCAGTCAGTAGTTTTAGTCCTCGGATAGATCTTTCTAATGATGTATCATGTGCGTCAAATGGAGATAGGATGCCAAGTTACGACCCTGGGAAGTTGAAACACCAATTTACCCAAACATGGCCCATAGTTTTGGCGCTTCATCTCCTACGGTTAGGTTTTTGGATATTTAGGGTTTTTCATTATTTCTCAACAATAAATAGGTCTTTGAGCCTCATTGTAACACAGTTCAAAGGCATGTAGCCACCATATCTCTTCTCAGAGATAAGCTACCATCGCCCTAGCTATTTTATTTCCATTATGTCTATAAGCATATTTCTGTTATTTGATATTAATGAAATAAAGCATTATTTCCATTGCATCTCTGTGTTTATGTTTATCTCTATATTTTATTTTGTTCCTGCATAAATCTAGATCAAATAAGGAAAAAAGGTGACCATTAACCCCTCCAAATATGTCTAATGATGGAGCTCATTAGCCACTGTCATGGCTTGGTAACCAGCTGATGGAAGTGGCACTCACAAGAAGTAACATGGATGAATAGGTCGGCTCATGATGAGACCTCCTATCTTCCAGATTTTTGGGTTGAAAGCCATTATTCTGGCTTGGTGGCCAGCAGGAGTAATGTCATGCATGTTAGGTCCCATGATCGTGGTAGGTCGGCTCATCACAAGACCTCCTATCCTCTCCTAAATCTTTTGTAAGCTCTGATTATGATTAACCTTAAAGGTTACTTAATAAGTGGGGAGACAGATCTAATCCTTAATAGTAATGGATGGCATGAATTTTTTTTTAATGACTAATCATTACTGGATAGTTACTCTACCCTAAAGACTTATTGAAAATATCCCAGATAATGACTGACAGATTCCTTGAGTTAATAATGCTAGTGTTCGCATGAATAGCTCATTATGACATTTACAAGAGTGTTCCACCATGGGGGGTTCTCCAATAGTACCTCTAAGGGAAATTCGAAATATATGTTTGAGATGAAAACTTATTAGAATGATTAATCATGGTTACTTTTGGAAAATCATGAAGTATTAGAGTGAATCGTACTCAACAATATTTGTCACAGATGTGTGTGTTAACAACTAAGGTGGATCAAAAATAGTTTCAGTGGCCATACTTTAAAAATAAAAACCCTAATAGAATTATTGTAACTTATTTTAATCATAGCATTAATTTATTCTTATACCCTACTCTACCCTGAAAAGCAAAAGACTCCTTTTTAAGTATAGGAGTACTTCCAGTGCATCCACGTGCACAACAGAAGGAAAATTATACTCATGTTCAAATTTGAAAAATATATATGAGAAAATACTAGAACATGATGTACCAGCCCCACTAACTGATGTGATGCTACAAATTGTCGATGATAAAGGAGGAGTGGGTACTGACAGTCATCTGAAACCAGGATTATATGGGATCCATATACTCTTGGTCACTTGATTCATGGGAAAAATCGATGCATCATGTAAATCCTCCACATTTATTTGTTTATCTTGTAAAATGCAGGCCATATTAGATAGATGTTATGATTTTGATGGCTTCTCTTCATCATGCACGATCCACAACTTCCTGATCACCTTAGGAAGGTCTTACAGATCTTCATGAAAATTTTCTTCTAGAGGAATAGACCTTTCTCTGATTGATGCCAAAATGTGATATTTCTGTGAAGCAGAGACCCCAGCTTCTGCTAGAATTTGAGATAATTCTTGGAATATCATCACACTTCTTGAGATTTTCTTGCTAGCTGGAAAGTCTTGTTAGCACCAAACTTGAAATCTTCATTTACTCGGGCAGCCAAACTTTGGAGTGACCCACAACAAAAGAGGATGCATGTCTCTTCACTCATGTATTACTGTCATCTCCACCCTCTAGTTTCCTTGCGAAGTTAAAAGAGAAAAAAATAAATAAATCAACTAATCTCAATTTCTAGTAAAGAAATCAACCACACTTTACAATAAATAAAATCACTCATTTGCAAGAAAGAAAATCACTCTTTTACATGAAAGAAAACCTGGAATGTGAGCTTTCTGGACATACCATCCAGTATGCTTCAACAAGCAAGGAGAATCTCATTAACGTAAAATTTTAACTGCGAAAGAAAGGAAAAAGCATAGCAAATCACGAGGCCTTATCATACAACGCCTCCCCGGTAACAACACCAAAATGTTGGGAGGTATAAATGCTATATTTACGCCCATGTTTAATTTTTCAATCCAGGGTTGTAAGACTTAGAAACATAGCACAGTATATGATAGAATATGACCTCAGGGATTTGTAAAATCAAAGTTCTGAGAAAAATTTGAAAATGAAATAATTCAAGAAATACATTCCAAAGTAAACACACTGAAAAAAATAAAGAATGCAAAGATTCTTAAAAGACTATAGATATACTATAGCTATACTGCAAATATGGAAAACATGGAGCAAATTCAATTTCAACTATTTTAAAATTTGTACTTAAAATGCTTCTTTCAAATGATGCTGGAAAGGAATCATATGTGCATGGAAGTATTCAACCCAAAATTTTAAATCATTGAATGAGGATATCTTTAAGAGTGTTGTTGGGCACTTCAATTATGTTAAAAATGTACTAAGAATAATCTTGGTATTTGAATAAATGTTTTTTTCTTAAAGCACCAAGATAAATTCCATGTAATGGTTTGAGTTGCTTATAAGTGCCAAACAATATGAATGGCAAATAAAACGAAATCCTTATTGTTCTTATACTATTTTGTCCCTATCTTGAATCCCTACAAACTAATAATATGTTCTATTATATAATAAATAGAATAGGGAAATTAATGAAAACGAGAAAAGAAGCACTTGTTATCTCTACTCTAGTTGTTGGAACATAAATAAATTAAAAATATCGTTAGATTTACTAATCAAACCTATGAAATTAAATATAAAAAATAAAGGAAATCATGAAATGGCATAACATAATTTAAAGAACACCACACAATTCAAGAAATAGAGCATAGTCAAATGAATAAAATGCAGTGAAGTAATCGCACTAACAAGAAATAAAATGTAAAGGGATAGATAAATCCTAAGTAGTATGGGTAACGAATTGGATGATGGGGCCGAACAAATAGCTCGATCTCACTGTAAAAATTAAATCAACACACCATCTCAGAAATTTGAAATAGCCTGTAAATGTGAATTGAATGCAGAATCATTCTACTACTGATATCAAATTACATGAATGCTAAAAAATTAAATTTTGGGCTGCAGTGCTCCTCTCCAAGGATCATCCCACTAAGTACACAGTTCGTCCCTTATTGCACAGTAACTCGATCCCTTGTTCTGAAAATTCAATGCCGGATCTGGATCTGAGGATTGGGGTCGATCCTATGAGTAAACCTCTGTTTTATAGCAGCAGAGTTGCCCCTACTTGCTTGGATTTATGGTTTCACAGCTCATATAATTGAGCTAAACAATGATTCTGAACCAAAATGAGGGGGTACGATTGCTGAGTGGATTTATATGGATTTACGATTTCCAAAAAATACAAAACCGACCAGGATGAGTTTAATAATGAGTGAGATGACCATATCACGTGTCTTGTTGTAAAATGTATTGTTAATGAAGAAATCACATTTGGATAAGTTTGGATTTGTTACAGGATGAATTTTTTGGATGTATGTATATTAAAGCATTGATGTGGCCAACGTAAAGAGAAATCCGCGACGAGATGGTCGTGAATAACAATCCTGGTTAAAGGAAATGCAAGTTGGAATCCAAGCTATCAATGGAACACAACATCATCAAAATTTCGGAAATAAATTATACGACTGAATCAACTGACTGTAAAAGAGATAATAGCAAATCATTGTACGAGATCCCATGTTCCGGGATAAAAGCTTCTAGATGACAGCAAGAATTCAAGGTTAGGGATTGAAATCGGAAAGCATATCACTGAGGTCTATGAATATGCATCCATAACTTCCATATTTAACAAAACATTAAACAAATCGAAGAACACACATTGCAGAAATTTGTACACTCAATCATGCTCCTTTGACTGCACCTGCATCCTTATATCCTTAGCATGAAATGGAATTGAGGATTCTCACAGTCTTTTGAACCTCGGATAGCTAGGAAAACCATTTTGTTCCTCCAGAATGATGGTTTTCTCCTTTAAAGCCCATCTCATATTGACTTCCATCGGGAGCAAACCAACGCATTAGCACTCCTAGATGCACGATGGAAGGAATCATTAAAATGTAAAGGGATAATCACCAGACTAAGATCTGTTGTTACCAGTAGCAGAGGATATAATTTTCCATCAACAAGATGAAGATTGGAAGCATGACTTAAGAGTAAAAAAGCGAGCTCCCTAATCTGAGCCTATATATATTTGAACTGATGTTCCCTCTCATACAACCTATGTTGCACTATAACCAATGATCCACACAGGTTGCACCTTCTCTCCTTGCTGCCTCAACTACCTTTTATGAAATTCACTTGACACATCTGTGTCAATATACAAGAAATGACTAGAGAGTAGAGATCCTGCATTTTTTAGAGAGTGCAGGAATGCGTGGTGCAGGAAAATGTGGAGCATGGTGCAGGAACGTGGTGTAGGAATGTGTTGAAGGAACTTGTAAAAAATAGGAATTGTTCACCTACCAAAAAGAAGGCATATTATTAAAAAAATTTACACAAAAAACTCTTCAAATTAATTAATAAGAAGAATTCATAATTTAATAATTATTGCCTCTGAATGCCTCTAACTATTAGCTTAATAAGATAATAATGATTAAAAACACTAGTCACATGCATATAATTAGTTGATAAAAATCATAAAATTTGGACAAAAAGGCAGCTCAACATCCCCCCATGCCGATCTTATTACACATCCTAGTGCAATCCAAACCTTTAAATTGTAAAACCATTAAATAAGGTGGGGGAAATGTTTGAATATCAGACTATGCTTTACGATAAGAGTGTCAAGAAAAATCTCAACAAGGAAATATATAAATATGCTTATCATTTAAAACATGCATTAACCTGTAACATAACTACTACAATGCCAGTTAAAACCATGTTACAATTTTAGTGAAAGTATCAAGATCAGGTACAAAAAGAAGACATTATAGAGAAAATAGCATTGCACATACTTGTTGTCTTGTCTCAAATGAAATCCCTATTTTTTTATACCCAGAGTCTTATGATAAAAATCAAGTCTTTTTTGTTGAAAAGGTGTAATTTCAAGAAGACTACTACTATAGCAATCTTATACCCAGACTATGTAGCACCTATGTAGAGGAGATCATAATCAATACACATGGTTGTCAATCAACACCTTGTTAGTAGTCATCGCTGAGTAATTCATCACTCTAGATACCATGAAAATTTGAAGCGATTTATGATGCTAGAAAAGGGAAATAAAAATAGATAAATATGACACTTCTTGGACCAATAAAAAACCTCTTCATTAAACACTCTAAATTTGTTGTCATATACATGAAAAATAAATTTAATCTTGATCAGTACAAAGAATTACCTTCACTATGGGTACCACATCATTAAAGATTCCAAATTTTTGAAAAATAGAACTCAAAACATCATGCTCAAATCACCTTAAAACCATTTTCTGAGAATCAAAATGATGAGTTTTTGAGAAAGAGAAGGATAACCAAGTAAATCATAGTATGTAATGAACTTTAATACAACAGAGATAGATCTGATGCTCGTGGGTGTCCAGAACCTCGATAGGATGTCTTTTAACCCAACGAAATGCCCATGTCCCACTTACTAGATATAGATTCAGAGTTAGCTTATTTCACTTTTATATGAAGGCCACTGTCCTGGCTTGGTAACCAGCTGATGGCAGTGCCACTCACAAGAAGTAACATGGATGAACATGTCAACTCATGATGAGACCTCCTATCTTCCAGCTTTTTGGGATAAAATCCATTACTCTGGCTTGGTGACCAGCAACAGTAATGTCATGCATGTTAGGTCCCATGATCATGGTATTTTGGCTCATCACAAGACCTCCTCCCTAAATATTTTGTAAGCTCTGATTATCATTAACCTTAAAGGTTACTTAATAAGTGGGGAGACAGATCTACTCCTTAAGAGTACGGGATGGCATGAATTTTTTTTTAATGAATAGTCAATACTGGCTACTTCCTCTACCCTAAAGACTTATTGAAAATATCCCAGATAATTACTGAAAGATTCCTTGAGTTAATAATGCTAGTGTTCTCATGAATAGCTCATTATGACCTTTACAAGAGTGGTCCACCATAAGGGGTTCTCCAATAGTACCTCTAAAGAAAACTGGAAATATATATCTCAGATGACAACTTATTAGAATGATTAATCATGGTTACTTTTTCAAAATCATGAAGTATTAAAGTGAATCATACTCAACAAGATTTGTCACAGATGTGTGTGTTAATAACTAAGGTGGATCAAAATTAATTTCAGTGGCCATACTTAAAATCAAAACCCTAATAGCATTATTGTAACATCTTTTATTCATAGCATTAATTTATTCTTCTACCCTACTCTACCTTGAAAAGAAGAAGACTCCTTTTTAAGTATAGGATTACTTCCAATGTATCCACGTGTGCAACAGAAGGACAATTATACTCATGCTAAAATTTAAAAAAGATATATGAGAAAATACCAGAACATGATTTACCAGCTCCACTAACTGATGTGATGCTACAAATTGTTGAATGATTAAGGAGGAGTGGATACTAATAGTCATATGAAACATGATTCTATGGGATCCATATACTCTCTGTCACTTGATTCATGGGAAACATCCAGTGCATCATGCAAATCATCCACATTTTTTTGTTTATCCTCTAAAATGCAGGCCGGATTAGATAGATGTTATACTTTTGATGTCGTCTCTTCATCATGCATGATCCACAGCTTCCCGGTCTCCTTAGGAATGTCTTCCAGATCTTCACAAAACTTTTATTCCATAGGAATAGACCTTTCTCTGATTGATGCGAAAATGTGATCTTTCTGTGAAGCAGAGACCCCAACTTCTACTAGAATTTGAGATAATTTTTGGAATAGCATCACACTTCCTGACATTTTCTTGCTAGCTGGAAAGTCTTATTAGCACCAAACTTGAAATATTCATTTACTCGAGCAACCAAACTTTGGAGTGACTTAAAACAAAAGTGGATGTGTGTCTCTTCACTCACGTCTTACCGTCATCTCCACCCTCTAGTTGCCTTGTGAAGGTAAAATAAAAAAAAATAAATCAAGTAATCTCAATTTGCAGTAAAGAAAGCAACAACACTTTACAATACAGAAAATCACTCATTTGCAAGAAATAAATCACTCATTTACAGGAAAGAAAACCTGGCATGTGATATTTCTGGACATACCATCCAGTATGCTTCAGAAAGCAAGGAGAATCTCGTTAATCTAAAATTTTAATTGCGAAAGAAAGGAAAAATCATAACAAATCACGAGGCCTTATCCTACAATGCCTCCCCAACAACGATGCCAAAAATTAGGGAGGTATAAATGCTAGATTTACACCCACATTTAAATTTTCAATTTAGGGTTGTAAGACTTAGAGATGCAGTACAATATATGCCAGAATACGACCTCAGGGATTTGTAAAATCAAAGTCCTAAAAAAAATTTGAAAAATAAATCATTCAAGAAAGACATTCCAAAGTCAACACACTGCAATAAATAAAGAATGCAAAGCTTCTTAAAAGAGTACAGCTATACTACAAATATGGAAAACATGAAGAAAATTCAATTTCAACTATTTTAAAATCTGTACTTAAAATTCTTCTTTCAAATGATGTTGGAAAGGAATCATATGTGCATGGAAGTATTCAACCCAAAATTTTAAATCATTGAATGAGGATATCTTTAAGAGTGTCATTGGGCACTTTAATTATGTTAAAAATGTACTTAAACAAATCTTGATATTTGAATAAATGTTGTTTTCTTAAAACACCACGATAAATTCAATGTAATGGTTTGAGTTTCTTATAAGTGCCAAACAATATGAATGGAAAATAGAATGAAATCCTTATTTCTCTTATACTATTTTGTCTCTGTCCTGAATCCCTATAGACTAAAAATATGTTTTGTTATATAATAAAGAGAACACGGAAATTAGTGAAAATGAGAAAAGAGGCACTTGGTATCTCTACTCTAGTTGCTCGAACCAAAATAAATTAACAATATCATTAAATTTATTAATCAAACTTGTGCAACTAAATATAAAACATAAAGGAAATCACGAAATGGCAGAACATAATTTAAAGCACACCATAAAATTCAGGAAATGGAACGTAGTGAAATGAATAAATGCACTGAAGTAATCACACTAACAAGAAATAAAATGTAAAGGGATAGATAAATCCTATGTAGTCTGGGTAAAAAACTGGTTGATGGGCCTGAACAACTAGCTCTATCTCACTGTAAAAGTTAAATCAACACACCATCTCATAAATTCAAAATAACATATAAATGTGAATTGAATGTAGAATCATACTACTACTAATATCAAATTACATGAATGCTAAACAATTAAATGCTGGGCTCCAATGGTCCCCTTCAGGGATCATCCCACTAAGCGTGAAATTCCTCCCTTCTTGCACTATAACTCGATCCCTTGTTCTGCAAATTAGATGTCGGATCTAGATATGAGGATTAGGGTCGGTCCTATGTGCATCCCTCTGTTTTATAGTAGCAAAATTGCCTGTACTTGCTCGGATTTATGGTTTCACAACTCATATAATTAGAGCTAAACAACGATTTTGAACCAAAATGAGGGGCTACAGTTGCTGAGTGGATTCAGATGGATCTATGATTTCCCATAAATACAAAACCGTCCAGGACACGTTTAACAATGAGTGAGCTAACCATATCACGTATCTTGTTGTCAAATGCATTTCTAATGAAGAAATCACATTTGGATAAGTTTGGAATTGTTGCAGGATGCATTTGATGTATGTATGTATATTAAAGCATTGATGTGGCTAGCATAAAGAGAAATCTGCGGAAATATGGTCATCAATAACAATCCTGGTGAAAGGAAATGCAAGATGGAATCCAAATTATTGATGGAACACAACATCATCGAAATTTGCGGAAATAAATTATATGTTTGAATCAAATGACTAGAAAAGAGACAATAACAAATCATTGTACGAGATCCCACATTCTGAGATAAATAATTCTAGATGACAACAAGCATTCAAGACGAGGGATTGAAATCTGAAAGCATATGGCTGGGGTCTATGAATATGCATCCATAACTTCCATATTTAACAAAAAAGGAAGCAAATTGATGCACCCACATTGCAGAAATTTGTACAGTGAATCAATCTCCTTTTATTGCACCCCCATCCTTATATCCTTAACATGAAATCGCATTGAGGATTCTTACAGTCTTGTGAACCTCAAATAGTTAGGAAAATCCATTGTGTTCCTCCAAAATGATGGTTTTATCCTTCAAAGCCCATCTTAGATTGTCTTCCATTAGGATAAAACCAACGCATTAGCACTCCTAGATGCATGATGGAAGGAATCATTAAAAATTAGAGGGGTAGTCACCAGACTAAGAGTTGTTGTTCCCAGTAGTAGAAGATATAATTTTCCATCAACAAGATGAAGATTGGAAACATGACTTAAGAGTACAAATGTGATCTCCCTAATCTAAGCCTATATATCTTTGAACTGACGTTCCCTCTAATACAACATGTGTTTCACTGTAACCAATGATCCACACAGGTTGCACCTTCTCTCCTTGCTGCCTCAAATACCTTTTATGCAATTCACTTGACACATCCATGTCAATATACAAGCAATGACTGGAGAGTAGAGATCCTGCATTTTTTAGAGAATTCATGAATGCATGGTGCAGGAATACGTGGAGCGTGGGCAGGAACTTGTAAAAAATAGGAATTGTTCACCTACCACATATAAGGCATATTATTAATGAAAGTTACAAAAAACACTCTTCAAATTAATTAACAAGAAGAATTCATAATTTAATAACTATCTCCTTTGAATTCCTCTAACTATCAACTCAATAAGACAATAACGATTAAAAACACTAGTCACAAGCATATAATTATTTGATAAAAGTCATATAAAGCTGGAAAAAAGACAACTCAACAAGGGATTATTGAATCCTTGCTCAAAGTTCATCCATTGATCATGGGCATGGTAACAGAATTTTAATCTTCAATACCATATTTCTTCAAAATTTATTTTTAAAATTGGGACTAAGAAATGAAGATACCTTTTTCTAATTGAGAGACTTGTGAGCCAAAGAATAATTATAGTTATCCTAACATGGATATATCAAAATCATGTATTTTTTCTGCAAACTACTAACCCATTTATTATAAATCACTCCAAAAAATGATATCCTCTATATATACAACAATGATTATAAGATTATCATTATCAAATTTAATGTAATAATTTCTATTTGTTGTTTTTATTTTGAATCCTTGACATTATGGGTATTTATCTAAGATTGTGTACCAATTTCTTGGGGCTTTTTTTATTCCATACAATGATTTCTTTTGTCTACAAACCTAATCTGCATCTTTAGATAACTAAAATTGCTCTAGTTTTCTAGTGTAAAATTCTTCCTCTAATTCACCATTAAGAAAATCATACTTGAATTCCATTTGAAATACTTTAAAGTTATTATAACATTCACATGCCAAAAACATCGTAATAGTTTCTAATCTAGCTACATGGGAAAAAAAGTCTTCAAAACTAATACGTTTTATAAGTGCATACCAGTCTCTCATTATTTCATACTACATGTCCATCTATTGGAATCACGATTCGTTAGACCAAAACCCACAGGCATTAGCCTTTACTACAATCGCTAGAGTTACGATCCATGAGAGGCGGTTATTCCATGTTGCGAAACACATGGGGAGCATTGAACCCAATGTCCAACAATCTCCCCCCCCCCCCCCCCAACGCGAGCCGGGTGAGTTTCGAACTCGAGACTTGTAGCTCTGATACCACTTGTTGGAATCACGATTGCCATTAGACCAAAACCTGCAGGCATTAGTCTCCGCTACAACCGCCAGAGTTAGGATACATGAGAGGCGGTTAGTCCATGTTGCGAAACACATGGGGAGCATTGAACCTAATGTCCAACACCATCTTCATTCAATTTTTTCTTAAAATCCACTTGGTACCAATGAATTTTTTTCCTTTTGGTCTAAAGACCAATTCCCAAGTTTTATTTTTCACTATCTAATATAGATGTTCAATCATTGCATTAATTTAATTTTTATCTTCACTAGCTTGATTAGAATTCTTTGGTTCTACTTGAGATAGTTGTGTTAGATTTGCATGTCTAGAAGTGCCTATGAATTTCTTTCTATTATGAAATCCTAATTATTTGTCACCAATTATTTGACTTTCATGATATTTCTTTTATACATACCTAGATGTATTTTTGTACTTCTAAGGTGTATTTGCATTTTTTTCTTATTCTCCTTTCTCTTATTCTTCTTATTCATACTCTTTAAAAACACTTGTTGGATCAGCTAATTGTTCCTTTTCTTGACATTCTAGTGATTGTGCAAAAGCTCCATCTACCCTGACATCAGTGCATTCCACTATCTTCTTTGATATTTTTTTGTTTCACTTGCAACCTTTGCTTCTAATTGAATATCCAAGAAATATACCTTCATTTGATCTAGTTTTGAATTTCCCCAAATTGTCATCATTTCTCTTTATTTATCAATTGTTTCCAAAACAACTTATGTCTTTTACTAAAGTTGGTCTACCTTTCCATAACACATAACGATTTTTATCACTACTTGGTCTAAGCTAAACGTTTTTTGATAAATAGACATCACTTTGAGCTAATTCTCCCTAGAATGTGTTTCAACATTTGTTTCATCCATCATTTCTCTTTCCATTTATTGAAACGATATATTCTTTCTTTAAACTACTCCATTATACTAAGGGTTTTTGGCTAATAAGTATTTTCTTCTGATTCGATGCTCTTCACATTCAAATTCATTAGAGGTGAATTATCATCCTCTCTTTGATCTTGAACATTTTCATTTCATGTGATTTTCATTTTGAATTGATCTTTGAAAATTTTTAACTTGTTGAGAGCTTGTAATTTTCCTTTAAGCAACATTATCCAAGTTTCCCTTGTATAGCCACTAATAAACAAAATGAAATATCTCTCTCTACTTTGGCTTTCATTTTTCATAGAACCACATAATCAGTGTGGACTAGCTCCAGGGGTCTAGATGATGAATTCTCTTTTATCTTGAAATGGACCCTTTCCTACTTTCCAAATTGGTGCGATCTACATATGGAACCATCTAAATTTGAAATTTTTTGCATGCTTCTTACTAGTTTTATCTTATTGTGTTTTACAAGATTTTCAAACTTTACATGTCCCATTCCTCTATTCCATAACTAGGTTTCATCCAATTTTCCTATGCAACACTTTAATCTTGTATCATCAAAGGCATACACATTGTTGGGAGTTTTAATCACTTGCTATTATTTTTCCAGAAACATCTTTTCCTTATTTCACAATAATTTGAATGAAATGTTATATCATATCCTTGATCACACATTTGGATCATGCTTAATAGATTGTGATTCATACCATCCACATATAATACATTCTTAGCCTTGGTCTTATCATCTAAGAAGAAAATTCTTATTCCTTTTATTTGAGTTGGTGAATTAGTACCAAATGTGACATCTCCATTTTTATATTCTCTTATAATGGTAAAATTTGTTTTGTCTTTAATCATTTTCTTTGAGCACCTAGTGTCCACATACAATTTCCATTATTGATTTTGGGCATATAGTGAAAATCCACACTCTTGATTCTTCTCTGGCTCTTTTTCCATATGTTTGCGCTTCCTTCATGTGAAGATTTCTTAGGAATCTATTGCAAGGGAGGATTACATAATTGTCTTCTACATTCACTAGTTTTGTGTCTAAAATTGTTAAAGTTGATGCATTTAATTTCAATCATGAGTGGAGAAAAAATATTTTTCTTACCAACATAAATGTTCCTAGATCTTGAATTTGGAAAATAATTGGATGTAACATCTTCATTTCAGTTAAAATTATTGGCTCTACAGTTAATAGCCTTATGCCAAAAGTTACGACATGAGTAACAATTTCCATAAAACAAATTTGGGTAGCTAAAATTGTATTACCATTATGTAGGGGTGGATTTTTTGTCACTTTTCTACCTTTCTTGTCGATGCTCTAATCTAGATTGAAATTTAGTCATGGATAAGATAAGACCAATACTTTTCTAGGTTCTTATTTTTTAGCACCTCCTTTTTCTTTATTGGCCTTTCCTTTGAGCGCATCTGCATATCTTAGAGGAGCTTAATTTCCTAAGTACTTATTGCTTGTTTCACCATTTGAGATATCATGAATTTATTTATAATGCGGACATGTTTTTATTTTTGGAGACCTTTGAATGATAAGAATGTTGTCTAATGTTTTAGATCCTTTAGCAAACCTAAGGTTCAAATTGATCCTAACTTTTTATTTCTCTAGATCTATAATTAGGGAAGCAACCTCTGCTTCTAACATTTGAATACTCTTTTCACATTCTGTTAGGTGATTTGTGAGATTTTCCTCTCTTCTCTTTACCTCTTAAAGATGATTTTTCAAGGATATAATATATTTTACATATGCATTTCAATCTATCTTTCCTTTCTTCTTGGATAATTCCTTCTTAGGATATGAATTCTCATCTGCTAATTTTTCATTAATCTATTTATATTTTATTTGGTATAAAAAACTTTTTTAAATTTATTTGTTTCTTCCAATTGCATCTTTTGAATGTTAAATGTTTCTTCATCAAAATGATAATTATCTTCTTCCACTCTCAACAATTGTTCCCTCAATTGTTTATTCTTCCTCATAATATTTTGTAAAGCATTCAAAGGAATAATAAGCTCATGTTCAAGTTTAAATACTCCTTAGCTTCTTCTTGTATTTCTAAATTATATTTTTATTTAAAATCAAAATCCAAATCAATTATCAATAATTTATCATGCTCTCCTTCACATGATTTTTCATTTATTTCTTTAGATGGGCTACTTTATTTAGTGTAGAAGCTATTGTTTTTTTTAATCTTCCCATTTTGATATTTATGAGATTTACTTCTATTATTTTGATATTTTTTAATTTATTCTCAACTTTACTGGAAGGAAATTTTGAAGGAAAGTGATCAATTCTACCACAATCAAATAATTTAAGGGGTAGATTACCTTTATAATTTCCAGATCTTCTTTTCACTTCCTAGAAAATTGAGCCATATTCTAATATAACCCATGATTGGATCAATCATGATGTTATTTAGACTTATTTAAAGCTTTGAATATAGCCTCCTTTAGTTTTGACTTCTACCTTCCAATTCTCATTTCATGAGCTATGAGAATTAAATGAAGTTATTCAATCAAGAGAGTATTCAGGTTGCACATCTCTTTAATGCAAGATATTTTGGCGTTGAAATTCATAGGAATATATCTCAACACTTTTTGAACCACTACACATTGATCAAGTTTCTCATTAAGGATTTTAATCATGTTGGCTACCTCATCAACTCTAAGAAAGTATTTCAAAATACTTTCATCTTCATTTGGATTTAAACATTGAAACCTCATTCCATGAGTTTATAGTTTTTTTTTTCTTTACTTTAGAATCTCCTTAATAGTTGTTATTAAGTTTATCGTAGAGCTCCTTATATATTTGCAATGCATCACTTTAACTAGCTCAAATTGGTTAAGACTAAAAAATATTGTATTTATATATTTTACACTATTTGAGTAAGCTCTTATTTCATTGAGATCTCTTAGAGGAGTTGTTGGAACTATGTATTCGACTTCTACAGATGCCCATACATTAACACCAAGAGAAATTAGGTTGGATTCCATTATTATTTTATAGAATACATAATTGGTTCCATGAAATATTAGTTCTATCTTTGAAAAGAATCCATCTCGACTAGTCATGATTCACTAAATGTATACCTTTCATTTGTTAAACTATTTTTGAAGAAACCTACTCTAATAATAATTGTTGGGAATAAAATAATATTGAGAGGGGGACAAGTCAATCAATATTATACATTTTTTTACACTTAATTATTCAAACAAATGCAATGAAAAACATATTGAAGCATCATTCGCATGAAATGTTGAACATAGTAAGTAACATGGAAACCCATATGGGAGAGAATGGCTAATATTACTTTATTATGGTGTAAATTCAAGCTCCAACCTTAATTTGAAACAATTTTTTGGAGTGAAAACTTATAGGAAGCACCAACCCCCTCATATATGCAAGCCCTAACTTTCCAGAGGCATTAACCCCCTAATATTTGCAAGCCCCGACTTAATAGAGGCACCAACCCATGATATTTATAGGAACCAAACTGAAACATCCAATTTGATCTACTATTTCATCTAATTTTCAAATTCATATATTCGGTAATTAATATATATTTAAATAAATATTTGAGATCAAAATCCAACTCTCTTTTTTAACAACATCTGCTCTTCCTTCAGTAAAAAAATTTCACACATTCATAGTATATGACAATAGCATCTCTTCCTTTAATTATAAACATGCTCATTGTTATCCAATTTGCATCTCAGTTCCCTTCATATTATTCTTGTAGAAATCAAACTTGTTGGTCAAATATACATGGATAATGGATAATTTGTGCATGGGAACCTCACCTTTCTCAAGATGTCTTACATTTCATTTATATATGTTCCCTCCTTTTCTACACTCTAGCAAACTTTAATATTTAACAAAATTTGGTGCGAAAACACATTTATGTCTCAACCCTTGCTAGCTATATTCTAATTACATGTGACCATGACCCAAAACCACAATATTTAACCTTTAGGAACTTACCACTAATCGATTAAACTGCCAAGCACTTCCATTAATGCTCGATGTGTTTAGATTTTATCAATAACTAAAAATCCATTATGGACCCCCTTTGCTAACTGATTATTAATGAATGGAGGGGGATTTTTTTGTTTGTGCAACTTAAATGATGGTAAATTCTATGACCACACCAACCGATATCTTGTGGACTTGTCAGAGAAAATGAAAACCAATGTACTTCGGCCCTCATCCAAATCAGCTCCACATACACTCTACAAGTCCATTGGACCACCACCTGAACTCCACCAATTTCCACAAACCTACCTATCCTATAGTCACCTACACACAAATTTGAGGAATGAGACTTGAAGTTCAACCAAATCACCTTCCATGTCACTAAAAACTTTAGCTGACGTCATCCTCCCACATGGTGTCCTCTGGGTGGTGCCATGTTTCACCTAGAAAATGGCCACATATCCACCTAAAAGGATTGATTCTACCTTCCATGTGTCACATTTATAGTGTGCCACTTCATCTTTTCATCCACATCATTTATGTTCCACATCCCTTGGCGCCATTTCAGTAATCGAACTTCACATACATTCAATGTTGTGTTGTTGGGTTTAATATTCCCAATTAGCCATGAGCTAGTTGGAATATTAATTTTTGTTTTTTCTTTCTTGTTTAATGAATAAAAGGATATGGAGATCCATAAATCTCCTTAATATGAATAAAATAAATGACAATGTGAAAGGAGGATATCTTGGTAGCTTAATTGAGCACCCTTGTGTGTGAAAAGGGGCTGGAACACCTTGACTGGGTCAACTTCGACCAAATCAACAACATTGTCATGGAGTAGTGGCATTCATTATGGGACAACACAGTTTTAGATGGAGACTCTTTGCATGGAATTAGTGTCATAAATGAATGGGGCTTAGGGTTAGGAAGCTCATCAATTATATAAGTAAGAGGATGGCAGCCATATTTCATTATGTTGATATATGTTTATGTTTGAATATATGGTCTATTTAGACATATAGCTTTCTTCAATTGTTTAGCTAATATTGCAGTGTTATTTAGCACAGGGTGTTCCTGATCGAGAATCCCACCTCTTTCCTTGAGAGGCCTCTTGGAAGAGTTTACACTACATTACACTATTAGGCATTTGGCCAAGGCTTCAGTCTTAATGTAAAACATAGTTCCTATTGAGGATATGTGTTTGTGTTGCAGGGAAAAAGTTGTGGAGGTTTGATTTGGGAGATTTCTGAGTTGGATCTCACTGGAGGGAGGTTCCTTTCACTTGGGAGGCTAGTAAAGAAGGCCCTGGAGCATCATTGATACATTTGGCAACAGACCATAGTGTTTTTATCCCCTACAGTGCAATATTAGTTTGGTTCTACGTTATTTTAGGCAGGAGTTGCAGAGATGTTTGCAATAGGTGATTTGGGAGGTGATTTCTTCAATGAAAGAACCAGCCTTTCATCCGGAGGATTCATTGGAGGAGATCACATTCATTCTTATATCATCTTCAGCCATTTTCCGTCTAGTCATTTGTTGCAACATACTTTCAGCCATAGGGTTGCAGCTCATTTTGTATTATTGGGTGTTTTCCCCGGAGACCCTTTTGGGTTCTTTTCTGGAGGTTTTATAGAGTCTTGATCTTCATTGTACATTATTTTTTAGGCATATATCAGCCCTTATCTTTTGTGTACTCATTTGCTGTAGCAGTGCTTCTATGACTACATTGTAGCAGTGTCTCTGACATTTTGATATAGTAGCAACACCTCAATATTGAAGGTTTTCTTCATTGGAGGCTTATTGTGTCTTGTTATATGCTTTGTGGCCCATTATTTTGTACTATTTTTCTGTTGTTATAATGAATGGAAGGTCTCCATATTGGTCACCATTATTGATGTAATATTTTACAGTGTTATTTCCATGGTTTGCACTATATTCCTGCTTTTCCCATTTGGGAATATTATAGTGGTATTAGAGCATAATATTGGCTCAACCTGTGCATCTTGAAAACCAATATGTCATCAGAAGAAGGAGATCCTCTCACAGATAGAGAGAAGAGGCATCTCAAAAGAATGAACTAGAAGTTTTATTATACAAATGATAAATAAGACAAGGGTAAAACCCCTTTATTAGGATAATATGAAGAGAAGGAGTTCCCTAAGATCCTTCTTAGAACTATGCAAGATGTTGCTAGCGAAATAAAGGAGACGAGGATGGATAGATACAAGGAATCCCCTAAAGGATTTCTGCATGGTGAAGACTTTGGCATTTCTCATCACTGGAGGTGATCAACCAGTGAAGCAACAACAAGTTTCCCAATGCTCTATAATGCCTACATTCTTAGCAATGGGAAATGAAGGGTTTCAAGAACAAGAAACTCTTGAAGAATATTTCATGGAGTATGAGTCTCAATCTCAGAGATTCAAGGACCACTTGATTTTTCAATAATTCTTTCAGATAAAGAACAATAGGAGACCCAAGAATCCTAATAGAGTTGGAGGATTCGTTCAGAATCATGATCTACACCGCACTATGGGAAGATTTTTCTTACCCAACTTTGATTAGTCATCTAAATGCACTGCCAAATCATGGGTAGAGAAGCTTGACATCTCCTTCCAAATGAACAAAGTACTTGAGAAGGAGGCCATTAAGATAGCAGCGCTGCACCTTGAGGGTGAAGCACATGATTGGTGGTTCCATGGCTTGTCTACATTGGGTCGTGCCAATGTGACTGCATATTCAAAGTTCACAAGGATGTTGGTGGAGAATTTTGATAGAAGAGACCCTGAGGCACCATTCATGGGGCTAGCAAAGCTCAAAAAATCAGGTAATCTAGAAACTTACATTTCTGATTTTTTAAAACTTTCTGTTATGGTTCCCGATTTATCTGTAGCAATAAGGGTCTATATTTTTATTGATGGGTTAGCAGAACCTCTTCATGGGTTGTTTAAGTCTACCAAGCCCACTACCCTTCAATATTCCATTGAAAGGGCTAGATATCTACAATATTCCTTTCCAAAAGAAAAGGAAACATTTCAGAAAAAACCCTATTTTCCATCAAAAGGAAAAGAAGAGAAGGCTCATTTCCCAAAATAGATCCAAAATAAAACACCTCTTAGTGATGATGTCCGTAGAGATTTGAGGAGAAGGAAGATTTGCTTCACATGCTTATAATAATGGGCACTCGGACATAGATGTGTAGCTGGAAATGCACACTATATAGAGGTCTTCTCAAATGATGAGGAGGAATAAGAAGAGGAACCAAAAAGAGGTCAGGGCATTGGCACAACAGGAGATGATCCATCACCATCAGGAGACAGGAATGGAGCATTTGCTCCGATTGGAGGGGCTCTTGCATCATTGAGAGGAGTACCCAAGTACTTGACCTTGAGGGTTCAAGGTTCCATCTTAATCAGAGGGTTTATATTTTGAATGATAGTGGGGCTACCCACAATTTTATTAATTCCCAAGTGGTGCAGAGGAGGGAAATACCCACTGATGATTTTGAGGGATTTTCTGTTTTGGTCATAGGAGCTAGAACTATGTAGTGCATGCATTATGTTCCATATTTATCTATCACCATCAGGACATATACATTTACTGATTACTTCTTTTTGGTTGACATACCTGACACCAATGTGATATTGGGTGTGCAGTGGTTGATTACTTTGGGGAAGGTCACCAAAAATTGGGAGACTTTGCAGATGGAATGGGTGGATAGGAAGAGTGGAAAATTTCAGATGATTAAGGGCATGCACACATATCCACCACATAACACTTCCACACAGAAAACAGAGATGTATTTGTACAGTGGAAGCAAGGACCTAACACTCCCACCTATTATGCACATGACTTTGGCCCATGGGACATTATTGTTTTGTGGCAAACCACCAGGGAGGCCACCTTATCAAAATTTGGTGAGGAGTGTCTCACAGCATTATGCATCACCCATAGATCCAGGAGGAGTGGGATCATTGGGAGGTCATGGTACAATGCTGAGAGTCTTGGGTAGATTCAAGGAGGAGGGAGACATTCTCCCAACATCATCATTACCCACTCTCATTTCAGATTTTGCGCTGAGGAAGGAGTAGCATGGGGAGGATAGCAACCTTCCAACATATGACTTTGGCATAGGAGATGTCAAAGAGAAGGACAACCATATGACATATGTTCTTTGTGATAGATTAGCAGCGTTGTCACTATGGAGGATAGATCCCTATTGGAAATCCCAGTTGTTGGTGGATTATTCCAAGGATCTTCTTACATGCATGATATTTGATGAACAGCTACATGAAGAGGGCTATTTAGTCCAAGATGAAGTCATCTATTATCATGGTAGGATCTTCCTATCTAGAGCTTTCAAGCTCAAGGATAAGTTGCTACAAAGAGCTCCTGAAGATTTTCTTTTCAGCCATACTTATTCTATGAGAACATACAACTCCATCATGGAAGGTTACACTTTGGAAGGCTTTGAAGAGGAGATATATCAACATTTGAAAATATGCATGGACCACGTGGAGATGGGAGAGATACATAACTCTATGGAGGAGTTATCACATCCACCTCTTTCCTCTTTTGGAATGAGAGGGGATCTATCTATGGACCACTCCATTTGTATGAGTAGAGATTATGGTAAGGAACATGTCTATGTGTATAATGTTTTACTTGATGATTATTTGCAGTCCTTTACCATGTATATTCAGGCCATTGATCCAAGGAGGAGCATTATTCCATATAAACTTCATGTGGGCCATACACATTTCTGAACATGGCCACTCCTTATGAGGATATAGGGAGATGATTTACCATTCTCGGTGCACTCCAAAGGCACCAAACATTTCTCACCTTTCCAGCACTTGTGAGAAAACTTGGGCAGAAATTAAGTGGTGGGGAAACCACATACCATATCACTATCTGATGCAATCAGGAGATATACTACGTTGATTCCACATGTGGGACTATGACCCACCTCCTTTTTTGCGTATTTCTATTTATATGTACTTGGTTTTGATCCCATACATTGATGATGTTCTTATTCTTATTATCAAATGAATGGAGGAAGGATGGGAGGATTGCACATGCCCTTTGGCAGAGTGACTCTCCATGTTCAGTAGGATACATGTTTCAGGGAGAACATTGGAAAATCCATTATTGTTTCAATGGATCTATTTCTTCCTTGTGGGATGAGTCATTTGCATCTCATGAGAACTTGGGAGGAGCATGTCATAGAGGGATGGATTGGGAGACACTTGAATTATGAGGGAATATTATCACATGGAGGTGTCACCAATGGAAGAGGAAAAGAGTTGCAGCACTCACCTTTTCAGTTGCTTGAGGACAAGCAACATTTGGGAGGGTAGGACTGTAATATTCCCAATTAGCCATGAACTAGTTGGAATATTAATTTTTGTTTTTGCTTTATTGTTTAATGAATAAAGGATATGGAGATACATAAATCTCATTAATATGAATAAAATCAATGCCAATGTGAAAGGAGGATATCTTGGTAGCTTAATTGAGCACCCTTGTGTGTGAAAGGGGCTAGAACACCTTAACTGGGTCAACTTTGACCAAATCAACAACGTTGTCATGGAGTAGTGGCATTCATTGTGGGACAACACAGTTTTAGATGGAGACTCTTTGCATGGAATTAGTGTCATAAATGACTGGGGCTTAGGGTTATGAAGCTCATCAATTATATAAGGAAGAGGATGGCAGCCATATTTCATTATGTGGATATATGTCTATGTTTGAATATATGGTCTGTTTAGACATATAGCTTTATTCAGTTGTTTAGCTAAGATTGAAGTGTTTTTTAGCACAGGGTGTTCTTGATCAGGAATACCACCTCTTTCCTTGAGAGGCCTCTTGGAAGAGCTTGCACTACATTCCACTATCAGGAATTGGGCCAAGGCTTCAGTCTTAATGTACAATGCAGTTCCTGTTGAGGGTTTGTGTTTGTGTTGCAGGGTAGAAGTTGTGGAGGTTTGATTTGGGATATTTATGAGATGGATATCATTGGAGGGAGGTTCCTTTCACTTGGGAGGCTAGTAAAGAAGGCCCTAGAGCATTAGTGATACATTTGGCATCATGCTATAGTGTTTTTATCCCCTACAACGCAGTATCAATCTGGATCTGCGTTATTTTAGGGAGGAGTTGTAGGGGTGTTTGCAGTAGGTGATTTCTTCAGTGAAAGGGACAACCTTTCATCTGAAGGATTCATTGGAGGAGAGAACATTCATTCTTATATCAGTTTTAGCCATTTTCTCTCCAATTATTTGTTGCAACATAATTTCAGTGATAGGGTTGCAGCTCATTTTGTATTATTGGGTGTTTTCCCCAGAGACCCTTTTGGGTTCTTTTCTGGAGGTTGTATAGAGCCTTGATCTTCATTGTAAATGATTTTTTAGGCATATATCAGCCCTTATATTTTGTGTACTCATTTTCTGTAGCAGTGATTCTATGACTATGCCATAGCCATGTCTCCAGCATTTTGATCTGGTAGCAACACCTTAATATTGAGTGTTTTCTTCATTGGAGGCTTATTGTGTCTTGTTATATGCTTTATGGCCCATTATTTTGTACTATTTTGTTGTTGTTATAATGAATGGAAGGTCTCCATATTGGTCTCCATTATTTATGTAATATTTTACACTGCTATTTCCATGGTTTGCACTATATTCCTTCTTTTCCCATTTGGGAATATTACATTGGGGATTAAGGATAATTCCTAATTAAGTTGGATTAAACCTTAATTAATTATCCTAGATACATATTTCATAGCTAAATATATTGCCACATCAACTAGCTAGCTTAATTACCAACTCATCTATGTCAACCTATTTAGTCCTACCACTTGTCACTACCTTTAGATCACCAACCAATAACTCATCCACCGATCATGTTTGCCATCTTTCCATTTTGGTCCTTGGTCCATGGGTGAGTTCACTTGACTAGCCTTCCAAACCATATGAGGCTACAAAGGTGGGGATTAATGATAATCCCCAATTATATTAGCTTAACCATTAGTCAATCAAATCACTTGTGATTTAATAGCACACTACAACTCGAAGGATTTGGAACCCTGCTTAAATTTCCAAACTTCAAAATTATTTTTCTCTTCACTCCTTTGGACTTAGATCAAGTTTAGTATATAGTTGGAAATTTATATAATAGGAATATCCAAATATGAAATAATTTTTCTCATTGAAGTTAAGGACCCCAAGGAAAAATTCCTTCAAATATGCTACCTTTGTCTTTGACTTCAAGATAGGAAGCAACACTCATAGAAACAACAATGATAACACATTTACGAAGATCCCTTATGAACTTGACACAACAAACTACAACTACGAACATATTCAACAATTTCACTTCACCAAGTTCCCTCTTCCCTTGAAATCAATGACTAACTTTTTACAACCCAGTACATGAGGGTGTTGTTGTCACATAACGTTACATTAACAAATATTAAATAAAATATATATGTCAGCTAATACATATTGTATATGCTGAATATTTTCGTAACATTACTTTAACAAAATTAAGTAAATTAGTTAAAATGTGGGCCCTATTTAAAATTGGAGGTATGGTAAAAAAACAAAACCTCAATTTATACTTACTCCACACAGGTATGGTAAATAAATATAAATATAAATAAACTAAAGGTATGGTAAATAAATAAAACCTCTTTTTATATTTACTCCGTAAACCTCTTTATATTTAAAAAATCTTAAAAAAGAGGTTTTATTTAGGTGAAACCCATTGGAAAAATGCCACTTGAATACCATGGGCTAAATACCATGGTCCAAATACCATATTTATAAAAGAGGTATGGTAAATAAATACATATAAAAGAGGTATAAATAGGTATGGTAACTAAACAAAAATATATCAAATAGGATTAGAAATCAACATCTAACTATATACCAAGCCTATGGGCCAAATACCATGGTAAATAAAATATGTATGGTAATAAATAAAATATAAATAAACCACATGTATGGTAAATAAATAAAACCTTTTTTTATATTTAATCCATAATCCTCTTTATATTTACCAACACTCAAAAAATAGATTTTTATTTTGGTGAATCTTATGAGCAAAATACCATTGCCAAAATTATTATTAATACCATGCAAAAACAACATTATTAACCCCCATATTAATATTAAAAGATTAATACTAGAAATTGCACCACATGTTGCAAAATAAACTTCCTAATAGCATATGAAAGAGTAACGTAGAAGAAATAATATTTTGCAGAGAAGGAGCCCTTATGAAGGAACGAAAGGCAAATTTTGCCTCCATGGAAGTAGTTCGTGGAGGTTTCAGAGATATTGATGATAAGAGTGATCAATAGGTATAAATTCCAGAAAAGCTGGGAAGATACACAGAAGAGACACTTCCAAGGGATTAACCCTCTTGTATCACCAAACTATCATCAATACACATATGTAAAATAAAAATAAATTTGTTACAGATATTGAAATAGGGAATTGAGGGTGAAAATCCTTTAGTGATCAATATTCCTGTGAAATAAACTAGCATATCCTTTCACTTGACTTCACAATTATATATGTCTATTCTTGAGACTCATTTCAATAATAAATCAACTAATGCTTCATACTATATGGCCTTCGAGCTTGTAGCTGCTCTCTTTCAACATTCATAAATCATCGCAGTTTAAATGAAAAGAGATATTTAAAGACTTCATATTTATTTTTCGCTAGTTCAAGTATAGATTGGAATTGTGAGATTTAAATAACATACCACACTACACTAATCCATAATTTTAGATAAGGAATATGGTAATTCTAATTACTACTCTGAAAAAAAAAAAACCCAGTGGGGTGTTAGATGAAAGTGAGAGCTAGTATCATAATTGTAACTGTCATTCAATAAATATGTTAGCAAAGGCAGTGAGCGAAATCAGTTCTTTGCCACCATTCATTTTTTATATTATTATCAATTAATTTACAATAAGCGCATTTTTTATGGGATTTCAAATATATTCTCATACCACTCGAAGTGAACAATGAAGAGGAACTAAAAAAATCAAATAACTAAATATAAACGAAGTGAATTGTAGGAACCAAATTGGCCTGATGGAATAAACTGGGACAAAATCCTCGCTCATCCGAGAAACAACTTCCATCTGCTAAGTCTTGCTCATGGGAGTTCTATAAAAACAATGGAGTATACAACATTGTGATATTTTGAGGAGCTATGTCGTCTTTCACTTCCCCATAAGGCATCCCTGCGGTGAACGCATCTGGTGCCTACATAGAATGGACATTCAATTCCATTAATTCCTGCATATTTGATTTTTGGCCCTGTAATAGTGTGGAATTTCAGGTCACTTCTCACGCGAGACGTATATAAGATCGGACAGATAATTTCCTTGAAAGAACTTGTACTCTCCCTTCTCGGGTAAAATATGCACTTACCAATCAAAGATTCATTCAAAATAAAACACAACTAACAAATACATGTGCCGAATTTGAATATGGTGCAAGACAGATGATCTGAACTAAATATGTTTAGCACAACATAAATACATATGATTCAAAGTCTCAATAAGGTAGAAGACCTAAACTATAATCATATGATCTCGCCTACTGCTTCCAGAAACCCAGTCCTTGAATCCCTTTTGTTCTTTCTTTTTGTCTGCTGGAACATTTCCCATATCCATAACCTTGGGGATTCGATCCTTCAATTCCAAATACATTTTCTGCTGGAACTCTGCCCATATCCATAACATTGGAGATTTGATACTTCAATTCCGAATACATTTTCTGATATAAGAATGAAAGGGGCAAAAAAAGTAACTCGGTACAAGAAGCGGAAAAAGTAAAAAACTAGAAGTAATAAGTTTAGTTGTTGGCATTCTCTAATATATAATGATGTTGCCTTACATTTTCATGCTTCTAGTCTCTTGTGAAGTGCAAAGTCACATTTTCTAGGGAATTGGAATTTGAGAAGAATGCCCATGGACTTATGTCTTGAATGGAGTATTTATCACAAAATGGAATACAAATCTTTACAAAATGTGAAGCTTCCAACAGAGTATAAAATTTCAGCTGCGATCCTCAATCATAACAAACATAACAGTTAAATTTTCCCAGAGGATAATCTAGAGCCAAAGAGGACAATAATGTGTTTATAACATTTAATGGAGGTTATTTGATACGATCAGTGGCACATATAAATATATCCACGGGTGGTAGATTGCCCTCAAACATGACAATGTATTCATTTAACATAGCCATGAAATCATTGTATAAAATCAAATTTAATTCTTCTTGTCCTGAAAAAAATATGAGAAAGTTAATACCTTCGAGAAAGCCTTTTTGGGAATATTGTTCGCTGAACTGGTATATACCTCAACTACACAGAAAAGAGAGTCAGCCAATGGGCGAAGCTAGATCGAGATAGTGTCATTAAATACACTGGGTGAAACCAGGTGGAAACAGTAAGGAACTTGGTGAACCAAGGTAGAGCTGAAAGGTAGACCCAAGTCAGGAGTAGGAAAAGGCAGAAAGAAAGAGCTTGGATAAGTGGGACAAGTTGAAGGGGCTGGAACAGATGGGAAAAACACAATGAGATGAAATTTTAGTTCCATGATGAACACCTTGAAATTAAATTCTACTTATGTCTACAATGATAGAGAAGAGAGATTAGTAGGGTTTGGTGAGTTAGTTAGGTAGTTACTAGAGAATAAATGAAGGAGGCAGTGGATCTAATGGCCTAAAACATTTCAATCGTCTAACATTTGATCCAATGGCGTAGACAGGGACACAGTGGCGACTAGGGGATTTGTTTTCAAAGAGGAACGCCTTACAACTTAATTAATAATATTATTAAATCTAGTATTCATATTAATATATTATAATATTAATATTATTAAATTTAATAATTTTGGATTAATACAATATTAATTTTTTTATATTATAATATAATTAATATATCATGATATATATTAACTATAGATATATTTGGGAGGGAAGAATAAAGACAGAGTGATAGAGGTGGAGAGATAGGGGGAGTCACAAGAAAGAGATGGAGATAAACTAAAGGAGAGGGGAGAGAAGGAATGAAGAGAGAGAGGGGGGGGGAGGAGTGAGAGAGGTAGAGAAGGGTAAGAGAGGGAGACACAAATATGGAGGGAGGGACGGAGGGAGATAGTGATAGGATTGGAGGGTAGAGAGAGAGAGAGAGAGAGAGAGAGAGAGAGAGATGGGGGAAGAGAGATGGAGGTAGGAGAGAAATGGAGATAGAGGAAGGATGCGCAAGAGGACTTGAGAGAGAGGAGGAGAGATGAAGTGATAGAGAGATGGAGTTGGAGGGGGGAAGAGGGAGGGAAGAGTAAATACATAGAGAGTGAGAAGTGGAGAGAGAGAGGGAGTGACAAGTGAGAGATGGAGAGAAAGTATGTTTGTTTAGGGGTGAAATAAAGAGACAAAGAAGGATAGATGGAGAGAAGGGGGAGAGAAGGAGGAGGGAGGGATATAGTAACATAGTTGGAGAGAGAGAGAGAGAGAGAGAGAGAGAGAGAGGAAGGGAAGAATAAATACATAGAGAGTGAGAAGTGGAGAGAGAGAGAGGGAGTGACAAGCGAGATATGGAGAGAGGGTGTGTTTGTTTAGGGGTGAAATAAAGAGATGTTTGTTTAGGGGTGAAATAAAGAGACAAAGAAGGATAGATGGAGAGAAGGGGGAGAGAATGAGGAGGGAGGGATATAGTAACATAGTTTTAGAGAGAGAGAGAGAGAGAGAGAGAGAGAGAGAGAGAGAGAGAGTGACAAGTAATAATAATACATATAGAGTGAGAAGTGGAGAGAGAGAGGGAGTGACAAGCGAGAGATGGAGAGAGGGTGTGTTTTTTTAGGGGTGAAATAAAGAGACAAAGAAGGATAGATGGAGAGAAGGGGGAGAGAAGGAGGAGGGAGGGATATAGTAACAGATTTGGAGAGAGAGAGAGGGGGGGGCAGAGGGAGGGAAGAATAAATACATAGAGAGTGAGAAGTGGAGAGGGAGAGGGAGTGACAAGCGAGAGATGGAGAGAGAATGTGTTTTTTTAGGGGTGAAATAAAGAGACAAATAAGGATAGATGGAGAGAAGCGGGAGAGAAGGAGGAGGGACGGATATAGCAACATATTTGGAGAGAGAGAGAGAGAGAGAGAGAGAGAGGATTGGAGGAAAAATGAAGAAAGAGAGAGAGAATTGGAGGGAAGAGAGAGAGAGATAGAGAGAGAGAGAGAGAGAGAGTGATGGGGGAAGAGAGAGGGAGGTAGGAGAGAAAGGGAGAGATAGGAAGGATGAGAGAGAGGATGAGAGTGATGGGGGGAGAGAGAGGCTTCGAGGGTAAAGAGAGAGAGAGTGGTGGGGGAAGCTGTTGTGAAACCAACTCCAAAAATAGAAGAAAAGAGAGATCGATGCCTTAGAAATCAACCAATTCGAGGGGGAAACCTACAATACATTACATAAATGAAAAATTCTTGGATGATACGAATGACAAAACCTCCTTTCTATATATAGGAGTCCATGGGGCCACAATGTAATCCTAGCCAACCTAACAATAATAATTTAAGGGCACAATAATAACAATATGGGAGTTACAGGGGTACAACAATAACAATAATGGGGTTACACTAAAAACAATAAGGGACTATACTAGTAATATGGGGACCTAACATGCTCCTCTCCTTCAAAAAAGGGTTGTCCTCAACGCTTGAGTAGCTCCAGGTGCTTTTGTATAAAATTATCATCCTCCCATGTAGAATCTTCAGTGGGTAAGTTCTTCCACTTGATGAGATACTCTGAAATTGATCGATTTCGTAGTTGTCAAGTTCTTATTTCCATGGCTGATTCAGGTTCCAATATGGTTTTTAATTCCTCATCAAGTTCTGGAAATATTGTTTGAACTGGAAGTTTGTCCCCTATAAACCTTTTTAAGCATGAAACATGGAAAACTGGATGCACTCGCAAAGAAGGAGCAAGCTCCAATTTGTATGCCATGGTACCAATCTTTTGAAAAACCTTGTAAGGACCATAGTACTTTGGAGATAATTTATTATCCTTCTTAGCTTGCTTGAGGGACATTTTTTTGTATGGTTGTAGCCGTTAAAATACCCAGTCTCCCACATCAAAACTTCTCTCATTGCAATGTTGATCTGCCTGTTGTTTCATTCGATTTTGTGCCAAATTTAGGTTATCATTTAAGAGTTGGAGAACTTCTTGTTGATGCTCGATGTGATCCTCCACTGCTTGAACCCTAGAATTTTCCCTTAAAGAAGATGTGATGGATGGTGGATGATATCCATAAAGTGCCATGAATGGGGTCATTTTTGTTGCAATATGGAAGGAAGTGTTATGCCTCCATTCAGCGAGAGGTAACCACTTGACCCATTGTGCTTGCTTATCAGATACAAAGCAACAAAGATATACTTCCAAACATTTATTCACTATCTCTGTTTGAACATCGGATTGAGGATGATAAGATGAGCTATGAGCTATTTGAGTACCCAAACAAGAAAATAATTCCGTCCAAAAATTTCCTATAAAAATGGGATCTCTGTCACTTACAATAATCTTTGGGTTTCCATGTAGCTTTTGAATTGTTTCCATAAATGCAGTAGAAACTATACTTGCTTTAAATGGATGAGATAATGCACAAAAGTGTGCATACTTGGTAAGTCTATCAATTACCACCATTATGAAACTCCTTCCTTTGGACTTAGGTAAACTTGTGATAAAATCCATTGAAATCTCCTCCCAATGCTAACATGGAATGGATACAGATTGTAGAAGACCCGGGGTCTTAACTGTCTCAACTTTATTTTGCTGGAAAACCAAACATTCCGCCACAAACTTTTGAATATCAGATTTAAGGCCATCCCAAAAAAATTCTTTCTTCACCCTGTGGTAAGTTTTTAAAAATCCCGAGTGTCCTCCGAAAGGAGAAGTGTGCAATTCCAAAAGAATATTTTGTTTTAGTTGGGAATTATTGCAAATATATAAGAAATCTTTGTACCATAAGGAACCATTTTTCCAACTAAATGTATCAGATGTACTAGGATATTGTTGCAAATTTTGAATGAGAGTCCACACTTCTTCTTCCTTCTTCCATTCATCCCTTGCTTTGGTTATCCAAACTGGTTGGATAATTGAAATGGCACAAAGCAATGCTTCCACCTCTTCATCCTTTCTTGAGAGTGCATCTACAACAACATTTAGCTTCCCTTTTTTGTAGACGATTTCAAAGTCATAACCCAACATCTTTGTGACCCATTTTTGCTACTCTTCTGAAGATAATATTTTTTCCAATTTTTTTTTAAGAGAATCATGATCAGTTTTTACCTTGAAGTGTCTTCCCATTAGGCAAGGTCTCCATTTCTTTAGTGCATGTAGTATTGCCAACATTTCCTTCTCATAAATAGACTTTTGTAAATACTTTCCTTTGATTGAAGGACTTTCAAAAGTAATGGGTCTTCCTTCTTGCATTAAAACAACACCAATTCCATTTCCTGAGGCATCACATTCCACAATAAAGGTTTTTGTGAAGTCTGGCGTAGCTAAGACTGGTGTTAGGCACATTGACTCTTTAAGATGTTCAAAGGACTTAATTGCTTCAGGAGTCCATGAAAATACATCTTTCTTCAATAATGTTGTTATAGGTGCTGCTATTCTCCCATAATTCTTAACAAACTTACGATAATACCCTGTTAACCTGAGAAATCCACGCAACTTATTTATGGTTGTGGGGAATTTCCATTCCTTAATGGATTTAATTTTTTTAGGGTCTACCTTAACACCCTCGTGAGATACAATATGACCCAGATATTCCACCTCTTATACTCCAAAGAAACATTTGGATGTTTTTTCATATAATTGTTTCTTCTCCAATAGTTTGAGCACCTTGTCAACATGTTGAACATGAACCTTCCAAGACCTGTTGTAGATTAGTATATCATCAAAAAATACTAGCACAAATTTTCTAAGGAAGGGTTTGAAAATGGAATTCATCAACCCTTGAAATGTAGAAGGTGCATTGGTAAGGACAAAAGGAATGACCAAAAATTCATAATGACCCTCATGAGTTCGAAATGTTGTTTTTGGAATATCTTCAGTCTTCATTATAATTTGATGATATCCTGAATGAAGATCCAACTTGGTAAAATAAATTTCTCCATGTAATTCATCTGATAATACATCAATCACGGGAATGGGAAATTTATCTTTAATAGTGAGCTTATTTAGCTCCCTATAATCCAGACACATGCGCCATGATCCATATTTCTTATGCACCAATACTACTAGAGTAGAGAAATAACTTTGACTAGGTTGAATTATATCAGCCTCTGAAATTTTTGCAATCATACATTCAATTTTTCTCTTTTGGACATAAGGATATCTGTAAGGCCTGATGTTTGGAGGAACACTCACTGGAATCAAATGAATAGCATGATCATGATCATGAATAGGTGGGAGTCCTTTGGGAGTATCAAACACCTTGGAATGATTGTCCAAGAATTTTTGGATATCTGGATAAATAGATGATTTTGATGTTGGAACTTCTATTGAGCATAATTGTGCAATTACGCCCCATTGTTATTTCTTCAGAAGCTTTGTCATGACATTAGAGCTTATTATCTTTCCTCGCTTCCCTGTGATACCCGTAATTCGATTTCCTTTCCTTCCAAAAAAAATTCAAGAAAAGTTCTTGAAAATCAAAAGCTACCGTCCCCAAAGATTGTAACCATTGTAATCCTAGTACAACATCCGCACCTCCCATTGGGATGGAATGCATTGGATTATTCAATACATATTCCCCCATGGCTAGCTTGATATTATGACATTTTCTAGAGAAATTTATAGTTCCTCCATTTGCAACTATCACTTGACATTCTGGTGCTCGGTATAGGAAACAATTCAATTCCTTGGCTACCTTACAATGAATAAAATTATGGGTACTACCCGAATCAATCAACATTATTACCTTTTTATTCTTGATATTTCCTTCTATCTTGAGAGTTTGAGGAGTGGTAATTCCTGCCAATGAATTACACGATATGGTCGGACTCATTTCTTCTTCTTCTAGGGTTTCTTTCTAGTGTATATCCTCTACTTTTGAAGTTTTTTCTTCATTTTCTTCCTCCTCTTCACAATCTATGTAAAATAATTTCTTCTCAGCGCACTTATGACCTTTAGTGTATTTTCTATCACAACTGTAGCAAATCCCTTTTGCTCTTTTTTCTTCCAATTGTTGTGGTGTCAACCTTGTAGGTTGTAGAAGTCTGGAAGTAGCAACACTTCCATCTTTATAGATGTGAGTGGTAGGCTTCCTTGTCGCCATAATTTTACATTCAATTTTTCTTGCCAACCTGAATTCCTTCTCCAATGAATCAGGTTCCCAAACGTGAACTTCATGTTGGATGCTATCCTTTAAAGTCCCTATGAATACATCAATTTTGTGTTCCTATGGAATATCAGTTACCCTTGTAATCAATTTTTGGAGGTGTTGGGGTTCCCATGTTTTGGCCAGGTTGACAGAGACCAAAAGATGAGACAACATAGAACCACTTTGGGACCTTAGGATCTAGCCCTCCTAGGTCCAGAGAGGGATCTCTCTATATGAGTCAAAGGATATGTATTTGAAGTTCTAAGTTATGATTTTAGGCTAGTTGTAGGCTCATGGTTGTTGGTTTGATTGTTTGTGTTTGGTTGGAAGGAATCAGGGAAAGAAGGTCCAATAGAGAACAAGGATGAGCAAAGGGAAGCTTAGGCAGAGAAAGATAACTCAAAGAACATCAAAGCCATTGGGCTATGGATTCAAGAAAGGGTTTACTTGTAATCAATGTGCAAGATTTCAGTTGGGCTAGTCATATAAATCATCTGGCTCTTAAAGGATAGCAGATGGAATGGAACATTAAGGACTGAAAATGAAAGGAGGAGAACCAAACAACTCTGTCTATAGATCAGGCCAGAGGTCATTTAACTCCAGGCTTGCTTGGACAAAATCAGGGGCAATTACAAGGGATCTTAGAAAGGCTAGTTGGTCGCGCAAAGATCCTAGTGGACAGGGCTAACACTAATCCCCAGTGTTCTCAAACCTTCCAGCTAAATCTTACCAAGAAAATATAAACATGGACTTCATCAATTCATACATCAGAGAGCAGGCAATATCATCCACTACACTGGTTAAATCAATTGAAATCAACATTTAGACACACATATAAGAAGAAAACATTAAGGTAGGGAGAGCAGGACACATAAGGCACCTATCAAGGGTGAATCTTATATTATACTTCTGTTTCCTACCAGTAGAAATGAAATGAAATGGAACATAACATAAGAGCAAGTCAATCACAAATACTGAGAAAGAGGAAACATCACCAGCTGCTTTAGATCAGGATCCAAATAAACATGCTTGTCATATTAAAAACAACACCAATCAGGTACATCATAGCCCATAGCTTGAACATTCAGTCTGAATGCATCTAGTCTCAGCCTATCTTACAATATACACAGAGAACTTGTCTCAAGAGGAGAATACTTGCATTTCACTGATATCTCATCAACAACCATTACAATGTTTCCTTCTGTGCTTTATAGCAAAGGGTGAACTTAAGATCGACTGAAGGAGAAGGTGAAAATTAAATGTATCATTGAATACACAAATGAATGTAGGGCTGAAGCCCATTCTGTTTGACATGCTGTATATTTAATTTCTGTCACCTCTCTTTTGAAAGAATGATCTTCTCCAGATCTGATCTCGACATTGTGGCTGAAGTACGCCTGGTGTCTTGAACAGAAATAAAATAAACTACTGAAAGGCCTGTCACATAAATGCTCCGGTGGTTTTGAACTGTTGTCTGGTGGAAATCTTTTCAGGGACACGGTGTGTAAATAAGACAGTATGGGTGCCCTGTACCTGATAAAGAAAAAAATTCTGCGAACTAAAAACCCTGATATTACCTTTGCCTGCGCTTCAAGATCCTTTGACCGATCCTCGGGGTTTGTAATCTGCTGCTCTTCCTTTGAAAACTCTGATTAAAGGCCTGAAACCTCCGTTCGTGCTCTAGTCTCTTGTCCTCGTTCTGAACCATTCCTTCTTTTCTGACCTTGCCATACTGTGCTTTAAATGATGCCGGAAAGTTCCTCACAGGGCTCGAAGTTTGCTCATTTAATAGGAACCCCTGTTTCCACCTTCCCTGGTCCTTTTACATAAATACAATCCGCAGCAAAATGGTTCTCTGTGATTTCTTGTTACGACAGAGACTGTGTGTTAAGGTGGTCTTTTCTCCTCGAAAACCCTGCAAGAACAGCAAACATCGTCAAGAAAACACAGATGGGGAGACGGAGGTGGTGTGAACGGATGGGAGGACCGTGCAGCAGATGGAATGGGGGAAAAAACACAGAAAATGGTGGAAAATCCATGAACAGTGGACCAGAAGACGCTGCATGCGGCGGAGCGGAAGATTACGTAGAAAGTATTAAAAATAAAAAAAAGAACCAAATATACGCGATGGAATGGGAGAAGGTATGGATGGAACACGTGGCGCTGACGTGGCGGAACGGGAAACGATGGACGGGTGACGTGCAGGTCCCGGGGCAACGGAATGGTCAACAACGGGTGGACGGATCTGGACCGTTGATCGCTGATAGATCAACGATGGAGGATGACAGAAAGCGGGCCCGCGGGTACGATGGGCGGGGTTAAGCAATGTGTGGGTTCGAGGAATGAGCGCCGTTGGATGAGGGCTCCAAGATCTAACGGTGATCTTGAATTCCGCTGCCCGGCTTTCATCCGGGAGATAATGCGTGAAATGGCGGTTTTGAGAATAGTACAGGAGGACGCGTGGCGCGAGATGAGTGGAATCGTTGGGGCTCTGGGGAAAACTGCCCTGCGCGCAACGGTGGTGCGGAAATTACCGGCGGGTTTGGAGGTATGACGTATGGCAGGCGGGGTCCACCATTTCGAGCGCGCTCCGCGCCATTGGATCCGGATCTTTAACGGACGGTCGAGATCCGTCGATCAAACAAAATATATAAAACCCACAAGTGCGCGTTTGCAAAGGTTTTTGATGATTTTTCGCGTGGAGAAAGGGTTGGAGGGGATAAGCGCCTGGCAGATTCGACGTTGGTCACGGCGCCGGGTCTCATGGGAAAAGGTGCGGGGGCTAATGGGGGAAGGGGGCTAAGGCCCAAAAACATAGAATTTACCATTTTAATTCATTTTAAATGCGTTTTGGGGGAAATTAAAGGGTAACGGTAGAAGGGTCAAGGGGAATTTTGAGGGAACAAAAGGTAAAGGAACAATCCAAAGGGGATTTTGGGGGGATTAAGGGAGGAATTGGGGAGAAGACAAAGGGGAAACAGAGGTGACAATGTGGTGTTTTGCAGGGGTATAAAGGGCAATAATGGGCTTTTTGAGAAATGAATCAGCAGAGGAACCATATGTTAGGCACAACACACAGAGACTCCAAGGAGGATGAATTTTCAGGGGAAAGGCATTCCTTGGAGGCTCCATAGCAAACTAGCCCCCAGCTTGCTTGTCAAGAATTTCATAGGGGGGCTAACAGGAGGTCCTAAATCTGCTCCTCCACTGAATCCTTTTGTTTGAGATTTATCAATTGGCTAAAGAAGGTGTTGCTCTTTGTATCCTCATAATGTGATATCATTTCCTCTGTAAAAATTGACCAAGTGACAACTTTTTTACGGGAGAAAAGCCATCAATACCATACAAATGTATTTTTTTCCAATTGTAAAGTTGTAGTGCATACCTTTTGTGTGTTTTTCACATTATCGAGATCAAAATATTCCTCCATCTGTAGTATCCATGTTACGGTATCCTTGCCATCAAACTTCCTCATATCCATCTTTGGAATATGGTGGTTTTTCAATCCAACATTAGAGTTTATGAAATCACGATTAACATTTATTTTGTTCTCATCATGAGTTTCCTCTACTATCTTTTCACCATTCGGAATGTATCAACTTTATCAAACCTTCCATGTCTACTTTTAGATTATTCTTCATGTTTTCCATGCTGTCTTTTATTTTTTCTTCAATGTCCTCCATCTTAGCTTCCACGCCATCCATCTGAGCTTCCACGCCTTTCTTCAAACCATCCATATTATTCTTCAAACCATCCATCTTCGCTTCCACACCTTTCTTCAAAACTTCCATTTCAATTTTTGTTGCTCTTTGCAAGAGCGAAATTTGGTGCATTTGCTCTTGTAATTTTGATAGATCATGTTGCAATCCTTCATCTTCATGAGTCATAGTAGATTATTTTGAGGGCTTAATGGGTGTTGAAATATTTTTAGAAGGAATTTTAGAACCCAATACTAGAATATATTCTCAATAGGCCTTTGGAATCACTTCAAAATGATTTTTTACATAAGACTTATGCAATTCGGAAACAAATACACACCTTTTTCTTGCTTTTGAGGAGCTCGATATTGAAACTGAATTATCTATGTGATTTCGGATCTTCAATATCTTAAATATGGCCCTGAGGTAGCTCTCTGAATCCTCTTTCAAATGCCACAAGTTTGACCTGATTTGGATTCTTCAAGGCAAAGTTATGTCCACTCTTCCACAACGACCTAATTATGGACTAGTTCAGTAGAGTGAACTTGTACGACTTGACACATGTCACTGTTTCCTCCTTCGGCTCTAAAATTGATAGAAAAAAAACTATAGTCCGTTTACTTGTGGCAACTTTTTACAACATTCCAATCTGATGCTCAGAGAGAGAGTTATGAATATTTTCCCATGATAACCTCTTTGAGATGAAATTCGGGAGCCTGAAAAAGCCCTAAATTCCACAGATCATATCTCTACAAATATTGCGAACCAAGCTCTAAAATTTTGTGAAGATTTTCCTCAGGATTTCGGCTTTATGCTCTACAACTTTTAGCTTTTGCACCTTAATATAAAAAAATTTATAGTGAAAATTCCACGATGACCTGTTTGGACCAGAAAAACCCTAGAATCCAAAGCTCTGATACCAAATGTTGTGAAACCAACTCCAAAAATAGAAGAAAAGAGAGATCAACACCATATAAATCATCCAATTCGAGGGGGAAACCTCCATTACATTACATAAATGAACAATTCTTGGATTATACAGATGAAAAAACCTCCTTTCTATATATAGGAGTCCACGGGGCCACAATGTAATCCTATCCGACCTAACAATAATAATTTAAGGGCACAATAATAACAATATGGAGGTTATAGGGGTACAAAAATAACAATAAGGGGGTTACACTAACAACAATAAGGGACTATACTAGTAATATAGGGACCTAAAAGAAGCGAGAGGTAGGGAGGTAGGAGAGAAAGGAAGAGAGAGGTAGGACGAGAGAAAGGAATTGAGAGAGAGGAGGAGAGAGGGAGGGGGAGAGGAGGAGATAGGTAGGGATAGAGAGATGTAGTTGGAGTGGGAGAGAGGGAGGGAAGAAGAAATACATAGAGAGTGAGAAGTGGAGAGAGAGAGGGAGTGACAAGGGAGAGATGTAGAGAGAGTGTGTATGTTTGGGGGTGAGGTAAAGACACAAAGAAGCAGAGATGGAGAGAATGGGGGGAGAGAAGGAGAGAGGGAGGGACATAGTAACATAGTTTGAGGGTGAATATAGAGAGATAAGTGGGAGATAAATGGAGAGAGAGGATGTGAGAGAGTGGAGAGAGGGAAAGAAAGAGAGATGAAGTTTGAGAGGGAGAGAGAAGGAGGTAAGAAGAAATACAGAGAGAGAGAAAGGCGATAGAGAGAGAGAGAGGGGGAGTGATAGGGAATATGGAGAGAGATGGAGAGAGGAAAACGAGAGGAAAGAGAGAAGGGGAAGAGAGAGAGGGAGAGAGTACAACAAGAGGAAAGAGAGAAAAGTATGGGAGAGGGAGAGAAGGGGAAGAGAGAGAGAGAGAGAGAGAGAGAGAGAGAGAGAGAGAGAGAGAGAGAGATGGGGTGGAGGGGGAGAGGAGGGGGGATAGATATATAGATTGGAGAAAGAGAGTGTATTTTTTGTGGGATGATATAGAGAGACAAAGGGATATAGAGATATTGATGGATGGTGAAGAGAGAGAAGAAGAGAGAAATGGAGAGAGGGAGGGAGGGGCTGAGAAATTACTAGATATGGAGTGAGAGAGTGTGTTTGTTTGGGGGGCTGAGATAGAGATATAAAGAAGGAGAGATGGAGGGAAATATAGATATAGATGGAGGGTGGGGGGAGAGAGGGAAGAATATCTCTTGCACTATATGCATTGATTTCAGTGTAGATGTAGATTTCTAATCATATTTGACTGTTTGCACTGGATGCATTGATTTCAGTGTAGATGTTGATTTCTAATGACATTTAAATACTCACACTAGATCCGTTGATTTAAATATAGATGTTTTCTAATCCTATTTGATTGATTGAACTAAATGCATTGATTTAAGTGTAGATGGTGATTTCTAATCATATTTGATTACTTTCACTAGATGCATTGATTTTAGTGTAGATGTTGATATCTAATTATATATGATTTCTTGCACTTGATTCATTTATTTAAATTTAGATTATTTCTAATCCTATTTATTTTTTGCACTAAATGCATTCATTTCAGTGTAGATGGTAATTTTTAATCATATTTGATTTCTTGCACTAAATGCATTGATTTCAGTGTACATGCTGATTTCTAACCCTATTTGATTGCTTGAACTAGATGCACTAATTTGAATGTAGATGCTGATTTCTAATTATATTTTATTGCTTGCACTAGATGCATTGATTTCAAATTAGATGATTTCTAATCTTATTTGATTTCTTGCACTAAATGCATTGATTTCAGTGTAGATGGTGATTTCTGATCCTATTGATTACTTGCACTAAATGCATTGATTTCATTGTAGATGTTGGTTTCTAATCATATTTTCTTACTTGAACTACATGCATTGATTTGAGTGTAGATGTTTATTTATAATCCTATTGATTTCTTGCATTATATTCATTTATTTCAGCATAACAGTTGTTTTCTAATCTTATTTAGTTGCTTACATTAGATGCATTGATTTCAATGTAGATGTTGATTTCTGTTTTGATGTAATTGGATGTATGATGGTACATTAATATTAAAGTGATTGGATTAAAAATGTGCATCGATTTCAGTGTAAGAACAAAAATTTATTGGAAATGTACAATGACTTTTGTGTTATAGTATTTCAACCTATTAATATTGGAGAGCAAGAGAGACAAGGTATGATGTTTACTGCAACAATTGGAGCTAAAGATTTAAATGGTTTACGATTTCAACTGTATTTTTAATATAATCGATATGAGAAGATGAAAAAACAAATGAGGGTGACAATAATAATAGTAGAAGAAAATAGTTTGAGATTGATCAAAATGAAGGCTATTAATAATTGATTATATTCTTATTATTCACATTTTATATCATTCAACGCTATTGCTGATCCAGGTGGATATTGGTGGCCACCAGCCTATTCCACTTAAGGCACCACCATTGTTTCTTTTAGTTTTTCATTTTCCTTAATTTTAGCACAATTTACTATTTTTAGAAGTTTTTCGGATCCTAAACTTCTAGAGTTGTTTTTACGCCCTAAATGATTTTTTTGTGAAAATAGGGAGCAACATGGAAGTTCCTTTGATGTTTATCACATCAAAAGTTTTAGTCCTTAGATGGATCTTTATAATGAGGTATTTTTCTCGTCAAATGAAGATCATATGCCAAAGTTACGTCCCCAGGAAGTTGATGTACCAATTTACCCAAACAAGGCCCATAGTTTTGGCGCTTCATCTCCTAGGGTTAGGTTTTTGGATGTTTAGGTTTTTCCATTGTTTCTCAATAATAAATAGTCCCTCGAGCCTCATTGTAACAAAGTTCAGAGGCTTGTAGTCGCCACATCTCTTCTCAGAGATAAGCTGCCAATGCCCTAGCTATTTTATTTCCATTCTGTTTGTAAACAAATTCGAGTTCTTTGATATTATTGTTTACAGACAGAATGGAAATAAACTAGCTAGGGAACTTGTAGCTTATCACTGAGAAGATATGTGGTAGATACAGGCCTTTGAACTGTGTTACAATCATGGCTCAAGGGCATATGTATTATTTAGAAACAATGGAAAACCCTAAACATCCAAAAACCTAACCCTGGGAGATGAAGCATCAAAACTATGGGCCCTGTTTGGGTAAATTGGTATATTAACTTCCTAGGGACGTAACTGATCACCATTTGGTGTGCATAATACCTCGTTAGAAATATATATATGAGGACTACAACCTTTTATGTGAGTAACATCAAAGGAACTTCCATGTTGCTCTCGGTTTTCCCAAAAAACATTGTTTAGGGCCTCAAAACAACTCTAAAAGTTCACGGCCAGAAAAAATGCTAAAAATAGGACATTGTGCTACAATTAAGGAAAATAAAAAACTAAAAGAAACAATGGTCGGGCCCCAAGTGGAATAGGCAGGTGGCCACCAATATCCACCTGGATCAATTACATTGTCGCTTTGAATTCAAAATATTTAATTTTTCATTTTTCATCATTAAATTTCTTAACAATATTTATCATCTCAAAAAAATGAGGTAACTAAGAAAATTTAAAATTAAAATTACCAGATTAATCTCAGACATATTTAGCATATTTAGAATGAAAATTTTAATATTAAATTTATTTACATATTATTGATCAAATTAATCATATTTTCGATAAAGTTTCCTTGGCCACACATGACTGAAATCAGCCTAGATCCATCTTAACTCTGGATCTATCAAGTGCCTAGAGGGGTCAAATATCTCAAGGTGAAAACCTCTCCTCAAGTTTTGCACTCAAAAAAGGGGTTTCCGCCTCAAGAGATTTGATCTCTCTCCGCGTTGGATAGATCTAAAGTTAAAGAAAATAGTTTCAGAAACAAAATGAAATATATATATATATATATATATATATATATATATATATATATATATATATATTCCATAACATAATCATAATATATTTTAATAATTGACTTTATTTTTTTTAAATCAAATTTTGGAGTATTCTTAAAATTTAAGATTAAATTACATTTAATAATATTAAAATTCTAAAATCCAATACAATCCAATAAGAATGATGTTAAAGAAAATGGTTGAGAAAACAAATAATATACATCCATTCCATAATATAATTGGAATATATTTTAATAATTGAATTAATTTTTGTAAATAAAATTTTAGAATATTCTTAAAATTTAAGTTTATATTACATTTAATAATATTAAAATACTAAAATTCAACACAATCTAGTAAAAATGATATTAAAGAAAATGGTTGAGAAAACAAAATAAAATACATCCATTCCATAATATAATTGGAATATATTTTAATAATTGAATTAATTTTTGTAAATAAAATTTTAAAATATTCTTAAAATTTAAGATTATATTAAAATCAAATTTTAATAAATGAATGGCTTCTTGTAACTTGCAAGGTGTGCAAAAACACATAGTTTTTTAAATTATAAAATGGTTAGGTATGAGAAACACATAATTTTTTTAATTAATTTGAAATGATTACTTACAAGTGGTGAACTTCTCTTAGATAATAAATCATGAAAGGATGAATTAAATATTAATTTATCCTTGTAACTTGTAATGAGTGGGAAACACATAAGCTTTTTAATTATAAAGTGGTCATGTATAAGAAACACACAACATTTTTAATTAATTGGAAATGGTCACTCACAGGTAGTGAACTTCTCATGAATTTGAATGAGTCACTCCAAAATTGAAGTTATGTTGTATTGGTTTCACAAAATATGGTTGTCCAATCAAAATGAAATACATCCGTTCCATAATATAATTAGAATCTATTTTAATAATTGACTTTATTTTTGTAAATAAAACTTTGGAATATTCCTAAAATTTAGGATTATATTACATTTAACAATATTAAAATTATAAAATCTAATACAATGAAAAGAATGATATTAAAGAAGATGGTTTCATAAACAAAATGAAGTACATCCATTACATAATATAATTGGAATATATTTTGATAATAGACTTTATTTTTGTAAATCAAATTGTGAAATATTCCTAAAATTTAAGATTATATTGCATTTAGTAATATTAAAATGCTAAAATCCAATACAATCCAATAAGAATGATATTAAAGGAAATGGTCTCCCAAAAAAATGAAATAAATCCATTCCATAATATAATTGGCATATATTTTAATAATTGACTTTATTTTTGTAAAACAAATTTTGGAATATTCCTAAAAATTAAGATTGTATTACTAATAATATCATCCTAGATCTATCTAACACTAGATCTATCACGTGCTAATAGGGATCAAATCCTTGCAATCCTTCATTTTGGAGTGTATAATTTCAGGAAAGTTTTACACCTCCAAGAATTTGATCCCTCTCTATGCATGATAGACAGACAGTTAGATGGATCTACGCTGGTTGTTCCAATTAAGGGTAGTAATGTCACATTTTTAGATTATCATTATTATCTATCATTATATTGACCATATCATTCTATTCTTTAATTTTTTTTTTTTTGTTTCCCTTGAATTACTTGTGCATGTGTTTGGATGATTTGAGTGGTTTGGGTATTTATATGTTTTGATTTGGATAATAATGTTTGTGAATGCTACAATTGTTGTGTTATATTTATATATGTGTATGTAATTGTCTATTAATAACTAGTTGGTGATGGAGAAGAGAAACAATATTGTCAATAGTTTAGAGGAGGATTGATAGCGCACATATATTTCATTCAATCTTATGTATCACAACTTTTGACAACTAATTTATTATTACTAGTGCCCCTCCAAGTATTATTAACTATTTCTTGATGAGTAGTTTTAATGATTTACTACATCAAAATTACTATTTAAATACTTTGTGTCTTTGCTAATGTTTGAAATAGTTTATTTTGTTTTTTTTTTATTGTCCAAACAATTATCATATATCTAGTTTCTTTCTTGAATAACATTTTTGCAAAAAAATTTGAGAGACCATTTGTTTTGTATATTTATAAATATATCTTTTTCTCTAATAAATATTTTGAATACATTGTTGTATGCAATTAAGTTTTAGTAATTTTGAAAATATGTTGAAAATATGTAATTATCTATTAGTAATTAGTTTTTTTTTTTGTAAGTCAGGATCAGTATATTATATTATAAACAGAGATTACAGGACAGCACAGAGGCTCGAAGACTTACGGCTTTGACATAACTCTGGCCTGCTTCTTTTCGAGCTTACAATGGACTTAGAATGACTGGGCTGTAACTAGCCAGACTCAGTAACAGCATTAGCCCTTAGACAAAACCTTAGGACCACCATGCAGGGTTGCCCGTGAAGAGGAAAACCAGAACAAAATTGTGCTGACGGCCTGAATGGCCTCTTACAAACCGATTACTACTGGAAACCAACATAAATACAGAAGTAGAAAGAAATAAGTAGACCAGTCGAAAATCACACCACGGAAACTGCTTAACCATTAGAGAGTAGGAGTAGAAGCTCCGGAGTGTCCCACTTCGCTTGGATTCGCGCCCTCACCGCCTGTCGCTGGAGCTCGGGGCTTGAAGCGTCTGATGACAGTGGTCTGCGAGTCATCAGTAGGAATTTCGATGGAAACGTGGAGGATATGGCGAAGGTATATCTCGAATCGTCGGACGAAATTCTCTAGGGCTTTTCCATGTTGGCGGAGTTCCTATGCTAAAGAGTTGAAAGCAACTTCCAATTTGTCAAGTCGAGCTGTGTTCCGTGCTGATGCCATGGACGTGGCAGCAAATGTTTCCTTGACCGCGGCTCCCTGCATGGCTATCGCCTTCGCCAGCATTGTTTTCATCTGCCAAGCCACTACCTGGGTTTGGAGGAACTGTGTCTGGTGCGTGGAGGGAGTTCCCGGATCGACTAACCAGTCGACTTCTTCACTAATGGCGTTGTCATCCGTCTTTGCCCGAGCGAGTTCCACTTCTTCTTCCAAAACCTCGATTGTTTGCTTGCCTCGTTTTGAAATAGAGGCGTCATAGCTGTCCTTGGCCCTCTTGAGGGCCTGTGAGGCTTTAATGCTACGCAGATTAAGATCAGCCATGGAGTCTGGGTCTATGAGAACAGAGATATCACCCAGAAAACGGGAGCTTAACTTCGACTTTGAGCAGAGAGGCCACCTTTCGAAGAGAGGAATGAGAATAAAGGGGCGAGCAGTTGTATAAATAAAGAAGTGGGAATCGAGGTGATGAATGCTTCTGAATGGCCATTTAAAGCCATAATGCAGGCCATGTTGCCAATTGGTCCTTCCGCCAAAGCTGGGTTGAAGATCGGGGATTTCCGTTCTACGATCCAACCCTTCGCACGCTGGCAATCTCCACTTGATCCGCTTGATGAAGCTCTTTCCTTTGCTATCGTTCCTCCTCATTAAAGATCACTGAAACCAAGGGTGTCTCGTCATCCGTTCCGGCTTGTACCTCCTGACGTGCTCAATCAACAAACCGTTACTCCTGATCTGCTGATGAAGGATGATCTGCTGTCCGTCCTACGGAAGTACCAGCATTTAAATCTTGCCTTGAGATGGTGTAGCATTGATCCCGAAGCTGTTCATTCGTAAGATCCTGCCAACACATGTCCAAGGCGTTGGTCGGGTTGTCTACTGCATAGTTCGCGAGGTGGTCCGCTCGGGAGTTGGCCTTCCTTCGCACAGATTGAATTATGACACCGCTGAGGGAGGCCAAGTGCTGTGCAATGATCTTCGTGACCGCTGCTAGCCTCCAGTGCTTTACTTCTTTACTCGGCTTCGTCCCATGCTAGATTCTCTTGAGTGTGGTTATGGCTAGTTGGGAGTCGCCTTCCACAATGGCCAGACCTTTGCCAAGTCGTATTAAAAGTCGCAACCCTTGTTCTAAGGCCGTGAATTCGGCATCGTTATTCGTAGTTTCTCCCAAATTCCTGCTTAGGATGTGTATAATTTCGCCTGTATCATCTCGTAGAACACCTCCTACGCCAGCTGGGCCTGGGTTTCCTCTCGAGGCACCATCGAAATTAAACTTACAGTATCCTGGGGGCGGACATTGCCATACTGCAGGAGGAGGAGCAGGTCGGAGGGCAATTTCCTTTAGGAGGCATTCAGCCGTGTCTGCGAGCCCAAAAATACCTAGAATTCTGCGGTCATTGGGAGATAACGTTTCAGCCTTCTCTTCTTTACACCAGGTACGAGTTGTTTCTGTTAGCCCCTGAATAATGATGATTTTTAATTCATCGATTTGCCGAATATTGTGCTTTTAAAAAATACGATTATTTCTTTCTTTCTAGACATTCCAGATTAAGAATCCTGGACTGTTCCTCCATAGAGTATTTACCATGGTGCTGTTAGAGTAGTTTGAACGCCAGTTGGTGATAGTGTCGTGGACTGAGTTTAGCTGTCTGTCCGACTGATGGAATATGCATTGAAGCCAGTCCCACATGTTACTTGTCCAGACACAATCATTGAAAATATGATTGATGGTTTCCTCCTGTTGCTCACACATGGGGCATTGAGAGGGTCCTATGAACCCTCTCTTTGTAAGATTTTCCCAGGTTAGGACCTTCCTGTTTTGAATGAGCCATAAAAACGTCTTGATTTTGGGCCATAAACTTCCTACCCAAACATTGTCATACCAGGCCACCTTGTCACGTTCATCTCTATTTTCCAAATAGTAACGTGCTTCTTTAAGGTTGAAAGATCCTCTTGTGAGCTTGCCCCAGCGAAGGATATCTGGTCCTTGCATTTCTCTAATTGTTCTCTGCCTGAGGATGGCGTTGAGGGTGTTGAGAAGATTCTTCAAGAGTTCATCAGAAGGGGGGGGAGTTGGATTCCAGATTCTCCATTGCTGTTGCTCCGTGCTGAAAGCCCAGTAATGATGAACTTTTAATTTATCATTGTTTTGAAACCATTGCTGCAGAGGTTGTAGATTAGGAGATTCAATTTTCGGGAGCTATTTCCAGGCATCCTCCCAGAAAAGAGCATTATGCCCATTTCTGAGCTCCCAGAAACAGTGGTCTTGAATAATATGCCGATTGGCTCGGGCCATGTTCCATATAGGAGAGCCTGCAGGGACGTTGGTTATTCTGACCAGCTCCTCTTGTTGCCATTGCGCCGCATATTTAGCTTTCCAGAGTCGTGCCCACGGGGTGTGCGGCTCTGAAAGCCATCTCCACCACAATTTGGCACCGCAGGCCTTGTTGGTTGTTCTTGGATCCTGCAATCCTATCCCTCCAAAGCTTTTGGGCTTGCAAAGTTTATCCCAGGCTGCAAGCGCCCATTTCTGCTTCCTGGAGTTGCCAGACCAGAGAAAGTTCTGTTGGATGGTCCTGATTTTCTGAAGGACACCCTGAGGAGCTGGGAGGATCGATAGCAAGTATTGAGGAATAGCTTGGAGGATTGCCTTGGTCATGACCAGTCGACCAGCCAGATTGAGGACCCGATTGGTCCAGTGATTGCATCTGTCTACTAGCTTGGTGATGAGCTTCTCCCAGTGACATTTTTGCCAAGGTTTGTCCGTGAGGGGAATACCCAGATACTTGGATGGGAGAGTACTTCGTTTAAAACCAAGGATATCAGTTAAGTGCCTCTGAACCGCTAGATGGGTATTAAAAAAGAAAACCGAGGATTTATCAAAGTTAAAATCCATACCCGAGGCTTGACTGAACAGATTTAGGAGGTGCTTAAAACCTTTTGCTTCTTTAACAGTAGGGGTACCGTGCAACATAGTGTCATCCACGAACTATTGATGCATGGTGGGTGGAAAATTGCTTAATGGCTGCAGACCTTTTATAAGATTTTCCTCCTTGGCTGACTTAATGAGTCGGCTTAGGCCTTCCATAAGAATGACAAAGAGAAAAAGTGAGATAGGGTCCCCCTGCCTGATGCCCCTTGAAGGGTAAAAAGGTTGAGAGGGGGCTCCATTGACTAAGATCGAGTGACTGGGCGATCTGATCAGAGCTAGGATCTAGGTGATCCATTTGGTGCTGAAGCCAAACACTTTGAGAACAACCTCCAGATAATCCCAACTTACTTTGTCATACGCCTTTGAGAGGTCCAATTGAATTATCATGCCAGCTTTTTTGAGCGTCTGCAGTGTGTGAATCATCTCATGAGCTAGCAGAATATTGTCCATGATTTGTCGCCCCTCCACATAACCCAATTGTTCCTCGGAGATTATTTGAGGGAGAATAGGCTTTAATCGATTTGCCATAACTTTCGAGATGATCTTGTACACCACATTGCACAGCACAATGGGCCTAAATTTGGAAGGAGTGCAGGCATCCACTTCCTTGGGGATTAGTGCAATGAACGTGGAGTTCAGGGACTTCAGAATGGATGAAGAGGTTCGAGAATCTTCCACCACCTCCCAAATGTCTTCTTTTACAACGTCCCAGCAGGCCTTAAAGAAATCCACGGTGAAGCCATCCGGCCCTCGAGCTTTCCCGTTCGCCATTTCTTTGACTACTACCTCCACCTCCTGGAGGGAGACAGATCGTTCCAGGGCTTTGTTTTTCTCTTCTGTGATGAGGTTGGGTATGGTGGAGATTAATTTGGCAATGGCTTCCTGACGATCGAAGTTCGGTTCAGTGGCAATTAATTGGAAATGATTTCGAAGTTGATAGGCAATGTCCTGGTGCGAGTTAAAAACAGCTCCATGCTCTCCTTGAATTCTGGTGATTCTGTTATTGCATCGATAGTCCATAGCTGACCTATGGAAGAACTTAGTGTTCCTCTCGCCTTCCTTCAGCCACTGATTGCACGATTTTTGTTTCCAAATAATTTCTTTCTGCTCACATCGTTCATTCCATTTCTTCATGAGTTCCCTTTCCATGTTGATCGACTCCTGTGAAATGCTGCCGTGAATCCAAATATTATGGATCTCTTCCAGTTGTTGCTCCAGCTGGCGTTTGTCTGCAAAAATATTGCCAAAGACCTCTCGGTTCCAAGTTTTTAACTGCGCCTTAATGAACTTGAGCCGTGCTTGTAACTTGTACATTTTCGTTCCCTCTATATGCAGGGGTTCTTTCCACCAAGTTTTAATGTTGCGGAGAAAGTCCTTGTGATTTAAACAAAACTTCTCAAAGCGGAAAGGCCTGTTCTTGGGGGTGCCTGAAATCGAGGCTTGAAGAGAGATGGGCTAGTGGTCCGATCCACCGGAGGGGAGGATATCTGAACTAATGATGTTCCCTTCTAGGAGAAAGCTTTCAGAGACTAGAAAGTGGTCCAGTCTGGAAGCTATGAGCCTGTCTCCCCCTCTTCTGTTGGTCCAGGTGAATAAGCCACTGTGAGGCTTGATATCTACCAAGTTGACTTCTTGAATGAAGGTATTGAAGGCCAGGGCATCGTTGCTGAGAGCTCTGGTGCCCCCCTTCTTTTCCTCGAGAGAAGTTATCATATTGAAGTCACCGCCATAGATGGCTTGGGAGGTGTCGTGCCTTTGATGCAAATTGGTTAGATGGCGGAGCAGCAAAATTTTATCTTCCAGACGTTGAGGGCTATAGATATTGGAAAATAAAAAAGTGCCTTTTTCCCCTACTATCTGCATTTCCAAGGCCAGGAAGTTTTTTGAGGCTTCAACATTAATGAGATGAAAGATATTCGGGCTCCAGAGAATGGCTAGGCCTCCACTCATTCCGTTTCCTTCAACAGCTAGATGCTCGAGATGTTTGCCCAGACACTTAATCATCTCAGCTAGTTTCTGATTCGTGCATTTGGTTTCCTGGAGGAAAACCATATCCGATTTTTCTTGTATGATTTTCTTTTTCAAGAGCCTATGTTTCCTAAGGCTACCCAGTACTCTTGCATTCCAAGAGAGGACTTTCATTGTCAACGATAACTTAGGATGAGAAGGAGAAAGCCTCAAGGGATTTCATCTTTCCCGAATTTATTAACATCTGACCCAATTCATGAAGAGCATCATTGTTGGATCTTCTTCCTCGTTTCTTCCTGTGCTGGCTACTGGCTTGTGTGTGGTGTAGAGTTTGTGACTTGATACCAAAGCCTTTGGTTGCTCCTCGACCTCGCTTCATTCCTTTTGATCCTGCATCCTATCTGGTTAGGAATAGGTGGTTTACCCGATTAATTTCTTCTTCTGGTATTTTGTCAAGTCCTTTCCGTTTCCACTGTTCCACTATTGAATTGAGATCTAACCCTTCTTTCTCCAGGATCTCACCTAATTCCAGGTCCTCCGTGCCTTGTTCACTGAGGAACATATCCTCATCCTCTTCCTGATCTTTGTCTTCTGAAGTAGCTGAGCTGAGATCGACCGATTTGAAGGCGTCTTTTGCCTGGTTTCTTAGCTCCTCTGCTTGCTTTGCTGCTGGGATTTGTCCCGCCTTCTCAGACTGAGATTCCTCTCCTAATATTTCAAAGGAATTTGTTGTACCAGTGTTTGGCTCCACCGTTTTAGGGGGGTTTCTGCGATTTTCTCGGTGCCTGCCAGTGGGTCGGATGAATCCATCCGAGGCTGAGGAGGGTTTCCCTTTGGGATTTTCCTCCATCTTATTTTGAGGGCATTCGCGAATTAAATGCCCATGCTCATGACATTTCCGACATCTGAAGGGTATCTTCTCATAGTCAATATTTTGAAAGTAGGTTTCATCTCTATATTCCAACCATAGCCCCTCGTGCAGGGGCCCGGAGACTTCCATTTCAACACAGATGCGGGCATAAGACGTATACCTTTTTTGAAGAGTGGCTTCAGAAGCACGGACAAAAGTTCCCAAGGTGTTGCCAATCTGTTCCAGTGCTGCTGGTCTCCAGTAGTCTATTGGCAGAGAGAAAATTCTGATCCAGACCGGCACTTGAGTGAAAGTTTCCTGTTCGGGCGCGAAGTTGGGTTTCCAGGGTCGCATGTAGAGGCCCGCGGAAGCGTAAAAATAAGGGCCCCCTTCAAATATCTGATCCTTATCCTCCAGATTTGTAAAAACAACTGTGAAGAAGCCTTTGGACCCCAGGTGAAGCTGTACTTCTCCTCGTGGTTTTCAGATTTTCTTAATCCATTGACAGAGGGCTTTTTCACTGGGCCAAAATCCCATGAATTTGCAAATTTCCGCATAAACAGACATATGATCCCGATAGTCTTGTAGATCTGGGTCAGTAATGACAACCCAAAGGCTGTCGAGAGCCTTTGGCTTACATTGACCTTGATGCTTCGGATGGCCGCTATTTTCCCCAGAATCCCTAGATCGACTCAGATCAGGACCGCGGTGTGCAGTATTGCTCAGATTTGCTGCTTCTCTTTGCAGATCCTCTCCCGGCGAGGGTTGTTCCATGCGTATTCCTTCTTTTCTAGTTGTGCCGTCCGTCGTATCGTCTGTATGGTCGCCTGAGTCCAGCTCATCAGTCTTGGTGCAATTTCTAATTTCTGAGGGTCCGGGGATCTTCAAACCCTCAATCTTCTTCTTACCCTTGTCTATGATAACTTGCTTGAAGGTGGGGGCTCCAGGGGCCCCCGGTCGTCCTACTTTCTGAGCCAGCTTGATGCCTCGTTGTCGCAGATCTTGGAGGAGATCTGGGCTCTTCGCCAGAGTACTGGCTAGGGATCGAAGATCGTTCCCTGAACTTGCTTCAGACGGCTACCGCAGCTTTACAGACCCCCCTCATAATCACCGTTCTCCTTAACTTTACAAATTATCTATTAGTAATTAGTTGTTCATGAATTAGGGATGCAATTTTGTCAAGAATTAATTTACACTTTACATGAGGGTTGGTTCTTCACATCTATTTCATTTAATTTTAAGTATCACAACCTTTCATAACCAATTAATTCTTGATAACATTCCTCTAGATATTACTAACTATGCCTTGAAAATTATATTTAATAATTCATATCCTCAAGATTACACTTGAAACAAACTGTTTCTTTGCTAATGTTTGGAATAATTGATTTCCTTCAACAAGGTTTTGATGATTTTTTAAATATCTAATCTATGCATTTTTTTTTAATAGTGGCTAAGTTTTTAAATTATATAAATTATCAATTATCTATTTTTTATACTTCTTAAAGGTGGATATTGAATCGCATTTTGATGATTGTTTTAAAAGACATTAATTTTAAATGTTTAGTAATATATCAATCCCTCCATAATAAATATTTTGAATATATTGTGTAGTATTAATTTTGAATATATGTAATTTTAAATATATTTTATAATTATAACTATGATAAGTTTTTACAACTAATTAATTATTAACATTCTCCTCCACATATTACTAAATATATCTTGAAGAGTATTTTTGATAATTTACTGCCACAAGATTACTCTTGAAATAACATTTTTGATATTTTTGAGAAAAAGCCACACATATTCATGTTTATTGATGACATTGCTATAAATAATTAATGGATGGATTTATTATGCAAGTTATTCATGTTCAGATTTATGAAGGAGTAATTTTTGTAAAATAAATTAATCTATATTTTTTATGAAACCAGCTCCAAAAATAGAAGAAAAGAGAGATCAATGCCTTAGAAATCAACCACTTTGAAGGGGAAACCTCCAATGAATTACATAAATGAAAAATTCTTGGATGATATAAATGACCAAAACCTCTTTCTATATATAGGAGTCCATGGGACCATAATATAATCCTAGCCAACCTAACAATAATAATGTAAGGGCATAATAATAACAATATTAGGGTTACAGGGGTACAACAATACAACAAGGAGGCTACACTAATAACAATAAGGGACTAAACTAGTAATATAGGGACCTAACATGCCCCTCTCCTTCAAAAAAGTGTTGTACTCAACGCTTGAGTAGCTATGGGTGCTTCTCTATAAAATTCTCATCCTCCCATGTAGAATCTTTAGTGGGTAAGTTCTTCCACTTGATGAGATACTCTTGAATTGATCTATTTCATAGCTGTCAAGTTCTTGTTTCCATGACCGCTTCAAGTTCCAATATGATTTTTACTTCCTCATCAAGTTCTGGAAATATTGTTTGAACTATAAGATTTTCACCTATAACCTTATTTAAGCATGAAACATGGAAAACTAGATGCACTCGCGAAGAAGCAGGAAGCTCCAATTTGTATGCCATATCACCAATATTTTGCAACTCCTTGTAAGGACCATAGTACTTTAGCGATAATTTATTATCCTTCTTAGCTTTCTTGAGGGACATTTGTTGTATGGCTGTAGCCGTAAAAATACCCAGTCTCCTACATCAAAACTTCTCTCACTATGATGTTGATCTACCTGTTGTTCCATTCGATTTTGTGCCAAATTTAGGTTATCCTTTAAGAGTTGGAGAACTTATTGTTGATGCTTGATGTGATATTCCACTGCTTGAACCTTAGAATTTTCTCTTAAAGATGATGTGATGGACGGTGGATGATATCCATAAAGTTCCATAAATGGGGTCATTTTTGCTGCAGTATGGAAGGAAGTGTTATACCACCATTCAGCGAGAGGTAACCACTTGACCCATTTTGTTTGTTTATCAGATACAAAACAACGAATATATCCTTCCAAAAATTTATTCACTATCTTAGTTTGACCATCAGATTAAGGATGATAAGATGAACTATGAGCTAGTTGAGTACCTAAATAAGAAAATAACTCCGTCCAAAAATTTCCAGTAAAAATGGGATCTCTGTCACTCACAATAATCTTTGGATTTCCATGTAGCTTTTGAATTGTGTCCATAAATGTAGTAGCAACTATACTTACTTTAAATGGATGAGATAGTGCACAAAAGTGTGCATACTTGGCAAGTGTATCAACAACCACCATGATGACACTCTTTCCTTCGGACTTAGGTAAAACTGTGATAAAATCCATTGAAATCTCCTCCCAACGTTGACTTGGAATTGATAAAGGTTGTAGAAGACCTGGGGTCTTAATTGTGTCAACTTTATTTTGCTAGAAAACCAAAAATTCCGCTACAAAATTTTGAATATCAGATTTAAGGCCATCCCCAAAAAAATATTTCTTCACCCTGTGGTAAGTTTTTAAAAATCTTGAGTGCCCTAACAAAGGAGAAGTGTGAAATTCCAAAAGAATATTTTGTTTTAGTTGGGAATTCTTACAAATATATAAGTGATATTTGTACCATAAGGAATCCTTTTTCCAACTAAATGTATCAGATGTACTAGGATCTTTCTGCAACTTTTGAATGAGTGTCCACACTTCTTGTTCCTTCTTCCATTCATCCCTTGCTTTGGTTATCAAATCTAGTTGGATAATAGAAATGACACAAAGCAATGATTCCACCTCTTCATTCTTTCTTGAGAGTGCATCTGCAACAACATTTAGCTTCCCTTTTTTGTAGATTATTTCAAAGTCATAACCTAACATCTTTGTGACCCATTTTTGCTTCTCTTCTGAAGATAGTCTTTGTTCCAAAAAGTGTTTAAGACTATCATGATCAGCTTTTACCCTAAGTGTCTTCCCATTAGGTAAGTTCGTCATTTCTTTAGTGCATTTAGCATTGCTAACATTTCCTTCTCATAAATAGCTTTCTGTAAATACTTTCCTTTGATTGGACGACTTTCAAAAGCAATGTGTCTTCCTTCTTGCATTAAAACAACACCAATTCCATTTCCCGAGGCATCAAATTCCACAATAAAGGTTTTTGTGAAGTCTGGCGTAGCTAATACAGGTGCTAGGCACATTTCCTCTTTAAGATGTTCAAAGGATTTAGTTGATTCAGGAGTCCATGAAAATGCATCTTTCTTCAATAATGTTGTTATAGGTGTTTCTATTCTCCCATAATTTTTAACAAGCTTGCGATAATAGCCTGTTAACCTGAGAAATCCTCTCAAGTACTTTATGGTTGTGGGGGCTTTCGATTCCTTAATGGCTTTAATTTTGTTAGGGTCTACCTTAACACCCTTGTGAGATACAATATGACCCAGATATTCCACCTCTTGTACTCCAAAGAAACATTTGGATGTTTTTACATATAATTGTTTCTCCTACAATAGCTTGAGCATCCTGTCAACATGTTGAACATGATCCTTCCAAGACCTGTTGTAGATTAGTATATCACCAAAAAATACTAGCACAAATTTTCTAAGGGTTTGAAAATGGAATTCATCAACCCTTGAAATGTAGAAGGTGCATTGGTAAGGTCAAAAGGCATGACCAAAAATTCATAATGACCCTCATGGGTTCGAAATGATGTTTTCAGAATATCTTCAGTCTTCATTCTAATTTGGGGATATCCTGAACGAAGATCCAACTTGGTAAAATAAATTTCTCCATGTAATTCATCAATCACATGAATGGGAAATTTATGTTTAATAGTGAGCTTATTGAGCTCCCTATAATTCGGACACATGTGCCATGATCCATCCTTCTTGTGCACCAATAGTACTGGAGCAAAGATAGAACTTTGAATAGGTTGAATTATACCAGTCTCTAACATTTCTGCAATCATATGTTCAATTTTTCTCTTTTGGACATAATGATATCTATAAGGCCTGATGTTTGGAGGAACACTTCCTAGAATCAAATGAATAGCATGGTCATGATCACGCATAGGTGGGAGTCTTTTAGGAGTTTCAAACACCTTGGAATTATTGCCCAAGACTTTTTGGAGATCTGCAGAAATAGATGATTTTGATGTTTGAACTTCTAGTGAGCATAATTGTGCAATTACGCCTCGTTGTTATTTCTTCAGAAGCTTTGTCATGACATTAGAGCTTATTATCTTCCCCGACTTCCCTATGATACCCTGTAATTCGACTTCTAAAAATAAATTCAAGAAAAGTTCTTGAAAATTAAAAGCTACCGTCCCCAAAGATTGTAACCATTGTACTCCTAGTACAACATCAACACCTCCCATTGGAATGGAAAGAATTGGACTCTTCAATACATATTCCCCCATGGTTAGCTTGATATTATGGTATTTTCCAGAGAAATTTATAGTTCCTCCATTTGCAACCATCACTTGACATTCTAGTGCTAGGTATAGGAAATAATTCAATTCCTTGGCTACCTTACAATGAATAAAATTATGGGTACTACCCAAATCAATCAATGCTATTACCTTTTTCTTCTTGATATGTCCTTCTATCTTGATAGTTTGAGGAGTGGTATTTCTTGCCAATGCATTACACGATATGGTTGGACTCATTTCTTCCTCTTCTAGGGTTGGTTACTAGTGTATGTCCTCTTCTTTTGAAGATCCTTGTTCATTTCCTTCTTCCTCTTCACAATCTATGTAAAATAATTTCTTCTTAACACACTTATGACCTTTAGCGTATTTTCTATCACAACTATAGAAAAGCCCTTTTTATCTTTTTTCTTCCAATTGTTGTGGTGTCAACCTTGTAGGTTGTGGAAGTCTAGGAGTAGCAACACTTCCATCTTTATATATGTGAGTGGTAGGCTTCCTTGTTGCCATAATTTTACATTCAATTTTTCTTGCCAACCTGAATGCCTTTTCCAATGAATCAGTTTACCAAACGTGAACTTCATGTTTGATGTTATCCTTTAAAGTCCCTATGAAGAAATCAATCCCGTGTTCCTCTCCGGAATATCGCTTACCCTTATATTCAATTTTTGAAGTCCTCAATGTGCTCCACCACTAAACCCTTGTTTGAGATTTATCAATTGGCTAAAGAAGGTGTCGCTCTTTGTATCCTCATAAAGTGCTATCATTTCCTTCATAAAAATTGACCAAGTGACAATTTTTTTTATGGGAGCAAAGCCATCAATACCATACAAATGTATTTTGTTCTAAATGAAAAGTTGCAATGCATACCTTTTGTGTGTTCTGCACATTATTGAGATCAAAAGATTGCTCCATCTGTAGTATCCATGTTACGAGATCCTTGCCATCAAAATTCCTCATATCCATCTTTGGAATATGATGGTTCTTCCATCCAACATTAGATTTTATGAAATCACGATTAAAATTTATTTTTTTCTCATCATGAGTTTCCTCTACTATCTTTTCGCCATTAGGAAACATTTCTTGTATCAACTTTTTCAAACCTTCCATGTCTTCTTTTAGATAATTCTTCATGTTTTCCATGTTGTCTTTCATTTTTTCATTGATATTAGCTCTATGTTGTCCCACTAGCTTCCAGCTGTGTCTTCATTCCATCCATCTTAGTTTCCATGCCTTTCTTCAAAACTTCCATTTGATTTTTTGTTGCTCTTTGTGAGAGAGAAATTTGTTGCACTTGCTCTTGTAATTTCGATATGTCATGTTGCCATTCTTCGTCTTCATGAGTCATAGTAGAGCCTTCTAAAGGCTTAATGGGTGTTGAATTATTTTTAGGGGCCATTTTAGAATCCAATACTGATATCTATTCTACAATATGTCCTTGGAATCAATTCAACTTGATTCTTCAAACAAGACTTATGCAATTCGGAAAAAAAATACACACCTTTTACTTGCTTTTGAGGAGCTCGATATTGAAATTGAATTATCTCTATAATTGCAGATCTTCAATATCCGAAATTCAGCTCAGAGAAATCGCTGCAAAGCTTCTTTCAAATTCCACAGTTTGAACTGATTTGGTCTGTCATGAAGAGCAGTCTGAATTCTACTAAATGGACTGCAATTATGGATCGTTTTAGTAGAGTGCACTTGTGATGAAGTGTACATGTAATACTGCCTCAGCCCGACATTAATACATGTGTTCAAAATTTGTGTAATTGTTTTACCTTTTACATAATTTCAATCTGATGCTCAGAGATAGAGTTATGACGATTTTCACATGGTCACCTCTTTAAGATGGAATTATGGAGCCTAACTTGAGCAACTCATCTCTTCGAAAATATTGCGAATCAAGATCTGAAATTTTTCCATGACTTTCCTCAAGATTCAAGTTTCACTCTGTCAAAAATTCAACTTCTAAATCCTCGTAGAAAAAAACGTTATAGTGAAAATACCACGATGACATGTTTAGGTTAAGTTCAGGAGTGTGCAAAAAGCCCTAAATTCCACAAATCATATCTCCGAAAATATTGTGTACCAAGATCTAAAATTTTTCCACGACATTAATCAGGATTTCGGCTTCACTCTATAAAAGTTTCAGCTTCTGAACCTTCGTAGAAAATTTTTTATAGCGAAAATTCCACGATGACCTTTTTGGAGCAGCGAAACCCTAGAATCCAAAGCTCTGATACCAAATGTTGTGTAACCAGCTCCAAAAATAGAAGAAAAGAGATATCAATGCCTTAGAAATAAGCCACTTCGAGGGGGCAACCTCCAATACATTACATAAAATGAACAATTCTTGGATGATACAATTTACAAAACCTCCTTTCTATATATAGGAGTCCATGGGGCCACGATATAATCCTAGCCGACCTAACAATAATAATGTAAGGGCACAATAATAACAATATTGGGGTTACATGGGTACAACAATAACAAGAAGGGGGCTACACTAATAACAATAAGGGACTAAACTAGTAATATAGGGACCTAACAATATTTTTATTTCATCACATCTCAATTTTTATATTTATATTTAAAATTGATCTTGAATAAAATTATGATGAATTTGTTTGATAGATAATTTTTTTTAATTTTTATAAATATATATTTTCCTCTAATAAATGTTTTCAAGATATTAGTGTACGCAATGTGTTTCAATGCTTCATATTTATTAAATTTTTGTTCAAAGTTAAGTGAAAGTGATCAATGAGAAATCATGTTCAAATGTAGATTAGAATGAAACTATAAATTGAAATGATGTATTTAGAGACATTATAATAAATTTATATATATTTTAAAAAAAAAATCTAATCAAGGTTCATTCATTCTAATATAATTTCATCCTGTGAATTTTGCTATATTATATTTGCAGAATATTAATTTATTTCCTCCATTGTTAAGTAGGTCATGCATAAAACTGTAACATTTTCAAATTTATGTCGAAGATCAACATGATATTTACTAAAATTATACAAATTTTGATATTGAAATTATGAGTGTGAAATTACCTTAATTATTTAACTATCTCTTTCATTCAATCTTTGTAGAGTATATTCACTATATTTACATTGGGATAGAAATTAAAATATTGACTATGCTTTTATTGTAATTGTCTTTATTTAATTAAAATGCATAATTGGAATCAATTAATTCATGTATAAAACTATTGAATTTTTAAATTTATGTCAAATATTGGCATGATATTTACTAAAATTGCACAATACTGAAAATTGAAATTGTGAGTGTGAAATTACTTTAATTATTTAACTACCTCTTTCTTTCAATCTTTATAGAGTATTTAATATTATTGTCTTTATTTAAATTCAAAATTAATAATTGGAATCAATGCCTTAAAAATCTCATTGGGCACCTAGATTATATATAGCTTAATCTTTTTTAAACTCCTAAGCTTTTAAAATAGTAAGTCAAAGTGGAATTGCATGAAGCATGGATTTCCTAGTTTACTAACAGATTACTTAATTTATTTCTAGCCCTCATTTATCTAACACATTCAATTTCTTTATGATAAGAGGACTTAAAGTAAGACCCCACTCCATGTGAAAAAAAAAAATTCGTTCTAAACCAAAATAATAATTCATTCAAATCAAATTATTATTTTTTTTTCCTTTTTAATATGAGTTTATGAGCTTAACAAAAAAAGGCCTTATAACTATTCTATTTTTTTTATGTGTCAAAATTTACTTAAACAAGATTTTATTATATAATGATTTTTTTGCTATCTAAAATGTAGTTTTTAAATGTATAAATGAATTTAGCATCTTGAAAAAATTATTTAGGTAGTGAATTATTATAAACTTACTATTTACATGCTGAATTATTATATTTAATATATATATATATCCTAATTTTGAAAATGCTATAGAATACATCTTTGGGGGCAATTAAAATGTTAAAATCCAACATAATCTAATATGAACGATATTAATGAAAATAGTTTCCCAAACAAAATGAAATACATCCAATCCATAAAATAATTGGAATACATTTTAATAATTGACTTTTTTTTTTAATCAAATTTTGGAGTATTCATAAAATTTAAGATTTATAACCATTCAATAATATTATGCTTTCTAAATTGTTGTTATGATTTCTAAACCATGTTCTTGAATGTGTGGTGTTTCAGTATAAGTAAGTTATTAAAAATTGTGGTATTTCAATGGTAAATGTAAACTATAATTAAATAAGAGTTATTAGAGTGAGTATATGACGTGTGGTGTTTCAATTGTTAGTAGAGTTTATAATGTGTGGTGTTTCAATGAGTTATATCTACATAAGATTTATTATCCTTGTTATAAATTGTTATATAGATATTGGGTTTTTTTAACTCAAATTATTGTAATAAAATATTGTTCTCTTGTTTTTCAATTTATACTATGTCCATCTATGTTTTCATAAATACATAAACTATTGCCCATGCATCTATTACGTGAAAGTTGTAGAATGTGTGGTGTTTAAATGTAAATGTCAATTATAAATGAATAAGACTTATTATAGCTTATAATTTGTAGAGTTCTAATGAGTTATATCTGCATAAGAGTCATTATGTTGGTTATTGTGACTACCATGTAAGTTATTATATAGATATTTGGGTATTTCAAACACAACTTTATCTAATAAATTGTTGGATTGTTTTTCAATTTGTGCTATGCTCCTAACATTTATCTCTTCATAAATACACAAACTATTGCACAAACATCTATTTATTTTGCATGAGGTGATTCTTTTGTTTTCATATGCCAATCAAAATATATCTACAGTGCCTTTGGCATTGAGCTAACATAGCCTTTAATATTAATATTCATAAATTTAATTTTAAGTATAAGTAATCTTGAGTATGATTATTTTGTAATCTAAATCTTCTTGGCTCTTTTTTTATAATCTTCCACATATAATAATGTCTCCATGGTTGTAAATTGACCTTTTTTGTTTGTACCTAGCCTTACAAAATAGACAATATACATGTCATGGTTTTGGTGGGAAAAAATTACTCCCTACATGAGCCTACCCTTGACTCCAATTGTAATTCCTTAATGAAAATATATATTGTGATAACTAGTTTGTTAGGGTTGTTCTAGTAAACTTGTTCAAGTTACTTGTGCTTTTGGCCTCGAGGTTTAAGGGAATACATGGTTTGGCCCATGGTATTCATCTCCAATGAAGCCTATTTAAAGGCTAGAACTATCAATGTTAATTTGTCTCCGTATGAGAGCTACTAAGCAATGCTAGGACTACACCAAGCTACTTGGTGTAAGTGAAAAATAGTTGAATGATGAATGATGAATCGATTTGGAAGAAAAATATAGGTCTAAGACGAGACAGTGGTTATATGGAAAAGAGAATTAAAGGAATTATGATGGATCAAAGAGTATTGAAGGAGATATTATGTTGTGAGTGAACACCTGAAGGATGTTTTGGTCCAAATAATTTCCCTAGGAAGTTGTAAGACCTATGTTTAGGTATCCATTTTGGGTGGGAGCATGTATAATTATATAATTCTATATATTTTCCTCGCAAGAAATTCTAAATTTCACATAAATTCATGATGGAATTATTCCATAAAACAAGCGTAACATTATCACTAAAGTTGTATGACCTCTACATATACATCCCAGGCATCCAAAAATTCAAAAATATTGAAAGTACTTGGTTGAATTTGTAATGCTTCCTTGGAAAAACTATATGGGAGAGTGTTCAACTCCCTCAAAATATTTTTCTGTTTCAAACAATTTAGGTTTCTGAGCCTCATTTATTTCCTAAATAATATGAAACAAATGAGGAGAAATAATTCCAACTATGTCATCCGCCCAATCATCCATTATTTGGTAATCGATGAATATTTGTAATTTCCTTACCTTAACATAGCTTTCTACTCACAATAATGTCGAGAATGCTAGAAACCAACCTTATTATTTCTTCCACTTCCAAGGAAAAATTGAATGTGTTTTACGAGGTGTTTATTTAAATAAAGAACTACACTTGGACCCATAGATTGGGGAATGGCCCTGGCTAGCATAATCAATAAAACCACATGGCATTTATTCCTTTATTGGAAGCACAATTTGAATTCTAGTATTTTTATTTTAGCCTCCACCTTATGAGAATTGAATGTAGCCTTAAAGACTTCCATTATAAACTCAACAAGAATTCATTTTCCTTGAAAATTTGTGAAGTCCTTGGATCACCACATAGAGTGAATTATATATATATATATATATATATATATATATATATATATATATATATATATATATATATATATATATATATTCCATGAATTTTTTTTAGGAGGAAAGAAATATGCTTCCATCTGAGAGATTGAGGTCTAGAGTGCAGTTGCTAACCTAAATTTACATTATATATATATATAGTTTATATTGTTAGGAATCAAATAGTACTAAGATTGGTGGTGTGCATCGGTATTATACAAAATTTTACACTTGTTTACTCAATTAATTAAAAAAATGCAATAAACAACATAACAAAGCATCATTCACATAAAATGTTGAACATGGAAACATATACGAGAGAAAACCACAAATCTTCTTTCATTATGGTGCAAATTCAAGCTCCAACCTCAATTTACAACATTATTTGTGAGCACCAACTCACACCATGGACCAACCCCATCATATATCCAAGTCCCAACTTGCATTAGAGGAAATTTCTACATAAAAGTGACCTCCTAAGGAAAAGTAGTAAAATAATAATTAAAATAATAAAATAAGAGTTATGAATTTTGGAGGGAAAAGAAGAAAACTACTTTTTTAATTGTATTTTTTGCTTATTTTCTTATAGGTTTACTCAAATTTCAAGTGTAGACACTCATTGTATGCAGAATTGAATCCTACATCCAATGAGTACTACTTATGCATACTTTTGAGAAAACCCACATTGATAGAAATTGAAGATACATTAAAAAATGTGTTGAACACATTTTTTTAATGTATCTGAAATTTTTATAACGTGAGTCTTCTCAAAAGTATGCATAATGGGTACTCATTTGATGTGGAATTTAATTCTACATCCAATGAGTGTCTGCACTTGAAATTTGATTAAACCTATAAGGAGATAAGCCAAAAATACAATTAAAAAATGCATTTTTTCTTCTTTTCCCTCCAAAATATTTACATGTACCTCTTTTTAAATTTAAAGGATTTTGGTTGGTTTACATATTACGACATGGAAATTACGTGAAAATTTCATGGGCACATTTTGGCTAAAATTTCCTCTAATGCTTGAGGCACAGTGTCACCAACCCCTGTTCTTTACAAGAACCAACCTAAAACAACCAATCACACCTATTATTTCATCTCATTTTCAAACTCATGTATTTGATATTTATTATACTTCTAAATCATTGAATTAGATAAAAAAAAACTTCACTCTATATTTAATAACATTGTCTCTTTGATCAATGAAAAAATTGAACACACCTACATTCTATCACAACAATGTCTCTTCCTTTAATTATACATATGCTCACTAAATTTGACTATATGTCTCAACTCCCCACATATTTTACTCATATAACTCGAACTATCTATTTAACTCTACAAGGATAGTGTTCCATTCTTTGTGTGCAGTTCTCACACTCAGTTTTGCGTGGGAAACAAACATTTCATTGTCCTACTCTTTATTTTTATACCTTCCCTCCTTTTCTTCACTCCGACATACTTTAGTCTTTGACCAAATTTGGCACTCAATAAAAAAAAATTGCTGAGGCTTTGCTCGCTAGCTCCAATTACACGTGAACACATCCCATAACCACAGTCTTCGACCTTTAGCCTCTTAGTGCTTATCGGTTAAACCACCAAAAAATTATTTTGATGCTTCGCATGTTTAGATTTGATCAATGGCTGAAAAACAATTTTAGGAATCCGTTTCCTAATAGCTCATTAAATAATGGCGTGGAGTTGAGATTTTTTGTTTTCATAACTTAAAGCCCCATAACTTCTTTGAGTGCACAAAATGAGATCCAACCAACTTGTGAGATCAAATGGTAATTAATGTACTTCGGTGCTAATCCAACTGAGCTCCACATTACGACACGCCCACAAGATATCCACCTTTTCCCACACACATGGCTATCCTACATAAAAACATACACCAATTTTGAGGAACGAGACTAGAATTTCATCCAACTCACTTTCCATGCACTTTCACCTTTAGTTGATGTCATCTTGCAATGCAACATCCTCTAGGTGGTTCTATGTGTCAACAAAAATTAGGCTGCTTGGAGACCCAAAGGTTGATCCCATCTACCACATGTCATGTTGATAGTGTGCCACTTCATCTCCTCGGCCACATCACTTTTGTGCCACATCCCCTCGTTTGTGGATCTCCCATAGACATTATGGTAATAAAATTTCACATACACCTGGGGCCATGCTCAAGCAACTTGTTGTACCTTCATAACATAAGAATTTTAGACTTTAGTAATATTTATTTTTCAAATTCCTATGTCTCCTGAGATCTACAAGTGAAGTAATTTATTTATTAGTTGATAATATGAATATTTATGTACTTTTAGTTCCTATCAAAATTAGGTCTTTCTTTATATTGGATGTAACATATTTGACTGTATGTATTTTGCCTCGTGTTTGAGGATAATGTACATTCATAGATATGTATTTATTCATGTATCACTTCTCAACCCTTTCTTAAAGCAAGTTACTTATCATTGTTCTTATGTATGTGAATTTTCTTCTGTCATTGTTTAGTTACTTGGGGATAAACACTTATCCCTTCATGTTCAAGGAGGTATACACTCAAGAATTTATACTCAACCTATTATTGCCAAGTGTACTTATTAATTTATTCTTAGAACCCTTATCCTAGTCGGACTCAATTTTTTTTTTAGTATTATACATGCAGAAAGGTTCGCTACAATATTTCTGATCCAAGGATGGTTGCCACTATCCTTCAAAGGTATCCTCTATAAGTGAAAGTTTTATTTTTCAATGTTTAGTACAAAGGATATTATTCTGCATAGGCCTGGGACGATGTTAAAATTATACGTAGTACCTACTAGTACAAACATCTAGAGACAATATTATTATTTTTTTTCCAACATAATTAAGTAATGAAACAACTTAGGTGAAGAATCCAATTACTTATAAGAAACCATTAAATTAATTAACCTGCTACATGTCCAACTATTTATTATTCTATTCTATGCATACTTTCATATTATCCCAGAAAACAGTTCTTAAAATATTTCAGCAAATCAATAGGTTCACTTATCTTTGTATAAGGAAATAAAAAAAGGACAAGCACATTCCACCCAACCAAATGAACTAATATTACAGTAATTCCCCCAAAGCCTCGAGCTTCCCTTCTATCAAGAATCCTAATGAGTATTTAGTATTTTTCCTCCTTAGACCCTGGCAACGTCCTACTATTTCAATGTCCATATTGTTTCCTTTTTCTTGATAAATCCAGAGTTAAGGCAGATCTATGTAGTAGTAGTTATAGTAGTAACAAATCAAAGGTTGAGATTTATTTAAAGGTAGTTGTTCCATTTTGTTTAAATTCATTAACTAAGAAAAGGACATGGTTTTTGAACATGTGGTATTAGTAAGCCATGCTATTGTAACAATGTCCATTTACAAATCAAATATTTTTCCTGGCTAATAATATTAACTGATTTGATGCCTATTATGGATTGGTGTCTATTGACATTTAGACCACTACAATAAAGTAATTTATATGACTACAATAACTATAGATTTTCCATAATAAATGATGAAAGGATGAATTAAAATATGAATCACTCCTTGTAACTTGCAAGGTGTTGGAAACATATAAATTTTCTAATTACAAAATGGTTAGGTATGAGAAACACAATTTTTTTAATTAATTTGAATGTGTCACTCAAAAATTTGAAGTCGATAAGAGTTATGTTATATTATTATTTTTGGAGGAGGATTTTCGTTTCACCAAATATGGTTGGCCAAACAATATGAAATGTAGCCATTCCATAATATAATGGGAATATATTTTAATAATTGACTTTATTTTTGTAAGTCAAGTTTTGAAATATTTCACCCCCGATCGGGGTGTGGGGTAGCCACAATTCCAACGATAAAATGAATATGGTAGTTAAGGCAAGCATGTTCAGTGGACAGACTAGCTTGGACATGGGCAAGTGGCATGGTTTAGACAGTAGACGAGGCCACATGAAAGGGGGATGGTACTCCTTCGAATTCGGTGTCACGCGAGGGAAAGGAATAAACGTTGGGGAATGAGCTGCAGGGATTACATTCGCCTAGTTTAGATTTTGGCGTGCATCGTGAGAGAGATAGTGAAGCTATGTGCATCGTCGCCAAGGAGGATTGAGCTATGATTCTACAACCTGCGCCAACACCCAGAGGATCAAGGGTATGTGAGTAGCCTTACTTCTTCAATTCCTTGAACATGGCTCTTTCTACGTATTTTGAGATATCTGTCATTAGTATGATGCTCAGTGTGTGAGGATATGTCTGGTTGCATGGGAGGGAGTCGGGAAGGAATAAAGGGGAAATTTTATTTAATTTTCAGTTGATTTCTCTTGTTTTCGAGATTATGCTGGGTAAAGTTGGGGATGGGGACTCGTATAGAAGTCTAGAGGGCATGGTAGACCTTGACCAACACAAATTGTCCATCAGCAATCTAGGGAAACGAATTGAAGCCATGTTTTTGAAAGGGAAGGACGATGCCAAGGGAGAAGGGGGGTTTTCTGTGAGAATACCACTGGAAAGGGAGAAGGGCATACCTATTAAGGAGGAATTTTAGCTACTAATGAGTACTATGATGTAGTGGAGATACCTGAGTCTCAAACAGGTGCATTTACTTGTTATAGGTGATGCAAGAGCATTAGACGAAGAGGAAAATACTTTGTATTTTAAACTTAGGGGTTTTTAAGTTTTTAGAGGGGCTAGGTTTTTATGAATGATTTGAGTGGGTTTATGTATTTTTAATTAAATATTGTAAATAATTGAGAATATGGGAGGACTGATTAGTTGAGGATGTAAAGGGATGAGAGATTTTTCTACATATTAATTTAGAAATTAGTTTCATTAATTATGGGAGAGAGAGGATCCTTAGGGATTCAAGAGTGATTTTAGGATTTGTTGAGATATTTGGGGGTTTGTTGAGTGATTAAAGGGATGAGAACCAAAATTGGTTCTATTAAATTATTATAAATTATTAAGCTTCAAAGGCATTGAGATCAGAGAGAGTGAGAGTGTGAGTAGAGAGCAGGGTTCTACTTGGAAGCCTTCAGGAAATTGTAAAGGGCCAAATGATTTGGAAATCAAGCCAAGGAAAGAGATTGGTATGTAAGTATTATGTGTATTAATACAGCATTTGATTTCTGAAGTTTATGCCTTCTTCCTGAGTTGTGTTATAATTAGAATTCAATATCGATTGATTGGTGTATGTTGCTGGTTATAAGAAGAACTGTAATGAACAATGATAGTAGTAAATTGCTGTGTATTTATGAAAAGAAATTCTAAATCAAAGTGCGTCTCCAGTCTTGGATAAGATGAGCGATTTTTGTATTAAGAGATTGCAAGCCTTGATTTTAAATGAGTATCGACTTATATCGATTTTATCTGCATATGTTGAAAAGGGCGAAAAAGGGAAAGGATCGAATCGAATTTCAAAATTCGGTTTGGTATTGGTATATTAGTTTTGATAAATCGACTTGAAGAAAGGCATTGAAATTTATGAAACTGTTTGAATTACATGGAATGGGCGAAGACATTTAAAATTAAATGACAGCATTTGTATGGGATTTCATGATCTGTTAATGAATCGATATCTGTGCAATCGACTCACAACAGAGAAGACATGATTCGTAGGTTCGATTTTGGTATATAAGCTATCCTACAGTGAATTGACATTTAAAATTGCAGAGAAGGGATGCAATTCAAAGTGAGTCTGGCAAGATTGTTGAAGACAAAGTTTGAACGTGTCATTGAACAGTAAGGAGAGTGCTTCAGTGTTAAACGCAGAGCGGAGGTTAAAAAAAAAAAACTCGGTTGGTAGAATGATGAAATCGATTTGGGTTTTGGATCTGGATATACTGATGAGCATTGAAGGCACAGGTCCCGAGCCTTGAAATACAAAGTGCAAGGGTGCAGAGTTTTAAACTCTGTGTGAACAAGTTGAATGCAATTGAATGAAGTCAATGATGCCATGGATAAGACGCAGAAGGAAAGAAATATATCGATCTAAGTCTGACACAGAATAAATCAGCGAAAGCAGTGACATCATAAAGAATGGCGAAAGGGAAAGGGCGATGTTGAATCGTATGAAAACTTGGTGTTGGTCGAGTTTTGAGGTGTGGCAACGCGCACATTTACAGATGAATGTGATGTGCTGGTAAGTCATGTTTGAATGTTATTCGACTTCTAATGAAATCTAAGTTATGCAGTGAAAGGTCGCACCCAGGATATTGGGTGAGATCGAACGAAGGCGCCGTGGTAGCAATCAATTGAAGGTCCTCCGTATATGTGTTCTGCATATAAGAAGGTTGGAGCGAAACTTAGTGTTGATTGAAGTCAAAAGGAACTTATTTGAGATTGAGTGAGGTCCAAAGCATGGAGATATGGACTCACAAAGCATAGAGACAGAATGGTAAGTGTGTGGGTCAATTGATGTTAGCATTCGGTTTTTAATCATAGCCTGAATTGGGTAATTGCCATAGTGAAAATCGATGTGTGAAAGCATTCGTCAAACCTGAATAAGATGGAAAGCGAATTACTAATTTGCAAAGATCACAAGGTATGTTAATAGAAATTGAAGTCTGGGTGTTTGATTAATAGAAGTTTTCATATTATTATGAGTTACCCAGATGGGGAATTTTAATGGAGTAGAAAGTGTGAAGTGGGATTTTAATTACGAATTGAATGTTCATAAAGTGGAAGTGCCAATGGATTTTTTTTTAACCATTGTTTTAATTTGTAAAAGTAAAGCTTCCGCACGAGTTGAAATTTCCAGTGAGTGGATTTACTTGGCATGAAATTGGAATGGCATCTGGGAGTGTTGATTATGGGTTTGCAGGGTTTTCCCTGCATCAATAGGGTAGGCCAGGAACATCCGAAGAGTCCTTTGCTCGGTCTGGGTGGTCAGGGAATTGGGTTGCATGGGGGAGTAAGCATGGAAAGTTTGTTTTTTTTAATTCATTATCGTAGCACTAAAATAAAATTTTTTGTGTTCTATGAAATTGTGCTATACTTGTGGGACAACCACTGGAAGGTAGTGCATAAGAACAGAGCCTCCAATTACAGCTGGGAAATATCCAATGGCACGGGCTCGAGTTGTGAAGGAAGAGAGGGAATGGGGAACTAGAAGGTAGACGTGGAAGTGAGGCTAGCAGAAAGAGAAGGCTGAGGTATCGACCTATGATCATAGGCAAACAAGGTGTAACACTCAATCCGATCACATTGTCGATTCAACCTTGACATATATTCAGGAAATTCCTCCTCAAGTGAGGAAAATCATGACCAAATGGGAGGAAGTGCTCACGTAGAAAGCTAGGGAGGAAGGAATTGATTTGGAAGAAGAAAATATAGTGCCTCACTGGGGTAATACTAGAGGTAGAGTTTCATACTTACAAATGAAGCATCTAATAGCTAGAGCCATCATGTACACTACTAACTTCATGCAAGTTGATCCTGTAATGCAGGAAATTTAGAAGGACTTTCAACTGTTGCAATTCTAAGTCCAGAGACAGAACACCCAGCTGAACAGAATTGAGAAATTTTTGAAGAATCTGTAACAAACAAAGTTGCCCGGGTTCAGTGCTAAAGACCCGACGCCGATTGACTCTTCTGAGGGTTGAGATGACAGTAGTATTTCTACTCTTACGATTTTTTAAGTATCTATGGTTATGTTTATGTTGTTGAATTATGTCAGTAATAGTAGTGTGCCCAATTTGTCGAACTATGTCAAAGTCACAAACATTGCGGCTGTAAAAGCTGAGTATGATAGATTGAAAGTATTTTGTTTTTGGATGGCATACAATGCCTTCTGATGGCCAACAGATCTGGTTTCCGAGCAGGGAAAATTGAGGTCACGGAAGTTTATTTTACTATGTAATCTGCCTTTTTTAAAATGAATAGAAAAAGGGTACTACTCAGCTTACAAAAAAAAATTGAAATATTCCTAAAATTTAAGATTATATTACATTTAATAATATTAAAATGCTAAAATCCAATACAATCCATTAAGAATGATATTAAAGAAAATGGTTTCCCAAAAAAATTGAAATACATCCATTCCATAATATAATTGGAATTTATTTTAATATTTGACTTTATTTTTGTAAATCAAATTTTGAAATATTCCTAAATTTTAAGATTATATTACATTTAATAATATGAAAATGATCAAATCCAATACAATCTAGTAAGAACAATATTAAAGAAAATGGTTGCCAAAACAAAATAAAATATACGAATTCCATAATATAATTGGAATACATTCTAATAATTGACTTTATTTTTGTAAATCAAAATTTAGAAAATTCTTAAATTATTTAAGATTATATTACATTTAATAACGATTAAAATTCTAAAATCCAATACAACCTAGTAAGAATGATATTAAAGAAAGGAGTTTCCCAAGAAAATATGAAATACATCTATTACATAATATAATTGGAATATATTTTAATAATTAATTTTATTTTTGTAAATAAAATTTTAGAATATTCTTAATATCTAAGATTGTATTACTAATAATACCAGTCTAGATTTAGAGTTCTATCTAACTCTAAATTTATTATGCAGAGAGAGAGATCACATCCTTTCACAAATCAAAACTACAATAATTTTTTTTTATTATTTCGCCTCACACCTTACCTAGATGTCATGTCACCATTGTAATGTTGTAAGGGGCTATGTATATAATTAATAGGAGTATGAATCACAGTTCACCTTATTACCTTTATGATTTTTCTTTGTTATTATTCAAAAAATTATCATTCATATATGTGTGGGTGTGTGTGTGTATACATGTTAGCGCACACACATATCTCTAACTCTCAAACCCTTGAGTTTATTGGATTGAAACTATATATAAACTAGTGTTATTTTTAATTCATTGGAAATTTAGGTAAATTGATGAAATGTGGGTCGAGGGCATGGAAATTTCTCAATTCCATAGTCTGCGATAGATAGAAAGTGATCATGATTTGCATTGAGATTGATGATTGTCTGATTAGGTCTCTCATTAGATGGCAAAGGAGTGGTTAGGGTAACTATTACCCTCAAACCTACAATGGCTAGCCTACTTGTTGCATAATTTAAATGGGTAAGGGCTTGTTAACCAAATTATTTATTTGTTATATCGTTTTTATAGCTCAATTTCTATAAGTCAATTAATTTCAGCTATCCTTTTGCATATGTGGATCAGTGCACTGAGAAACAAGATCATGTTGTTGGCTCATAAAGGTAAGGGATTTCTTCACAGGGTTTTCTCTTTTTGTTTCCATTTATTTTTTTATGGTATTTTCCTATAGCGTTCAGATAAAATATTTTTTCTTGTATAATCTTACTTTTTAGTGGTTGATTATAGTCAAGGGTTGTTTTGTAACATATCTCTTTTTGATTCATAATAATCAATGGATTTTCATTCACTCACTAAGACTACTCTCGGCTACTATTAACAAGTGGCCGAGCTAACCCAGTTCACCAGTTTTATTTCATAGTAATTTTTTGTCTTTTCTTTACACACACACTACACATATTTTACATAATAAAAACTTATATGCATGAGACAAAAAAAGTCATTACAAAACACCAAATCAAGTACTTATCTCTAATAAATATCCTAATCCAGCTACAAAATTACTGGATATGGAGTGCTCCACCCAACCAAAGAGTGGTTTATATTTGCACAACAATACTCGGGGGAGCCCTTTTATTCAAAGAATAGTAGCTTGAAAGACTTTACCAACCTAGCCCATGAACTCAGACTATTTTAGGGATTCCACTCTCCATGCTCCATCTCCAGAATGTCATAAAAACCTTTAACCACCTTTTGTTTTTAGATGGCTTAAAGCTTCAACTCTTCTTTTGGACCTCCTCAAACCACTTAACAAGTCTCCAAGTTTGCCTCAGTTTTTCCTCCCTCTCACCCTATTGGCTCCCTTATCCCATCAAAAATTATTTATCTCTAGAGAGAAAAATAACTTTCTCCTAACTATCTAGTAAATGAAACTCTCTTTTAGAACATTTCCCCATAATTTTATAGTTTTCCATAACTTGTATTATATAAAAATATATTCAAATAAAGAAAATAATAGATATGTTTTACAATCAATTATAGGCCTTTATCTTGCTCATAGTTTTACCAAGTCATTTGTGGTAAAATAAAAATATTTATAGCTTTACTAGGGGTGTTACACCTTCTTATTGGAGCGTAGATTTTGAGGAAGGGTTTTCACGTCGAGGGATTTGATCCCTTCTCATGACATATCTGGAGTTAGATGGATGGAGTTACTTTGCTTGACATGACCATATCATTCACTTCTTTAATTTAGTTCTTTTTTTTGCCGTGAATGACTTTGTACATATGTGTTAGGATGCTTTGAGTGGTTTGTGTGTTTATGTGTTTGAATTTGGATGGTAATGCTTGTGAATGTTACATTTGTTGTGTTATATTTATGTATGTGTATGTAATTGTCTCTTAGTAATTATTTGACGATAAATAAGGCAGACTTATGTTATATTTATGTATTTGTATGTAATTTTGTTTTAGTAATTAATTGGTGATTAAGAAGGGAGGCAATCTTGTCAATAGTTTGGAGAACTATTGATATTGCAAATATATTTAATTTAATTTTAGGTATCACAACTTTTGACAATTAAATAATTCTTAATAGTGTCCCTCCATGTACCACTAAATATATCTTGAAGAGTAGTTTTAATACTTTATTACATCAATATTACTATCTAAGTACTATCTAAATAATTTATTTCTTTGCTAATGTTTGAAATAATGAAAAGTTTGTTTTGAAAAGTCAAGAAATAATGTTTTTTTTAATTTTTTTTAATGAGGGCCAAATTTATAAAAAAAAATACATTACCTGTTTCTCCAAACAATTATCACATCTCTCATTTCTATATAGCTTAAAAATGGATCTTGAATAACATTTTTATGAATTTTTTTGAGAGACCATTTTTTTTTGTATGTTTATATATATATTTTCTCTAATAAATATTTTGAATACATTTTTGTATGCAATTATCTATTAGTAATTTTTAATATATGTAATTGTCTATTAGTAATTAGTTGGTGCTGAAGAATGAAGACTACTTTTTCAAGAATTAATTTACACTTTACATGAGGATTGATTCTTCACTTATATTTTATTTAATTGTAGGTATCACAACTTTCTACAGCTGATTAATTCTCAATGGTGTCCCTCAAGGTGTTATTAAATATATATTGAAAAATATTTTTAATAATTTAACACCTCAATATTACTCTTGATATATTTTTTTTCTTTGATAATGTTTGAAATGATTGATTTCCTTCAAGAATGTTTTGATGATTTTTTTATTCTATAATCTATTTTCCAAAATCAAGAAATAACAATTTTTTTTTAAATGAGTGGGTGAGTTTATAAATTATCTAAATTATCAAATCTCTATTTTGTATAGATGTTAAAAATGGATATTGAATTATTGGACACAACAGTTATTAAACAAGAGATAAATGTATAAAACTGAATTGAAACCAAAACACACACATACAAGTAAACAAAACAAAGTTACATGGTGAAACCTTGACAGTGTGTCGAGGAAGCCTCCACTGGGAAAGGGATTGGAAATATATTAATAAAGAAATTATTCTCCTTCATTACAAGCCTCTCCAAGCATCCCAATTAATATGGGCTACTTCGTTACATAACTGCTTCTCATTATACAACTGATTGGCCGACAATAACTAAATTTTCCTGTAATTACTTGAATTACTTAATTTTTGTCACACTAACCAAACTCCACCTTAAAAAAAATTCCTAATCCCTTGCCCATGCCCATTCATCATCCCTTTTGCAAGTCAAGAGAATCTAGACACCATCATATCTTCTCTACTTAATTGGCTTCATGAATATGTCTACTCGATTCTCTTGTGTATGAACCTTCTTGAGAACTACTTTTCCACCATCGATCACATGTCTCACAAAGTGATACCTTACATCAATGTGATTGATAGTACTATGATAATTTGGATTTGTATCCAAACTAATAACATTTTGACTATCACAAAACACATTCACTTTCTCACGTGTCCTTCCAATCTCATCAAGCTAACCTTTTAACCAGATTGCCTCTTTACATGAATATGATGCAGCTATATACTATGCTTCACTAGTGTACAAAGAAATTTTCTCTAGAAGCTTTGACATCCAACTAATTGCTCTACCTGCAAGAGTAAAAACATAACCTGTAGCAGACCTCCTTTTGTCAAAATCACCTACATAATCAGCACCCACATATCCGCAGACTGATCCTTCACGTTCATTAAAGATGATGCAATGGTCACTTGTGCCTCTCAAATACCAAAGCGCCCATTTCACTGCTCGCCAATGTTACTCCCATGGATTTTCCATGAGCCTGCTGACAACTCCAATTGCATGTGAAATGTGAGGTGTTATAGATACCATCGCATACATTAAGTTTCTTATTCCATTAGGATATGGTACACAAGAAATATACTTCTTTTCTTCATCGGTTCTAGGACTAAAAACCAAATAAATATTAAAATGGGAAGCTAATGGAACATTAACAGGTTTCACATTGTTTATACCGAACTTTTCAAGTACTTTCTGCACATACTTCTGTTATGATAACCAAATTTTACCATTCTTCATGTCTATGTGTATCTCCATGCCCAAGATATGTTTTTCCGCTCCAAGATCCATCATATCATAAGTATTAGAGAGTTGAGACTTTAACTTATTGATTTCTTCCATGTTTTTGCTTGCAATAAGCATATCATGAACATACAAAACCAAGATAATGAATATTCCATTGAAAATTTTGAAGTAAACACAATGATCATACTCACTTTTGATAAAATTTAGGCTCACCATGAAGGAGTCAAACTTCTTGTACCATTTCCTGGGCGACTACCTCATGCCATACAATGATTTCCTAAACTTGCAAATTAACCTTCTATTGTGACCTTGTACAAAACCTTCTAATTATTCCATATATATCTCTTCATCCAAATCACCATGAAGAAAATTTGTTTTAACATCTAACTGTTCTAACTCAAGGTCAAGTAATGCAATTATTCCTAATGTAGTACGAATAGAAACAAGTTTTACGACTTGTGAAAAATTTCATGAAAATCAATACCTTCAACCTAAGAATACCCTTTTGCAACCAACCTCACCTTATACCTTTCAATACTTCCATAAAATTTATGTTTCAATGTGAAGACCCATTTGCATCCAAAAACACTTATCCCTTCAGGAAGTTCTACAATATCCTAGGTATTTTTCTTGGCTAAAGAAATAATTTCTTCTTCCATATCCTTTTTCCCTTTTTTTGTTGTCTGCATCAGCTAATGCTTCTTGATAACAAGAAGGTTCTCCATATTCAGTAATCAGTGCAAAAGATGAAGTGGAATATTCATACATTTTGGGCGTTCTTCTATCCCTTTTGGACCTTATTAGAGTGACTGGTTGTTGAATTGGTTATGGAACTTCTATAGTTTCCTTTGCTTCTTTTTCTTCACCTTTTTCTTCAGAAGTCTCTCCTTATTTTCAAATTTCTAGAAAAGGTATAGCATCAAATTGAATTTGATGATTTAGCGGTACATGTTCCTATTCAACTTTTCTGACATCCAATTTTAGAAGAGAAGATTAATCAAATGTTACATCTCTTCTAATGCATACATTCAGTGAAGAAGGATCCCACAAACTATATCCTTTCTGAATAATCATACCCAACAAAGACATAACATTTTGATTTTGGATCTAAATTTGAGCATTGATTCCTAGGAATAAGAGCACAAATATCACAACCAAAAATATTTAAATGTGACTAATCACAAGACTGACCTGACCAAACTTCTTCATGAATTTTTCAATTTATGGCAACAAAAGGTGATCTGTGAACTAAATAACAAGTAGTAGATATTTCTTCCTCCCACAACTCCTTTAGCAGGTTAGCATTGTTGATAATGTTTTTGGATTTTTCCATAAGAGTTCGATTCATGCATTCAACAATGCCATTTTTTTGAGGAGTATAAAAATTAGTTTTATGTATAACAATCCATTCATCTTTAAAGTATTGTTGAAATTCTAAAAACGTAAATTCACCACTATTTTCATTTCTTAAACGTTTAATTTATTTTCTTGTTTTCTTTTCCACCCTAGCTTCAAATTGTTTAAAAACATTAAATACAGTAGCTTATTTTTTAAATATAGACCCAAATTTTTTGGGAGAAATCATCAATAAATATTAAGTAATATAATGCACCTCCATAAGACATAATAGGAGATGGTCACCAAAGATCATAATGGATATAGTTCAATTTTTTTTACTATTATGACTTCCAATTTTAAATATTTATTTACATTGTTTTCCATATGCACAATGTTTACAAAATTCCAACATCAAGGATTTCAAATTAGGAAGCAACTTGCGGTTCATCAGTACTTGAAGACCTTTCTCACTCATGTGACCCAACTGTTGATGCCATAGGCGAGTACCTTCTTATCCTTTTTCTAATACAATCTCTACCACATTGACCTAAGTACTTCCTTTGTGTCTGTAGATATTTTCAACCTTTTCTGCCATCATAAAAACTAGGCGCCTTTTGAGACTTTCAACAATTCATTCCGACTTGTAAACTTCTAACCATGTGAGTCCAATACTCTGAAAGAAATCAATTTTTTTCTTAATTCGGGTACATGCCTAACATTATTTAATTTTCTAACTGTATCATCATACATATTAATTTTTACATTTCCCATCCCAACAGTCTGACAATATACATTATTTCCCATAAACACATAAATACCATTCACAAGTTCATATGAAGTAAACCAATTTATGTGCGGACACATGTGATGAGAAGAAACATAGTCTAACATCAAATTTTCAACATTTTGAGAGACATTACAAATAGGTAAAGCTTCATATACTATTCCTACTTCAGCAGATAAAACTTCATTAACCATACCTGAATCAACTTGATTTGCTTCCTTCTTCTAGTTTTCAAACTCCTTCCTTTTCCAACATTCTTTCTTGAGGTGTCCTATTTTGTTGCAGTACTATCATTTAGCTTTACACTTCTTTCCCTTTGATTTTGATTTGGAAGAACCCCTTGCTTTCTCCCCTCTTTCCTTTGATAGGCCTCTGAATACCATGTCTTCTGGTGCATATGTTTCAATAATCGATTTCCTTCGTACTTGTTTAGATACAGAGCTCCCACAACTGATTCAAATTTCAAAGAATCCACAATGCTCAAACTAATTGAAGTTATGAACTGGTCCCATGACTCGGGAAAAAGAACACAACAAGGTTATAGCTTTGTCTTCTTCCTGAATTTTAACTTCCATATCTGACAATTAGAAAATAAGCGTATTAAAAACATTTAAATTTTCTGCAATTTTTGTACCCTCCTTCATCTGAAGGCTATACAATTTCCTCTTCAAATAGATTATGTTGGTTAAAAATTTGGTCATATACAATGTTTCTAGTTTTTCCCACAAACCTGCAGTTCTACTCTCTTCAACGATATTGAAGAGAACTTCATCTTCCAGGAATAACTTGATGGTACTGAGATCTCGGGTATCCAAGTCCTCCTATTATGAATTTGTCCTGTTTGAATATTTTTTCTTTACCTCATCTAATTCTTTGTGAAACCCTTGTTGCACCAAAAAATCCCTAAATTTTAGTTTTCATAAGGAAAAATTGTTCTTGCCAATGAACTTCTCCACCTTGAACTTTGCATTCGTCATTTTGGTTATTTCTTCCTACAAATCCTCCTACAATGGTTTCTTGGTTTCCCTTGTTTCTTAATTTCCAACTAGAGTTTTATTTCCCCACCTTTTAGCTAGCTAGGGTTTCAAAAATTTGGAATTTTAGGTAAAAAAAAAATATCCAAAAAAAGAAATTCTGGATTTATTCTTTAAACTTTCTAGAATTAAACCATATTACAATATTTATGTATTCCTTTAGGTTCATAATTTCATAATAAAATTCCATTTTATTTTTTTTCCTTAACAAACCCTACTCCATAAATTTTCAAAATTCTGACTCCATTCCAGAAAAATAAAAATAAAAAAGTGTTTCTTTTTTTTCTTCAACTAAAGAAACCCTACTCTAGTTTTTTTTCATCAAAATATTTAACAATTTTATGACCTCAAATAAATCCACCAGCCAAAACATTAAAAAATTTATGTTCTCAAAATTAAAAATACTCAGCTTTCAACAGGTATTTAAGTTTGAATGGTTGTCTTTCCTTCTATTAGCTCTTATTTATCGACGACAGAAGGAGGTTCTCACAGAAACTATGGCAGCAAAAACAAAAAAATTATGTTCTTAACTAAAAAGGCACCCTTTTCTCCAATGTGCAGGGCGACAAAGTCTCATGTCCCTCTTCTCCAGGGATGTTCTTCCTCCTTTCCTCAATGGAGAACTAAAAATGACCTTCTTCAACTTCAATAATAGGAAGGGTTTCTATTTTGGCAGCTTTGGCTCCCTTGAAAAAATTTGTTCCAGTTAGGTTAGAACATTCTACTAATAGACAACACCATTCCTCGTCGGTTGGTGTTTCCAGCAGGGTTTCTATAACCAATACCTGAGGTATTTACTTCTAACTGTTGCAACTCTGTATGGTGGCTCAGACAGGCGGCTTAACCATAGGTCAAATGACTAATCCCTTGACATTGACTTTCTTCCTCCCTCCAGAAAGTGGACAGGGTAATAAATCAACGTGTTCGACTTTGATAGAACAATGTATAGGACCAATACACCAGCTTAGGCTCTTTCCTCCAACCGTAGGCTCTCTGCATGCTCTCTTGGCACTAGGACTTATCTATTCTGCTCTTTTGGCTATAGAGATAGTATTTCCGATGGCCTCCAATAATATTCCTCCCTCTCTAATGAAGGCTGCAGTTTATTTATCCCTTCAGACCAAATATGCTCCTCCCACTTCAACAACTCCTCTAAAGCTTTGATACCACTTACTAGACCCAAAAATTATTTAAAAATAAATAAATGTATAAAAATAAATGGAAACTGAAACACACACATACAAGTAAACACAAAAAACTTAAGTGGTAAAACCTTGACAGCGTGTCAAGGAAACCTCCACAAGGCAAGGGATTGGAATTATATTAATTAATAAATGATTCTCCTCTATCACAGGTCTCTCGTGCCATCCAAATTAATATGGGATAATCCGTTCATAATTCCTTCTCATTATCCAAGTGGCTGACAAGTAATAACTAAATTTCCCATAATTACATTAATTACTTATTTTGTTGTCACATTTCAACAATTTTTATAAAAATTTAAAAGACAATTTATTTTTAATTTTTATTAATATATCTATTCCTCTAATAAATATTTTGAATATGATTTTCTATGCAATTGCACTTTAACAATTTTGAATATATTGTTTCTTGCAATTGTATATTAGTAATTTTGAATATATGCAATTTGGTATATATGTAATTTTCTATTAGTAATTAGTTAGAAGGATACCATGTTGTTACAACTAACTAAATTTTAAACAGTGTCCCTCAAGGTATTACTATATATATAATGAAGATTATTTTTTGATGCAGGAGCATCCAACTCAGGGTGAACAAAAACGCAAGTGTTTGTCTCATAGGTTACAGGTTGATAGGTTTACAGGTCATTGTACTTGAGCTTTCTTTAAATTTCCTTAGTTTCTAGCATTTATGACTTAACAGCAAGTTATGTATTAATTTTATTGTAATTTATTTTTAGTTACTGTTTTAAATTAAGTACAGAATTTAGGTGAACGAGAATTAACAGTTATCCAATGTAACTACACGTAACTCTTGACAGTTTCTAAAACTATTCAACAAATCATACAAAAAAGGAAAAATGAAACATTTGTAAAGGGGGATTCCATCATAGCAGAAAAATGAATAAAATCATACAAGAGATTTTGAAAAATCATCTGAATCCATTCGTAGCTAAATACAATTTCTTTCTGTTTCATAATTAATTGAATGCATTTACAAACAATGGCAAGAACTGGCAGAATAATTATTTTTTTACAGGCATTTAAGAAACAACAGAATTAACGAAGCCGAGAGCAGGTGGGAATGACTAAATCAAACATACGAATGAGGCTATAGACAAGTGCCGAGACATTCATTAACGACAGAGATCTACAATCATTGAAACATGCTGAGCATTGGGGCAAAGAAAATCACCAGAGTAGATGGAGGGTTTCACAACGATATAGTTCCATTATAGCAAAGAGAATGCATTAATCACAGGCATCATTTAAACTGAAACAATATACTTTCCTTTCGAGCATTATCCAAGTACTTTTATACAAATATCAAAATCGTTGCAATCCAAATATATAACCAAATACATTGCATGTTGACTAAGGAACCGGGTTCAAAACCCCAGTATTGAAACCCTACAAACCAGTGGCGAATACCAAAACCTGAGTCTAAAAACCCTGGCTGGCAATTTAAGAGTCGCGACCGCATACAGGTCCAAACTACTTACAGACAGAAGAATACCCATACAAAACTACTAACATAGAAATCAACACAGAATACGACTGACAGGGGAGCCAAGGCTCATACCCTTAAAACCCTAACTGCTAGTAAGTGACTTTAGGAAAAGACCCTACCCGTTTGGGCCAACAATAGAAGAACCGAAGTCCACACTTGGAGCGCCCAAAAAATCACCTGCAAGGATAACACCTCGATGTTAGAATTGTGAGAAAATTAATACCCTGAGACAGAGAAATGCACGGTGAGGGTTTGTAAGCCTATGCTTACCAGAAGAGCAGCGTCGAACTGGAGGAATGATTCGACTGGTCACCAACCAGCAAGGGAACCCTGCTCACAAAGGAGCAAGTCCCTTAGCTTAACCATAAAAAAATAACTGAATAGCTAAAGTAGAGAAAGAGGACTTACCACTGTGTAGCCGACGAGTTGAGGTCGAATGTGGAGTCCCCTGATGGTTGCGACCTGACATACCCCAGTCAAATAACCAGTTAAACAGAAGAGCACATATGGTGAGAGGATAAAATAGTACAGGAGCAAATGCATTCAGGAGATAGCAACCACAAATAGCTCCCACAAAACCTTCAGGGCAGAGGAGCCCATTTGCAAATGATAGAGAACCAAGTCTCAAAACCCTTGAGCTCATTGACGGAGCAAGAAATATAAACAGAGCCATTACACCAACAGAACCTAGCTAGAAGAGCATAGCCATGGTTAAATATTGCAAACAGAGCCCAATGAACAGAAGTTAGGCATGTAAGCTAAGTGCGGGATAGCGAATTCTGAGGACGAGATAGGTGTCCCCCTCACACCAACCACAAGTACCAGTAATTAATCGAACAATAAAAAATATCAACCACCAAATCACCGAGAGCCTGATAATTGAAATCACCATATTAATCATAACTTAACTATTGATTAATCGTGGGGTGTAAAAAGGGTTGGACCCATCATTTTTATAATTTATTGTAGCAATATTACTAGAAATAGTTTATTTCCTTGAAGAATATTTTGATGATTTTTTTTAATCTATAATTTTTCTTTGCAAAGTCAAAAAATAATGTATTTGAATTCCTTTTTGAATGAATGGTGACGCTTATAAATTATCTAAATTATCTGACTTTTCGAACAATTATAATAGATTTGAAGGTTTGGGGTCTCTTACGACAAGTTTTGAGAAAGAAAACCACACATGTTTATTGATTGCATTGTTATAGATAATTAGTGTATGTATTTATTATGAAAGTTATTCATATTAGGATTTCTTATGGAGTTATTTTTGTAAAATAAATTAATCTATATTTTTATGTTATCACATCTCCATTTTCTATTTATATTAAAAATATATCTTGAAGAACATTTTGATAAAAAATTTGGTTATCTTGTTTTTTTCAATGTTTATAAATACATATTTTCCTCTAATAATTATTTTCAATATATTGGTGTATGCAATGTGCTTCAATATCTTGTATTGATTAAACATTAGATTAAGGTGAAGTGAAAGTGATAAATGAGAAATCATGTTAAAATATGGATTATAATGAAACTATATATTGGAATGATGTAGTTGAGGGATCTTTTAATTTTGATTTGTATACCTGATAAAAATAATTTTCCAATCAAGATTCATTCATTCTTATATAATTTCATCCTGTTAATTTTACTATATTATATTTGCAAAATGTTAATTTATTTCTTAGATTGTTATGTAGGCCATGTTTAAAACTGTAAAATTTTCAAATTTATGAAAATTTCCAAATTGAAATTGTGAGTGTTCAGTTATCTTAATTATTTAACTACCTCTTTGATTGAATATTTGTAGAATATATTCAATATTTCAACACAAATAATGGCTTACTAATGCACACATTTAGATTATTACCCCTGTATAAAAAGGTGATCGGTCAACTTTAACTTAAAAAAAAATTACACATGTTATTGTAAAATAGACCATTTTGCTAATTAAAATTTTCTTATATATAAATGAATGTTATAAATAATAATGAGAATCTTATCATGGAGGTACTTACTAAAACTGGAATAATCTCAAATCCCTAGGAAATTGGTGGGTGGTGAGCCACCTAATCTAATTTTTTAATTTATTAAAATTAATGGGCCATTTTTCTAAGTAAAATTTGCATATAATAGATATATATATATATATATATATATATATATATATATAGATATATATATATATATATATATATATATATGTATGTATATATATATGAATTTTATAAATAATAATAAATAACTTATCATGGAGGAAGTTATTAGAATTGGCATAATTTCAAATACCTAATAAATTGGTGGGCACGGAGCCATGTGGCACTAATATAATTTTTAAAATTTATTAAAAGTAAATGCAACAGGTAAAACACTAAAACCACTGATAATCATTCAGGAAAAACATATGGTGAGCATATTCCCTTCGTAATCAATCTAGCACCTCAATTCAAAGAAATATAATAAAAAAATTCAAAATATCCTCATCCACTTTCAGTTGAAATAAGAATCCTTCCCCAATTAAAATGCATAATTGGAATCAATGCCTAAATATTATTGGGCACCTAGATTATGTATAGCTTTGTTTTTGTAAATCAAATTGTGGAGTATTCTTAAAATTTAAGATTATATTACATGTAATAGTATTATAGTGCTAAAATCCAACGAAATCCAATAATAATGATATTAAATAAAATGGTTGAGAAAACAAAATGAAATACATGCATTCCATAATATATTTAGAATATATTTTAATAATTGAATTTATTTTTGTAAATCAAATTTTAAAATATTCTTAAAATTTAAAATTATATTACATTTAATAATATTAAAATATTAAAATTCAATACAATCCAGTAAAAGCTATATTAAAGAAAATGGTTTCCCATATAAAAAGAATACATTTATTTCCTATTATATTTATTTGGTAATTAACTTTGATTTTGTAAATCAAATTTTAAAAAATGAATCCCTTTTTGTAACTTGAAAGGTCTACAAAACACATAAATTTTTTAATTATAAAATGGTTAGGTATAAGAAAAACATAATGTTTTTAATTAATTTGAAATGGTCACTCACAAGTGGTGAACTTCTCTTAGATAATAATCATGAAAGGATGAATTAAAATATGAATTGCTCCTTGTAACTTGTAAGGTATGGGAAACACAATGTTTTTAATTATAATATGGTCATGTATAAGAAACACACAACATCTTTAATTAATTTGAAATAGTCTCTCACAAGTAGTGAACTTCTCATGAATTTGAATGAGTCACTCCAAAATTTGAAGTTATGTTGTATTATTTTTTTTTATATGTGGCTCTTGGTTTTAGCAAAAATGGTTGTCCAAAAAAAAATGAAATACACCAGATCCATAATATAATTAGAATATATTTTAATAATTGACTTTATTTTTTTAAATAAAATTTTGGAATATTCCTAAAATTTAATATTATATTACATTTAACAATATTAAAATTCTAAATATAATACAATGAGTAAGAATAATATTAAAGAAAATGGTTTCCTAAACAAAATAAAATACATCCATTCCATAATATAATTGGAATATATTTTAATAATTGAATTTATTTTTGTAAATAAATTTTGAAATATTTCTAAAATTTAGGATTATATTTCATTTAGTAATATTAAAATGCTAAATTCCAATACAATCCAATAAGAATGTTATTAAAGGAAACCGTTTCCCAAACAAAATTAAATACATCCATTCCATAATATAATTGGAATATATTTTAATAATTTACTTCATTTGTTTAAATCAAATTTTGGAATATTCCTAAAATTTAAGATTGTATTACTAATAATGCCATCGTATATCTATCTAACACTATATCTATCAGGTGTTAAGAGGGATCAAATCCATGAAGGTGAAATCCTTCCTTTTGGAATGTATAATTTGAGGAAATTTCTACACCTCCAAGAATTTGATCCCTCTCTATGCATAATCTATCAAGTGCCAAGGGATCAAATCCATGAAGGTGCAATCCTTCATTTTGGAGTGTATAATTCGAGGAAAGTTTTACACCTCCAGGAATTTGATCACTCTCTATGCATGATAGAAAGAGAGTTAGATGGTAATTTGAGGAAAGTTTTATACCTCCAATAATTTGATCCCTCTCTGTGCATGATTTATCACTTGCTAAGAGGGATCAAATCCATGAAGGTGCAATCCTTGGTTTTGGAGTGTATAATTTGAGGAAATTTTTACACCTCCAAGAGTTTGATCCCTTTCAGAGTTAGATGGATCTATGTTGGTTGTTCCAGTTAAGGGTAGTAATGTCACATTTTTAGATTATCATTGTTATCTATATGTTCCATATAAATTTCATACTTTGAAATTTACATTATATTTTCTTTGCTTGACATGACCATATCATTCTATTCTCTAATTTAGTTTGTTTTATTTTCCTTGAATGAATTGTGCATGTGTTTGGATGATTTGAGTGGTTTGTGTATTTATATGTTTATGTATGTGTATGTAATTGTCTATTAGTAATTAGTTGGTGATGAAGAAGAGGAACAATATTCTCAAAAGTTTAGAGGATTTCATTTAATTTTAGGTATCACAACTTTGACAACTAATTATTTCTTAATAGTGTCCCTCCAAGTATTATTAACTATATCTTGAGGAGAAGTTTTAATGGTTTACTACATCAGGATTACTATTGAAATAATTTGTGTCTCTTCTAATGTTTGAAATAATTTATTTCCTTCAACAATATTTGATTGATTTTTTTTCCTATGTATAGTTTATTTTGCAAAGTCAAGAAATCATGTATTTTTTTTAATGAGTGGCTAGATTTACAAAAATTCTACATTAATTTTCTCCAAACAATTATCATATCTCTAGTTTCTATCTTGAATAACATATTTGTGAAAAATTTTGAGAGACCATTTGATTTGTATATTTATAAATATATCATTTTCTCTAATAAATATTTTGAATAAATTGTTGTATGAAATTATATATATATATATATATATATATATATATATATATATATATATATATATATATATATATATATATATATATATATATATATATATATATACATATATATATCTCCTAATTTAAAAAATGCACATATCAATTCTACTTTCTTATAAAGGGCTATAGAATACATCCTTCTGGGCAATTAAAATGTTTTAATCAATACAATTTAATATGAATGATACTAAACAAAATGGGTTCCCAAAATTTTGGAATATTCCTAAAATTTAAGATTATATTACATTTAATTATATATCATTTAAGAATGATATTAAACAAAATGGTTGCCCAAACAAAATGAAATACATCCATTCCATTATATAATTGGAATATATTTTAATAAGTGACTTATTTTTGTAAATCAAATTTTAAAATATTCTTAAAATTTAAGATTAGATTACATTTAATAATATTAAAATACTAAAATTGAGTACCATCTAGTAAAAATGATATTAAAGAAAATGTTTCCCCAAACAAGATAAAATACATTTATTTCATAATATAATTGGAATATATTTTAATAATTAACCTTATTTTGTAAATCAATCTTAAAATTTAACATTATATTACACTTAATAATATTAAAATATTAAAATTTAATACAATCTACTAAAATTATTATTAAAGAAAACGAATGCCCAAAAAAATGAAATAACTTTATTTCATAATATAATTGGAATATATCTTAATAATTAACCTTTATTTACTTTGATAAACATGATTAACATTTTTTGGTGATTATGTGTTTATATTTATTTTATTATGAATAAAGATTTATGTGTCCAAAATTACTAAATCTGATTGGTAAATAAATTCCAAGATTCCAGAGTGGTTAGAGGGGTAGTTGGAAATGACAGTTACCCTCTCGTCTGAAGATAAAAGGAGGATATTAGTGAGGAGAGGGGGTTATGTGAACTGTGGAAGAAAAAGACTATTGTATAGATTGGTGCAGAGCTAGTTGAGACCATTGGAGTTCTGAAATTAAGAGATTTGTAGACTAGACAGGAGTCGTGAAGTCTAACTTTGCTGACACAATTGCTACCTAGACACTCTAGTTTGGAGCACAGGAGAGTAGAGGACATCATATCCTCTCTCATGGTTGGGTGGCAGCATCAATTGGATAATTTTTGTGATAAGTGTCTGAGCATTGTATATTTAAGAAGAAACTAATGCATTGGGTAATTCTGCACTCTTTTCTTTTAAAATAGATACATGTTGGTTGCAAATGACATAAAATACTTAGTTAGATTTATCTCAATGAAAAGAAACATCTAACATAATACCAAAATAAGTTATTGATTATAACCATCTATAAGTGTGCTTTTCCTTTAATATTATGTGGAAAAAGATGTGTAATATAGCTTAACACTGGTGAAAGCTATCTTATGATATATGTTGATAGCATGTGTAACATCTATGTATTTTCTTAGACCTGTGTATAAAATAAATTGCAGTAGAAACCAAGTTTTAAAGTTAAAAAAAAAAAAAATTGGTTCAACCTTGGAACACAGGAGTTTGATAATGTTCGCTCCTCTGTACAGATTGATCCAGACTGACATAACAGAAATCGGGTCAAGGGTTTGGAAATTCCTTCCCCTTGGCCCTAAAATAAGTTAATGCATTGTAAAAATAGATACAGAGACCCGCGTTGGGGATTAATAATCTTAGAGAAAACAATCAACAGAAGGGAATATAGTTAACTGAAAATCAAGAAAGAGAATTTATTGGATTCAGAATTAAACCCAGATCTAAATTGGTGTATGAGAATAATCTGTGAAGACATAATGCCATAAAATGTACGAGATAGATGTGTAATATAACTGCTGGTCTTTCCATCACATTCAAACCACGAGAAAACAACTTGTATATGGTAAAATATGGTGAATATGCATAAACCTGCAAATTTTAGAAGAACAAGTAGAGAAAACTCAATATTAGGAATATTGCTTCTGTGATCCATAAATTGTGAAAAAATCTTTCGGTAAAAATATTTCTAAAACACAAAAAATATATGCTATCTTCTTATCCAAAAGAGGAAAACCATAACGGGAAAGGACCAATATTTTCTCAACAGCATGTAACCTCGAAAGTAGGAGAACCAAAATCCATAAAATATATAGGTTTATCATTTAACAACGAGGAAAGACCTCATTATAAAAAAAAGTACAAGTATGCAAGTTCACAGTGACTTACAATGCCACTATATATATATATATATATATATATATATATATATATATATATATAGTGGCATTGTAATTCACTATGAACTTGCATACTTGTACTTTTTTTTATAATGAGGTCTTTCCTCGTTGTTAAATGATAAACCTATATATTTTATGGATTTCGGTTCTCCTACTTTCGAGGTTACATGCTGTTGAGAAAATATTGGTCCTTTCCCGTTACGGTTTTCCTCTTTTGGATAAGAAGATAGCATTTATTTTTTATGTTTTAGAAATATTGAGTTTTCTCTACTTGTTCTTCTGAACTTTGCAGGTTTATGCATATTCACCAGATTTTACCAGATACAAGTTTTTTTCTCGTAGTTTGAATGTGATGGAAAGACCAGCAGTTATATTACACATATATCTCATACATTTTATGGCATTATGTCTTCACAGATGATTCTCATACAACAATTTAGATCTCGGTTTAATTCTGAATTCGATAAATTCTCTTTCTTGGTTTTTAGTTAACTATATTTCCTTCTGTTGATTATTTTCTCTAAGACGATTAATCCCCAACACAGGTCTCTGTATCTATTTTTACAATGCATTAAATTATTTTAGGGCCAGGGGGTAGGAATTTTGGCCCTGTTCTCCACTAGGCTAGGGTCCAAACCCTTGACCTAATTTCTGTTATGTTAGTCTGGATCAATCTGTACAGAGAAGTGGACATTATCAAACTCCTGTGTTCCAAGGTTGAACCAAATTAAATTTTTTTTTTTTTACTTTAAAACTTGGTTTCTACTGCAATTTCTTTTATACATAGGTCTAAGAAAATACATATATGTTACACATGCTATCGACATATATCATAAGATAGCTTTCACCAGTGTTAAGCTATATTACACATTCTTTTCCACGGAATATTAAAGGAAAAGCACACTTACATATGGTTATAATCAAGAACTTATTTTGGTATTATGTTAGCTGTTTCTTTTCATAGAGATAAATCTAACTAAGTATTTTCTATCATTTGCAAACAACATGTATCTATTTTAAAAGAAAAGAGTGCAGAATTACCCAATGCATTAGTTTCTTCTTAAATATACAATGCTCAGACACTTATCTCAAAAATTACCCAATTGATGCTGCCACCCAACCATGAGAGAGGATATGATCTCCTCTACTCTCCTATGCTCCACACTAGAGTGTCTAGGTAGCAATTGTGTTAGCATAGTTAGACTTCATGACTCCTGTCTAGTCTACAAATCTCTTAATTTCAGAACTCCACTGGTCTCAACTAGCTCTGCACCAATCTATACAACAGTCTCTTTCTTCCACAGTTCACATAACCCCCTCTCCTCACTAATATCCTCCTTTTATCTTCAGACGAGAGGGTAACTGTCATTTCCAACTACCCCTCTAACCACTCTGGAATCTTGGAATTTATTTACCAATCAGATTTAGTAATTTTCGACACATAAATCTTTATTCATAATAAAATAAATATAAACACATAATCACCAAACAATGTTAATCATGTTTATCAAAGTAAATCAAGGTTAATTATTAATATATATTCCAATTATATTATGAAATAAAGTTATTTCATTTTTTTGGGCAACCATTTTCTTTAATAATAATTTTAGTAGATTGTATTAAATTTTAATATTTTAATATTATTAAGTGTAATATAATGTTAAATTTTAAGATTGATTTACAAAATAAGGTTAATTATTAAAATATATTCCAATTATATTATGAAATAAATGTATTTTATCTTGTTTGGGCAACCATTTTCTTTAATATCATTTTTACTAGATGGTACTCAATTTTAGTATTTTAATATTATTAAATGTAATCTAATCTTAAATTTTAAGAATATTTTAAAATTTGATTTACAAAAATAAGTAACTTATTAAAATATATTCCAATTATATAATGGAATGGATGCATTTCATTTTGTTTGGGCAACCATTTTGTTTAATATCATTCTTAAATGATATATAATTAAATGTAATATAATCTTAAATTTTAGGAATATTCCAAAATTTCATTTAAAAAATAAAGTCAATTATTAAAATATATTCCAGTTATATTATGGAATGGATGAATCTCATTTTGTTTGTGCCACCATTTTTTTATTCTCATTCTTGATGCATTGTACTAAATTTTAGCATTTTTCTATTCTTACATGTAATATAATTTGATTTAAAAAAATAAAGTCAATAATTAAAATACATTCAAATTATATTATGGAATGGATGTATTTCAATTTTTTTCCTCAACCATTTTCTTTAATATCAATTTTAATTGACATTTTAATATTATTGAATGATTATATTTCTTAAATTTTATGAATACTCCAAAATTTGATTTAAGAAAAAAACATCAATTATTAAAATGTATTCCAGTTATATTATGGGTTTGATGTATTTCATTTTTTTTTTGAACCCATTCCTGTTTTCTTTTCCACCGTAGCTTCAAACTGTTTAAAAAAATTAAATACAGTAGTTTTTTTTTTTACATATAGACCCAAAATTTCTAGGAGAAATCATCAATAAATGTTAAGTAATATAATGCACCTCCATAAGACATAATAGGAGATGGTCACCAAAGATCATAATGGATATAATTCAATTTTTTTACTATTATGACTTCTAGTTTTAAATATTTATTTACATTGTTTTCTATATGCACAATGTTTACAAAATTCCAACATCAAGGATTTCAAATTAGGAAGCAACTTGCGGTTCATCAGTACTTGAAGACCTTTCTCACTCATGTGACCCAACTGTTGATGCCATAGGTGAGTAACTTCTTATCCTTTTTCTGATACAATCGCTACCACATTGACCTAAGTACTTCCTTTGTGTCTATAAATATTTTCAACCTTTTCTGCCATCATAAAAACTAGGGCACCTTTTGAGACTTTCAACAATTCATTCCGACTTGTAAACTTCTAACCATGTGAGTCCAATACTCTGAAAGAAATCAATTTTTTTCTCAATTCATGTACATGCCTAACATTATTTAATATTCTAACTATATCACCATACATCTTAATTTTTACATTTCCCATCCCAACAGTTTGACAATATACATTATTTCCTATAAATGCATAAATACCATTCACAAGTTCATATGAAGTAAACCAATTTATGTGCAGACACATGTGATGAGAAGAAAGAGAGTCTAACATCAAATTTTCAACATTTTGAGAGACATTACAAATAGGCAAAGATTCATCTACTATTCTTACTTCAGCAGATAAAACTTCATTAACCATACCTGAATCAACTTGATTTGCTTCCTTCTTCTAGTTTTTAGACTCCTTCCTTTTCCAACATTTTTTCTTGAGGTGTCCTATTTTGTTGCAGTACTATCATTTAGCTTTACACTTCTTTCCCTTTGATATTGATCTAGAAGAACCCCTTGATTTCTCCCCTCTTTCCTTTGACAGGCCTCTGGATACCATGTCTTCTGGTGCATATGTTTCAATAATCGATTTCCTTCGAACTTCTTTAGATACAGAGCTCCCACAACTGATTCAAATTTCAAAGAATCAACAATGCTCAAAATAATTGAAGTTACGAACTGGTCCCATGACTCGGGAAAAAGAACACAACAAGGTTATAGCTTTGTCTTCTTCCTGAATTTTAACTTCCATATCTGATAATTAGAAAATAAGCGTATTAAAAACATTTAAATTTTCTGCAATTTTTGTACCCTCCTTCATCTGAAGGCTGTACAATTTTCTCTTCAAATAGATTATGTTGGTTAAAAATTTGGTCATATAAAATGTTTCCAATTTTTCCCACAAACCTGCAGTTCTACTCTCTTCAACGATATTGAAGAGAACTTCATCTTCCAGGAATAACCTGATGGTACTGAGATCTCGGGAATCCAAGTCCTCCTATTATGAATTTGTCGTGTTTGAATTTTTTTTCTTTACCTCGTCTAATTCTTTGTGAAACCCTTGTTGCACCAAAAAATCCCTAAATTTTAGTTTCCATAAGGAAAAATTGTTCTTGCCAATGAACTTCTCCACCTTGAACTTTGCATTCGTCATTTTGGTTATTTCTTCCTACAAATCCTCCTACAATGGTTTCTTGGTTTCCCTTGTTTCTTAATTTCCAACTAGGGTTTTATTTCCCCACCTTTTAGCTAGCTAGGGTTTCAAAATTTTGGAATTTTAGGTAAAAACAAAATATCCAAAAAAAGAAATTCTGGATTTATTCTTTAAAATTTCTAGAATTAAACCATATTACAATATTTATGTATTCCTTTAGGTTCATAATTTCGTAATAAAATTCCATTTTATTTTTATCGTTAACAAACCCTACTCCATAAATTTTCAAAATTCTGACTCCATTCCAGAAAAATAGAAATAAAAAAAGTGTTTCTTTTTTTTTCTTCAACTAAAGAAACCTTACTCTAGTTTTTTTTCATCAAAATATTTAAAAATTTTATGACCTCAAATAAATCCACCATCCAAAACATTAAAAAATTTATGTTCTCAAAATTAAAAATACTCAGCTTTCAACAGGTATTTAGGTTCGAATGGTTGTCTTTCCTTCTATTAGCTCTTATTTCTCGATGACAGAGGGAGGTGCTCACACAAATTGTGGCAGCGAAAACAAAAAAATTATGTTCTTAACTAAAAAGGCACCCTTTTCTCCAATGTGCAGGGCGACAAAGTCTCATGCCCCTCTTCTCCAGGGATGGTCTTCCTCCTTTCCTCAATGGAGAACTAAAAATGACCTTCTTCAACTTCAATAACAGGAAGGGTTTCTATTTGGGCAGCTTTGGCTCCCTTGAAAAAATTGGTTCCAGTTAGGTTAGAACATTCTACTAATAGACAATATCGTTCCTCGTCGGTTGGTGTTTCCGGCAGGGTTTCTATAACCAATACCCGATAACTGCTGCAACTCTGTATGGTGGCTCAGATAGGCGGCTCAACCATAGGTCAAATGACTTATCCCTTGACATTGACTTTCTTCCTCCCTCCAGAAAGCGGACAGGGTTATAAATCAACGTGTTCGACTTTGATAGAACAGTGTATAGGGCCAATACACGAGCTTAGGCTCTTGCCTCCAACCGTAGGCTCTCTGCATGCTCTCTTGGCACTAGGACTTATCTATTCTACTCTTTTGGCTACAGAGATAGTAGTTCCGATGGCGTCCAATAATATTCCACCCTCTCTAATGAAGGTTGCAGTTTATTTATCCCTTCAGACCGAATATGCTCTTCCCACTTCAACAACTCCTCTAAAGCTTTGATACCACTTACTGGACCCCACAATTATTTAAAAATAAATAAATGTATAAAAATAAATGGAAACTGAAACACACACATACAATTAAACACAAAAAACTTAAGTGGTAAAACCTTGACAGCGTGTCAAGGAAACCTCCACGAGGCAAGGGATTGGAATTATATTAATTAAGAAATGATTCTCCTCTATCACAGGTCTCTCGTGCCATCCAAATTAATATGGGCTAATCCATTCATAATTCCTTCTCATTATCCAAGTGACTGACAAGTAATAACTAAATTTTCCCGTAATTACATTAATTACTTATTTTGTTGTCACATTTCAACAATTTTTATAAAAATTTAAAAGACAATTTATTTTTAATTTTTATTAATATATCTATTCCTCTAATAAATATTTTGAATATGATTTTGTATGCAATTGCGCTTTAACAGTTTTGAATATATTGTTGCTTGCAATTGTATAATAGTAATTTTGAATATATGCAATTTGGTATATATGTAATTTTCTATAAGTAATTAGTTAGAAGGATACCATGTTGTTACAACTAACTAAATTTTAAACAGTGTCCCTCAAGGTATTACTATATATATAATGAAGATTATTTTTTGATGCAGGAGAATCCAGCTCAGGGTGAACAAAAACGCAAGTGTTTGTCTCACAGGTTACAGGTTGACAGGTTTACAAGTCATTGTACTTGAGTTTTCTTTAAATTTCCTTAGTTTCTAGCATTTAGGACTTAACGGCAAGCTATTTATTAATTTCATTATAATTTCTTTTTAGTTACTGTTTTAAATTAAGTACAAAATTTAGGTGAACGGGAATTAATAGTTATCCAATGTAACTACATGTAACTGTTGACAGTTTCTAAAACTGTTCAATAAATCATACAAAAAGGGAAAAATGAGACATTTGTAAAGGGGGATTCCATCATAGCAGAAAGACGAATAAAATCATACAAGAGATTTTGAAAAATTATCTGAATCCATTCACAGCTAAATACAATTTCTTTCTGTTTCATAATAAATTGAATGCATTTACAAACAGTGGCAAGAACTGGCAGAATAATTATTTTTTTACAGGCATTTAAGAAACAACAGAATTAACGAAGTCGAGAGAAGGTGGGAAAGACTACATCAAACATACGAGTGAGGCTATAGACAAGTTTTGAGACATTCATTAACGACATAGATCTACACTCATAGAAACACGCTGAGCATTGGGGCAAAGAAAATCGCCAGAGTAGATGGAGGGTTTCACAACGACATAGTTCCATTATAGCAAAGAGAATGCATTAATCACATGTATCATTTAAACTGAAACAATATACTTTCCTTTCGAGCATTATTCAAGTAATTTTATACAAATATCAAAATCGTTGCAGTCGAAAGATATAACCTAATACATTGCATGTTCGACTAAGGAACCAGGTTCGAAACTCCAGTATTGAAACCCTACAAACCAGTGACGAATACCAAAACCTGAGTCTAAAAACCTTGACTAGAAATTTAAGAGTCGCGACCGCATACAGGTCCAAACCACTTACAGACAGAATAATACCCATACCAAACTACTAACACAGAAATCAACACAGAAGACGACTGACAGGGGAGCCGAGGCTCATACCCTTAAAACCCTAACTGCTAGTAAGTGACTACAGGAAAATACCCTACACATTTGGGCCAGCAACAACAGAACCGAACTCCACACCTAGAGCGCCCAAAAAATCACCTGCAAGGATAACGCCCCGATGTTAGAATTGTGACAAAATTAAAACCCTGAGACATAGAAATGCACGGTGAGGGTTTGTAAGCCTATCCTTACCAGAAGAGCAGCGTCGAACTAGAGGAAGGATTCGACTGGTCGCCAACCAGCAAGGGAACCCTGCTCACAAAGGAGAAAGTCCCTTAACATAACCATAAAAAAATAGCTTAATAGCTAAATCAGAGAAAGAGGACTTACCACTGTGTAGCCGACGATTTGAGGTCGAATGCGGAGTCCCCTGATGGTTGCGACCTGACATACCCCAGTCAAATAACCAGTTAAACAGCAAAGCACATACGGCGAGAGGATAAAACAGTACAGGAACAACTGCATTCAGGAGATAGCAACCACAAATAGCTCCCACAAAACCTTCAGGGCAGAGGAGCCCATTTGCAAATGATAGAGAACCAAGTCTCGAAACCCTCGAGCTCATTGATGGAGCAAGAAATATAAACATAGCCATTACACCAACAGAACCCAGCTAGCAGAGCAGAGCTGTGGTTAAAGATTTCAAACAGAGCCCAATGAACAGAGGTTAGGCGCGTAAGCTAAGGGCGGGATAGCAAATTCTGAGGACGAGACAGGTGTCCCCCTCACACCAACCACAAGTACCAGTAATTAATCAAAAAATAAAAAATATCAACCACCAAATCACCGAGACCCTGATAATTGCAATCACCATATTAATCATAACTTAACTATTGATTAATCGTGGGGTGTAAAAAGGGTTGGACCCATCATTTTTTATAATTTATTGTAGCAATATTACTAGAAATAGTTTATTTCCTTGAAGAATATTTTGATGATTTTTTTTAATCAATAATTTTGCTTTGCAAAGTCAAAAAATAACGTATTTGAATTCCTTTTTGAATGAATGTTGAGGCTTATAAATTATCTAAATTATTTGACTTTTTGAACAATTATAATAGATTTGAAGGTTTGGGGTCTCTTACGGACAAGTTTTGAGAAAGAAAAGCACACATGTTTATTGATGGCATTGTTATAGATAATTAGTGTATGTATTTATTATGAAAGTTATTCATATTAGGATTTCTTATGGAGTTCTTTTTGTAAAATAAATTAATCTATAGTTTTATGTTATCACATCTCCATTTTCTATTTATATTAAAAATATATCTTGAAGAACATTTTGATAAAAAAAATTTGTTATATTGTTTTTTTCAATGTTTATAAATATATATTTTTCTCTAATAATTATTTTCAATATATTGGTGTATGGAATGTACTTCAATTTTTTGTATTGATTAAACATTAGATTAAGGTGAAGTGAAAGTGATAAATGAGAAGTCATGTTAAAATATGGATTATAATGAAACTATATATTGGAATGATGTAGTTGAGGGATTTTTAATTTTGATTTGTATACCTGATAAAAATAGTTTTCCAATCAAGATTCATTCATTCTTATATAATTTCATCCTGTTAATTTTACTATATTATATTTGCAAAATGTTAATTTATTTCTTAGATTTTTATGTAGGTCATGTTTAAAACTGTAAAATTTTCAAGTTTATGAAAAATTCCAAATTGAAATTGTGAGTGTTCAATTACCTTAATTATTTAACTACCACTTTGATTCAATATTTGTAGAATATATTCAATATTGCAACACAGATAATGGCTTACTAATGCACACATTTAGATTATTACCCCTGTATAAAAAGGTGATGGGTCAACTTTAACTTGAGAAAAAAAATTACACATGTTATTGTAAAATAGACCATTTTGCTAATTAAAATTTTCTTATATATAAATGAATGTTATAAATAATAATGAGAATCTTATCATGGAGGTATTTACTAAAATTGGAATAATCTCAAATCCCTGGGAAATTGGTGGGTGGTGAGTCACCTAATCTAATTTTTTAATTTATTAAAATTAATGGGCCATTTTGCTAAGTAAAATTTGCTTATATATATATGAATGTTATAAATAATAATAAGTAACTTATCATGGAGGAAGTTATTAGAATTGGCATAATTTCAAATACCTAATAAATTGGTGGGCACGGAGTCATGTGGCACTAATATAATTTTTAAAATTTATTAAAAGTAAATGCAACAGGTAAAACACTAAAACCATTGATAATCATTCAGGCAAAGCATATGGTGAGCATATTCCCTTCATAATCAATCTACCACCTCAATTCAAAGAAATATAATAAAAAAATTCAAAATATCATCATCCACTTTCACTTGAAATAAGAATCCTTCCCCAATTAAAATGCATAATTGGAATCAATGCCTTAATATTATTGGGCACCTAGATTATGTATAGCTTTATTTTTGTAAATCAAATTGTGGAGTATTCTTAAAATTTAAGATTATATTACATTTAATAGTATTAAAGTGCTAAAATCCAATGAAATCCAATAATAATGATATTAAAGAAAATGGTTGAGAAAACAAAATGAAATACATGCATTCCATAATATAATTAGAATATATTTAAATAATTGAATTTATTTTTGTAAATCAAATTTTAAAATATTCTTAAAATTTAAGATTATATTACATTTAATAATATTAAAATATTAAAATTCAATACAATCTAGTAAAAGCTATATTAAAGAAAATGGTTTCCCATATAAAAAGAATACATTTATTTCCTATTATATTTATTTAGTAATTAACTTTGATTTTGTAAATCAAATTTTAATAAATGAATCCCTTCTTGTAACTTGAAATGTCTACAGAACACATAAATTTTTTAATTATAAAAAGGTTAGGTATAAGAAACACATAATGTTTTTAATTAATTTGAAATGGTCACTCACAAGTGGTGAACTTCTCTTGGATAATAATCATGAAAGGATGAATTAAAATATGAATTGCTCCTTGTAACTTGTAAGGTATGGGAAACGGAACATTTTTAATTATAATGTGGTCATGTATAAGAAACACACAACATTTTTAATTAATTTGAAATAGTCTCTCACAAGTAGTGAACTTCTCATGTGCCGGAGGAGTCAAACGTCATCACTCCTCGGATACTTCAGACTCAGACAAGGATACAGGACCTCAAATATCAGAAAATCAGCTAGTCCTTGTAACAACTGCGCCTCCCGAGAGCGGGTGGCGCAAGGTCGAGAATAATAAGGGGAGGAAAACCTGAGCTGTGGGACAGCTACCCACGCTCTGGCCGTTGTGGTTCTTTTCTGAGCCAACTAGTTTTTCTCTGTCTTTTTTCTCGACTCTTTTCTCTTCTTCTATCATTTTTTCTGCTTTGGTAGCTTTGCTATGTTGATTTGTGTGCTAAAGCACATGTGCCCTATGGGCAGTTGTCTGAAATGCTCTGCATATGCTCCATGTAACTTTTCATTTTTATAATAAAGAGTTACTGATTTTTTTCTGTGGAAAAAAAGTAGTGAACTTCTCATGAATTTGAATGAGTCACTCCAAAATTTGAAGTTATGTTGTATTATTTTTTTATATGTGGCTCTTGGTTTCAGCAAAAATGGTTGTCCAAACAAAATGAAATACACCAGATCCATCATATAATTAGAATATATTTTAATAATTAACTTTATTTTTTTAAATAAAATTTTGGAATATTCCTAAAATTTAATATTATATTACATTTAACAATATTAAAATTCTAAATATAATACAATGAGTAAGAATAATATTAAAGAAAATGGTTTCCTAAACAAAATAAAATACATCCATTCCATAATATAATTGGAATATATTTTAATAATTGAATTTATTTTTGTAAATAAAATTTTGAAATATTTCTAAAATTTAGGATTATATTGCATTTAGTAATATTAAAATGCTAAAATCCAATACAATCCAATAAGAATGTTATTAAAGGAAACAGTTTCCCAAACAAAATTAAATACATCCATTCCATAATATAATTGGAATATATTTTAATAATTTACTTCATTTTTTAAAATCAATTTTTGGAATATTCCTAAAATTTAAGATTGTATTACTAATAATGCCATCGTATATCTATCTAACACTATATCTATCAGGTGTTAAGAGGGATCAAATCCATGAAGGTGAAATCCTTCCTTTTGGAATGTATAATTTGAGGAAAGTTCTACACCTCCAAGAATTTGATCCCTCTCTATGCATGATTTATCAAGTGCCAAGGGATCAAATCCATGAAGATGCAATCCTTCATTTTGGAGTGTATAATTCAAGGAAAGTTTTACACCTCCAGGAATTTGATCACTCTCTATGCATGATAGAAAGAGAGTTAGATGGTAATTTGAGGAAAGTTTTATACCTCCAATAATTTGATCCCTCTCTATGCATGATTTATCACATGAAGGTGCAATCCTTGGTATTGGAGTGTATAATTTGAGGAAATTTTTACACCTCCAAGAATTTGATCCCTTTCTATGCATGATAGACAGAGAGTTAGATGGATCTATGTTGCTTGTTCCAGTTAAGGGTAGTAATGTCACATTTTTAGATTATCATTGTTATCTATATGTTCGATATAAATTTCATACTTTGAAATTTACATTATATTTTCTTTGCTTTACATGACCATATCATTCTATTCTTTAATTTAGTTTGTTTTATTTTCCTTGAATGAATTGTGCATGTGTTTGGATGATTTGAGTGGTTTCTGTATTTATATGTTTATGTATGTGTATGTAATTGTCTATTAGTAATTAGTTGGTGATGAAGAAGAGGAACAATATTCTCAATAGTTTAGAGGATTTCATTTAATTTTAGGTATCACAACTTTTGACAACTAATTAATTCTTAATAGTGTCCCTCCAAGTATTATTAACTATATCTTAAGGAGAATTTTTAATGGTTTACTACATCAGGATTACTATTGAAATAATTTGTGTCTCTTCTAATGTTTGAAATAATTTATTTCCTTCAACAATATAGTTTATTTTGCAAAGTCAAGAAATCATGTATTTTTTTAATGAGTGGCTAGATTTAAAAAAAATTTACATTAATTTTCTCCAAACAATTATCATATCTCTAGTTTCTATCTTGAATAACATATTTGTGAAATTTTTTGAGAGACCATTTTTTTTTATATTTATAAATATTTTTTTTTCTCTAATAAATATTTTGAATACATTGTTGTACGCAATTATATATATATATATATATATATATATATATATATATATACTAATTTAAAAAATGCACATATCAATTCTACTTTCTTATAAAGGGCTATAGAATACATCTTTCGGGGCAATTAAAATGTTTTAATCAATAAAATTTAGTATGAATGATATTAAACAAAATGGGTTCCCCAAAAAAATGAAATACATCAAACCCATAATATAACTGGAATACATTTTAATAATTGATGTTTTTTTCTTAAATCAAATTTTGGAGTATTCATAAAATTTAAGATTTATAATCATTCAATAATATTAAAATGTCAATTAAAATTGATATTAAAGAAAATGGTTGAGGAAACAAAATGAAATACATCCATTCCATAATATAATTTGAATGTATTTTAATTATTGACTTTATTTTTGTAAATCAAATTATATTACATGTAAGAATAGAAAAATGATAAAATCTAGTACAATGCATCAAGAATGAGAATAAAAAAATGGTGGCACAAACAAAATGAGATTCATCCATTCCATAATATAATTGGAATATATTTTAATAATTAACTTTATTTTTTAAATGAAAATTTGGAATATTCCTAAAATTTAAGATTATATTACATTTAATTATATATCATTTAAGAATGATATTAAACAAAATGGTTGCCCAAACAAAATGAAATACATCCATTCCATTATATAATTGGAATATATTTTAATAAGTGACTTACTTTTGTAAATCAAATTTTAAAATGTTCTTAAAATTTAAGATTAGATTACATTTAATAATATTAAAATACTAAAATTGAGTACCATCTAGTAAAAATGATATTAAAGAAAATGGTTGCCCAAACAAGATAAAATACATTTATTTCATAATATAATTGGAATATATTTTAATAATTAACCTTATTTTGTAAATCAATCTTAAAATTTAATATTATATTACACTTAATAATATTAAAATATTAAAATTTAATACAATCTACTAAAGTTATTATTAAAGAAAATGGTTGCCCAAAAAAATGAAATAACTTTATTTCATAATATAATTGGAATATATCTTAATAATTAACCTTGATTTACTTTGCTAAACATGATTAACATTGTTTGGTGATTATGTGTTTATATTTATTTTATTATGAATAAAGATTTATGTGTCCAAAATTACTAAATCTGATTGGTAAATAAATTCCAAGATTCCAGAGTGGTTAGAGGGGTAGTTGGAAATGACAGTTACCCTCTCGTCTGAAGATAAAAGGAGGATATTAGTGAGGAGAGGGGGTTATGTGAACTGTGGAAGAAAGAGACTGTTGTATAGATTGGTGCAGAGCTAGTTGAGACCAGTGGAGTTCTGAAATTAAGAGATTTGTATACTAGATAGGAGTCGTGAAGTCTAACTATGCTGACACAATTGCTACCTAGACACTCTAGTGTGGAGCACAGAAGAGTAGAGGACATCATATCCTCTCTCATGGTTGGGTCGCGGCATCAATTGGGTAATTTTTGAGATAAGTGTCTGAGCATTGTATATTTAAGTAGAAACTAATGCATTGGGTAATTTTGCACTCTTTTCTTTTAAAATAGATACATGTTGTTTGCAAATGACAGAAAATACTTAGTTAGATTTACCTCTATGAAAATAAATAGCTAACATAATACCAAAATAAGTTCTTGATTATAACCATCTATAAGTGTGATTTTCCTTTAATATTCTGTGGAAAAATATGTGTAATATAGCTTAACACTGGTGAAAGCTATCTTATGATATATGTCGATAGCATGTGTAACATCTATGTATTTTCTTAGACCTGTGTATAAAAGAACTTGCAGTAGAAACCAAGTTTTAAAGTAAAAAAAAAAAAAATTAATTTGGTTCAACCTTGGAACACAGGAGTTTGATAATGTCTGCTCCTCTGTACAGATTGATCCAGACTGACATAACAGAAATCGGTTCAAGGGTTTGGACCCTAGCCTAGTGGAGAATAGGGCCAAAATTCCTGCCCCCTGGCCCTAAAATAAGTTAATGCATTGTAAAAATAGATACAGAGACCCGTGTTGGGGATTAATCATCTTAGAGAAAGCAATCAACAGAAGGGAATATAGTTAACTGAAAACCAAGAAAGAGAATTTATCGAATTCAGAATTAAACCCAGATCTAAATTGTTGTATGAGAATCATTTGTGAAGACATAATGCCTTAAAATGTACGAGATAGATGTGTAATATAACTGTTGGTCTTTCCATCACATTCAAACCACGAGAAAAAAACCTGTATCTGGTAAAATCTGGTGAATATGGATAAACCTGCAAAGTTCAGAAGAACAAGTAGAGAAAACTCAATATTTCTAAAACATAAAAAATATATGCTATCTTCTTATCCAAAAGAGGAAAACCGTAATGGGAAAGGACCAATATTTTCTCAACAGCATGTAACCTCGAAAGTAGGAGAACCGAAATCCATAAAATATATAGGTTTATCATTTAACAATGAGGAAAGACCTCATTATAAACAAATGTATAAGTATGCAAGTTCACAGTGAATTACAATGCCACTATATATATATATATATATATATATAGATTAGTTACATCAAACTCCCTATTAATTTCCAATAGTTCTTGAGAAAAATAAAACCATGAAATGAAAACCCTTTTCATATCCTCGACAGGAGGGTAGTAATAGATAACTACAAGGAAAACCCCTTGAAAGGTCGAACCTCATGGAGGCTAACACATGGAAACCTTAAAAAATTCCATGGATGGACTATTACTTGCCACACAGATGTTGGTGGAAGACCTAAGTGGCACTACAAACACCGTTTCTCTGGAAGAGAGTGACAAGGTGGAGAATGTGGAGGTGAACTTACCCGGATCTGAAGGGAAACCTCTGCTATCAAATTCCTAGCTAACTGGGCTGAACGATTTAGGTTCCAGGTGCTTGGAAGGGTAAAACAAGAAAACAGGAGACCAGTGAGAACTGTGTCCAAAACCCCACCCCTATTATCCATTAACCAGTAGGAAAGATCAGAGATTATTTGTAGGGTATAGGTGCAAGAAGGGCATGATGAAAAACCCCAACCTAGTTCCTCAAGACCTAAAGTATCAGGCTTCCTGCATGTCAAATAAAACTTTACAGAAGCTAAAAGAAAAAAATTATATGCTAACAAAAAAAAACTAGAACCCTACCTCACAATCTGTAATTTTCAAATAAAAATGAAGGAACATTGATCTTACTACATGTATGGAATCGGTGGCTAGAGAACAAGGTAAGGCATGGCAAGAGGAGCTATAGAGAGACCAACGGTTCCACGTGTGAATAAATTTTCATCAAAGGGTTAGGGGTTAGGGTTACCCTAACTAACCATAATTCACATAAGTCATCCGATCAGGAGCCCATAGATCGAGCGTGGTGGAGGAACCGTGTGTTTGGGTCTCAAGCCAATAGCTGTTAGTTTAGAAGCATCAGTAAACATCTAAGCATTCAAGTATCTGATTGGAGGGGCAGGTAAAGTGGTAAATTAAACAAAAAACAACCCTTGCCAAATATAAAGACTCAGATTCCCATAAAATAATTAAAACTCTTAAATGTGTTGGATATTATGTAAAATTGGGCGTACAACCAAATCCCACTGTAATAAATCACTATGATAATTTATATAATGATACAAGTGATAATGTATATTGAAATCATGCGGATCATTTCCACTACCATGATAATGGTACTATCATCGTAATATTATGATTAATGGAGATAGAGCATGTATTGTATAATGTCATATGCATCATAAATAAACCGTTATATGTTATGTTGTGCATAGTAAATAGACTATGTAATATACACTGTAATATGCATAGTAATTTTTTATTTTTATTTTTAGTAAGTTGAATGGTATAATAGAAGGTGACAAGTGGGATCAGAGAAAATTTAGAACACTAGGACTCAACGAGAAACTACCATGATAATAGTAGTAACAAGTGTCTTGAAAAATTGTGCACAGTGACGGAGAAATAGGGAAGAAGATTGAAGATCAATTGCCATGAGGAGGGGATCTAGAACTAGGTACCCAGAGCCACAGGAGGAGGCAACCCCCTACCAAATCTGGAAAATAATCCATAAATTTTGGTACAACTAAGTGTGGATCAGCATCATCAGACCAATAAGTTGTTGGAGGAACAACAATGTCAAACCAATCAACTGCTCGACACTGTCCAATAGCTACAAATTGAGATGGCATGAGTTATAGGTAGTAATGAAATATTAATGCGTGAACAAGAGAAAATTTTAAAGAGTCTCTCTGAAAGACATAACCATCACAATTTTCAACCCAGTCCTAAATGTGGCACTCGAAATGAGAGTGCACGAGAGAAACATGCTGAATATTGAGGGAAGTCAGACACAACGAAGGAAAAAAAAATAGGACATATACTGAAGCATAATCAAGAAATATCCTTGATCTACAGGAGATGAATAAACAAAAAGTGGAATTACAAGGAGAGTTTAGAAAAATTAAACCCCCCACCTTTGATGTAGAAGTTGAGGAGACGGTAGAAGCCTAGCTTATTAACATGAATAAGTACTCATGAATAAGTACTTACGAGTCTATGATTACAACAATAAACTTAAAGCTTGGTTATCCATTTACCAACTACGAGAAAAATCCCCATTGTGGTGGGAAGAAGTTAAGAACATTCACGGAATATAATATCAGAACATGACCTGGGATGAATTCAAGAAGTACTTTAAAGATAAATATTTAACAGAACATTTTTACGATGAAAAATCAAGAGAATTTCATGATTTAAGGTTGGCCAGAAGACCATGGATGATTTTATAACTAAATTCACTTCCTTATTAAGGTACGTACCGTATTTGCAGGATGAGAAAGAAAAGGTAAAACGGTTCTTGAGTATCTTACCAGCTCACATGAAAGAAAGAATCGAGTTTGTGAATACAAAAACCATGGATGAGGTGATAAGAAAAGAACGAATGTGCTATCAACAGTTGAAACAGAAGGGAGAGTCCAACAAAGGATGGTTTCCTAGGAAGGGCCATAATGGTACTCAAAATTTTAAGAATAAATGACCAAGTAGTCTCTAAAATTTTGTAAAAAGTCAGTCAAATAGAGAGCCTGGAAGGAGTCAGCTAAGAACCAAGTGGCAGACAGAGGACAGACCCACCAAAGCCTCTAGCAAACCAGATGTTGGTCAAGCTCTGAAACCTCCATTGCAGTGTTGGGGCTGTGATGAGGCTGAGTACTATAAAAAATGTCCCCATCGGGGAAAAGATGAATTTGTAGCCAATCTACAAGAGGCATCCATTTTTGGGGATGTGTCCAAAAACATACCAAGGATCAACGCAGTATTAGAAGATCGGCAAGTGGGCTACTAGCCGACCATGATAGAACTTGAAGGTAAGTTATTTTCCCAGCCTGTATCTATTTTGGTTGACCCTGGTGCAAGTTTAAGTTATATCAGTCCAAATATAGTTGGAAAATGTAATTTACAAACTCAAAAATTTAAGAACCCTTGGCTAGTATAGCTAGCCACAGGGGAATAAAGGAGGGTAAATTCCAAAGTGACAAATTGTTCCTTATAAATAGGTAATCAACATATAAACATAGACCTGAATATCCTACCTTTAGTATACTATGACTTATTACTGGGAATAGATTGGTTGGAAGGACAATGTTCCCTAGTAGATTATAAGCATAAAACTATCAGCTTTTTGGAAGATTATGGGATATGCCAAGAAATTCAAGGAATTAATAAACCCCTTTAGCTGCGACCAATTATTTCATTCCAATTGGGTAAATGTGTCAGAAAGGGATGTCAGATTTATGCTATTCAGGTGGGATTTTCCCACTCTAAAGATAAAACCCTTGTATTGGAGGACATTTCGGTGAATCAAGAATTTACTGATGTTTTTCTTGAAAAAATACTAAGATTACCTCCAAGAATGGATATCAATTTTACGATAGATTCAATGCCAGGGGTGACACCCGTGTCATGGGCTCCATATCGAATGAGTGTACTAGAGTTGACTGAATTAAAGATGTAGATGCAGGAACTATTAGAAAATGGATACATCCGTCCTAGTGTGTCCCCTTAGGGGGAACCAATACTCTTTTTGAAGAAGAAAGATGGTGCATTATGTATGTGTATAGATTACATGAAGCTTAAAAAACTGACCATAAAGAACAAGTACCCGTTACCATAGATAGAAGATGTTTTTGATCAAGTGAAGGGTGTAACTCTATTCTCCAAAATAGATTTGAGGTCTAGATATCATCATATAAGAATAAAGGATGAGGACATATGGAAGATAGCCTTTCGAACTTTCTGTGGACATTATGAGTTCGTGGTCTTACCTTTCGGATTAACCAATGCACTTAAGTAGAAAGGCTAAAGAAATTATTGACTACTGCCCATGTATTGAAGGTAGCTGACCAAATAAAGAGTTTGAAGTTTGTACTAACGCGTGTCAAGAGGGAGTAGGTGGAGTGTTGTCTCAAGATGGAAAAGGAATAGCATATGAATAAAGGAAGCTGAAAGAACATGAACATTGGTACCCTGCATATGATGTAGAGTTGACAGTTGTGATTCATGCACTTAAAGTATGGAGGAAATGCCTATTGGGGAAAATTTTGTAATATAAATAGATCATAGTAGTCTGACCAGCAAATTTAAGCAATCTGATCTGAATGCTCACCAGTAAAGGTGGAACGCATTCCTAACTGAATTCAAATTTGAAATTCATCATGTAAAAGGTAAAGAAAACCGAGTTGTTGATGCCTTAAGTAGAAGGGTACAATGTATTTATGAGCTTTACTTTAACCATGTGGAATTCAAGTTTCAAGAACAAGTTAAGGATGCAACACAGAGAGATCCAAAATACCATTTTCTATGGCAGTAGGCACAACAGGCAAACAACCAAGAGAAACAATCATGTTATCGGGTGAATAGAGAGCATTTATTGACATTTCAAGGAAGGATTTATATTCCGAATCAAGTAGAATTGAGAGGACTGATTATGGATGAATACCATCGTATTCCTTATGCTGCCCATCCCAGCTATTAGAAGATGATGACAGTGATAAGGAAATACTACTTATGGCTTGCAATGTGTAAAGACATCATTGGATACTTAACTAATTTTTTATAGTGTCAGTAAATTAAGGTGGAACACCAACATCCTGATGGTTTGTTAGAGCCCATTCCTGTATCGAAGTGGAAATGGGAAGCCATTTCACTTGAATTTATTGTTGGTCTACCAAGAATAAGGAAGCATGATGATTCGATAATGGTAGTGTTGGGAAGACTGAGTAAGGAAGCCCACTTTATACTAGTCCAATCCAGCTACAAGATAGTGAAAATTGCTGACATTTTTATGAGAGAAGTGTTTATATTATATAGTATTCCACAAACAGTTATCTTAGATCTGGATGTGAATTTTACATTATCCTTCTGGAAGGCACTCTTCACCATTCTAGGCATGCAAATCCAGGTTATTATCTCTTATCATTTGCAAAATTATGGGCAGACCGAGTGGGTGAATCAAGTACTGGAAGACATGTTAAAAATGTATGTGATACAACAGTCCATGAAGTGGGAAGATTACATACATTTAATCGAGTTTTAATACAACAACATGTACCAAGAGTCTCTAAAAATGAGTCCTTTTGAGGCATTATATAGAAGGAAATGCAGGACACCCATCAATTGGAGTAGTCTTGAAACCAAGTTAATTATTGAGCCCGAGATGTTGGAGGATATGGAATAGGAAGTAAAGAGAATTCAACAGAATTTAAAAGTTATTGAGGACCAGAAAAAGGTATATGCTGACTAGAAGAGAACTTATCGAGAGTTCGAAGTGGGAGATCACGTTTACACTAGAGTTAAACCAAGGAAAAGTAATATGAGGTGGACTACTTGCGCCAAATTATCTCCTTGGTTTTGTGGACCTTTCCAAGTTTTGGAAAGGATAGGACCAATAGCTTATCAATTGTCTTTACCCAGTCACATCAGGGTACATAATGTGTTTCATGTGTCCCTACTGAAATGATATTTGCATGACCCCAAGCATATAATTAATTGGAAAAATGTGCAGGTAAATTGTGACTGTTAAAATGTCTTAAATAATGAGATATATATATTTAACTAATGGATTAAAGTTGGATGTCACAGATTGAATTAGATGGAAAATTTCTGGTAGAACCCCAATGTATTCTCGAGCGGAATGAAATAACGCTACGGAAGCCAGTCATCTACCAGGTTAAAGTGTAGTGGAAGCACTTTGGTGCAAAAGAGGCCACCTGGGAAGATGAGGATTTTATGCGGAAGGCATACCTAGAATTATTCTATGTTGATAATTGAACATCGATGATGGTGTTTGCCTTAGGGGGGGGGGATGTAACACCCTCGAATTTTGATTTAATTTACTTTTATATCTCACATAATTATGCATTTTTGTTAAAAGATAAGACCAAAAAACATGATTAACATTGTTTGGTGAATATGTGTTTATATTTATTTTATTATGAATAAATATTTATGTGTCCAAAATTACTACAAATGAATGGTAAATACATTCCAAGATTATGGAGTGGTTAGAGGGGCTATTGGAAATGACAGTTACCTCTCCTTTGAAGATAAAAGGAGGATCTCAGTGAAGAGAGGGGGTTCTGTGAACTGTGGAAGTAGGAGACTTTTGTATAGAGTGGTCCAGAGTTGGTTTAGACAAGTGCAGCTCTGAAATTAAGACACTTGTATACTTGACAAGAGTCCTTAAGTCTAACTATGTTGACAGAAATGCTACCTATACACTTTGGTGTGGAGCACGGGGGGAGTAGAGGATGTCATAGCCTCTCTCAGGGTTGGGTGGCATTATCAGTTTGGTACTTTTTTTATATAAGTGTCTCATAACTGTATATTTAAAAAGAAACTAATTCATTGGGCAATTTTGCACTCTTTTCTTTTAAAATATATACATGTTGTTTACAAATGACAAAAAATACTCAGTTAGATTTATCTCTAGGAAAATAAACAACTAACGTAATACCGAATAAGTTCTTGATTATAACCATATGTAAGTGTGATTTTCCTTTCAATATTCTGTGGACAAAGCTGTGTAATATAGCTTAAAAATGGTGCAAACTATCCTATGATATCTTTCAATGGCATGTGTAACATCTATGTATTTTCTTTGACCTGTGTATAAAAGAACTTGCAATAGAAACCAAGTTTTAAATTCGAAAAAAAATAATATTGTGGTTAAACCTTGAAACATAACAGTTCGATAAACTCTGCTCCTCTGTACAGATTGATCCAGATTGACATAACAAAAATTGGGTCAAGTGTTTAGACTCTAGCCAAGTAGAGAACCGGGCCAAAATCCCTGTCCCCTGATCCTAAACTAAGTTAATTCATGATAAACATAGATAGAGAGACCCATGTTGGGGATTAATCATATTAGTGAAATCAATCAACAGAAGGGAATATAGTTAACTGAAAACCCAGAAAGAGAATTTATTGAATTAAGAATTAAACCCAAATCTAAATTGTTGTACGAGAATGATCTGTGCAGAAATAATTTTGTAAAATGTATGAGATAGATTTCTTAGAAAACTGTTGATCTGTCTATCACATTCAAACCACGAGAAAATAGGCTGTATCAGGTAAAATCTAGTGAATATGCATAAACCCACAAAGTATAAAAGAACAAGTAGAGAAAACTCAAGCTTTCTGAAACATAAAACATATATGCTATCTACTTTTATACAAGAGGAAAACCCATAACGGGAAAGGACCAATATTTTCTCAACAACATGTAACCTAAAAATTATGAGAATCGAAATCCAAAAAATACACAAGATTGTCGTTTAACAATGAGGAAAGACCTCATTATAGACAAAAGTATAAGTCTAGAAGTTCATGGTGAAATACACTTCCACTGTTTATATATATATATATATATATATATATATATATATATATATACATCCAACGCCATATTAATTTCCAGCAGTTCTTGAGAAAAATAAAACCATTAAATGAAAACTCTTACCATATCCTCGACAAGAGGGCAGTAATAGATAACTATAGGGAAAACCCCTTGAAAGGCTGAACCTCATGGAGGCTAACACATGAAAACCTTAACAAATGCCATGGCTATATTATTACCTACCACACAGATTTTGATGACAGAACTTAGTGGCAATACAAACACCATTTCTCTGGAAGAGAGTGACGAGGTGGATAACATGGAGGTGAACTTACCCGGATCTGAAGGGAAACCTCCACTATCGAATTCGTAGTTGGCTGGGATAGAAGATTTAGGTTGTTGGTGCTTGGAAGGGTAACATACCACTCGCATATTACACAAAAACAAGAAAATAGGAGACTAGTGAGAACTATGTCCAAAACCCCAACCGGATTATCCATTAACCAGTAAGAAAGATTAGAGATTACCTGTGGGGTGTAGGCGGAAGAAGGGCACGATTCGAAACCCCTATCCAGTTCCTCAAGAACCAAAGTATCAAGCTTCCTGCATGTCAAATAAACTTTAATAGAAGAAGAAAGAAAACATTTATATGCTAACAACAAAACAACCAGAATGGGCCTCACAATCTACAATTTTTTCAGATAAAAATTAAGGAATAGTGATCTTACGACATGTGTGGAAGTGGCTAGTGACCATGGTAAGGCATGGAGGGTGGAGTTACGGAGTGACCAGCGGCGCCTCGATAGAATGGAGGTTCATCAAAGGGTTAAGGGTCAGGGTTATCCTAAATAACCCCTAATGCGTATAAGTCATCCGATCAGGAGCCCATAGATCGAGCGTGGTGGAGGAGCCATGTGTCCACGTCTCAAGCCAACAGTTGTCAGTTTAGAAGCATCGGGAAACACATGAGCATTCAAGTATTCGACCGGAGGGACATGTAAAGTGGTAAAATAAACCAACAGAAACCCTCGCCAAATCCAAAGACTCAGATTCCCATAAAAGTGTTAATATGCTTAAATGTGTTCGATATTCTATAAAATCGGGCGTACAACCAAATCCCACTTTAATAAATCACTATGATAATTTATATTATGATACAAGTGATAATGTATATTTAACTCATACAGATCATTGCCACTAGCATGATAATGGTACAGTCATCGTAATGTTATGATTAATGGAGATAGAGCATGTATTGTATAATCTGTTCTGCATAGTAAATAGACTGTTATATGTTATGTTGTGCATAGTAAATAAACTATTTAATAATGGAGATAGATCATGTATTGTATAATGTGTTGAGCATAGTAAATAGAATGTTATATGTTATTTTTTTTAATAAAGAAAAAAACACTAAGTTGTTTGTATTAATGTCAACAAAATGATACAATGTTTAGAAAAATTCCACCAATAAGTCAGGAGAGTAAGACTCATGATGAAACTAGCATGCAAACTAACATAGAGAATGGAAAAACACCTCCAAAAATTAGTGGAGACAAGAAATATAAAATCAAGTTGCACAACCCTTCCCAATGAAATTCCATATAATACCAATTATCACAAAGTTGAGGAAATAAAAGGAAAGTGTAGACAAAAAAACAGGATGAGCATCCATAGCTAGGGAAGCTAGAGAGAGTTTGAAGCAAGCAGGAAACCACCTCTAAAATGAACCTAGATGTGCCCGAAGTGTAAGAGTAAACTCTACTTAGAAAGAGATTCTACCTTGGAGTTAGCCTCCCTAAAGATGTGCCGAATGGGAGTGTCCTGAAGACGGTGGAGCAAGTAATGCACCCGGTCAAACCAAGTGAGGAGAGCATGAGGCTGGAAATTGGTAAGTCTCCATCAATGATGAATTTGGCATCACCATAGATGTGTAAATTTTCCAACTGTAAATTGAAAGCCACCCATAAAAAGCTCCAAAAAGCAAGGATCTCCGCCCTTGTGATGGAGCCAAAAACACCATTCCAGCAAATGCAGAATTGTTCCTTTTGTTCAAGTTTGATCCATGCACTGCACCCACAAATTCCACGTTGTTCTACTCCATCAAAAAATTCCACTGGGATGGACACAGGATGGGGATGAAGATGAAGGGAGAGGTATTTAACCAGAGGGGTATGGATGGGAAGGTAATCAAGCTAATATATAATGGACTCAAAGATCTTGTGCTGGCTAATATGTTGTCCATCAAAGATGGATTTTTTTCTACCCAACCATACTTCCCAAAAGAGAAAAAAAGGCAGGGATCGAGTTTCAGGGGCAGAATTTCCCCAGGATTCAATGCATTCTTGAAAAGAAAGAGGCTACCAGCTAGGATTCTACAATCGATGCAAAAACATAAGCTAGATATCTAAAGTAAAGGGATAGTGAAGGAAAAGGTGAGAAACTTATTCAAAAGCATGCTTTCAAAAAATACAGCGACCGGGCCCCTGGAAGCCACACTTGATAAATTTATCCCACATGAGAATCTTGTTTCTCATGGAAAACCATACGAATAAGACAATATTGAGAGGGATACGACGTATCCATAAATTCCTAAAGAACAACGACTCCTCTGGAGAAATGGGGCCCATAGTTCTGGTGCTTCATCTCCTAGGGTTAGATTTTTTGGATTTTTATGGTTTTACATTATTTCTTAATCATAAATAGGCCTCGGAGCCTCATTCTAACATATTTTAGAGGCATGTGGCTGCTACATGTCTTCTTAGCGATAAGTTACCATCACCCGAGCTAGTTTATTTACATTTCGTTTGTAAGCATATTTCAGTTCTTTTGTTATTAATGAAATGAATTTTTATTTCTAATGCATATTTGTATTTATGGTTATATTCATATTTTGTTGCATTCCTACATAAATCAGGATCATTGGTATTAGAGCGGTCTGCTCTTTCTCTATTTTTTTTTTCATGTCCCCAACGAGGTTAGGGAATAAGGAGTTAGGGCTCGATCTGGTTGAACCCTTGCAAGATCAACCTCGCAAACCCTGACAACCTCCCATGGCGGAAGAAAAGATAGACGAGGGAGCATGAGAGCCTATCAAAATATTGCTCAAGGAGGCCCTCGAGGAACAGAGGAAGGCGATGATGGATAAATTTTCCCATATTCGTTGACGGCTACCCACCAGCGGCGCATATACATTCAGTAGCCACTCTGGAGGTGCCACTCCTTTCAAGGTAGAAGTAAACTTCAACATTCTTGTATTTTAAGGTCATATAGATGTAGACACTGTAGATATATTGCTGAATTTTCTGGAAGGGTATTTCTTGGTCCATGATTTCTCTGCCTGAGAAAATATTACTTTTGCACTCCTCAAAGTTTCCCCCCATGTCAAATACTGGTGGGAAACCTATTGTGAACAAAAGGACGAGAGGGAACCCTCTCTATTCTCTGTCGCATCGACTTGGAATTTGTTTCATGACGACATCAAGGAACAATATTACCCCATGGGGAGCTATGAAGACAAGTACATCCGGACCATGTTGCGGAAATAGAGGGATTGATGTGTACGAGCTAAGGAATTTATTCCATACTCTACGCACAAATTTGGGTATTAAATATTCGAAGAAAAATTTGGTGCTCACTTACCACAGTTTTTTGCACAAATACATTCAGGAGGAAATGGAGTTCTGCAACATTACCTCGCTCGGAACGGCATATCGATATGCTGCCAAAATCGAGCATAAATTTAAGTAGAAGAAGCGGTACTTTGGATCTGTGAATCTAAAGCTAGGGAAAGACGCCCCTGAACCACAGAAAAATGCGCAAATCCAAAGCAGGGTAACTCAGAAAAATAACATAAATCCAAAGAAGGAAATGGGGAAATGGTCTGAATCTCATAACAACCCTACTTACAACATAAGCGACTGTCGAGCCAAACAATCGTTGGTGGCCAAACTGAAGGAATCTTAATTAGATGCATGTTCTGATCCTGAGTCAGAACCAGACAAGGGAAATGAAAAAGGGAAGAAAATCATTGATGCGGAAACCAGTGCCACCATTTACACCACCAAGCTCCAAAGGGAGGAGCTCAAGGATCTAGAGGAGGGGGACCGCCTCTTCCATTCCCAGATGTGGGTGAAGGGTTTTCCACTGCAATTCCTTGTCAATAGCAGAAGCAAAAATAACCTCATTTCAGCAGAGGTCGTGAAGCATCTCATTCTACCGACCACATCACACCTGTAGTCGTGTACCATCAGGTGGATTCACCAAGGAAGAGATCTTTGTGTCAGTCAACAGTTCCACCTTTCATACATCATCAAGACCTTCACGAATGAGGTACTATGTGATGTTGCTCATATTGATGTGTCTATTGTATTATTGGGCCAACCATACTTGTGCAAGCGACATGCTATGTATGATTCTAGGCCTCGTTTTGTTTTATTACTTTGGGAAATAATTTGTACAGTATACCAGAGGAAGTTGTTGGGCTGCGAATATGACCACTTTTTAACACTTATTTCATCCATTTATACTCTTCTTTATCATGTAATTTATCATAATTTATCATATAAATCCATTTTATAATTATTTATGCTCTTATGGATAAATATTATTTCTTTTCCTTTATTTTTAATAAATTGATGATTATTATGCATAATTTTATCAATGATGGTTTATTAATATATTTTGTAATAGAACTCACCATTTTAGCCTCCAAGATATTTGCTAGATTGCAGATTTGATCTCTAGCACATCATTCAATATTTCAACTCAGAAATTCACTGGAATAAGAAGTGACAGTTTTGCAGTTGATATTCTAGGCAAATGGAGAAGAATCTGGAAAATCCGGAACATAGGTTTTGTCCAGAACAGACCGAATTAACTTTAACAAAGAACAGTTTACCCAAATTCGGCTTGTATTGAGAGAAACGGAAGGTTCTTTGAGCACGATTTTCTCAGATTTATTGTTGCGACCGTCTTCCAAATTATCTCAGCTGCAAATCCAAATTCAGCTTATTCCTGTTGAAAGATTGATGGAAATATATTTTCTTGCTGATCAAGTTGTTGGGGACAATCCAATATTGTTATGAGGGATCATATTTACTATTTAATTTCTCCTCTTTCTGATTATAAAAGGAGAGCATGTATTATGTATTGGGGGGATGATTATGGAATTTCTTTTGTAACTCTGTAATTCCTTAACTCTTGTGATCGAAGAGTAACTGCTGTAAATGTTGTTTATGTCTGATTAATACAAGAACGTATTTCCGTTCCATTTCTTAACTCTGGAGTAAAGCCCAGCGGCGTTTCACCGGTGGTTACGGGCCCGGCCCTGGTGGATCGATTTGTTGTTTGTATCTTTATCTTTTCATTATTATTGTGTAACAGTTTGTAATTTTTTTCATTGCCGTATGCAAGTAAGTGGTTTATTGTTCATTGTTTATTTGATATCAGTGTGTTATATTAACGAATCGTGTTGTTGTTTCTTTTATTATTTAACAAGAATCTTAATTTTGTGTAATTTATCTTGTTATATCTTAACATAGCTTCGCTGTTCTATTTCCATTATGGTTTCATTCCACTTGCTGTTCAATTTGACTGATATTCATTATAGTTTTCAATTCAATAGGATTTGTTATTTGATTCCATTAGTTAAGAGTTTGATGTTCGGATTTATTAAATAGGATTTGTTGTTCAATTCCTTTGATTACAGTTTGTTGTTCATTTACATTTATGTTCAATTCTAGAGCTGTTGTTCATTTTAGTTGATTAATTGCAAAGAGTTTGGTTTTGAGAGCTTTCCTAGTTTCCTTTCATTAGCAACATTTAGTTCAAGATTTATTTCCATTCAATTGCTTTAAATCAGGATCATAAACTGTAGAGAATACTGGTTATTGCTCGCATGTTTCCAGATTGATTATCTTGTTCTTATATTGGTTTCAATTGCATCAATTTCTAGAGGAATGAGTTATCGCTACTGTATCCTTGATTGATGTTTTCCGAGTGAATGATTGGATTTCAGAGCATTTGAGTTTATGTTATTGTAGTTAGATTTCTTTTCCAAACATCCATTTACTCTTGTATTTAGAACACTGTAATACATATTACAAGGCATTACTCTTAGATTGAATTGCAGCCTCAGACAGAGTACACTCTTGAAATAAAAAGTCATTCCTGGATTGATAATTAATGTGAGATAAATAGGTGTTAAAAAGATACATTTTATACCTCAACATTTTGGCGCCGTTTCCGGGGAGAGTGTATGCCATTTAGAAAGAGTGGTGCATATTTAATTTTTTCTTCTTGGGAAGAATTGGGTATTAAATACGGAAGGTAAGAACCTGCGCACCAAGCAAGGAATGCACTTGTTCACTGGCCCACTTCACAGCAGGATTGAATGAAAGCTTAAGGTAGGAATGAATGCTTGCTTTTTTTTAAAAATTTTAGAGGTAGAATTTTTGAAAAAAAAATCTTGTAATTCCACTCGAGTGGTGATGTAAGCACCACCCATTTCACTAACTAATTGACAGGAACATTTTAAGGAGGATCCTCAAAGGAACACATGAAGAAAATCTTCTATTATGGTAAGAAATGGCTCACATTGCAACTTTTGAATTCCCTATCAAGGATCTAGGAGGAGTGACACAAATGCACATAATTCCCCCATTGTCTCTACCAAATTTTCATGGTTTGACAAATGAAGATCCCGATACATTCTTATTTGAGTTTGAAATACTTTGTAGAGGATATGATTATTGTACTAATGATCAAAGGTTGAAAGTGTTTCCTCTTACTCTAAAAGGAGCAGCTCTCTGATTGTTCATGAGCCTAGGTGGGAACCGCATCCAAGCATGGGAGGACATGAAGAACATATTCTTGAAGAAGTACCAAGACTACTGCAAATTCAATGAAGATATTTTCGGTTTTGATAGAAGGGGAAGATGAAATCTTGGAGGAATATGTAGAGCGATTTCAATATAACCTTCAAAAATCAAAGCATAAACATTTGGAAAAAGAGATCTTGAAAACACTCCTTCTTAAAGGAATCAAAGATGAATTTTTAGAACTCTTAAATCTGATAGGAAAAGGTGATGTTTTTCAGTTATCATATGATGATGTTTGTGAGTTGTGCATAAGGTATTCAAGAGGAATTTCCAAGGCTGGTAAGAATTCTAGAGAAGTTTCTTCTTTCTTTTCCAAATTTACTACAAGAACAAGAGACATAAGAGCTGAAATCAAGGATTTATTTGAAAATTTGAAATATGATTTTATTAGCTCTCTAAATTCAAAATTGAATGTTTTGCAGGTTCAGAAAAATCAAGAATTTGATGAAGTGTTTTTCCCTCATTACCGAAAGAAGCATCCCATAGATAGTTGTTCTTCCTTATCTAGGATGGAAGTAGCATATCAAAGAGATGGGGAAGCTGCAACAAGGTCAAAACCATGGAAATCATGGCCTACAGGTATGGTTCAAAACACTTCCTCTCCATTCTCTTTTTTGCATAATTCGTTATGGAATACTCATATGTTAGGGCAGCCATGCCAATCTCAATATAACCACTACCAATATTGTCTACAAGTTTGGCATGGTTCATCTTATGATTGTATGACTACTCTCCCTCATCTTGTAGCACAAACACATCTTCCAACTCTTCCACAACACCTTGCTTGCCTATCAAAATCATCCACTCAACCCAATCAACTACATCATCAAGAGGCTCCATTCCTTACACAATCTCCTGCTCAACTCATTCCACACCTTCACCATAATAAACCAGTACAACATGCTTACAGTGTTGAACTGCAAAATTCACCCACCCTTCCCACCCATTCTATCTCACATGCACCATTGGAGAAAACTTACACTGAGACTCAAAATGTATCAAATCCAAAAATTGTAGAAGTTATGAAAGAAAATGAGGTTTCTTCTAGTTTGCACCAACAAACCATTTTAAAAGCTCAAGAACTTCATGATACGACGACTATGGGAATTCAAGAAATTAAGGGATACATTGAATATTGGTTTCAATCCATTTGTTTGTAGCCTTACTCCATGCTTCAACAATTTTTAGCACCATCTTTTCAAGGGAAGTTGGCTTCTCATACCCTAATTTTTATTAACATGCATTTTTCAAATTTGGATATGTACATACTTGAAGCCTTATTTCGAAAATGGTTACACTGGAAATACTCTTATACATAATCATATTTATTTTCCAAATCAAATTAGGGTAGTGAAAAAATAAAATAAATAAGGAAATAAAATAAACACATTTTTTTATTTTTTTATTTTTGGAAAAATAGTTGTTTTTGTTGCAACACGCTGTGGAAATCAACATCGATGATAAATATTTTAATTTATTTGTGTATGTAGATTCATTATATTGAAAATAAAAATTCTAAAAACACTTATATTCATTTTTATCACCAATATGGAAAAATTTCTTGAATATCATATTTTTTGGCTTGCGGGCTTGATGAAATTTCTGAAAACAGAGTTGGGACAATCATGTTTTGGGGGACCAAAAGTGAATATTGTTAAAACATATTTCTATCCTAAGTATCCCTTTATGTCTACTTTCCAACCCAATTTAAATCACTCCATTTGGATTTGAAACAAAAAAGTTAGAACCAAAACATTGACAGGGATTCTAGTAGGCAACTCAGGAATAGAGTTGGGATAGTCAGTTTTTGGAGGCCTAAATGAATATATTTTTAAAACCTATTTTTATGGTAGAATCCTCTATGAATATAGTTTATAACAAAATTTTAATCACTCAATTTCGATATCGTATGAGGAATTTATGACCAAAATACTGACTGCCTATCATAAATCAGCACTCTTGAAACTTTGTTTTCCTGGTTGTTCACTAGTGTATTTGACCCATCAATTCTTCTTGTCTTCAAAACCTGTTTCTATTGGAGATCAATAAATGAATCTAATTTAATCTTGAATTTGAATCGGTTCAATCTTCTATCAAACGAAAAATTTATGCTTGAAATATCAATTGTTGGTCTGAGCTGGAAAATCAAAAATGACTCTATTATGCAGGTTGTTCTAAGAAAATTTGAAATATCATAGCATTGAATTTTTAAAACCTGTTTCTATTGGAGATAAAAATTTTAATTAGCTCTCATTTGGCTTTGGAATCACTCAAATCGGATGAAAAACAAAGAATTTATAATTGAAACATTGTTGGTTAGCATGATTGTCCACTGCTCTCCCGCAAGTAATAAATTAATTTTACTTTGTCCATGGATTTCTTCTACAAAGTAACTACTTGTTAGTTTTTTGCATAATTCTTGGATTAGGGGAGCCCGTACATCTCTCTTTCTCCATGATTTAATGTTTTATTGCAGGTAGACACTCGTTTTTTGCAGGTCTTAGCAGAACAAAGAAGGTCAATTTATGAACGAGCGATTCTTGAAAGAAATTTTAGTGAAACAAGGGCATTTCATCCAGTTCATTACCTAAAATATTTATAACAAGAAGAAATGAAGAATTGGTTTCCATTTGAAGATTCATGTCACTGCTGCTAAAACATTTTTTAAAAAGATAATTTTTTTTTCATTAACAGATTGATATTCCCTTAGGAAATAACATCATAGCTGTTGTAACTTAATAAAGTGTTGTTTCTTTTCTGAATTTTTTTATGTTTCTTTGTTTCAAGTGTTGATCTCTTCAAATTGTAGTTTTCGCTTCATTGGCAATCGAACAATAAGGACCCCACCATGCAAGTTTCAGAAGGCAGTCTTTCGGCAGCACCAATTCTGTAAAAAATTACTTTTTTCTTGAAACCTGTACATAAATTTGCTTTTCTATTTGATTGGATTTTCTTGACAATAGATTGTACATCAGTTTTGTTCTTTCCTCTATTTTTTTTCCTTTACTATTCCTTACAGCAATTTCTGCGTACATTTTCTTTGCTGTTGGGAACAACACTTTTTTGTGTGCCTTTATTTTTCATGTTGTTCCTCTTAAGGAACAACAGCCATCCCTCTTAAGGAACAACAATCTTACATGCTTATATTTGTTTGTTGTTTCTCTTAAGGAACAACAACTGTTCCTCTGAAGGAACAACGCGTTTGTGTGTTTCTTTTTGTTGTTCCTTTCAAAAGGAACATCAGTTTTGTTGTTCCTTTCGAAAGGAACATCACTTTTGCCGCTTGTTTTTGTTGTTCCTTTCCAAAGGAACAACATTTTTTTTTCGCTTGTTTTTTGTTGTTCCTTTTGAAAGGAACAACATGTTTTTTTTCCGGCTGTTTCTGTTGTTCCTTTCAAAAGGAACAACATTTTTTGCAGATTGTTTTTTTTGTTCCTCTTAAGAAACAACAGTTGTTCCATCTAAGGAACATCACTTTTTGAGTGCATTTTTCTTGTTTTAGAACAACATTTTAATTATTTTTGTGAATTCTTCATGACTCTTTTAAAGGCAAACATACAATTTATGCAAGGACACAAAAATTAGAGGTTACTGGAATCAGCAAATTAAGAGAAATCGTAATTTTTAAGAAATTGTTTTGTGGTGATAAGAAAAGGAAAGGACACAACCATCTATATCACTTTGTTGTATTTATTTTCACTAAAATTAATATGATCGGTTATCTTTATCACGTTGGTTCTTCCCTAAATTCTCATAACTCTCTTTGATTTTTATTTATTGAATAAGAATAAGGGCATACTTTCTCTATTGAGATGTTCATACTTCTTCCACCATCCCTACTCTTAAGGAGTGTTGAGCCATCCTATACATATAAGTAGGGAAGTGCTATATGAAAAAAAGAAAAGAAAAGAAAAATCTCTATATAATTACTAACAATTCTATGATATGGCAGATGGAGGATAGGGGGTCTAATCAAGAGCTAGCCTACCATGATCATAAGGGGGCAGTGAAGTGGCATTCCCATTATGGCCACCATACCAGGGATATGATCCAATGGACAACTCAGAAAAATAAAAAGTCCTTGGAACAAGAGGTCTCATCACGAGCCAGCCTGCCCACCTTTCACTCCTTCTTGGTGAATGGCATTGTGATTCATCTGGTTCCCAAGCCAGCACAGTGGCCTCCATCATGACATCACACAACACTTCCCTAGGCATAAATAAAGGATAATGGTTCCAAGTGTGAGAAAGCAACTTTGTCAAGGTTATAGACACCTGTGGGCAACATAGCTCTACTGATAGTATTGGAGTCATATTTTTCACAAATCAATAGTAATGATAAATATTTTTCTTATATCTTTATCTAATGTCAACTGAGAGTATGCTCCTAAACCCTTTGTTCGGAACCTCTTATGCATGAAATTTATTTATAAATCGATCATAATGGTTTATGTGGATAATGACCGCATAAGTATTTTTTTTCACATCAGCTGTCCTTTTCCCTTATTTTCGAATCATTACATAAACATTTCCATATCTACTCACAATTTCAAAATGTGCATTGATTTCAGTAATGCTATAATTTGTTGATCATATCATAAGTATGTATATCTTTCCATACTGAACAATTGTTGTGCAGTACGTTGCTCTTCTATTTCGCTGATTGCCACAATATTCATACTGCATTTCTATAGAATTTTTTCTGATTGAACTTTTGGCATACATCTTATCTGTTGCCATTCAAAATTTAAATTGTGGATTCAAGAAATTTGCATGCAGAATCATGATTTGGTTACAGGAGAACAACAAGTATGGGGGGAAATTCTATTCGCAGCACGACCACGCTATTGCAACTAACAACAAAGGCTCGTGCAACTCACGAACGGCCACAATTCTTCAGACATGATGTGCCTGCATGGCTTCCACCTTTTGCATCACTTTTAGTATCCGCTTAGCCTACATCAGCTTCAACAAATGCTAGTTCCTACATGTCATTCCACATTTTTTTGGAGGTAACACTTGAGGTAAAATAGCATAATTTTCTGATTTATTACGAATTTAGGAGAATTTCGTGAAAATCCATTGAGCATTATTTATCATCATTCATTCCACATCTTTACCACTTCCCATTTTTCAGAGACATATCATCTTTCAGTTTAGGTGAGTGTTTCTTTCCTTCATTTATTTCTTATGACCATGTCAGTAATATTCTTTGTCATCCATTGATATTCTTATTCATTCTCAACACCTCCCTTATTCCATGTTGTTTTACACCAAGCATAGATTTTAATCGATTGTAGCAATCACCTCTCTTTTTTTTCTAGCCTTGCATGAGAACATGTTAATTGTTCAGTTTGGGGGAGGAATTGCTACACATGATGGATGTTTTCTACTTTTTTTCTCATTTAAGGCATACAATTTCATTTTTATATAGTGCAGAAATTGATTTGCATATATCTTTAAAACTATGAACTGAATTCTTGTGATTTATAGATAACAAAGAAGTATCATTAAAATACACAAACCCAGATAATTTCATGCTAAATTAGTTCATAAAATTTTGAAAATTATGCACTATCACCTACAACCATTTTGTTTATATCTCATGATTCGTGCATCAAAACGATCTGATTTTTGAGAAAATGGTTAATGAAGTTTGTTGTTACTTATGTCACATTTTTCTGCAACTTCATATACATATAGTTGAACGTCAACTGTAACAATTGCTACGCCTTCATCAAGATTGCTAAAATTGAATATCCATTATTTGAGGAAAAATTCATTTGTTCCATCCATTTCATGAGTTGGGATGAACTATTTTTTTGCTTGGTTAACACATGGGTTTTGTTTTTGGGTTGCATGAGGACATGCAATATATTCAGTTCTGGGTTGCATGAGGACGTGCAATATATTCATTTTGGGGGTATGTTGGGCCGCGAATATGACCACTTTTTAACACTTATTTCATCCATTTCTACTTTTCTTTACATGTAATTTATCATAATTTATCATATAAATCCATTTTATAATTATTTATTCTCTTATGGATAAATATTATTTCTTCTCCTTTATTTTTAATAAATTGATGATTATTATGTATAATTTTATCAATGATGGTTTATTAATATATTTGGTAACAGAACTCATCATTTTAGCCTCCAAGATATTTGCTAGATTGCAGATTTGATCTCCAGCACATCATTCAATATTTCAACTCAAAAATTCACTGGAATAAGAAGTGACAATTTTGCAGTTGATATTTTGGGCAAATGGAGAAGAATCTGGAAAATCCGGAACATAGGTTTTGTCTAGAACGGACCAAATTAACTTTAACAAAGAACGGTTTGCCCAAATTCGGCCTGTATTGAGAGAAACGAAAGGTTCTTTGAGCACGATTTTCTCAGATTCACTGTTGTGGCCGTCTTCCAAATTATCTCAGCTGCAAATCCAAATTCGACTTGTTCCTATTGAAAGATTGATGGAAATATCTTTTCTTGCTGATCAAGTTGTTGGGGACAATCTAATATTGTTATGAGGGATCATATTTACTATTTAATTTCTCCTCTTTCTGATTATAAAAGGAGAGCATGTATTATGTATTGGGGGGATGATTATGGAATTTCTTTTGTAACTCTGTAATTCCTTAACTCTTGTGATCGAAGAGAAACTGCTGTAAACGTTGTTTATGTCTGATTAATACAAGAACATATTTTCGTTCCATTTCTTAACTCTGGAGTAAAGCCCAACGACATTTCATTGGTGGTTACGGGCCCGGCCCTGGTGGATCAATCTTTTGTTTGTATCTTTATCTTTTCATTATTATTGTGTGACAGTTTGTAATTTTTTTCATTACAGTTTGCAAGTAAGTGGTTTATTGTTCATTTCTTATTGGATATCAGTGTGTTATATTAACGAATCGCGTTACTGTTTCTTTTATTATTTAACAAGAATCTTAATTATGTATAATTTATCTTGTTATATCTTAACAGAGCTTCGCTGTTCTATTTCCATTATGGTTTCATTCCACTTGTTGTTCATTTTGACTAATATTCATTACAATTTTCTATTCAATAGGATTCGTTATTTGATTCCATTAGTTAAGAGTTTGTTGTTCGGATTTATTAAATAGGATTTGCTGTTCAATTCCTTTGATTATAGTTTGTTGTTCATTTACATTTCTTTTCAATTCTAGAGTTGTTGTTCATTTTAGTTGATTAATTGCAAAGAGTTTGGTTTTGAGAGCTTTCCTAGTTTTCTTTCATTAGCAACATTTAGTTCAAGATTTATTTCCATTCAATTGCTTTAAAGCAAGATCATCAACTGTAGAGAATACTGGTTACTTCTCCCATGTTCCCAGATTGATTATCTTGTTCTTAGATTGGTTTCAATTGCATCAATTTCTAGAGGAATGAGTTATTGCTACTGTATCCTTGATTGATGTTTGCCGAGTGAATGATTAGATTTTAGAGCATTTGATTTTATGTTATTGTAGTTATATTTCTTTTCCAAGCATCAATTACTCTTGTATTTAGAACATTGTACTACATATTACAAGGCGTTACTCTTAGATTGAATTGCAGCCTCAGATAGAGTACACTCTTGAAATAAAAAATCGTTCCTGGATTGATAATTAATGTGAGATAAATAGGTGTTAAAAATACACCTTTTATACCTAAATAGAAGTATCTCCTCCCACCATCTCTTTTATTACTATAGAGCAACGAGTAAGATTATTTCCCAAACCAGGAAGTTTATTTTCATTACAGTTCGCCCATAGGAAAAGAAGAATATTGTTGACACAACCTCGAAATAGGGCTCATCTACACGACAGTAGAAGATGTAAAAAGTCATGGAGGAATACAAGGATATTTTATCCTCACCCACAGAGGTTCCTCTACACTGTCAAGTCAAGCACTCCATTGATCTGACCCCACGTGTGTCGCTTCCTGATGTTTCCATACCTCATGCGACCACACAGATAGAATCTACACATGTATTTTCTAAGGATGATAAATCAACCAAATTTATTGAATGCATCCAACACGTCTTCCAATAGGTCCACGAAATCTTCAAGAAATCCAATGCCAAGTACAAGCAGTGACATGATCAACACGAGTGCCACACAAGTTCCAGGTGGGTGAGAAAGTTTGGTTGCATTTGCAAAAATAACGCCTTACCAGAGCCCATCATAAGCTCAAGCCACTTCGATATGGGCATTACAGAATCACTAAGGTTGTGGAATATAATGCTTTCAAGCTCATAATTCCCCAATTTCTTTTCTTACACCTAGTGTTCAATGTGGACCGCCTTCAGCCATACTTTCCACCACTACTGGACACATATGAAATGGAAGAACAACTCACACCAACAGAGTTAAACCCAGACTGCATGCAACAAGCCACAACTGATCAGATCATGAACACACAGATCACAAACACCTGCTAGCAGAGGATCCACCTATATAGAGTGGTCATGAGAAGGACATCTCCTTCAGCATGGAAAGTGGCTCACCTGGGACCAATCTCAGCAAAAGTTTCATCATCTCATGAAGGAACTCAACCCAATGGGGACCATTTATTCCTAAGGGGGGAGGAATGATCCAGATGGATATTGGCAGCCACTCGCCTATTCCACTTGTACCCCACCATTGTTTCTTTCAGCTTTTCGGTTTCCTTAATTATAGCACAGTTTACTATTTTTATCAGTTTTTGGGGTCCTGAACTTCCGAAGCCGTTTTGAGGTCCTAAATGAAGTTTTTGGGAAAAATAGGAGCAACATGGGTTTTTGTCTGATTTTTCTCACTCAAAAGTTTCATTCCTTCGATAGATATTTCTAACAAGCTATTATGTGCATCAAACAAAGATCGTATGCCAAAGTTACGTCCTCGGGAAGTTGATGTACCAATTTACCCAAACGAAGCCCATAGTTTTGGTGCTTCATCTCCTAGGGTTAGGTTTTTGGATGTTTAGGGTTTTCCATTGTTTCTAAATCATAAATAGGCCTTGGAGTCTCATTGTAATATATTTCAGAGGCATGTAGCCGTCACATATCTTCTCAGAGATAAGTTACCATCGCCTGAGCTAGTTTATTTCCATTCCACCTATAAGCATATTTAAATTATTTTGATATTAAGGAAATGATGTGTTATTTCTGCGGCAACTTTGTTTTTATGGTTATATTCGTATATTTTTGTGTTCCTGCATAAATCCAAATCAATGGTATAATATCAGTCTCCTCTTTCTCTATTTTTCTTTACATGTACCCAATGAGGTCAGGGTATAAGGAGTTAGGTCTAGATCTGGTTGAACCCTTGCAAGATTAGCCTCACAAACCTCGACCACCTCCCATGGCGGAAGAAAAGAAAGATGAGGGAGCAGGATATCCTATCAAAATATTGCTCGAGAAGGCCCTCAAGAAAGAAAGGAACATGATGATGGATAACGTTTCCTAGATCCTTCAACGATTTCCCATTGGTGATGCATCTACATCCAACAACCACTCTGGAGGCACCACTCCTTTCAAGGTACAAGTCAATTTCGACATTCATGTCTTTTAAGGTCAGATAGATGTAGACGCCATAGATAGATGGTTGAATTTGTTGGAAGGTTATTTCTCGGTCCATGATTTCTTTGACCGAGAAAAGATTAATTTTTCACTCCTCAACATTGCCTCCCATGTCAAAGACTAGTGGGAAACCTACAGTGAGAAAAAATGCCAGAGGGAACCCTCTATATTCTCATATGCACCCACTTCAAATATTTTTCGAGATGGCATCAAGGAACAATATTACCCCGTGGGGAGCTATGAGGACAAGTACATCCAATGGACCATGTTGTGGCAGCACAGGGATGAAGATGTGCACGAGCTGACAAATTTATTCCATGCCATGCGCACAAATTTGGGTAATAAAGATTCAGCGAAACATGTGGTGCTCAAGTACCATAGTTGTTTGCACAGATACATTCACAAAGAAATGGAGTTCCTCAACATTACCTCGCTTAGCACAAAATATCAATATGCCGCCAAGATTGAGCAGAAATTTAATCAGAAGAAGCAAGAATTTGGATCCACAAATCTGAAGCCAAGGAATGGCACCCCCAAACCATAGAACAAGGGGAAAATCCAAAGCAAAGTGACTCATAACAACACCAAAAATCCAAATAAGTACATGGGGAAGTGGTGTGAATTTCATAACAGCCCCACTCACAACACAAGCGAGTGTCGGGCCAAACATTCGTTAGTGGCTGAACTGATGGCATCTGAATCAAATGTATGTTCTGATCATGAGTAAAAACTGGACAAGGACAATGAAAAATGGAAGAAAATCATTGATGTTGAACCGAGTTCCACAGTTTCCACCATCAAGCTCTAGAGGGAGGATACCAAGGATTCAGAGGAGGGGGAACCAATGTTCCATTCCCAAGAGTGGGTGAAGGTTTCTCCACTGCAATTCCTTGTCTATAGCAGAATCCAAAAGAACGTCATTTCAGAAGAGGTCGTGAAGTGGCTCGGCCTACCGACCACAACACACCCATATCTATATACCATTAGGTGGCTTCACCAAGGAAGAGATCTCCGCGTCAGACAACTGTGTCGTCTTTCGTATAGCATCAAGCCCTTCACAGATGAGGTACTATGTGATGCTTCTCCTCTTGATGTGTCTGATGTATTATTGGGCTAACCATACTTGTGGAAGCGACATGATATGTATGAGTCTATGTCTCGTTCTATTATTATTACTTTGGGAAATAAGCTGTACAAGATACTAGAGGTAGTACATCCTCCTTCCATCTCTTTGATTACTGCAAATAAACGCAGTAATATTATTTCCCAAACCAAGAAATTTATTTTCATTACAATTCTCCCATAGGGCAAGATGAAGATTGTGGCCACATCCTCGAAATAGGGCTTCCCTGCACAACAGCAGAAGATGGAAAAAGTCATGGAGGAATACAAGGAAATTTTCTCCTCACCCACAAAGGTTCCTCTACACTCTCATGTCAGGCACTCCATTGATCTGACCACAGGCGCGCCGCTACCTGATGTTGCCATACCTCATGTGACCACACAAACAGAATCCACACATGTACTTTATGAGGCTGATAAAGCAACTAAATTTATTGAACACATCCAACATGTCCACCAGCAGGTCCAGGACATCTTGGATAAATCTGATGCCAAGTAAAAGCAACGACATGATCAACATCGGGTGCCACACAAGTTCCAGGTGGAGGACAAAGTTTGGTTGCATTTGTTGAAAGAACACCTTACCGAAGCCCATCAGAAGCTCAATCCACTTTGACATGGGCATTACATAATCACCAAGTTTGTGGGATACAATGCTTTTGAGCTCAGCATTCCCCCATTCCTTGTCCTGCACACAATGTTCAATGTGGACCACCTTCGGCCATACTTTCCACCACTACTAGACACATCTGACATGTTATAACAAATCACACCAACAGATTTAAACCCAAACTACATGGAACAAGCCACAACTGATAGGATCATGGACACACAGATCACAAACACCCACCATCATAGGATCCAACAATATTAAGTTGTCAAAGCAGACCATCTCCTTCACTGGGGAAAGTGGCTCACCCGAGACCAATTTCAGCAGAAGTTTCCTCATCTCATGGAGGACCTCAACGCAATGGGGACCATTTCTTCCTAAGGGGGGAGAAATGATCCAGGTGGATATTGGTAGCCACTTGCCTATTCCACTGGGACCCCCAACATTGTTTCTTTCAGCTTTTTGGTTTCCTTAATTGTAGCATAGTTTACTATTTTTAGCAGTTTTTGGGGTCTTGAACTTCCCGAGTTGTTTTGAGGCCCTAAACGACGTTTTTTGGGAAAACCGGGAGCCTCATGGGTCTTTCATCGATGTTTCTCATTCAAAATTTTTGTTCCATGGATAGATATCTCTAATGAGGTATTGTGTGCGTCAAACGAAGATTGTATGCAAAAGTTACATCCCCGGGAAGTTGATGTACCAATTTACCCAAACAGGGCCCATAGTTTTGGTGATTCATCTCCTAAGGTTAGGTTTTTGGATTTTTAGGGTTTTCCATTGTTTATCAATCACAAATAGGCCTTGGAGCCTCATTGTAACACGATTTAGAGGCATGTCTCCACCACATCTCTTCTCAAAGATAAGCTACCATCGTCCGAGTTAGTTTATTTCCATTTTTTCTGTAAGCATATTTCAGTTCTTATGATATTAATGAAATGAAGTGTTATTTTCACTACATATTTTTATTTATGGTTATATTAGTATTGCATTGCATTCCTACATAAATCTGGATTATTCTCGAAGTCCCGCACTAGGCGGTTGGAGAGGAGGGGAGCCACTCGCAGGAAACTACGCCAAATGAAAGAGCCTCTGCACAAAGGAAGGGAATGTGATCGAAAAAGGGATAATAATTCCATGTTGATGCGATATTTGGCCCGAAAAAGGATAGGCCAAAAGCTCGAACCTGTGACTGCTTGCCATAGGGATTTAACCAAAAGAGCTTGTGAGAAAAAAGTAATGTCCAAGAGACCCCAACCACCAAGCTGCTTAGGGAGAATGATCAGATCCATATTATAGAGATGGAATTTCCTGGAACCCAGGGAACCCTACCAAAGGAAAATTGAAATGATAGCTTAAATCGAGGAAATAATACTAGTTGGCAGATGAAAAATATGTGCCCAGAAGACCAGATGTTGTTGGAGTACCACCTAGACGAGGATGGAACAACCACCCAAAGAAAGCCACTTATCTGTCCAAGTGTTCAGCCATTTCTTGTACTTGTCCAGTAGCCAGTGCCGATCCTTGGAGCGATAACCACATGGCTTAAGACGAAGACCTAGATATTTAAAACTATTAGAGATCAGGGAAATCCTTACCTGGAATAAGCCATCAATAATTTCCAGATCGACATTATAATCTGATGTAGTGATCAAGATAGATTTGTCACTATTTATTTCCAAGCTTGAAGCGGCACCATAGCAAAGAAAAATGTAATGAAAAGCAGACCATTGAGCTCGAGAGATGATTCCAAACGCCAAAATGTCGTCCATGAAGAAAGAGTGGGTGACAGAGATACTAGGAGACATTTGGATTCCATCAAAGACACTGCACCTGTGAGCCTCCTTGGCGCGAACGCTGAAACCATCCATAATCAAGATGAAAATTAGGGGAGAAAGGGAACAACCTTGGCGGAGTCCACTACCAGCCCGAGAAAATTCAGAGAGCATCCCATTAATGATAAGATCAAACCAAATAGGTGAAATACATGCCATGATACATTGGACGTTTTGAATATAAAAACCAATCATGCAAAGTACCAGGTGGATAAAAGACCAGTCAACACTATCGTAAACCTTGTACAAATCAATATTCATGATAACAGCATCCATTTTTTAAAAAATTAATGGAGTACAGACATTCCTAAGCTGTGGCAACAACATCATGGATGAGTCTTTCAAATAGAAAACCATATTTATCACAATATATGTGGATAGAAAGGAAGCCAAAGATTCTACGGGAAATGACTTTTGAGATAATTTTGTAAACCACATTGCATAAAGATATAGGGCAAAAATCCCAAAAGTACAAAGGATGTGAGGACTTTGGAATGAGTGCTAAAAAAGTGGAATTGATGTCCCCCATAATTCTTCCCAACGATTTAGACTCTTCAACAACATTGAGGAGGTTATCCACCATAAGTTTGAAAAAATGGATATACATTTCAACCGCCCAGCCGTCGGGAACGAGACTTTTTTCCCTAGAAAAATATTTAAGAACCAGAAAAATATCATCCTTGGATATAGGCTTACACAACTCCCCGTTATATTCCTCATTAAACATTTATGGAAATAGTTCATCAGTCCAAAATTGATTATAAATATGGACCCCTTCTCTGCACCTATATAGTTTAGAAAAATAAAGATTAGCCTCTCGAGAGATATCTGACGAAGATTGAAGAAGCAGACCATCCCTTGACTGAATTTTCCAAATTGCGTTCTTGTTTTTCCAGTTGTTTGAAAAATAATGAAAAATTTTAGTGTTATGGTCTCATTCACGAAGCCATACAACCTGACTTTCGAGCTTCCAGGAGATTTCTTGTATTATGAGAATCTCTATTTTCTGACTCTCTAAAGATGCAAGGAGCAAAAGAGTGTGAGAGCTAAGTTTGTAGGATACCATAGAAATATGAATTTCTTCAATTTTTCTAGCGATGGATTGTAGCTTAGATACCAAGAGCTTCTTCTTCCTCCTCTCCCATGACCTGGTTCTAACTTTGAGAGCCCGCATCTTTTGAGTGAAAACAGAGGAGGCTGATTACCTGAGATAAGGAACTTCTAGATGCAAAAAGTTACGGACCTGCTCCTAATACTCAGGGTTCTCAAGCCATGCCCTATAAATTTAAAGCAAATTTCCTTTCGAGCATGCTCCGAGATATGATAATGAGTCCTTGATGACCAAAGATTTAAAATTTCCCAAGAACTCCAGTACACTTTCATGTACTAAAAAACGGTCAAGTTTTTTGCCAACAAACGCATCCCCCGTCCTATGATTGGTCCAGGTTATTGAAAGGGGGAAGGAGTTACGTTGACTAGAAGGTGATCTAAAAAAAACTAGGACAATATTTCAGCGAAGGGATCAAGACAACTGTGAGTTCCCCAACATTTAGCGACTGATAGGGAGACATTTAAATCACCAATAAGGATGAGATTATAGATGTTAATAATATCAGATGAGATGATACGGGACCAAAAATAGGAACTCTCACAACATGGGCGTACATATTAATAAGGTGAAAATGTTCAGAGTATCCTCGAATTCGGCTAGAAAGAAGAATGACAAGAAAGAAACAAAAGGCATGAAATCTAGCAAAGTGTAGATTCCACATGACAATTAGGCCGCCCGAAAGACCCATAGAATCTACCCCAGAAATGTGCCAATTTAGACAAATTGAAAGGAAATGAGGAATGGTTTTGGATGCTGAGCACATGGTTTCTTGGAAGACAACTATGAAGGGGGAGTGCACAAAGAAGAGGTTTTTGATGCTAAGGTACTTAGAGTGATCTCCAAGTCCCTAGATGTTCAAGGATAAGATGTGATTCATGAGTCCAGAGGGGTAGGAAAACAAGCTCTAAGTGCCTAATCGTAAAAAAAGGAGATAATAGGAATCTCTCTCAAACCATTTAGATTGTCGAAGAGTAAAGATCTGGATTTTGGTTTGCCATAGAAGTGTTTGCTGTCCTTATTTCCTTTCTTTCGAACAATGATATTTTGAGCAGATGATGGAGAGATAATGGGGCCAGGTCTAACATAGCAACCTTCATGGACCGTGAGGGAAGCCATGTCCAAACCGAGATTCAGGAGCAGAAATTCGATGTCACTCCCAACCGAGTTCTGAGGAGAATCCAAAAGTGGTCCAGTGTGCAGGTTTGTGTACGGTCCAACTTCAAGGACAGGAGTAGAATTAGGGGAAGGGGAGGTCGTCTCAAGTGAAGGCATAGAGGGAGAGTGGTCAGGAGTGTTAAAGAGATGATTGGGGACAGTATGAGGGGGACAGATAGATGGAGCAGTGACCATCGGGGAGGGAGGAGAAAAAATATGCACCAGGACCGAATGAGGAAGGTGAGGAACAAAGGTGGTGGCTATGGGGGTTTTGTGAGAATCTAAGGAATGGTCAGATAAGGGTGAGGGTTGAAAATCCAACAGAGGATCTGATGGGAGATACTGAGTAATAAAATGATTTTTTGGAACATCATGATAAGAGTTGAGAGAAGAAGATAATTTCGACATACCTCCATATCGTGTTGTCGAGGACTTCACAATTGGAGCTACACCAACCAATTCTTGTGTCTCCTCGGAGGAAAAATTTTGCTTTGTCAACCGCCGACCCCGAGGACGCCTCTACAGCAAATGACCCATCTAATGACATAGTAGACAATGAAAATGGAGTCCCAAAAATTCTATTCGTTTCCTGTGTCCCAGGCCAACCCATTCCAGATCAATATTTCAAGAGAGTCCCCCAAAAAAATTAACCTCAACCAGAAGCCAAGCGATATGGTTATCTAAAGCCCCCATGCACCCAAGATCAATGTACCTAATCTGCCCAATTGAATTCCTGATCGCAGAAAGGGTCAACTTCATCCAAAATTTTAGGGGAAACCTCGGTAGTTTAACTGAGAGCAGATTATTTTTTGGGTCTCATAAATTGAGTTGAAACCTAAGTACCATTCATGCAACTACAAGAAGCTCTGACCGTGAACCCAGACTTTGTTAAGGATTTTTGCAGCATTCTCCAAGTATAAAAAGTGGATGCAGAACCATGAGTTCATAAGCTTGCTGACCTTCGGGGGGTAACCAACAAGAGGGCCCCAAGTATTTTTCACCCATTCTTGCATACCTTTTTCGGCCAGCTCCGCAAAAACCCAGCGGCCAACAAGAGCTTGACGCTGCAGACTGATCACCCACCCCTAAATTTCATCATATTCAAAGCTTAAAATCTTGATATCTTGAGCAGGGGAGATTATTTTTTTGGATGTCCGAGAATTTCTTTTGGGAAATCTTTGGCCACACTTAGAATTCTTGTGACAACAAAGGAGACTCATTTTGAGAAACCGGAAAGGCATCCTTCCCATGGAGAAAAGGAGTCTGACGGTGGACCTTCCATGCATCGAAGGCCTTCTGAGCATCCAAAGTTGCTTGGATGTACACCTCATGTACTAATGTGTCGGACACAAATGGGTTTGAAACCCCCACCATGATGATGTAGCACGATTTCTGCAATAGAGTAAATGTCTGAACTATCACCACCACCCCACTGTCCCAAAAGAAGAGCCAAATCAGGAATGAGAAGGATAGAATCAAGTTATAAAAGATCTATAACAAGTGACGGAAGAAAGAATTACCCCACTTAGACTGGAAAGATTTATTACTGACACTGACAAGCAATGAATTAGTAGATGGAAATCCGAACCAGGGAATATAAAATATGGCTAAAAAGGGTCTGTGTAGCATTGCATTGAGGAGGGAATAAATGTCCCAATGAGGATGGTGACTATAAGGACAAAGAGAAAACCTCAAAGAGAAAAGGGAATGTCAAGCACAACAACATTAACCAGGGGAGAAATCCAAGATCACAAGCAGAAAAGTAGTTGAGTTTGAAATTTTCGGCAAAAAGGTCGTCGGAGGATAGGGTGGTATCGAAGAGTCCGATAAGCAAATGCAGAGGAGGGAAAAATTTAGAGTTGGAGTGAATTCCCAGTTAGGTATGGTAGCAGAAACAACAACAACACCCTAAATAGTGCCACCAACTATTGCAACAATGAAAACCAAAGTCCTTACACAGTGTAGATATGATGAACGTATCGAGCCACTTATTCCACAAGAAATAGAGTTGCGACCGTCCCTGTGAATCTGATGAGTCAAAATCCTTATCAGACCCAAAAAAGGAAACAAAGTTTGAATTGTCTGAGATAAGGTCTCCTTTGAAAGGTTCTCCGATGGGTACTGATAATAAATAATAACAGGTATATGGCTATAAGAGCGAGCATTAAAATGTGAAAGAGCTTCGCATTGATTTCCAGGTGCATTTTAAGGAGAAAAACCACGTCCCAGACGCGAGCCTGGAAGAAAAAGAAAAAATCAGTATAACTTATGGGTATTACGCAAGACCTTCTAATACTCAAGATAGCTTATGAGTGTTGGATGGTGCGGAGACAGACAGGTGAGAATAAAACCCAAAAGCACAGTCACCTAAAAACAACTAACCCAAAAGAGAGAGATTCCCCATACTCAGCATGGTATGAAGAACTCCTTTGCAATGAGACCAACAAAACCGCCAAAAAACCTTGGCACATCCTATGGATAAGAACATACCGTGACTAAAACATCAACGCGTACTTCAAAACTTCTCCATAGATGAACCACAAGCACCACTTGGAGAGCCATCCAAGAGCATCAATGGTTCAACTTGTCTTGATTTTAGATTTGGAAAGAATATCTCTAAGTTAGATTATGACTATGTAATATAAGTTGTAATGTGCATAGTAATAAAAAAAATTATTTTAGTAAATTAAATGCTATAAAAAAATATGACAAATTTAAGAAACCAAAATTTAATATTCTTAAAATTTAAAATTATACTACATTTAATTTAATATTTTTAAAATTTGAAATTATATTATATTTAATAATATTAAAATGGTAAAATCAAGTATACTCTCGGAAGAATAATATTAATGATTTTTAATAGTTGTCCAAACCAAATGAAAACCATCATTCACGAAGATTAATATTAATGATTTTTAATAGTTGTCGAAACCAAATGAAAGACATCCAGTAGGAAGAATAATATTAATGATTTTTAATAGTTATCCAAACCAAATGAAAGACATCCATTATATAATATAACTGGAATAAATTTTAATAATTCACTTTGTTTTTTTTTAAATTAAAGTCTAAGAGGCACAAAGAGAGATTATCTTACTCACACAACCATGTCCGAGGGCTATAAAACGTGGGCGTACTCAGCAGATTGGCAATAACGTTTGGCATTTGAAGGGATTATTTGATTATTACCAAAAGTGATATTCTTTGATTTGACGCAGCCATGGCGACGAGGTCACTTCGATTTGCCTTACTACTTCTGGTATCTGTGGTGGGCGCGCAGGATACGACATTTCAGTGGCGGGTGTGTAATCCGAACAGAGCCTCGCCCGACAGTCAAACGTGGACCAGTGTAAACATTGTCGAAAAAGATCTGATCAGTGTCACCCCGTATAGGAATACTGGTGAATACTGGACCAGTTACCAACCTGTCTTCGGATATGCAAACTGCAAGGCGACACTCGAGCCTTACCAGTGCGAATCATGCCTTACCACCATCCTCAAGTCCTACATGTGCGGCTATGCCGTGGGTGCTCAGGTTCAGTTGATGGACTGTTACATACGGTACGAAACTTACTGTTTCGTCCACTGCTAGCGCAGTCAACACCCAATGCGGCACTATTCAGTTGAAGAACTGTTACATACTGGTTTTGTTGACTCTCTCATTTACTGTTTCATCCGGTTTACGTGTTTGTGATGTGCGTATCTGTTTCTTCTTCCTCACTGTTCTAGAATGTGTGGTGTTTCTGGAGTTATTAGAGTTTATAATGTGTGGTGTTTCAGGAGTTATTAGAGTTTATAATGTGTGGTGTTTCAATGTAATGTGAATGTCAATTATAAATGAAAAAGACTTTTTTTTTTCAGAAGAAAAAAAACGCTGTATATATTAAAAGAAATATATGACAGTACATGATCAACAAATACATTCTCAAACTGTTACTTAAAACAGCGAGAAAAACCTCATATACCAAAAACATCCAGAATCCATCTCAGAAGAGAGGTAATTCGATGTTCATGGCCATCAAATAACGGGTAGTATAAAACATACCCACGAGATCATCCCTGAAAACATTGAAATGAACATACAGCATCATATTCATGATAATAAGGAAATAAAAGATAACTGAAATGAGAGAAGGCAAATAAAAAGTGTTCCATATTGTCTTCCATGACTAATAAGAGGCAGTTGCGTTTGTGCAAACCCCAGATCAGGCTCGTTTGAAGACGTTGGGCGGCTTCGGAATCTCATATGCAAAGCGCAAGCCCTTGTATAATAGAGCTGGCTCGTTGTTAAACATCATGCATGCTTGAATTATAGAAATCCGGCTCGCTTGTTGAAAATTTGTCAGGTTCACTTGAAGAAGAAAACCAGCCCTGGCCAAAAAACAAAAACCTGCACTCCATATACAGGCCCGCTTGATGAAACAAATACAGCCTGAAAACAGAATGGTACCCAAAAAAGATGATACTGATCCCCTTGATTGGGGGAGATCCGCCTCCCCAGCTCGATCCGGAGATCCAACTCGCTACAACCTCCTGCCATGGCCGAGAAGCTCTTCAGAACCTGGATCGAATGGAAAAGAAGTGTCCAGTCGGCTGAGCACATCGGCCGCGAAGTCCTTGCTAATACTCGGAACCTCAGAAATCGAGAAATCATAAAAACGATTAATTCCGGAACCCATCCTGGATTCCAAGAAAATCGGGAAAGGTAAAAAACTGTGGATCGGTCGTAGATCCAGAGATCTGACCCAGGATGTCAGAGAGGTGAAATGGATTTAATATGAGGAACGGATAGGTGCAACGGCAAGTCGAAGATCCAAAATCCAAAAGCAAGTGCCGCAAATCCAGCGAAAATCGTCCGGTTCCCGAAATCTACCAATATTTAATTGGAGAAAACCCAGGAAAGATAAGAATGATCTCTGGATAGGGGCGTTCAACGGATACATGCAAACAGATCATAAATATTGCACCTAGATCATTCAGATACCAGATAAGGCGTGGGTCCAAAAAAGGACAAAAAAAAGTATATGAAATGACCAGCAAATGAGATTTGCGATCAGACTTATTATAGTCTATAATTTGTAGAGTTCTAATGAGTTATATCTGCATAAGAGTCATTATCATGGTTATTGTGACTATTATATAAGTTATTATATAGATATTTGGGTATTTCAAACACAACTCTATTTAATAAATTGTTGTCTTGTTTTTCAATTTGTGCTATTCTCGCTCCTAATATTTATCTGGCTCCTAATATTTATCTCTTCATAAATACACAGACTATTATACAAATATATATTTCTTTTGCATGAGGTGATGCTTTTGTTTCCATATGCCAATTAAAATAGCTCTACAATGACTTTGGCATTGAGCTAACATAACTTTTAATATTATTTTTCATAAATTTCATTTTAAGTATAAGTAATCTTGAGTATGATTATTTTGTAATCTAAAGCTTCTTGGCCCTTTTTTTATAATCTGCCACATATAATAATGTCCCCATGGTTGTAAACTGAGCTTTTGTGTTTCTACCTAGCCTTACAAAATAGAAAATCTACATGTGATGATTTTGGTGGGAAAAAATTACTTCCTACATGAGCGTACTCCTAACTCCAATTATATTTCCTTGATGAAAATCTACATTGTGATAACTAGTTTGTTAGGGTTTTCTAGTAAACTTGACTTGGTCAAGTTACTTGTGGTTTTGGGCTCGAGGTTTCTGAGAATCCATGGTTTGGCCCATGGTATTCATCTCCAATGAAGCCTGTTTAAAGGCTAGAAATATCAATGTTAATTTGTCTTCTTATGAGAGTTGCTAAGTGTCTAACATTTGGTATGCCTACTCACCGATGTTTGGACTACACCAAGCTACTTGGTGAAAGTGAAAAATTAATGGATAGTTGAATGATGAATGAATTTGGAAGAAAAATATAGGTCAAAGACAAGATAATGGTTATATGGACAAGAGAATGAAAGGAACTATGATGGATCAAAAGAGTATTGAAGGAGACATTGTCAGATGAGTGAGCAGTGTCTAACATCTGGTATGCCTACTCAGCTATGTTTGGACTACACCAAGCTACTTGGTGCAAGTGCAAAATTAATGGATAGTTGAAGGATGAACGGATTTGGAAGAAACATATAGGTCAAAGACGAGATAATGGTTATATGGACAAGATAATGAAAGGAACTATGATGGATAAAAGAGTATTGAAGGAGACATTGTGTGATGAGTGAACACTTGAAGGATTTTTTGGTCCAAAGCATTTCCCTAGGAAGTTGTAAGAACTATGTTTAGGTAGCCATGTTGGGTTGGAACATGTATAATTGTATATTTCTATATATTTTCCTCACAAGAAATTCTAAATTTCACATAACATAATGATGGACTTAATCCATAAAACAAGAATAACGTTATCACTAAAATTGTATGACCCCTACATCTACATCCTAGCCATCCAAAAATTCAAAAATCTTGAAAGTATTCTTTTGAATTTGCAATGCTTCCTTGAAAAAACAATCTGGGAGAGTGTTCAACTCCCTCAATTTTTTTTCTTTGTTTCAAACTATTTAGGTTTGTGAGCCTCCTTATTTATTTCCTAAATAATATGAAATAAATGAGGAGCAATATTTCCAACTATGCCATCCATTACGTGGTAATCTATGAAGATTTGTAATTTCCATACCCTAACATAGCTTGCTACTTACAATAATGTCGAGAGTGCTACAAACGAGCCTTATTATCTCTTCCACTTCCAAGGAAAAATTGAATGTGTTTTACTAGGTGTTTATTTAAAGAAAAAACTACACTTGCCCCATAGATTTGGGGGATGGCCATGGCTATCATAATCAAGAAAACCACATGAAATTTCTTCTTTTATTGGAAGCATAATTGGAATTTTTAGTATTTTTTATTTTAGCCTCCACCGTATGAGAGTTGTACGTAGGCTTAATGACTTCAATTATAAACTCAACAAGAATTAATTTGTCTTGAAAATTGTGAAGTCCTTGGATCACCACATAGAGTGAATTATATATATATTCCATTAACTATTTTTCCGAGGAGGAAAGAAATATGCTTCCCTTTGAGATATTGAGGTCTAGAGTGAGGTACCTAACCTCAATTTACACTATATATATAGTTGATATTGTTATGAATCAAATAATACTAAGAGTGGTGGTGTGCATCGGTATTATACAACTTTTTACACTTGTTTACTCAATTAATCAAATAAATGCAATAAACAACACAATAAAGCATAATTCACATAGAATGTTGAACATGGAAAGACATACGGGAAAAAGCCACAAATATTCTTTTATTATGGTGCAAATTGAAGCTCCAACCACAATTTACAACAAATTTTGTGAGCACCAACTCACACGAAGGACCAACCCCATGATATATGCAAGCCCCAACTTGCTCGAGGCACCTAGTCACCAGCCTGTGACCTTTAAAAGAACCAACCTAAAACAACCAATCACATCTATTATTTCATCTCATTTTCAAACTCATGTATTTGATATTTATTATACTTCTAATCATTTTTTTAGATAAAAAATATTCTCTCTATATTTAATAACATTGCCTCTTCGATCAATGAAAAAATTTCACACACCTACACTCTATTAGAAAAATGTCTCTTCCTTTACTTCTATATATGCTCACTAAACTCGACTATATGTATCAGTTCCCCACATATTTTACTCATATAACTCAAAGTAGCTATTTAACTCTACAATAATAGTGGGACATTCTCTCTGTGCAGTTATCACACCGAGTTATGCATGGGAAACTCACTCTGGCATATTTTAGTCTTTGACGAGATTTGGCACTTGATAGCTAGATGTGTTTGAAGGCTTGCTCACTAGCTCCAATTACATGTCAACACATCCCATAACCAAAACCTTTGACCTTTAGGCTCTTAGTTCTTGTTGGTTAAACCACCAAAAATATTTGTCGATGCTCTACATGTTTAGATTTTATCAATGGTTGAGAATTAATTTTAGGAACCCCTTTCCTAATAGATCATTAAAGAAGGTGTGGACATGATATTTGTTGTTTTCATGACTTAAAGCCTGATAACTTCTTTGAGTGCAAAAAATGAGATCCAACCAAATTGTGAGATCAAATGGTAATGAAAGTACTTCGGTGCTAATCCAACTGAGCTCCACGTTACGACATGTCCACAGGATTTCCACCTATTCTCTACCTTTTCCCACACACATGCCTATCCTACATAACAATATACACCAATTTCGAGGAACGAGACTAGAAGTTCATCCAAAGTTCATCCAACTCACTTTCTATGCACTTTCACTTTTAGTTGATGTCATCTTGCAATGCAGCGTCCTCTAGGTGGTTCTATGTGTCACCAAAAATTAGGCCACTTGGAGACCCAAAGGGTTGATCCCACCTACCGCATGTCATGTTGATAGTTTTCCACTTCATCTCCTCAGCCACGTCACTTTTGTGCCACATCCCCTCATCTATGGATCCCCCTGAGCCATTATGGTAATAACACTTAACATACACCTTGGGCCATGGTTGTGAAACCAACTCCAAAAATAGAAGAAAAGAGAGATCAAGGCCTTAGAAATCAGTCACTTCGAGGGGGCAACCTCCAATACATTACATAAATGAACAATTCTTGGATGCTACAAATGACCAAAACCTCCTTCTATATATAGGAGTCCATGGGGCCACAATATAATCCTAGCCGACATAACAATAATAATGTAAGGGCACAATAATAACAATATTGGGGTTACAGGGGTACAATAATAACAATAAGGGGGCTACACTAATAACAGCAAGGGACTAAACTAGTAATATAGGGACCTAACATGCCCCTCTCCTTCAAAAAAGTGTTGTCCTCAACACTTGAGTAGATCTGGGTGCTTCTGTATAAAATTCTCATCCTCCCATGTAGAATCTTCAGTGGGTAAGTTCTTCCACTTGATGAGATACTCTAAAATTGATCGATTTGGTTGCTGTCGAGTTCTTGTTTCCGTGACTGCTTCAGGTTCCAATATGATTTTTCCTTCCTCATCAAGTTATGGCAATATTGTTTGAACTAGAATATTTTCACCTATAACCTTATTTAAGAATGAAACATGGAAAATTGGATGCACTCGCAAAGAAGCCGGAAGCTCCAATTTGTATGCCATAGTACCAATATTTTGCAACACCTTGTAAGGACCATAGTACTTTGGAGATAATTTATTATCCTTCTTAGCTTGCTTGAGGGAAATTTGTTTGTATGGTTGTAGCCGTAAAAATACACAGTCTCCTACATCAAAACTTCTCTCACTACGATGTTGATCTGCCTATTCTTTCATTTGATTTTGTGCCAAATTTAGGTTATCCTTTAGGAGTTGGAGAAATTCTTGTCTATGCTCTATGTGATCTTCCACTGCTTGAACCTTAGAATTTTCTCTTAAAGATGATGTGATGAACAGTGGATGATACCCATAAAGTGCCATAAATGGGGTCATTTTTGCTGCAGTATGGAAGGAAGTGTTATACCACCATTCAGCGAGAGATAACCACTTGACCCATTGTGTTTGTTTATCAGACACAAAACAACAAAGATATTTTTTCAAACATTTATTCACTATCTCATTTTGACCATCAGATTGAGAATGATAAGATGAGCTATGAGCTAATTGAGTACCCAAACAAGAAAATAACTCCGTCCAAAAATTTCCAATAAAAATGGGATCTCTGTCAATCACAATAATCTTTGGGTTTCCATAAAGCTTTTGAATTGTTTCCATAAATGTAGTAGCCACTGTAATTGCTTTAAATGGATGAGATAATGCACAAAAGTGTGCATACTTGGTAAGTCTATCAACTACCACCATGATGACACTCTTTCCTTCGGACTTAGGTAAACCTGTGATAAAATCCACTGAAATCTCCTCCCAACGTTGACTTGGAATGGATAAAGGTTGTAGAAGTCCTGGGGTCTTAATTGTTTCCACTTTATTCTGCTGGCAAACCAAACATTCCGCCACAAACTTTCGAATATCAGATTTAAGGCCATCCCAAAAAAATTCTTTCTTCACCCTGTGGTAAGTTTTTAAAAAATCCTGAGTGTCCTCCTAAAGGAGAAGTGTGCAATTCCAGAAGAATCTTTTGTTTTAGTTGGGAATTCTTACAAAGATATAAGCGATCTTTGTACCATAAGGAATCATTTTTCCAACTAAATGTATTAGATGTACTAGGATCTTCCTGCAACTTTTGAATGAGTGCCCATACATCTTTGTCCTTCTTCCATTCATCTCTTGCTTCGGTTATCCAATCTGGTTGGATAATAGAAATGGCACAAAGCAATGCTTCCACCTCTTCATTCTTTCTTGAGAGTGCATCTGCAACAACATTAAGCTTTCCTTTTTTGTAGATTATTTCAAAGTCATTACCCAACATCTTTGTGACCCATTTTTGCTGCTCTTCTGAAGATAGTCTTTGTTCCAAAAAGTGTTTAAGACTATCATGATCAGTTTTTACCTTGAAGTGTCTTCCCATTAGGTAAGTTCGCCATTTCTTTAGTGCATTTAGTATTGCTAACATTTCCTTCTCATAAATAGGTTTCTGTAAATACTTTCCTTTGATTGGACGACTTTCAAAAGCAATGGGTCTTCCTTCCTACATTAAAATAACACCAATTCCATTTCCTGAGGCATCACATTCCACAATAAAGGTTTTTGTGAAGTCTGGTGTAGCTAAGACCGGTGCTAGGCACATTGCCTCTTTAAGATGTTCAAAGGCCTTAGTTGCTTCAGGAGTCCATGAAAATGCATCTCTCTTCAATAATGTTGTTAGAGGTGCTGCTATTCTCCCATAATTCTTAACAAACTTGCGATAATACCCTGTTAACCCGAGAAATCCTCACAACTGCTTTATGGTTGTGGAGACTTTCCATGCCTTAATGGCTTTAATTTTGTTAGGGTCTACTTTAACACCCTCGTGAGATACAATATGACCCAGATATTCCACCTCTTGTACTCCAAAGAGACATTTGGATTTTTTTGCATATAATTGTTTCTCCTGCAATAGTTTGAGCACCCTGTCAACATGTTCAACATGATCCTTCCAAGACCTGCTGTAGATTAGTATATCATCAAAAAATACTAGCACAAATTTTCTAAGGAAGGGTTTGAAAATGGAATTGATCAACCCTTGAAATGTAGAAGGTGCATTGGTAAGGCCAAAAGGCATGACCAAAAATTCATAATGACCCTCATGAGTTCGAAATGTTGTTTTCGGAATATCTTCAGTCTTCATTCTAATTTGATGATATCCTGAACAAAGATCCAACTTGGTAATCAGGAAAACCACATGGAATTTCTTCTTTTATTGGAAGCATAGTTGGATTTTTTTAGTATTTTTTATTTTAGCCTCCACCGTATGAGAGTTGTATGTAGGCTTAATGACTTCGATTATAAACTCAACAAGAATTAATTTGTCTTGAAAATTGTGAAGTCCTTGGATCACCAAATAGAGTGAATTATATATATATATATATATATATATATTCCATGAACTATTTTTTTGAGGAGGAAAGAAATATGCTTCCCTCTGAGAGATTGAGGTCTAGAGTGAGGTAGCTAACCTCAATTTACATTATATACATAGTTGATATTGTTATGAATCAAAAAATACTAAGAATGGTGGTGTGCATCGGTATTATACAATATTTTACACTCGTTTACTCAATTATTCAAACAAATGCAACAAGGAAGAGAACAAAGAATCATTCACATAAAATGTTAAACATGGAACACATATGGGGCAAAACCACAAATATTATTTTATTATGGTGCAAATTCAAGCTCCATCCTCAATTTACAACAAATTTTGTGAGCACCAACTCACACGAGGGACCAACCCCATCATATATGCAAGCCCCAACTTTCTTGAGGCACCAAGTCACCAACCCCTGGCCTTTAAAAGAACCAAACTAAACAACCAATCACATATATTATTTCCTCTCATTTTCAAACTCATGTATTTGATATTTATTATACTTTTGAATCATTGATTTATATAAAAAATATTATCCCTATATTTAATAACATCATCTCTTCGATCAATGAAAAAATTGCACACACCTACACTCTATCAGAACAATGCCTCTTCCTCTAATTATACATATGCTCACTGAATTCGATTGTATATCTCAGTTCACCACATATTTTACTCATATAAGTCAAACTAGATATTAAACTCTACAAGGATAGTGGAAGATTCTCTTTGTACAGTAATCACACTCAGTTTTACATGGGAAACTCACATTTCTCACATTGTCTTACTCTTTATTTATATATCTTTCCTCCTTTTCTTCACTCTGGCATATTTTAGTCTTTGACCAAATTTGGAACTTGATAGCCAGATTTCTCTAAGGGCTTGCTCACTAGCCCCAATTACATATGAATACATCCCATAACCACAACCTTTGACCTTGAGGCTCTTAGTTCTTATTGGTTAAACCACCAAAAAATTATCTGGATGCTCCACATGTTTAGATTTGATCAATGGATGAATTTTTTTTTTAGGAATCCATTTCCTAAAATAACATTAAATAATGGTGTGGACTTGAGATATTTTGTTTCCATGACTTAAAGCCAAATAACTTCCTTGGTGCACAAAATGAGATCCAACCAACTTGTGAGATCAAATGGTAATGAAAGTAATTCGATGCTAATCCATCTAAGCTCCATGTTATGACATGTCCACATGATTTCCACCTAGGATCCACTTTTTTCCACACACATGCCTATCCTACATAACAATATACACCAATTTTGAGGAACGAGACTAGAATTTCATCCAACTCACTTTCCATGCACTTTGACTTTTAGTTGATGTCATCTTGCAATGCGGCGTTCTCTAGGTGCTTCTATGTGTCACCAAAAATTATCCCACATGGGGACCCAAATGGTTTATCCCACCTACCACATGTCATGTTGATATTTTTTGACTTCATCTCCTAAGCCACATCACTTTTGTGCCACATCCCCTCATCTATGGATCCCCCTGAGCCATTATGGTAATAAAACTTAACATACACCTCGGGCCATTGTTGTGAAACCATCTCCAAAAATAGAAGAAAAGAGAAATCAAGGCCTTAGAAATAAGCCACTTCGAGGGGGCAACCTCCAATACATTACATAAATGAACAATTCTTGGATGATCCAATTTACAAAACCTCCTTTCTATATATAGGAGTCCATGGGGCCAATATGTAATCCTAGTGGGCCACAATGTAATCCTAGCCGACCTAACAATAATAATTTAAGGGAAAAATAATAATAAAATGGGGGTTACAAGGGTACAATAATAACAATAAGGGGGTTACACTAACAACAATAAGGGACTATACTAGTAATATAGGGACCTAACATGCCCCTCTCCTTCAAAAAAGTGTTCTCCTCAATGCTTGAGTAGCTCTGGGTGCTTCTATATAAAATTCTCATCCTCCCATGTAGAATCTTCAGTGGGTAAGTTCTTCCACTTGATGAGATACTCTGAAATTGATCGATTTCATAGTTGTCGAGTTCTTATTTCCGTGACCGCTTCAGGTTCCAATATGATTTTTCCTTCCTCATCAAGTTCTGGAAATATTGTTTGAACTGGAAGATTTTCACCTATAACCTTCTTTAAGCATGAAACATGGAAAACTGGATGCACTCGCGAAGAAGCAGGAAGCTCCAATTTGTATGTCATAGTACCAATATTTTGCAACACCTTGTAAGGACCATAGTACTTTGGCGATAATTTATTATCCTTCTTTTCTTGCTTGAGGGACATTTGTTTGTATGGTTGTAGCCGTAAAAATACCCAATCTCCTACATCAAAACTTCTCTTGTTGCGATGTTGATCTGCCTGTTGTTTCATTCGATTTTGTGCCAAATTCAGGTTATCCTTTAAGAGTTGGAGAACTTCTTGCTGATGCTCGATGTGATCTTCCACCGCTTGAACCTTAGAATTTTCTCTTAAAGATGATGTGATGGATGGTGGATGATATCCATAAAGTGCCATAAATGGGGTCATTTTTGCTGCAGTATGGAAGGAAGTGTTATACCACCATTCAGCAAGAGGTAACCACTTGACCCATTGTGTTTGTTTATCAGATACAAAACAACAAAGATATCCTTTCAAACATTTATTTACTATCTCAGTTTGACCATTGGATTGAGGATGATAAGATGAGCTATGAGCTAATTGAGTACCCAAACAAGAAAATAACTCCGTCCAAAAATTTCCAGTAAAAATGGGATCTTTGTCGCTCACAATAACCCTTGGGTTTCCATGTAGCTTTTGAATTGTGTTCATAAATGTAGTAGCAACTGTACTTGCTTTAAATGGATGAGATAATGCACAAAAGTGTGCATACTTGGTAAGTCTATCAACTACCACCATGATGACACTCTTCCTTCGGACTTAGGTAAACCTGTGATAAAATCCATTGAAATCTCCTCCCAACGTTGACTTGGAATGGATAAAGGTTGTAGAAGTCCTGGGGTCTTAATTGTCTCCACTTTATTCTATTGGAAAACCAAACATTCCGCCACAAACTTTTGAATATCAGATTTAAGGCCATCCCAAAAAAATTCTTTCTTCACCCTGTGGTAAGTTTTTAAAAATCCTGAGTGTCCTTCTAAAGGAGAAGTGTGCAATTCCAAAAGAATATTTTGTTTTAGTTGGGAATTATTACAAAGATATAAGCAATCTTTGTACCATAAGGAATCATTTTTCCAACTAAATGTATCAGATGTACTAGGATCTTGCTGCAAATTTTGAATGAGTATCCATACATCTTTGTCCTTCTTCCATTCATCTCTTGCTTCAGTTATCCAATCTGGTTGGATAACAGAAATGGCACAAAGCAATGCTTCCACCTCTTCATTCTTTCTTGAGAGTGCATCTGCAACAACATTCAGCTTTCCTTTTTTGTAGATTATTTTAAAGTCATAACCCAACATCTTTGTGACCCATTTTTGTTGTTCTTCTGACGATAGTCTTTGTTCCAAAAAGTGTTTAAGACTATCATGATCAGTTTTTACCTTGACGTGTCTTCCCATTAGGTAAGTTCGCCATTTCTTTAGTGCATGTAGTATTGCTAACATTTCCTTCTCATAAATAGGTTTCTGTAAATACTTTCCTTTGATTGGACGACTTTCAAAAGCAATGGGTCTTCCTTCCTGCATTAAAACTACACCAATTCCATTTCCTGAGGCATCACATTCCACAATAAAGGTTTTTGTGAAGTCTGGTGTAGCTAAGACCGGTGCTAGGCACATTGCCTCTTTAAGACGTTCAAAGGCCTTTGTTGCTTCAGGAGTCCATGAAAATGCATCTTTCTTCAATAATGTTGTTAGAGGTGCTGCTATTCTCCCATAATTCTTAACAAACTTGCGATAATACCCTGTTAACCCGAGAAATCCTCGCAACTGCTTTATGGTTGTGGGGACTTTCCATTCTTAATGGCTTTAATTTTGTTAGGGTCTACTTTAACACCCTCGTGAGATACAATATGACCCAGATATTCCACCTCTTGTACTCCAAAGAAACATTTGGATGTTTTTGAATATAATTGTTTCTCCTGCAATAGTTTGAGCACCCTGTCAACATGTTCAACATGATCCTTCCAAGACCTGCTATAGATTAGTATATCATCAAAAAATACTAGCACAAATTTTCTAAGGAAGGGTTTGAAAATGGGATTCATCAACCCTTGAAATGTAGAAGGTGCATTGGTAAGGCCAAAAGGCATGACCAAAAATTCATAATGACCCTCATGAGTTCGAAATGTTTTTTTCGGAATATCTTCAATCTTCATTCTAATTTGATGATATCTTGAACGAAGATCCAACTTGGTAAAAAGAATTTCTCCATGTAATTCATCCAATAATTCATCAATCATAGGAATGAGAAATTTATCTTTAATGGTGAGCTTATTGATCTCCCTATAATTCAGACACATGTGCTGTGATCCATCCTTCTTATGCACCAATAATACTGGAGCAGAGAAAGAAATTTGACTAGGTTGAATTATACCAGCCTCTAACATTTCTGCAATCATACATTCAATTTCGCTCTTTGGACATAAGGATATCTATAAGGCCTGATGTTTGGAGGAACACTTCCTGGAATCAAATGAATAGCATGATCATGATCACGAATAGGTGGGATTCCTTTGGGAGTTTCAAACACCTTGGAATGATTATCCAAGACTTTTTGGAGATCTGCAGAAATAAATGATTTTGATGTTGGAACTTCTAGTGAGCATAATTGTGCAATTACGCCTCATTGTTATTTCTTCAGAAGCTTTTTCATGACATTAGAGCTTATTATATTTCCCGGCTTCCCTGCGATACCCTGTAATTTGACTTCCTTTCCTTCTGAAAAAAATTTCAAGAAAAGTTCTTGAAAATTAAAAGCTACCATCCCCAAAGATTGTAACCATTGTACTCCTAGTACAACATCAACACCTCCCATTGGAATGGAAAGCATTGGACTATTCAATACATATTCCCCCATGGTTAGTTTGATATTATGGCATTTTTCAGAGAAATTTATAGTTCCTCCATTTGTAACCATCACTTGACATTCTGGTGTTGGGTATAGGAAACAATTCAATTCCTTGGCTACCTTACAATGAATAAAATTATGGGTACTACCCGAATCAATCAACACTATTACCTTTTTCTTGATATGTCCTTCTATCTTGAGAGTTTGAGGACTGGTAATTCCTACCAATGCATTACACGATATGGTCGGACTCATTTCTTCCTCTTCTAGGGTTGGTTCCTGGTGTATATCCTCTTCTTTTGAATATTCTTGTTCATTTCTTCTTCCTCCTCATAATATATGTAAAATAACTTCTTCTCAACAAAATTATGACCTTTAGTGTATTTTCTATCACAAATGTAGCAAAGGCCTTTTTCTCTATTTTCTTCCAATTTTTGTGGTGTCAACCTTGTAGGTTGTGGAAGTCTAGGAGTAGCAACACTTCCATCTTTATATATGTGAGTAGTAGGCTTCCTTGTCGCCATAATTTTACATTAAATTTTTCTTGCCAACCTGAATTCCTTTTCCAATGAATCAGGTTCCCAAATGCAAACTTCATGTTGGATGTTATCATTTAAAGTCCCTATGAAGACATCAATCCTTTGTTCCTCTAGAATATCTCTTACCCTTATATTCAATTTTTGGAAGTCCTCAATGTTCTCCACCACTGAACCCTTTTGTTTGAGATTTATCAATTGGATAAAGAAGGTGTTGCTTTTTGTATCCTCATAATGTGCTATCATTTCCTCTGTAAAAATTAAGCAAGTGACAATTTTTTTACAGGAGCAAAGCCATCGATACAATACAATTGTATTTTGTTCTAAATGTAAAGTTTCAATGCATACCTTTTGTGTGTTTTGCACATTATTGAGATCAAAATACTACTCCATCTGTACTATCCATGTTACGGGATCCTTGCCATCAAACTTCCTCATATCCATCTTTGGAATATAGTGGTTCTTCCATCAAACATTAGAGTTTATGAAATCATGATTAACATTTAATTTTATCTCATCATGAGTTTCCTCTACTATCTTTTCACCATTAGGAAACATTTCTTGTATCAACTTTGACAAACCTTCGATGTCTAATTTTAGATCATTCTTCATGTTTTCCATTTTTTCATCGATCTTAGCTTCCATCACATCCATATTAGCTTCCATGCCAACTTCCATGCCATCCATCTTAACTTCCAAACCATTCATCTTAGCTTCCACGCCTTTCTTCAAACCATCCATCTTAGTTTCCACACCTTTCTTCAAAACTTCCATTTCATTTTTTGTTGGTCTTTGTGATAGGTGCACTTGGTCTTGTAATTTTGATATCTCATGTTGCATTTCTTCGTCTTCATGAGTCATAGCAGAGCCTTCTGAAGGCTTAATGGGTGTTGAATTATTTTTAGGGGCATTTTAGAACCCAATACTGATATCTATTCTTCAATATGCCCTTGGAATAAATTCAAACTAATTTTTTCAAACGAGACTTATGTAATTCAAAAAAAAAATACACACCTTTTTCTTCCTTTTGAGGAGCTCGATATTGGAACTGAATTATCTCTGTGATTTTGGATCTTCAATATATGAAATTTGGCCCTAAGGTAGCCCTTTGAATCCTCTTTCAAATGCCACAGGTCTTCCTGATTTGGATTCTTCAAGACAAAGTTATGTCCAATCTCCCAGAATGAGCTAATTATGGACTCGTTCAGTAGAGTGAACTTGTACGAATTGACACGTGTCACTGTTTTGTCCTTTGCGTCTAAATTTGATAGACAGGAAACTATAGTCCATGTACTTGTGGCCACTCTTTACAGAATTCGAATCTGATGCTCAAAGAGAGAGTTATTAAGATTTTCCCACAATCACCTCTTTGAGATGAAATTCAGGAGCCTGAAAAAGCCCTAACGTCCACAGATCCTACCTCCCAAAATAATGTGAATCAATCTCTGAAAGTTTTTCATCACGTTCCTAAGGATTTTGGCTTCGCTCTGTGAAAATTTTAGCTTTTGAAATCTCGTAGAAAACAATTTATAGTGAAATTGTCACGATGACCTGTTTAGGTTAAATTCAGGAGCTTGCAAAAAGCCCTAACTTCCATAGATCATATATCTGAAAATATTGCGAACCAACCTCTGACATTTTGTGAAGAGGTTCCTCAGGATTTGGGCTTCTTGCTCTAAACATTTCAGCTTCTGAACCTTCGTATAAAAAAAGTTATAGCGAAAATTCCACGATGACCTGTTTGGAGCAGCGAAACCCCAGAATCCAAAGCTCTGATACCAAATGTTGTGAAACCAGCTCCAAAAATAGAAGAAAAGAGAGATCAACGCCTTAGAAATCAGCCACTTCGAGGGGGAAACCTCCAATACATTACATAAATGAACAATTCTTGGATGATACAAATGACCAAAACCTCCTTCTATATATAGGAGTCCATGGGGCCACAATATAATCCTAGCCGACCTAACAATAATAATGTAAGGGCACAATAATAACAATATTGGGGATACACTGTACAATAATAACAATAAGGGGGCTACACTAATAACAATAAGGGAATAAACTAGTAATATAGGGACCTAACATGCCCCTCTCCTTCAAAAAAGTGTTGTCCTCAATGCTTGAGTAGCTCTGGGTGCTTCTATATAAAATTCTCATCCTCCCATGTAGAATCTTTAGTGGGTAAGTTCTTCCATTTGATGAGATACTCTGAAATTGATCAATTTCGTAGCTTTCGAGTTCTTGTTTCCATGACCACTTCAGGTTCCAATATGATTTTTCCTTCCTCATCAAGTTTTGGCAATATTGTTTGAACTGGAAGATTTTCACCTATAACCTTCTTTAAGCATGAAACATGGAAAACTGGATGCACTCGTGAAGAAGCAGGAAGCTCCAATTTGTATGCCATAGTACCAATCTTTTTCAACACCTTGTAAGGAGCATAGTAATTTGGAGATAATTTATTATCCTTCTTATCTTTCTTGAGGGACATTTGTTTGTATGGTTGTAGTCGTAAAAATACCCAGTCTCCTACATCAAAACTTCTCTCACTGTGATGTTGATTTTCATGTTGTTTCATTCGATTTTGTGCCAAATTTAGGTTATCCTTTAGGAGTTGGATAACTTCTTGTTGATGCTCTATGTGATCTTCCACTACTTGAACCTTAGAATTTTCTCTTAAATATGATGTGATGGACGGTGGATGATATCCATAAAGTTCCATAAATGGGGTCATTTTTGCTGCAGTATGGAAGGAAGTGTTATACCACTATTTAGCGAGAGGTAACCACCTAATGCATTGTGTTTATTTATCAAACACAAAACAAAAAAGATATCCTTTCAAACACTTATTCACTATCTCAGTTTGACCATTGGATTGAGGATGATAAGATGAGCTATGACCTAATTGAGTACCCAAACAAGAAAATAACTTCGTCGAAAAATTTCCAGTAAAAATGGGATCTCTGTCACTCACAATAATCTTTGGGTTTCCATGTAGCTTTTGAATTGTGTCCATAAATGTAGTAGCCATTGTACTTGCTTTAAATGGATGAGATAATGCACAAAAGTGTACATACTTGGTAAGTCTATCAACTACCACCATGATGACACTCTTTCCTTCGGACTTAGGTAAAACTGTGATAAAATCCATTGAAATATCCTCCCAACGTTGACTTGGAATGGATAAAGGTTGTAGAAGACCCGGGGTCTTAATTGTCTCAAATTTATTTTGCTAGCAAACCAAACATTCCGCCACAAACTTTTGAATATCAAATTTAAGGCCATCCCAAAAAAATTCTTTCTTCACCCTGTGGTAAGTTATTAAAAATCATGAGTGTCCTCCTAAAGGAGAAGTGTGCAATTCCAAAAGAATCTTTTGTTTTAGTTGGGAATTTTTACAAAGATATAAGCGATCTTTGTACCATAAGGAATCATTTTTCCAACTAAATGTATCAGATGTACTAGGATCTTGCTGCAACTTTTGAATGAGTATCCACACTTCTTCGTCCTTCTTCCATTCATCCCTTGCTTCGGTTATCCAATCTGGTTGGATAATAGAAATGGCACAAAGCAATGCTTCCACCTCTTCATTCTTTCTTGAGAGTGCATCTGCAAAAACATTTAGCTTCCCTTTTTTGTAGATTATTTCAAAGTCATAACCCAACATCTTTGTGACCCATTTTTGCTGCTCTTCTGAAGATAGTCTTTGTTCCAAAAAGTGTTTAAGACTATCTTGATCAATTTTTACCTTGAAGTGTCTTCCCATTAGGTAAGTTCACCATTTCTTTAGTGCATGCAGTATTGCTAACATTTCCTTCTCATAAATAGGTTTCTGTAAATGCTTTCCTTTGATTGGACGACTTTCAAAAGCAATGGGTCTTCCTTCCTGCATTAAAATTGCACCAATTCCATTTCCTGAGGCATCACATTCCACAATAAAGGTTTTTGTGAAGTCTGGCGTAGCTAAGACCGGTGCTAGGCACATTGCCTCTTTAAGATGTTCAAAGGCCTTAGTTGCTTCAAGAGTCCATGAAAATTCATCTTTCTTCAATAATGTTGTTAGAGGTGCTGCTATTCTCCCACAATTCTTAACAAACCTGCAATAATACCCTGTTAACCCGAGAAATCCTCGCAACTGCTTTATGGTCATGGGGACTTTCCATTCCTTAATGGCTTTAATTTTGTTAGGGTCTACTTTAACACCCTCGTGAGATATAATATGACCCAGATATTCCACCTCTTGTACTCCAAAGAAACATTTGGATGTTTTTGCATATAATTGTTTCTCCTGCAATAGTTTGAGCACCCTTTCAACATGTTGAACATGATCCTTCCAAGACCTGTTGTATATTAGTATATCATCAAAAAAAACTAGCACAAATTTTCTAAGGAAGGGTTTGAAAATGGAATTCGTTAACCCTTGAAATGTAGCAGGTTCATTGGTAAGGCCAAAAGGCATGACCAAAAATTCATAATGACCCTCATGAGTTCAAAATGTTGTTTTCAGAATATCTTCAGTCTTCATTCTAATTTGATGATATCTTGAACGAATATCCAACTTGGCAAAATAAATTTCTCCATGTAATTCATCCAATAATTCATCAATCATAGGAATGGGAAATTTATCTTTAATGGTGAGCTTATTGAGCTCCCTATGATCTAGACACATGCATCATGATCCATCCTTCTTGTGCACCAGTACTACTGGAGTAGACAAAGAACTTTGACTCGGTTGAATTATACCAACCTCTAACATTTCTGCAATCATACATTCAATTTCGCTCTTTTGTACATAAGGATGTCTATAAGGCCTAATGTTTGGAGGAACACTTCCTGGAATCAAATGCATAGAATAATCATGATCATGAATAGGTGGGAGTCCTTTGGGAGTTTCAAACACCTTCGAATGATTGTCCAAGACTTTTTGGAGATCTGCAGAAATAAATGATTTTGATGTTGGAACTTCTAGTGAGCATAATTTTGCAATTACACCTCATTGTTCTTTCTTCAAAAGCTTTTTCATGACATTAGAGCTTATTATATTTTCCGGCTTCCCTACGATACCCCGTAATTCGACTTCCTGTCCTTCTGAAAAAAATTTCAGGAAAAGTTATTGAAAATTAAAAGCTATCATCCCCAAAGATTGCAACCATTATACTCCTAGTACAACATCAACACCTCCCATTGGAATGGAAAGAATTGGACTATTCAATACAAATTTTCCCATGGTTAGATTGATATTATGGCATTTTCCAAAGCAATTTATAGTTCCTCCATTTGCAACCATCACTTGACATTCTAGTGTGGGGTATAGGAAACAATTCAATTCCTTGGCTACCTTACAATGAATAAAATTATGGGTACTACCCAAACCAATCAACACTATTACCTTTTTATTCTTGATATGTCCTTCTATCTTGAGAGTTTAAGGAGTGGTAATTCCTGCCAATGCATTACAAGATATGGTCGGACTCATTTCTTCCTCTTCTAGGGTTGGTTCCTGGTGTATATCCTCTTCTTTTGAATATTCTTGTTCATTTTCTTCTTCCTCTTCACAATATATGTAAAATAACTTCTTCTTAGCACACTTATGACCTTTAGTGTATTTGCTATCACAACTGTAGCAAAGCCCTTTTGATATTTTTTCTTCCAATTGTTGTGGTTTCAACCTTGCAGGTTGTGGAAGTTTAGGAGTAGCAACACTTCCATCTTTATATATATGAGTTGTAGGCTTCCTTGTCGCCATAATTTTACATTCAATTTTTCTTGCCAACTTGAATGCCTTTTCCAATGAATCAGGTTCCCAAATGTGAAATTCATGTTGGAAGTTATCCTTTAAAGTCCCTATGAAGACATCAATCCTGTGTTCCTCTGGAATATCTATTACCTTTATATTCAAATTTTGGAAGTCCTCAATGTGCTCCATCACTGAACCCTTTTTTTTGAGATTTAGCAATTGGATAAAGAAGGTGTTGCTTTTTGTATCCTCACAATGTGCTATCATTTCCTTCGTAAAAATTGACCAAGTGACAATTTTTTTATGAGAGCAATGCCATCAAGACAATAAAAATGTATTTTGTTCTAAATGTAAAGTTCCAATGCATACCTTTTGTGTGTTTTTCACATTATTGAGATCAAAATACTACTCCATCTGTACTATCCATGTTACAGGATCCTTGCCATCAAACTTCCTCATATCCATCTTTGGAATATGGTGGTTCTTCCATCCAACATTATAGTTTATGAAATCATGATTAACATTTATTTTTTTCTCATCATGAGTTTCCTCTACTATCTTTTCACCATTCGGAAACATTTCTTGTATCAACTTTGACAAACTTTTGATGTCTACTTTTAGATCATTCTTCATGTTTTCCATTTTTTCATCGATCTTATCTTCCATGTCATCCATATTAGCTTCCTTGCAAACTTCCATGCCATCCATCTTAACTTCCAAACCATTCATCTTAGCTTCCACGCCTTTCTTCAAACCATCCATCTTAGTTTCCACGCCTTTCTTCAAAACTTCCATTTCATTTTTTGTTGCTCTTTGCGATAGGTGCACTTACTCTTGTAATTTTGATATCTCATGTTGCATTTCTTCGTCTTCATGAGTGATAATAGAGACTTGTGAAGGATTAATGGGTGTTGAATTATTTTTATGGGGAATTTTAGAACCCAATACTAATATCTATTCTTCAATATTCTCTTGGAATAAATTCAAACTAATTTTTTCAAACGAGAATTATGTAATTCGAGAAAAATACACACCTTTTTCTTGCTTTTTAGGAGCTCGATATTGAAACTGAATTATCTCTGTGATTTCGGATCTTAAATATCTAAAATTAGGCCATGAGTTAGCCCTCTGAATCCTCTTTCGAATGCCACAGGTCTGACCTGATTTGGATTCTTCAAGACAAATTTATGTCCAATCTCCCAGAATGACCTAATTATGGACTCGTTTAGTAGAGCGAACTTGTACGACTTGCCATGTGTCATTGTTTTGTCCTTTGGCTTTGAATTTGATAGAAAATAAACTAAAGTCCGCGTAATTACGTCCACACTTTACAGAATTCCAATCCGATGCTTAGAGAGAGAGTTATTAATATTTTCCCACAATCACCTCTTTGAGATGAAATTCAGGATCTTGAACAAGCCCTAACATCCATAGATCTTACCTCCCAAAATAATGTGAATCAATTTCTGAAATTTTTCCAAGACATTCTTAAGGATTTCAGCTTGGCTCTGTGAAAATTTTAGCTTTTAAATACTCGTAGAAAACAATTTATAGAGAAATTGTCGCGATGACTTGTTTAGGTTAAATTCAAGAGCCTACAAAAAGCCCTAACTTCCACAGATCATATCTTCGAAAATATTGTGAACCAAACTCTGAAATTTTGTGAAGATGTTCCTCAGGATTTGGGCTTCTCACTCTAAAAATTTCAGCTTCTGAAACTTCTTATAAAAAAATTTATAGCGAAAATACCATGATGACCTGTTTGGAGCAGCAAAACCATAGAATCCAAAGCTCTGATACCAGATGTTGTGAAACCAGCTCCAAAAATAGAATAAAAGAGAGATCAACGCCTTAGAAATCAACCACTTTGAGGGGGAAACCTCTAATACATTACATAAATGAACAATTCTTGGATGATACAAATGACCAAAGCCTCCTTCTATATATAGGAGTCCATGGGGCCATAATATAATCCTAGCCTACCTAACAATAATAATGTAAGGGCACAATAATAACAATGTTGGGGTTATAGGGGTACAATAATAACAATAAGAGGGCTACACTAATAAAAATAAGGGACTAAACTAGCAATGTAGGGACCTAATAGCCATGCTACCTTGGATTAAATCTAAAGCTTAATAAATTCAACTTAAACCATAATTAAGAAACCTTGATACACCTTTCACAGAAAAATATATTACCATATCGACTGGTTAGCTTAGCATCCAAAACAACTTTGTTAATGTATCCAGTCCTACCACTTATCACTATTGTCATATCACCAAACAATCACTCTACCACCTGTCAATGCCGCCAACTTTCCATCATGGTCTTGGGGTCTGTAGGAGAGTTAAATTGAACAAAATCACAAACCATCTACGGCTAAAAAGCTAGGCATTAAGGATAATCATTGATTATATTATCTTAACCATTAATTAAACAAATCATGTGGTGATTCAATAGCGTGTTGGAACATGGAGGAGTTAGAACCCTACTTAAATTTCAAAAATTCAACCTTATTCTTATTTTCACTCCTTCAGAGTTAGATCGAGTTCCATATATGTTTAGAAAGGTATTTTAGAGAAAAATACAAATACAGACGTATTTTTCTCATCGAAGATGAGGAACAAAAGAAGAAATTCATTCAAAGATATTATATTCATAATTGACTTCAATCTATGTAGCAATTGAAAAAAATGATAACGCACTTAACAAGAACCCCTATGAAATTAACACAACAAACTACAACTACCAACATGCTCCACAATCTCACTTCAACAATATTGTTCTGAAATTGACATTTTTTGACATCAATGACCAACCTTTGACATCAATGAAAAAAAAATTCTCAACAGTATTTCCATTTTTCATTGATTACCACACTACCAAAAACTAATGGTCATCGATGGAAATACCAACACTTCACAACTCTCCCCCTTGCTCACTCTCCATCTTCAAAATCTTTGCACACATGTCCATTGTTTTCTCACTCCTCCTGATTTTACATCAATGGTAAAGGGTGATGGAAACTTGATTACTGTGGATATTGATGGCCACCCACCTATTCCACTTGGACCCCCAACATTATTTCATTTCAATTCTCTTTCTTTAATTCTAGCATAACTTTGTATTTTTGGCATTTTTTCGGGTCCTAAACTTCTAGAGTCGTTTTGAGGCCATAAACGACATTTTATTGGAAAATTCACTAAGCCCATAGCTCATGGACAAGGGATTTTTGGGAGAAATTTTTTTCCTCAGATAGATATTTTTAATGAGATAACATGCATGCCAAACAATATCATATGCCCAAATTACTAACTGAGAAATTTGGCATTCCAAATAATCCAAAAATGCCCACAAACTTTTAGAGTTTCATCTCCCAGGGTAAGTTTTTTGGATACTTTGGAATTTCGATTATTTCTAAGTAATAAAAAGGCCCTAGGCCTCATTATAAAAAAGTTCATAATCCATGTAGCCATCACATCTCTTCTCAAAGATAAGCTACCATCACCTGAGCTAGTCTTATTCTCTTATGTATGTAAAAAAAAATCAACACATGTTATTTAATTAATTGAAGTTTTGTTTCACTCCATATTTTTGTTCTTGTTTAAATCTGTGTTTCATTTCTTTCCTTCATAAATTTGGATCAATGGTATTAGAGCGGTCTAATCTTTCTCTATTTATTTTGTGCATGTCACCAACGAAGTTAGGGTATAATGAGCTAGGACTTGAACTAGTTGAAAACTTGCAAAACTAGCCTTGCTAGCCCCAATGGAACAAAATAAAGATGAGGGAGCAGGAGATACTTTCAAAATGTTTCTCAAAGAGGCCCCTGAGAAACAAAGGAACAAGATGATGGATAACTTTTCTTAGATCCTTTAGTGGGTATTAGCGGGTGAAGCATCTTTATCTAGCTATCACTTTAGAGGCACTTCACCATTTAAGGTATAATTTAACTTTGATATTCCTATATTTAAAGGCCAAATAGATTCATATGCCATATATAGATGGTTAAATATGGTGGAAGGATAATTTTGTGTCCATAATTTTTCTAATAGGTAAAATATTTCTTTTTCACTCCTCAAAATTGCCACCCACATCAAGGACTGGTGGGAAACCTACTGTGAAAAAAGATACAAGAGGAACCCTCACTATTTTTAGCCACACCCACTTGGAATTCATTCTGAGATTCCATTAAATAATAATCTTTCCTTGTCAGGTGCTATGAATTTAAGTACATAAAATTTACCACGCTATGGCAAGAAAGGGACCAAGACATGCTAGAGTTCACAAATATCTTTCATACCTTTCTCATGAAGTTGAGTGTCAAGGACTCTAAGAAGCATATGGTACTCAAATACCATGGTTTTTTTGCAAAAATTCATCCAGGTATAATTGGAGTTCCTAGACATTTCATCACTTGGCATCGTGTATTGATATGTTGTCAAGATCGAGTAGAAATTTAAATAGAAGAAGCGTCACTTTGGATCTACAAACCCGAAGTATGGGAAGGAAACTCCAAAATGTAGAACAAGGGATAAATCCAAGGTGGGGTGACCTAGGATAATCCATCAAAGCCACGAACAAATAATAACACTGTAAATATGAAGAAGGACATGGAAAATGGTGTGAGTTCCACAAGAGCCCCACCCACAACCAAATAAGTATCGCGCCAACTAGTCACTAGTAGTCGAGCTAAAATATATAGAGTCAAATGCATGCTCTGACTCTTAGCCAAAACCCAAAAAGGGGAACGACAAGGGTAAGTACATTATTGATTCTGAACCTAGCACCACCATCGCCACCACCAAGGTCTAGAAGATTGAGCACAAAGATCCAGAAAAGGTGGAGCGTCTCTTCCACATACATATGTGGGGGAATGGTTCTCCATTGTAGTTCATTGTGGACAACATAAGAAAAAAGAACCTTATCTTAGTAGAGTTCATTAAGTAATTGAGGCTACTAATCACACCACACCCACAACCATACACCGTCGGGTGGCTCAACCAAGGATGAGATCTACACATTATCCAACAGTGTTGTCTTCGATATAGCGTTAAGCCCTTCACAAACAATGTATTCTGTGATGTTTCTCCTCTTGAAGATTGTAATTTATTATTCGGCCAACCATATTTGTGGAAGCATCATGTTGTGTATGAGTCAATACCTCGTGTGGTTATTATTTCTTTTGGCAGAAAACTATACAGGATACCATAGGTAAGCCTCCCTAATGCCATATCCTTATTCTCTATTAATCAAGTCTGTGAAATCATCTCCCAGACTATGAAATTTGTTTTCCTTCTAGTTTTGTCTCAAAGTAAAGGGAAAATCATTTCCACATCCATGGGCCCAAGAAAGAGTTCCTCCACATAATAGAAACAAGTTGATAAGGTTTTGGAGGTGTACAAGGACATATTCTTGTCACACACATGGGTACCCTTGCACTGTCAAATCAAGCATGCGATCAATCTGACTCCTGGAGCACCTCTACTCAATGGTCCAATATATTTCTTCTTTCTTCTATAAAATGAAGAATTCAAGTGATAGATCGAGGATTTGCTACAAAAAGGACACATATAACCAAGTTACTCACATTGTGGGATCCCAATTATGCTTGTACATAAGAAGGAAGGTACCTGGAGACTCTGCATTGTTTATGAGGCACTAAATAAAATCACTACTAGGAACATGTATATAATCCCAAGGATTGATGACCTTCTTGACTAGCTCAAGGGGGACAAATACTTCAACAAGAATGATTTGAATTTTGGATTTCACCAAGTTCCAGTAGAACTAGCCATAGATGTATGTAAAACTTCCTTCAAATCCAAGGGGGTCCTTTTTGAGTGGTCGGTCATTCCCTTCAGGTTAACAAATGAGTCTGCAACTTTTATGAGGCTAATGGATGCCATCTGGTAGTCATTCACCAAATCGTTTGTGGTTGTATATCTAAAAAACATCCTCATATTTAACAATAGTTGGGAAGAGCACTTGCAACATATTCAACAGGTCCTTCAAACCCTACAACGCTGCAAACTATGTGCCAACTTAGAGAAATGCACCTTCGGCATGAACCCAGTCTATTATATGGGTGAAATCATTGATGAGAAAGACATGCATGTGGATCTAGCTAAGTTCCAATTCATTCGATATTGGCTAGCCTTGACCACTCTAACAGATCCTTGTAACTTTTTAGGCCTTGCTAATTTTTATCGAAGGTTCGCAATAGGATTCTCTCATATCACTTGGCCTTTGAGTCAATTTACTAAGTGCATAGAAAAATAAAAGTTCTTATGTTCTGGGTCACAATAGAATTTTTTTGTTGAGCTAAATCACTTCCTTTTCTTTGCACCAATACTCACAATTCCAAACCTCCAATAACCGTTTTAAATCAATACAAATTGCTTTGACTATGCCATTCATGTAGTTCTCAACCAACAAGGGTATATGGTGGCCTATAACATTGATACACTCTTTGATAGAATTTGTAAGTTCCCCACATACAGTAAAGAGATGTATTCCATAGTGAAATCTTGTCGGAAGTGGAAACATTACATTATAGGGAAGGAGATAATCATCCACATAGATCACTCATATCTTTAGTTTATACAGACAAAAGGAATTTTTATAAATGATCACAATTATAAATGGTCCACATACCTACAAAAAATTCATATGAGAAATAAATACAAGAAGGAAAAAACCCACAATGTTACATATTTCCCCAATCATCAACTAGTTGTGGAACTCACCACTATTCTCAACTCTTATGGGAATGAGACTTTTGAATTGACACAAATTTCCAAATATGATCCAGAATTTACCACCACATACCATATGCTATGGATGGAAAGCAAGTTCCACACTTCCACCTCTAGAACACATTGTTATGCCACCTAGGAGACCTTTATTTTCCTTCAAGTGATTGTGCCAAGATGATTTAGGAGGCACACTATAGTTGGGTCAGAGGACATTGTAGCATAGAGAAGATAGTGGTAGTACTGCAGAAGTATTTTTATTAGAAAAATATATGACAGAATGGTTTCTTGTGCCATCACCAAGCCAACCATTAAGAATCAAGTCATTTCTCCCCCTCTTCCTACTCTGATACGACCTTGGGAATCCATATCCATGTATTGTATGTATGCCCTTCCTTATACTAAGCATGGAAACAACTCTATATTTTTGGTCATCGACAAATTTTCTAAGATGGGCATATTGGCTACATACAGGAAGAGTATCATAGTATAATCCATTGCCTAACTCTTATTTGAACAAGTTTAGCTGCATTTCAGGACCTCACACACCATTATATCATATCGAGCTAACAGGTCCTTAAGCACATCATGGTTGAGTCTTTAGCCATTGCTGGACACCAAGCTCACCAAATTGATTTCATTCCACCCCCAGACTGATGGCGAGACAAAGATCATTAAGAGAAATATAATGCACATACTACACATGTACAACTCTAAGAATTTGCGAACATGATATTATAGTCTTCCCTATGTGCAACAAAATTATAATAGATATCTCCATATTTTTGTGGTCATTTCCCTTTTAAAGTGGGAATGGGATTTAAACCATTATGTCCCATTGATATTGCACTGCCTCTTGCAACTACACAAGAAGAATATACACATGTTTAGTCTGAAGTTGATAAAGTGACAAGGTTTATAGAATGCATTCAACACATATGGAATCAGTTTCACAATATCTTGGATAAAGCCAATTCCAAGTATAAACAATGACATGATCAACATCATGTTCCACATAAATTTTGAGGAGGGAAACACAGGTTGGTTGCATTTGTAGAAAGAATGCCTTTTGTGAGCCCATCCTAACCTTTGACCCCTCTGATACAAGCCTTACTCCATCACCAAGGTTCTGGGAGACAATTATTTTGAGCTTGATATCCTCCCATTCCTTGGCCTACACGTAATATTCAATGTGAAACTCCTTTATCCATACTTCCCACCATTTTTGAACAACATAAACCATCAGAGGTCAACCCAACTTGCATGGAATATCCCACAACTAATAGGATCATGGACACATAGGTCAAGAACATATGCCAATAGAGGATCCAACTATATTGGGTTTTAAAAGGGTTTTAAAAGCTAGCCAACTCCTGGAAAAATGAAAGTAGCTCACTAGTGACCGAGTTCAGCAAAATTTCCCCATCTCATGGAGGCACTCAATGCAATGAGGACCATTAGCTTCCTAATGGGGGAGAAATGATATAGGTGGATAATGGTGGCCACCCACCTATTCCACGTAGACCCCCAACACTATTTTGTTTCCTTTCAATTTATTTAATTCTAGCACAACTTTAATTTTTTGGCATTTTTTCAAGTCCTAAACTTCTCGAGCCGTTTTGAGGCACTAAATTGCATTTTTCTGGAAAATATGTCGAGCCCATAACTAATGGGTGATCGCTTGCAGATAAAATTTATTATCCTTTGATAGATATTTCTAACGAGGTATCACACCCACCAAAAGGAGATCATATTCCCAAATTATGACCCCTAGAAGTTGGCATTCCAACTAATCCCAACAAAGCCCACAAACTTTTGGCGATTTATCTCGTAGGGTTATATTTTTGGATGTTTGGAATTTTTTATTATTTCTCAATAATAAAAAGGCCTCCAAGTATCATTGTAACAAAATTCAAAAAGCATGTAGTCATCACATCTCTTTTTAGAGATAAGTTATGATTGCTCGAGCTAGTTTGATTCTCTTATGTATGTAAACTTTTCTCAACACTTGCTATTTTATTAATTGAAGTTTTATTTCACTGCATCTTTTTGTTCTTTTTTAAAAATTTATTTCATTTTTTTCCTTCATAAATATGGATCAAAACTACTAAATACACTACCTGTGTGCTTTGAGATGCCAACGTCCGATTAATCTCTCCCTTTCATTATTCTCTCCCTAAATGGGTGTACGCATAACCTTGTATATAACAAGATGTTGATATAAAGTGTTTCTCAACACTATTTTTGTTGCCACTAAAATCAAGTGACACTAATTGAAAAAAAAAGGAGATAAACTTAGGATCCAAGCAAGCTTCTCACTACATAGTGCACTATAATACATGTTGCTCCCCCTATACTTGGGCTTCTACTGCTGATCTAATTTTTATGATAATGTACCATTGAAATGAAGAACCAGATTCTCCCCTTGAACAATATACATTTCTGAAACATGAAGCTCCCCTTGGCATGATACCAGACATTTAGAAACTTTGAATTTTATTATTATTCTCCTATAGCTCACTCTTGGAAGCTTGACATGTGCTCAAGTTCTGCCAGGACCAACACTTAATGATCAAATGTGCTAAAAGAGATATTTCTCCCAACCATTGTATGTGGTACTAAATGTTTCTTTAAGAAGTAGTTTGTTGGATATATTTGTAATTTTCTCATAAGTGGAAACATATTCAAGCTTAACAGTCTCAACAACTTGATCTCTCAAAAAATGATAATTAATTGGAATATTTTTTCTTTAGGAATGTATAATAGGATCCTTGGAAATGCTAATTTGACTACTACTATCGCGCATGATGGGAATATGATCAACATATTCAACCTTGATATCTTTGAGTGTTTTCTTCATCTAAAGGATATGAGTAAACCACACAATTGCTACTGTATAATAAGTTTTTTTTTTTGTGTTGATAGAGAAATAGAGTTTTTCTTTTTGCTTACCCAAGACACTAGACAATTTCCCAGAAATAATGATTCACCACTTGTGCTCCTTCTATCATCAATGTTATTTTCCCAATTTACATAAGTGTATAATATTATATTGAAATATTTCCTCTAACATATCATAGTCAAAAATCAATTATGCCCAATAGATATTTAAATATTCTCTTAATTGCAATTAGATGGCTCTCCTCAGGGTTATACTAAAATATAACAACCATTCCTACGACTTGCATTATATATGGACTTAATTCCATTAAATGTAAAAAACTTTGAAATATTGAACTGTAAAGAGTTTCATTTACTTAAGGGGATTAATAATCCTTGCTCTGATTTCATCCATTAATCATGGGTGTGCTAACAGGATTGTAATCTTTGATACCATATTTCTTCAAAATTTCTTTTTAAAATTGGGACTGAAAAATGAAGATAATTTTTCCTAATTGATAGACTTGTAAGCCAAATAAGAATTATAGCTATCCTAACATGGATATATCAAACTCCTGTATTTATTCTGCAAACTACTAACCCATTTATTCCAAATCACTCCCAAAAAATGATATCATATACATATACAACAATGATTATCAGATTCTAATTATCAAATTTACTATAATAATTAGTATTTGTTGTTTTTATTTTGAATCCTTGCAATTTTAGGTATTTATCTAAGATTTTATACCAATTTCTTGGGGCTTGTTTTATTCCATACAATGGTTTCTTTGGTCTACAAACCTAATCTGCATCTTTAGATAACTAAAATTTCTTTAGTTTTATTAGTGTAAAATTATTCTCTAATTCACCATTAAGAAAAGCATACTTGAATGTCATATGAAATAATTTAAATTTTCTATAACATTCACATGCCAAAAACTTCATAATAGTTTCTAATCTAGCTACATGGGAAAAAAATTCTTCAAAGCCAATACTTTATAGCAGTGCATACTAGTCTCCCATGATTTTGTATTACATGTCCATCTTCATTCAATTTTTTCTTAAAATCTCGTTGGTACCAATGAATTTTTTTCCTTTTGGTCTAAGGACTAGTTCCCAAGTTTTATTTTTCTCTATCTAATCTAGATTTTCAACCATTACATTAATCCAATGTTTATCTTCACTAACTTGGTTATAATTCTTAGGTTCTACTTGAGATAGTAGTGTTAGATTTGCATGTCTCGAAGTGCCTATGAATTTCCTTCTAGTATGAACTCCTAATTATTTATCTCCAATTATTTGAATTTCGTGATGTTTATTTTAGACATACCCAGATGGACTTTTGTACTTATGAGGTGTATTTTATTCTTTTTCTTATTGACCTTTCTCTTCTTCTTCTTCTTCATACTCTTTAAAAACACTTGCTGGATCACCTGATTGTTCCTTTTCTTGAAATTCCAATGATTTTGGAAAATTTGCATCTACCCTGACATCAATGCATTCCACTATCTTCTTTGATCTTTTGTTGTAGCACTTGTAGCCTTTGATTCTAATTGAATATCCAATAAATATGCCTTCATTTGATATAGTTTTGAATTTCCCCAAATTGTCATAATTTCCCTTTATGTATCAATTCCTGCCAAAAACACTTAGGTATTTTACTAAAGTTGGTCTACCTTTCCATAACTCATAGGTATTTTTATCACTACTTGGTGTAAGTTGAAATTTTTTTGGTAAATAGACATCACTTTGAGCTACTTCTCCCTAGAAGGTGTTTTAACCTTTTTTTCATCCATCATTTCTCTTTCCATTTCTTGAATTGATATATTCTTTCTTTACACTACTCCATTATAATAAGGAGTTTTGGCTAATAAGTATTGTCTTCTGATTTGATGTTATTCACAAAAAATTTCAAATTCATTAGAAGTAAATTATCATCCTCTCTTTGGTCTTTAAAATTTTCTTTTCATTTCATTTTCATTTTTGAATTGATCTTTGAAAAATTTAAAATTGTTGAGAGCTTCTGATTTTCCTTTAAGCAACATTATCCAAGTTTCCCTTGTATAGCCAGAAATAAATAAAATGAAATATCTTTCACTACTTCGTATTTCCTTTTTTGTAGGATCACGCAATCAATATGGACTAGCTCCAGGAGTCTAGATGATGAATGCTCTTTCATCTTGAAATGGAACCTTGCCTACTTTCCAAATTGGTGTGATCTACATATGGAACTGTCTAAATTTGAAAACTTTAGCATGCTTCTTAATATTTTTATCTTATTGTGTTTTATAAGATTTCCAAACTTTACATGTCCCATTTTTCTATGCCATAACTAGGTTTATTGAATTTTCCTATGAAACACTTTAATCATGTATCATCAAAGACATATGCATTGTTGGAAGTTTTGATCACTTGCTATTAATTTTCCAAAATCATACTTCCTTATTTCAAAATAATTTGAATGAAATTTTATATCATATCCTTGATCACACATTTGGATCATTCTTAATAGATTTTGCTTCATACCATCCACATATGAGACATTCTGAGCTTTGGTATTATCATCTAAGAGGACAATTCATCTTCCTTTTATTTGATTTGGTGCATTATTACCAAATGTGACACTTCCTTTTCTATATTCTCTCATAATGGTAAAATTTGTTTTTGTCTTTAATCATGTTCTTTGAGCACCCAATGTCAACATACCATTTTCATTATTGAGTTTGGGCATATAGTGAAAATCCACACTCTTGATTATTCTATGGTCTCTTTTTCCATTTGGTTGTGCTTCCTTCATGTGAATATTTCATAGGAATCTAGTGCATGGGAGGATTAAAGAATTGTCTTCTACATTCACTAGTTTTGTGTCCAAAATTGTTAAATTTAATGCATTTAATCTCATTCATGAGTGGAGAAAATGTATATTTCTTTCCAACATAAATGTACCTAGATCTAGAATCTGGAAAGTAATTGGATGTAACGTCTTCATTTTAGTTAAAATTATTGGCTCTATAGTTAATAGCCTTATGCCCAAAGTTACGACATGAGTAACAATTTCCATAAAAAAAAATTGGGTAGCTAAAATTGTAATATTTTATGTAGGGGTGGATTTTTTGTCACTTTGATACCTTTCTTGTCGATGCTCTAATCTAGATTGAAATTTTTCCATTGATAGGATAGGACCAATGCTTTTCTAGCTCCCTTTTTAGCACCCCCCTTTTTTTTGTTGGCCTTTCCTTTGAGCACATATGAATAGCTTCGAGGAGCTTCATTTCCTAAGGATCTAGTGCTTGGCTCACCATTTGAGATATGATGAAGATATTTATAATCCAGACATGTTTTTATTTTTGGAGACCCTTCAATGGTAAGAATTTTTTCTAATGTTTTAGATCCTTTAGCAAACCTAAGGTTCAAATTTATCCTAACTTTTGATTTCTCTGTATCTATGCTTAAGGAAACAACCTTTGCTTCTAGCTTTTGAAAATTATTTTCCCATTCTATTAGGTGATTTGTGATAATTTCCTCTCTTCTCTTTACCTCTTAAAGTCAATTTTTCAAGGATATAATATATTTCGTATATGCATTTTAATCTATATTTCCTTTCTTCTTGGATAACTCCTTCTTAGGATATGCATTCACATTTTCTATTTTTTCATGACTTTGTTTATATTTTAGTTGGTATAGAAAAACTTCTTTAAATTTATTTGTTTCTTCCAATTGCATATTTTGAATGTTAAAATTTAATTCATTAGAATGATAACTACCTTCTACCACTCTCAACAATTGTTCCCTCAATTATTCATTCTTCCTCATTATCTATTGTAACGCAATCAAAGGAATAATAAGATCTTCTTCAATTTTAAATACTCCTTAGCTTCTTCTTGTTTTTCTAAATTATCTTTTTATTTAAAATATAAATTTAAATACATCAATAAGAATTCATCATGCTCTCTATCACCTGATTTTTCATTTCTTTCTTTAGTTGGGCTACTTTCTTTAGCGTAGAAACTCTTATTTGTTCTAATCTTCCCATTCCGATATTTATGAGATTTACTTCTATTCTATTGATATATTTTTTTCTTTATTCGCAAGTTTAGTGTAAGGACATTATGAAGAAATGTGATCAATTCTACCACAATCAAATCATTTAAGGGGTAGATTACCCTTATAATTTACATATCTTTTTTTAACTTCCTAGAAAATTAATCCATCTTCTAATCTAATTGATGATTGGATCAATCGGTATTTTTTTAGACTTGTTTCAAGCTTTGAAGATAGACTCCTTTAATTTTGACTTCTCCTTTCCAATTCTATTTTCATAAGCTGTAAGAATTCAATGAATTTATTCATTCAATAGAGTATTTAGGTTGCACATCTCTTTAATGGAAGATATTTTGTCATTGAAATTCATAGGAATATATCTCAATACTTTTTGAACCACTACACATTGATCAAGTTTCTCATTAAGGATTTTAATCATGTTGGCTACATCATCCACTCTAAGAAAGTATTTCAAAATATTTTCATCTTCATTCGCATTTAAACATTGAAACCTCATTCCATGAGTTTAAAGTTTTGTTTTCTTTACTTTAGCATATCCTTCATATTTGTTCTTAATTTTATCCTAGAGCTCGTTATCATATTTGCAATGCATCACTTTAACTAGCTCAAATTGGTTAAGATTGAAGAATATTGTTTTTATATACTTTACATTATTTGAGTAAGCTCTTATTTCATTTAGATCTCCTAGAGGAGTTGTTGGAACTATGAATCCAACTTCTACATATGCCCATACATTAACACCAAGAGAAATTAGGTTGGATCCCATGAAATATTAGTGTTATATTTGAAAAGAATCCATCTTGACTAGCCATTATTTACTAAATGTACACCTTTCATTTGCTAAACTATTTTTGAAGAAAACTACACTAATAATAATTGTTGGGAATCAAATAATATTGAGAGGGGGGGTGAGTGAATCAATATTATACAAATTTTTACACTTAATCATTCAAACAAATGTAATGAAAAACATAGTGACACATCATTCACATGAAATGTTGAACATAGTAAGTAACATGGAAACCAATATGGGAGAGAATGACTAATCTTCCTTTATTATTGATATAAAGTCAAGCTCCAACCTTAATTTACAACAAAATTTGGGAGTTCCAACTTATAGGAAGCACCAACCCATTCATATATGCAAGACCTAACTTTCTAGAGCCATTCACCCCCTGATATTTTCAAACCCCAACTTGATAGAGACATCAACCCATGATATTTATGGGCACCAACCTGAAACATCCAATTTTATCTATTATTTCATCTCATATTCAAATTCATATATTTGGTAATTAATATACATTTAAATCACTATTTTAGATCAAAATAATTCTCTCTTTTTTTAACAACATCCTCTCTTCCTTCAATAAAAACTTTTCACACATGCACAGTATATGACAATAGCTTCTCTTCCTTTACTTATAAACATGCTCATTGACATCTAATTTGCATCTTGGTTCCCCTTATATTTTCCTTCTAGAAACCAAACTTGTTGATCAACTATAGATGGATAATGGATAATTTGTGCATGGTATCCTCATCTTTCTCATGTTGTATTACAGTTTATTTATAGATGTTCCCTCCTTTTCTACACTCCATAAAACTTTAATATTTCACCAATTTTTTTGCGAAAACACATTTATGTCTCAACCCTTTCTAGCTAGATTGTAATTACATGTGACCATGACCCAGAACCACAATATTTGACCTTTATGAGCTTAGCACTAATCGATTAAACTACCAAGCACTTCCATTAATGCTCCATGCATTTAGTTTTGATCAATAACTAAAAACCATTATGGCTCCCTTTTCCTATCCAATTATTAATGAATGGAGGGGGAATTTTTTGTTTGTGAAACTTAAATGATGGTAAATTATTTTAGCACACCACATGAGATCTTGTTGACTTGTCAAAGAAAATGAAAATCAATGTACTTCATCCCTCACCCTACTCGGTTCCACATACACTCCACAAATCCATTGGACTACCACCTCAGCTTCACCTATTTCCACACGCCTACATATCTTATAGTCACATACACACAAATTTGTAGGCATGAGACTTGGAGTTCAACCAACTCACTGTCCATGTCACTAACAACTTTAGCTGACATCATCCTCCCACATGGTGTCCTCTATGTGGTGCCATGTTTCACTTGAAAAATGGCCACATGGCCACACAAAAGGATTGATTCTACCTTCCATGTGTCACATTTATAGTGTGCCACTTCATCTTCTCATCCACATAATTTATGTTAAATAAATAAAAATATATCAAATAGGATTATAAATAAGAATCTAATTATACACCAAGCCTATGGGCCAAATACCATGGTAAATAAAAGATGTATGGTAAATAAATAAAATATAAATAAACTAGAGGTATGGTAAATAAATAAAGCCATTTTTTATATTTACTCCATAATTCTATTTATATTTACCAACACTCAAAAAAGAGGTTTTATTTAAGTGAAGGTTATGAGCCAAATACCATTGGAAAAATTATTATTAATACCATGCAAAAACAACATTATTAACCCTAATATTAATATTAAAATATTAATATTAATATTATTATTATTATTAAATCTAATATTCATATTAATATATTATAATATTAATATTATTAAATTTAATAAATTGGGATTAATACAATATTAAAAATTTTATATTATAATATATATTAATATATCATGATATATATTAAATATAGATATATATGGGGGGGAGAAAAAAGACAGAGTGATAGAGGTGGATAGTTATGGGGAGTCACAAGGGATAGATGGAGATAAAATGAAGGAGAGGGGAGAGAAGGAATGAAGAGAGAGAGGGGGAGAGGAGTGAGAGAGGTAGATAAGGGTAAGAGAGGGAGAGGGAGAGGGAGATAGAAAGATGGACGGGGGAGAGAGAGAAGGAGAGAGGGAGGGAGATAGTTAGAGGATTGGAGGGTAGAGAGGGAGAGGGATCGGGGCAAAGAGATAGAGGTAGGAGAGAAAGGGAGATAGAGGAAGGACACGAGAGAGGACTGGAGAGAGAGGAGGAGAGAGGGAGTGATAGAGAGATGGAGTTTGAGGGGGGGAAGAGGGAGGGAAGAATAAATACATAGAGAGTGAGAAGTGGACAGAGAGGGGATGTGACAAAGGAGAGATGGAGAGAGAGTGTGTCTATTTATGGGTGAGATAAAGAGACAAGGAAGGTGTGATGGAGAGAAGGGGGAGAGATGGGGGAGAGAAGGAGAGAGAAGGAGAGAGGGAAGGATATAGTAACATGGTTGGAGAGAGAGAGAGAGAGAGAGAGAGAGAGATGGAAAATAAAGAAAGAGAGAAAGAGGATTAGAGGGAAAAGAGAGAGAGAGAGTGATGGGGGAAGAAAGAGGGAGGTAGGAGAGAAAGGGAGAGATAATAAGGATGAGAGAGAGGAGGATATTGATGGGGGGAGAGAGAGGATTAATGAGAGAGAGAGAGAGAGAGAGAGAGAGAGAGAGAGGGAGAGAGGGAGAGAGAGAGAGAGAGAGGAGGGGAGAGGGATGGGGGAGGAGGAGAGAGGTAGGGATAGAGAGATGGATTTGGAGAGGGAGAGAGGGAGGGAAGAAGAAAGACATAGAGAGTGAGAATTGGAGAGAGAAAGGGAGTGACAAAGAAGATATGGAGAGAGAGAGTGTGTATATTTGGGGCTAAGATAAAGAGACAAATAAGGAGATATGGAGAGAATGGGGGGAGATAAGGAGAGAGAAGGAGAGAGGGAGGGACATACTAATAGAGTTGGAGGGTGAATATAGAGAGAGAGAGAGGTGGGAGAGAAAGGGAGAGAGAGGAAGTAAGAGAGATGATGTGAGAGAGTGGAGAGCAGGAGGGAAAGAGAGATGAAGTTGGAGGGGGAGATAGAAGGAGGTAAGAATAAATACATAAAGAGAGAATGGTGGACAGATAGAGAGAGGGAGTGATAAGGAAGATGGAGAGAGGGGGAGAGAGAACAACGGGAGGAAAGAGAGATAAGCCGGGGATAGAAGGGGAAGAGAGAGAGGGTGAGAGGACAACATGAGGAAAAAGAGAGAAGCAGGGGAGATGGAGAGAAGGGGAAGAGAGAGAGAGAGGGAGAGAAATGGGGGGGGGGGGGAAGAGGAGGCGGAGGGATAGATAGATATATTGGAGAAATAGAGTGTATGTTTTGGGGATGATATAGAGAGACACAGGGATATAGAGATATTGATGGAAGGTGAAAAGAGGCAAGAAGAGAGAGATGGAACTTTTTGTGAAATTTTTTAAGAGACATTTGTTTTGTATATTTATAAATATATATTTTTCTCTAATAAATATTTTGAATACATTTTTGTATGCAATTATCTATTAGTAATTTTGAATATATTTTTCATATATGTAATTGTCTATTAGTAATTAGTTGTTCATGAATTAGGGATACAATCTTGTCAAGAATTAATTTACACTTTGCATGAGGATTGGTTCTTCACATCTATTTCATTTAATTATAAGTATCACAACTTTCCACAACCAATTAATTCTTAATAATGTTACTCTAGATATTACTAACTATATTTTTAAAAATATATTTAATAATTCGTAGCCTCAAGATTACACTTGAAACAAATTGTTTCTTTGCTAATGTTTGGAATAATTGAGTTCCTTCATAAATGTATTGATGATTTTTTAAATCTATAATCTATGAATGTTTTTTAATAGTGGCTAAGTTTATGAATTATCTAAATTATCAAATCTCTGTTTTGTATACATCTTAAAGGTGGATATTGAATACAATTTTGATGATTCTTTTAAAAGACATTAATTTTTAATGTTTAGTAATATATCAATTCCTCCATAATAAATATTTTGAATATATTGTGTATTATTAATTTTGAATATATGAAAATTTAAATGTATTTTATAAATTGAAATATGATAAGTTTTTACATATAATTAATTTAATTATTGAGGGCTTTTTGCAGTGCATTATATTATATATCATTTTTTGGGATTCAACTGTGTTAATTAAGTCATTCATCTATGACCATTTCCATGAGAGGTAGTCGTAATTGACTAATTTCTCAAGATTTTTGAATAGTCCACTTATCACTCATTGCATGAGGTGATGCTCACAAGGGTGAAGAAGTGGGATTGAAACTAATTAAATGAATCACATAGCGCCAATCATCACTTTCGGGCTTGCACCCAGTAACCAGGACTTCTCGGGAGGTCACCCATCCCAAATTTCCTCTGGCTCAAGCGCGCTTAGCTATGGAGCTTTCCCCACAATAATGCCCACTTATCTTGCTACCCCATTTACAAAACCTTAGCAAGTATTGTGCCCCATGAACCATTCAATTAGAGCTCCCTTCACTCTTTGTATTTAAGTACTGAGGGGTTTTCTTAGTCCATTATATTAGATATCAATTTTTTGGATTCAATTGTGTTAAGTAAGTCATTCATCTATGACCATTTCCATGAGAGGTAGTCGTAACTAACTAATTTCTCATGATTTTTTAATAGTCCACTTATCACTCATTGCATCAAGTGATGCTCACAGGGGTGAAGAAGTGGGATTGAAACTAGTGAACTGCATCCGGTAGCGTCAATCATCACTTCTGGGGCTTGCACCTGATAAACGGGACTTCTTGGGAGGTCACCCATTTCACTAGTTTCAATCCCACTTGTTCACCCTTGTGAGCATCACCCGATGCAATGAGTGATAAGTGGACTATTCAAAAATCACGAGAAATTAGACAGTTACGACTACCTCTCATGGAAATGGTCATATATGAATGACTTACTTAATGCATTTGAATCCCAAAAATAGATATCTAATATAATTCACTACAAAAACCCCTCAATACTTAAATACCAAGAGTGAAGGGATCTCTAATTGAATGGTTCATGAGGTACAATACTTGCTAAGGTTTTGCAAATGGGGTAGCAAGCTAAGTGGGTTTTATTGTGGGTAAAACTCCACAGTTAAGTGTGCTTGAGCCAGAGGCGATCTAGGATGGGTGACCTCTTGGGAAGTCCTAGTTACCAGGTGCAAGCCCCGAAAGCTGGAAGTGATAATTGACGCTATGTGATTCATTTCACTAGTTTCAATCCCACTTCTTCACCCCACATATTAATTCTTAACATTGTCCCTCCACATATCACTAAATATATCTTGAAGAGTATTTTTGATAATTCACTACCACAAGAGTATGGAGATAATTTTGTAAAACAAATTAATATATATTTTCATTTCATCACATCTCATTTTTTTTATTTATATTAAAATTTGATCTTCAATAACATCTTGATGAATTTGTTTGATAGACAATTTGTTTTGAATGTTTATAAATAAATATTTTGTTCTAATAAATGTTTTCAATATATTATTGTATGCAATGTGTTTCAATGTTTTGTATTTATTAAATTTTGGGTCAAAATTAAGTGAAAGTGATCAAAGAGAAATCATGTTAAAATGTAGATTAGAATGAAACTATGACTTTAAATGATGTATTTTAGAGACATTTTAATTTCAATTTATATATCTTTCAAAAACAATTTTCTAATCAAGGTTCATTCATTCTTATAGAATAGGTTCATTCATTTTATAGAATTTCATCTTGTGAATTTTACTATAATATATTTGCAAAATATTAATTTATTTCCTCCATTGTTAATTAGGCCATGCATAAAATTGTAACATTTTCAAATTTATGTCAAAGATCAACATGATATTTACTAAAATTGTACAAATTTTGAAACTGAAATTACTAGTGTGCAATTACCTTAATTATTTAACTACCTCTTTCATTGAATCTTTGTAGAGTATATTCACTATATTTACATTGGGATATAAATTGAAATATTTACTATGTTTTTATTGTAATTGTCTTTATTTAATTAAAGTGCATAATTGGAATCTATTAGTTCATGTATACATCTTTATTTCAATCTTTGTAGAGTATCTACTATAATTGTATTTATTTATATTAAAATTCATAATTGGAATCAATGCCTTAAAAATCTCATTGAGCACCTAGATTGTATATAGCTTAATCTTTTTAAACTTCCAAACTTTCAAAATAGTAAGTCAAATTGGAATTCCATGAAACATGGATTTGGTAGTTTACTAACACATTACTTTATTTCTTTCTAGCCCCCCTTTTATCTCACACATTCAATTTATTTTTTAAAAGAGGACTTAAAGTAAGACACCACTCCATGTGAAAAAAAATATATAAAATTCATTCCAAACCAAATTAATAATTCATTCAAATCAAATTATTATTATTATTATTATTATTATTCCTTTTTAATATGAGTTTATGAGCTAGCCCCAAGGGTTAGCTCAATCGGTTGATTCCCCGTTGTTAAGTACTTTGCTTGTTGGTACTTTTCCTATTGGGAGGCCACAAGATTGAATCTCCTTGACGTCCTCGGGGTTAGGCCTCGCGTGTAAGGCTGCCAATTTAGATCCCCTCGGGAGGGTCTATCGAGATTTTCAGATTGTGGATGTAACTCGATTCATGTGTGTGGATGTAACTCGATTCATGTGTGCGGGCACGTGGATTTGTGAACCACTATTTTGAAAATATATATATGAGTTTATGAGCTTCACAAAAAGAGTCTTACAAATATTCTAATTTTTGGAGGTGTCAAAATTTACTTAAACAATTGTTTATTATATAGTAGTTTTTTTGTTATTTAAAATGTATTTTTTAAATGTATAAATGAACTTAGCATCTTGAAAAAACTGTTTAGCTAGCAAATTATTATAAATTTACTATTTTGTTTACTATTTACATACTGAATTATTATATTTATTATTTTTATTATTATTAGAAATATATATATATATATATATATATATATATATATATATATATATTAAAAATGCACATATCAACTCTTTTTCATAAAGGGCTATATAATACACCCTTTGGGGGAAATTAAAATGTTAAGATTCAATACAATCTGGTATGAATGATATTAAAGAAAATGGTTGCCCAAACAAAATGAATTACTTACGCTCCATAATATAATTGGAATACATTTTAATAAATGACTTTTTTTAATCAAATTTTGAAGTATTCATAAAATTTAAGATTTATAATCATTCAATAATATTAAAATTTTAAGTAAAAATGATATTAAAGAAAATGATTTAGGAAATAAATTGAAATACATCTATTCCATAATATAATTGGAATATATTTTAAGTATTGGCTTTATTTTTGTAAATTAAATTAAAGTACATTTAATAGTATTAAAATGATAAAATCTAGTACAATGCATCAAGAATTATAATAATAAAAAAATGGTTGCACAAACAATATGAGATTCATCCATTCCATAATATAATTGGAATATATTTTAATAATTGACTTTATTTTTGTAAATCAAATTTTGGAATATTCCTAAAATTTAAGATTATATTACATTTAATTATATATCATTTAAGGATGATATTAAATAAAATGGTTGCCCACACAAAATGAAATACCTCCATTCCATTATATATCGGAATATATTTTAATAAGTGACTTTATTTTTGTATACATCTTAAAGGCGGATATTGAATATCATTTTGAATATTTTTTTAAAAGGCATAATTTTTTATGTTTAGTAATATATCAATTTCTCCAGGATAAATATTTTGAATATATTGTGTATTATTAATTTTGAATATATGCAATTTTAAATACATGTTATAATTCTAAATATGATAAGTTTTTACATCTAATTAATTCTTAACATTGTCTCCCCAAAATATATCTTGAAGAGTATTTTTGATAATTTACTGCCATAAAATTACTGTTGAAATAATATTTTTGATCATTTTTGAGAAAAAACCACACATGTTCTTGTTTATTGATGACATTGTTATAGACAATTAGTAGATAGATTTCTTATGCAAGTTATTTTTGTAAATAAATTAATCTATATTTTCATTTCATCACATCTCATTTTTTTTATTTATATTAAAAATTGATCTTGAATAACATCTTGATGAATTTATTAGATAAAAAATTGGTTTTAAATGTTTATAAATACGTATTTTCCTCTAATAATTTTTTTTCAATATATTATTGTATGCAATGTGTTTAAATATTTTGTAAAAGTGATCAATAAGAAATCATGTTAAAATGTAGATTAGAATGAAACTATAAATTGAAATGATGTATTTTAGAGACGTTTTAATTTTAATTTATATATATGTTAAAAATAATTTTCTAATCAAGGTTCATTCATTCTTATAGAATAAGTTCATTCATTCTTATAGAATTTCATTATGTGAATTTTACTATACTATATATGTAAAATATTATTTTATTTCCTCCATTGTTAAGTAGGTCATGCATAAAACTCTAATATTTTCAAATTTATGTCAAGGATCAACATGATATTTACTAAAATTGTACAAATTTTGGAATTGAATTTATGAGTGTGCAATTACCTTAATTATTTAACTACCTCTTTCATTCAATCTTTGTAGAGTATATTCACTATATTTATATTGGGATAGAAATTGAAATATTGACTATGCTTTTATTGTAATTGTCTTTATTTAATTAAAATGCATAATTGGAATCAATTAGTTCCTGTATAAAAATGTTGAATTTTCAAATTTATGTCAAAGATTGGCATGATATTTACTAAAATTGTACAATACTCAAAATTTAAATTGTGAGTGTGCAATTAGTACAATTACTTTAATTCTTTCAATCTTTGTAGAGTATCCACTATAATTCTCTTTATTTAAATTAAAATTCATAATCTGAATCAATGTCTTAAAAATCTCATTGGACACCTAGATTGTATATAGCTTAATCTTTTTTAAGCTTCTAAGTTTTCAAAATAGTAGGTCAAATTGAAATTTCATGAAACATGGATTTGGTAGTTTACTAACACATTACTTAATTTCTTTGTAGCACCCCTTTTATCTCACACATTCAATTTCTTTATGATAAGAGGAATTAAAGTAAGACTTCACTCCATGTGAAAAAAATATAAAATTTATTTCAAACCAAATTAATAATTCATTTAAAGAAAATTATTATTTTTTTTCATTTTGAATATGAGTTTATGAGCTTCACAAAAAGGGTCTTATAATTATTGATGTGTCCAAATTTTCCTAAATAATTTCTTATTATATAGTAATTTTTTTGTTATTTAAAATGTAGTTTTTAGATGTATAAATGAATTTAGCATTTTGAAAAACTTTTTAGATAGTAAATTATTATATTTACTATTTTTTTTTAATTAGAAATATATATATATATATATATATATATATATATATATATATATATATATATATATATATATTTTAAAAATGCACATACCAACTCTACTTTCTCATAAAGGGCTATAGAATATACTTTTGGCGGCAATTAAAATGTTAAAAGGAAATATAATATAGTATGAATGATATTAAAGAAAATGGTTGCCCAAACAAAATAAAATACATCAAATCCATAATATAATTGAAATACATTTTAATTATTAATTTTTTTTTAAAATCAAATTTTTGAGTATTCATAAAATTTAAGATTTATAATCATTCAATAATATTAAAATGTTAAGTAAAAATGATATTAAAGAAAATGGTTGAGGAAACAAATTGAAATAAATCCGTTCCATAATATAATTGGAATATATTTTAATTATTGGATTAATTTTTGTAAATCAAATTAAATTACATTTAATAATATTAAAATGATAAAATCTAGTACAATGCATCAAGAATGATAATAAAAAAAATGGTGGAAAAATAAAAATGAGATTCATCCATTCCATAATATAATTGGAATATATTTTAATAATTGACATTGTTTTTGAAAATAAACTTTTGGAATATTCTTAAAATTCAAGATTATATTACATTTAATTATATATCATTTAAGAATGATATTAAACAAAATGGTTGCCAAAAAAAATGGTTGTCCAAACAAAATGAATTACATCCATTCCATTATATAATTGGAATATATTCTAATAAGTGACTTTATTTTTGTAAATCAAATTTTACAATATTCTTAAAATTTAAGACTATATTACATTTAATTATATAAAAATACTAAAATTGAATATAATCTTTTCCCTCCAATCATACCATCATACATCCATAGCCATGGGGCAAAAGTTGTATGCTGCTCATTTTAATCAACTACTTTGCATTAGATCAACTTTGGATTTAAGATGGATCCGTTTAATAATCTAATGGAACTATCAAGTGCCGAGATAGCATCCCTGATGTAATTAAATCTATTAGCATCCAAATCAACTTCGTTAATGTATCGAATCGTGCCACCTGTCACTATTCTCATATCACCAACCAAACACTCTACCACCTGTCAATGCTACCAACTTTCCATCATGGTCCTGCGGTCTGTAGGGGAGTTAATTTGACCAACCTCACAAACCATATAGGGCTACAAATCTAGGCATTAAGGCTAATAATTGATTATATTAGCTTAACCCTTAATTAAACAAATCGTATGGCGATTCAATAGTGTTTTGGAACATGAAGGAATTAGAACCCTACTTAAATTTCCAAAATTCAAATTTATTCTTATTTTCACTCTTTTAGAGTTAGAATGAGTACCATATACTTTTAGAAAGGTCTCTGAGATAAAAATACAAATAAAAACGTATTTTTCTCATCAAAGATGAGGAACAAAAGAAGGCATTCCTTCAAAGATACTATGTTCATTTTTTACTTCAATCTATGTAGCAACAATCATTGAAAAAAATGATAACACACTTAACAAGAACCCCTACGAAATTAACACAACAAATTACAACTACCAACATGCTCCACAATCTCACTTCAACAAGATCCCTCTGAAATTGACATTTTTTGACATCAATGACTAACCAGGTTTGAAATCAATGATAAAAAATTTCTCAATAATATTCCCATTTTTCATTGATGACCACACTACCAAACACTAATGATCATTGATGGAAATATTACCTCTTCACAACTCTCCCCCTTGCTCACTCTCCATCTTCAAAATGTTTGTATGCATGTCCATTGTTTGCTCACTCCTCGTGATTTGACATCAATGGTAAAGGGTGTTGCAAAATTGATCACTGTGGATATTGGTGGCCACCCACCTATTCCACTTGGACCCCCAACATTATTTCATTTCATTTCGGTTTCTTTAATTCTAGCATAACTTTATATTTTTGGCAGTTTTTTGGGTCCTAAACTTATGGAGTTGTTTTGAGGCCATAAATGAAATTTTATTGGAAAATTCACTAAGCCCATAGCTCATGGAAAAGGGCTTTCTAGGAATTTTTTTTGTCCTCAAATATATCTTTTTAATGAGATACCATGCATGCCAAACAAAGATCATATGCCCAAATTACTACCCCGGGAAGTTGGCTTTCCAAATAATCCCAACAATGCCCACAAGATTTTGGAGTTTCATCTCCTAGGGTAAGTTTTTTGGATGCTTGGGAATTTCCATTATTTATAAATAATAAAAAGGCCCTAGGCCTCATTTTAACAAAGTTTAAAATCCATTTAGTTAGCACATCTCTTCTTAGAGATAAGCTACCATCACCTGAGCTAGTCTGATTCTCTTATGTATGTAAAAAAATTTCAACACATGTTATTTAATTAATTGAAGTTTTGTTTCACTTCATATTTTATTTATTTATTTAAATATGTATGTCATTTCATTCCTTCAAAAAATTGGGTCAATGGTATTAGAGCAGTCTTCTCTTTCTCTATTTTTTTGTGTATGTCCCCAACAAAGTTAGGGTATAAGGAGCTAGGACTTGAATTGGTTGAACACTTGCAAAACGAGCCTTGCTGACCCAATGGAACAAAATAAAGACAAGGGAGCAGGAGATCCTTTCAAAAATTTTCTTGAAGAGGCCCCCGAGAAACAAAGGAACAAGATTTTGGATAACTTTTCTTAGATCCTTCAATGGGTATTAGCAGGTGAAGCATCTTTATCTAGCTATCATTTCATAGGTGCTCCCCATTTAAGGTATAAGTTAACTTTTACATTCCTATATTTAAAGGAAAAATAGATGCATATGCCATAGATAGATGGTTAAATATGGTGGAAGGATAATTTTTTGTCCATAATTTTTCTACACTACAAGAAAAAGGGACATTATTAAGGGGCAAAAATGACACCATAAGCTCATTAGTGACAGTCAAAAGAGCCTTCGTCACCAAAAATTGAACGTCACTAAAGGTGGCGTCGCCGAAAGTATAGGTGTTGTGGTGACATTCAAGGTCCGTCACCAATAATGATTTTTAATGACATATAGTGACTGTCACCATTTCATATGATCAATGGTGATGGACAATAGCCTTCATCACCAAAAAACGGAACATCACCAAAGGTGGCATCTCCGAAATTATGTGTGGTGGTGACATTCAAGGTCCATTATGAATATTTATTATAATGACAGATAGTGATCGTCCACATTTCATGAAAAACAACGAGTTATTATGATGGACCTTTTATGGCCATCACTATTGGTGCATATATATGGCGACATTCGTTGACTTTCACCATTTCATATTTGGTGAGGGTCAAAAAATGTCATGATAAGCTCATTGGTGACTTCAAGTTTCTCATGAATAATAACTATAATGAAAAATAGTGACCCTCACCATTTCATATCAATAACAATGATTTATGGTGACAGATGTTTCATGGTCATCACAATTGATGCATCTATATGGTGGCGTTCATTGACTGTCACCATTTCATATTTTGGTGACAGTCGAAAAATGTCACCATAATCTCATTGATGATGGTCAAAAGAGCCTCTGTCACCAAAAAATGATCAACACCATTCCATATGAATATCAGGGCACGATGGAATCGAACCACCAACCTCCTACTTGTAAAGCAGGTGCTCTTCCATTGAGCTAGCACCCTTTAAAGAATTAGACTTTTAAAAATTATATCTTGAAACTTTATAGATTGTAAATTGTACAACTTTCAATAAATTAAGGTCTCGAAAATATTTTACTAAACAAGCAAAACATCATCAAAGCTAGAGGTCCCTACCTAATTTTTATGGAAGTTATGAAAAGTGGGTGGAGGGAAAAATAGTTATGTATAAGAAAATCAATATGTTAAGTTGAATACTCAATTATAATTGAAACTTTGAAGACATTTATAGCCTACAAATGACTTATATAACTCACAAATGCACCAAATATTGCAAAGGAAATGTCATAAATGGAAGAAGAGCATTGATGAATACAGATGCAATATTTACAGGTGGAATGAAAGAAAAATCTCAATGTTGTTGTTTTTGGGTGAATTTTTATAATTGGGACCTTTATATTTCCTTAATCACATAAATATTCAAATTAAAAATTAGAAATTTTAGATATCTGAATGATATCTAAACTTATGTGCAAATGTAACACGGATCTCTAGAGAACCAAATGGACACACACACACACACACACACACACACATATCAAAACATGGCAGTAGCCAACAAATAAAAATAAATAAAACTTATCACAGTAAGTGTATATTTTTTCAGTAATGAACACCAAACAATAAAAAAATAATTAGTTCACTTTAAGACTGCAAAACATTGGAAAAAAAAATGTGTTCAATTATCTTCCAGTACAAAATGGACTTAATTCTAATGAAGAAAAAGAGTTGATACTAAATCACAAATTAAAATGACCAACATCAATGTAATTTTTTTTTCATCATCACACTCCATCACTACCTTCCATGTCCAAACATCCATATTTTGCAGTATTTAATAACCTCTTTCGCAGGAAAATCCACTGAATATATTTCATAAGTTTGAACTAGATAATACATAAAACATGGAGTTGATGAATTTTAAATATGGAACTGAAAACTAACCCTTGACTCATTTTGATCTCTGCATATTTTCATCCATTGGATGGTGCCTTTCTCATTGTGCTGGAGAAGAAAAATATGAAAAATCTATTTTTTTTTTAGTCTTACTTCACTTGTCTTGCATGTATATTGGGGTGTTTGTTTAATTTTTAGTTCAAAGGCATATGGATCAACATATAGGGTAGACAGTTTAATTTCTCCTTAAGTGTGGATGAACCAAAATGCTCAGATGAGCCAATAGCTGTCATTAGGGGAATTTTGAGGTCTAAAATGGGCCTCCTAAGGAAATTATAAAATAATAGTGGAAAAAATCTAATAAGATTTGATGACATCATCAAATTTTAGAGGGAAAAATGAAAAAACTATTTTTTCAATTCATATTTTCAACTTATCTCCCAAAGTTTTTACTCAAATTTCGAGCAGGAGTACTCGTTGGATGCGGAATTTAATTCCCCATCCAAGGAGTACCCATGTTGCATACTTTCGATGGGTCCTACTACACGAAAAATGAGAAATACATAAAAAAACGTGATTACAATCACGTTTTTTTATGTATTTCTCATTTTTCGTGTAGAAGAGTTCATCGAAAGTATGCAACATGGGTACTCCTTGGATGAGGAATTAAATTTCGCATCCAACGAGTACTCCCGCTCGAAATTTGAGTAGAAATTTTTGGGAGATAAGTTTAAAATACGAGTTGAAAAAGTAGTTTTATTATTTTATTATTTTTTAATATTTTTTACTTTTTTACTCCAAAAATGGTGAATCATCCATTATGGATGACATCATCATCTTGAATCCTATTGGTTGTTATAAAGTTTATTTTTGTTGTACATTTTTCTTATGAGGCCCATTTTAGACCTCAAAATTCCCCTAATGGTTGTCTCTGGATCTAGGACCACCTTTTGCCCCTATTGTAGGGGTCTTAATCCTCATAACCTTCTTTTCCCATTTACCCACAACATGCTCCTTTCTTGGTGAATTCTTTTTATTTCTGTTGTGTGAAGTTCTTTCTTTCACTAGAGTTTAGAAACTATTATGATTAGGTTGAACATGTTACATAAGATAGGCACGACGACTACTAGGCATATTACTCAATACCTTATTAATAGAACTGGGGGTACCTTGTGAACATATCATATTTGAATTTAGAATATTGAGAGAATTAATTTTCCTTGGCTTTCTTTTATCCCCCGATGTTTTAGTTTCTTTAAATACTTTGGCATGTCCTCATCAATTTATCTAATTGTGTTTGTGTTTTATCATCTGTCTATGTTTTGAAAATACCTAAATATGATTCTTTCGAGGCCCTTTTATCACTCACGGAATAATTTTTTGTAGTAATTTTTCCAACTAACAATGAACTTGTAGAGAAAATTAGTTTTACAACACATTTTTTTTGAGCTGAGAAACACGGAGAGGAATATCGTAGGAGAGGACATATTGCTAGACTTGAAAACCTTATCCTACTGAGATGTTCTGGTGACTTCACTTGGACATAAAGAAATAGCTTCACCTTCATTCTTGAGTTGCTTCTATTTATTTTAATTTGATTTGTGACATTCTTTAACTGACAAGGAATAATAATCATCACTGGTGTTAAATTCATCCAACACGGACTTTGGAAATCCCACTAACATCTGTGTTTTTGTTGCCATGCCTGAAAACCATGGAGATCCTTGTCGATAGTAGAATAAGATGTGTGCCTTCTGCTCAAGAACACATTCCTTATTAACCATTCTTACGTGATAAAAACCAAAGAGACAACACAAAATCAACATACAAAAATTTTCCTACCGATATATAATCATAACTTAGCCAAGAAGTTTAAAAGATATTCTTAATTAATAAACTTTGTATTTGGAAATCTTTTTTCTTCATATTTAAAAAAGACTACATTGTACAACACTTTTGTCTATTTATCCAGGAAATTATATCATAGCATATGTCACACAGTAGCAATTATGGTACATAAAGTAAAAAGAAAAATTTTCTTAAGAAAATAGATTTAGAAAAGAGATTTGAAAATTATATGTTTGTCATCAAAGCTTTAATTATTTCAACAACAAACTAGATGGAGTTTGAAAATTAATGTCATTCATAGTGAAAGAACAGGACAATGGCCAAAGTCGCTATTCATACAAATATTAAAGCTAGTCACTGTTTCCATTGCAGATAAATGAATTGGGTAGTGGTTTAACATTTTTAGTTGATTATCGGGGAAGACTCATCAATACCATCATTTTTTTCCATTGTCTGTCGTCTCTCTAGATCTAGATCAGATAGCTTTCTATTCTTAGGTTCTACCTTTCAGTATTTATTTCTGGCTCACCCTTTAAAACACAATTGTACCACTCCATTTGGTTTTGTTTTGTCAAGGGAATTGACAGGACCTTCCCATACTTTGTTTTAAATTAATCAATAACCATCCATAAATGATATAAAGAATAACAGATACACAACAAAGGCCAAATATGTGTTTGATGTATACCTATGTTCTAGGACTCATCTGACCTTACTGGTGCAAAGAGCTCACCCTAAAAAAATAACATCCACATGGGATTTACAAAACATTTTTAAATCAATCTCCCAGTAAGCCAATCAAAATATGAACATCATTTTAATCAATATAATCTCCGAATTAAAATAAAATTGGCCTAGAATTGAATGTTATATCAACCATGTCAAGTAACTAACATCGGGTGAAAAATAAAGGCCATGCATATTGGATTAGTGAAATAATTGATCTGATAAATCTTAAAATCAAACAAATGACTTAAAACTAATAAACACAAATAAATGACTTACAGATAAGACATGAGGTTTACCTTTCAACCCCATCATTAGATAACCCTTATTTATGCACACACCATTAAAAATTTTCTAGTACCAGGTGGAAGTGGTATTATAACATTAACCTCTTCTTATCACAAAATTGTACTTGATTGGCTGTTGATTAGATAACTCTATGTAACTGTTTCAAACTAGCTTTTGACTAAAGCTTAGCCTCTTCAGTTTGAGAGGGCTTTCTCAAATGGGTTTATGATATTTGATAATGATAGTACTAGATGGCTAATTCTATTTGAAAAGTAACTTGATTTTTATGTATGTAGGTTGAAAAGAATGCAGGTTTGCTACCATTGGGCTTATGGAGTCAACAATCAGTATTTTCAGTGGCAAGGTTTCTTGACATGGAAGCTAAGGAAGATAGGGGTCTTTAACAGACGAAAATCACACATAAAACATAGAGCAACACATTCATTTCATCACTAAAGGAAGTCAAAGCATAAACATATGAATTCTGAGTAATAGAGATTAAATATACTACAAGTGGTAAACATAAAGATATAGATCGAAAAGACATTAAAACCCCATGAGAATCTCAGGTTTGTCAAGAAGAAAGTCCTTTGTATTACTAATATAAGTCAAAATACATAAAGCAACAGTTTGGTGCAAAAAATCTCCAACCCCTCACTACTTCGATGCTTTTCCTTTAAATAGACATTCTTACAGCAAGAATGATCTTCATGATGGCTAGATTCATCGAATTCTTCCTATGAAAAATCACGTAACTAAAAAACATGTCTTCTAACAAGAAACTGATAGCTACACCTTAAAGAAGACATTTCCTAATAGGACTCAAACTCCTATTTATTACATCACTCTACCTTATCTTTTAAATAGTTACATAACAATTTCAAAATGAGCATCACATGCTCGAAAAATATATGACATAGCTCATCATCACTTTACATATTAAAAACCCTCCTAGCCATGTGGAACAAAACCCTATTTTTCAGGAATGCATAACCCTTATCTTCAACAAGAGCTTTAGCTGATGATCTGTCTCCACAACACTTTCTTCAAGTCATAAATGTTTGATGTTAGGTTCCCTTGACTTGTTGGAGGAGTCCAGTTGTCCAAAAATACCATTAGGATGCTCCAAAACCTTCAAAATTAGCTCACTACGAAAATCTGCACCTAAAAAATCTACTCTTTTGTTGTTTCATGGTGTCACCCTAGTCATGACACATCATCACAATCATTCGCCCTCCTTGAAAACTGCAAAAAGTAACTTTAAAATAAAAAAGGCTGCTACAAAAAATTTCATAGTGTTTTCCTGCCTTTAAGCCTAGGAAATGATACGAAACTGTGAAAAAGTGCAGAATTTATAGATTTCAACACTGTCTCCAAAAATTGACCTCCAGTTGTAAAAACTTGATCTTCAGCATGCCATGAACCTTATAAAACATAATCAATCTCAATAAGGCCCTTGTGGTATTTTCTCTTCATTAATGATCAGTTGAGCTATGGGCTCCTCAATCATAGTCATCTTGAAGCCTTTTTTCTCCAGCTCTTCATGAATCAATTCTAATTTCTCTTGAAGGTCTTTAACTTGGTCCTTCAGTGTCCTATTATAAGACTGTAAGTGCAGGTTCATTTTTCTTATATGTTTCACCTCTCCTCTCAATGGTTTAATCCATTTTATCAATTTTTCTGTGTTGTCCAAAGTCTTAGAGACACTCGTGACTTGATCCTCCCAAATATCTTTAATTTTCTCAAACTGTACCTTCTGAACCATGTGCTTCCTTGCCTCTTTCTTCAAGATTGATATTTCATCATTTTCCAGCTTCAACTACTCCCTAAGGATTTCAATCTCTGTTTTCTCATTGATTTATCTTTGCCCTTCTTTTGCTTGATGACCAGATCTTATTTTTCAGGTGAGGAGAGGTCTATTATGCTTGGTGGCGATGGAAAAGTTTTAATGACCTTCTGAGCCTCTTTTTTGCTTTCCAATACTTTTCTGGCATGTCTTTTCATTGGTTTTCTAGCTTGAAACATGAATCATGTATCTTCACCTTCAAACTCTAACTTTTTACCTATTTGGCTTTCTTGATCTTCTTTCCTCCCTCATCTATCTCTTCAGCTTGGACTATGGGAGTTTCTTCAATATCAATAGCATGAAAATGTCCATTAAGTTACCCTTAGCCACTATTTGGCTTCTTGTAACCCTCTTGCTACCATGTTTGCTCACTGTTGGATTTTGTTTTGCAAGTGTAGCTTTGGGTGTATCAACCTTCAGCAATGGCTCTATCTCCATGAACACTGACTCAAATTGATCTGCCACTAAAGGTGTTGGGATATCTCTAGGTTTGGGAGTCCTTTTAGGAGTGATAGCATCTACTTCAAAACCACTGATGAACAGAAAATATGACCAGTCTCTACCTAATCTCTTTAACTCCTCTAAAACCAACAACTTGATCAAACCATGATGAAAGAGTGAGGTTTCATTTCCTTATTTTTTAACTTGGACCTTATCTGACATTTTAGCTAAGCTTCTGTATAAGTAAAAAGGTAAATCAAGAGACCTCTTACCCACAAAATGCAACATAAGCCTAAGGTGGTAGGAATAGACCATGTGATATCTCCCTTCATAAGTGAAGTACTTCTGAATAATTAGCAGCAACTTTGAGAATTTGTCTTCATGTAGCTCCTTGGAATGGAATTTGTGAGATCAATCTCATTATGCTCTGGCTTGATAAATTACTTACATTTCTGCATGGTGAACTTGAAACCTTTGAACCATTGTTCTCCTCCTCTAGGGATTCATGTTGCTTCTGTAATGGTATCTGGTTTTACTGTGAGGTTCAACATTCCCACCTTTGAAGCTGTCCCATTGAAACTGATAGCAAACTCCTTAGAAATCTGCACATGGCACCCTTGCAATAATTGGAAAAACTGGAAACACCTTATTCTTCTGAAAACTTCTAAGGTAGTTGGGTCTTCATTAACCAAATTCATGTTTGATGGCTCATATCTGAGGTAGTGTCCACCATTTTTGGTCTTCCTCTTTGCAGCCATGATGATTTTATACCTTCTCTGCCTCGCTTGATCAGTGACACCTGCAACTTTTGAAATTGCCAGCAACTAGCATAGCTTGGTGAAACAGCTCTCCAGAACTCAAAGGCATGCAAAGATGAAGTGGAGGATGATAAAATACTCAATTGGGTAATGTCTTAAAGTTCCTATGACAACTCATGCTCTAATCATGCCTCATACATGCTAAAAACAGTAATAATGACCTGAGACATGACCTTTGTACCTTGATTTAACGCTAACTGACTCGAATGGAATCCACCCTAATAGTTCTAATCATGGACTAACACCTTGCACCATATTTGAAAAGACAGATAGAAATACCCCTTTTTGTAGCGTAGTTAGTTCAATTCCTGGCAGTTTCGCTATGAAACTATTAGCAGTTTCGTAACGAAAACTGCCTTTTTACAGTGTAACTCGCTACAAAAACAAGAAAAACTAGCTAAAGTGACCTTTTTTAATTCAAAAGCTTTGGAAATGAAATATTTCAGCAAATTATGATTGATGGGACATGATATGACTTTAATGGGGGTGGGTTTTGACCTTAAGATAGGTTAATATGAAAAAATTTAAATTTTTCCTTTACTAACTTGTGACAAATGAACTCTATGACCATACCTTTGACAAATGAAATCTAAGACCATGTCAAATAATGTTTCACTTTTTCTAAGTGATAACACCTCTGATAGAGTCTGTTTCCATGACTACTTCTCAATATCTGCTCCATTACCAGCATTTAGGGCTCGATAAGATACATGAAAAAAGCATCAACAGGGAAATCAAATCTACATCCTTATAAAAAAAGGGGAGGAGAATAAAATCCATAAATTGAAATAGACTGTAGGATAAATCATTCCTACAACATGATTATCTTGTCATGAACAATAAAAAAAGAAATCAGGAGAAACGTAATGTTTGCCACATTTTGATAATAATTTCCTTTTCCATATTCTATGAGCATTTGATGAAAAAAGTCAGCTAAAGCTTTTCAACATCAGGATTATACTAAAACATAAAGGAACAAATCCAACACAAATACAATCCTAAACATAAGTATAGATTCTATACAAATAAGTATTTATTGAGGACATTGTATTTTTTGAAAATATGGAAGTTCATCATTATAGATAACATGTCATTATTGTTGGTAAGGGAGACCAAGAAATAGATCCAAACAGTCCAATGAAGAAACATCATAGGCCATTGTGTCATAGAAAGGACCAATGGAGAAGTTCACAACACAATTTTGTGAGACTATAAGGCGAGGGCCCTCTTTTTTTCACCCATCCCAACTGGTAGGGGGATGGGTGAGGGGTCGTGAGTAGGTTGAGGCACTGCACCAAGTCCTTGGCAATATTTGAAATAACACAATTTATGGTACCACTTCCTTACCACTATATGTCGAGTATTTACAAAGTCCATTCAGGAATTTCTTCAAAGTTCAAAGTTCAAACAATTAAGATGTCGCCTAAAAAATCTCAGATTTGAAAAGTAGATAACCCAAATATGTAGAGTATATATCTCACATCTATATATCCTAATTTCCAGACATTGAAATGACACTTTATATTATACTATTGTGAATTCAGCCCAAAATGTTAGAAGAAAATTATTGATGGTTATTTTGATAATATATAAGTTTTATACATGCATTTATTTAAACAGTTAGCTTGCAGACTCAAACATATCTAATGATTCACGCAATACGTTTCATCTTTAGTGGTTGTGTGTGAACAATTTCATAACATTACTTCTAGCTATAGAACAAGCATTTCAAGCTCTCCTATGTTGTATGACATGTACATTTGTCCTTCAAACAAAGTTATGAGACACATAACCACTTTCACCCTTAAGAAAAAATGTGGTTGTAAATGCATGGTAAACTCTCTTAGCACAAATATTCTCTTAGTATGGTATTGGATTCTCAGACTAGTGCTAGGTTTAATGGTGCCAAATACTTTAGATTGTATCTATGATATGGTGCACGCTAGACTTCAGGACAACATATTCTTTGGGAATTTCATGTTGGGAAACCTCCAAATCTATGCCCAGGAAACTCAAGTTAAATGGAAATATTTTTGTATAATGGTTGTGATTCATATGGATGCACATTAATCATTATATGTTTCTTCCTAAATTTGAATCATTTAAGTATTTTTGGAAAACCAGTTTTTTATCCGGTTTTTATCTAGCTTTGATTCAATTCACATTTTTGAGGTTAACCATTGATGACTAGTCGAGTTCATGTAATTAAATATAGCATAAAAGATAAAGTGGTATTTGTGTGTTCATGAGAGTGTTTCACACATATGTAACATGGTAGTTACAAAAATCTTCAGCTATTCCCAATTGGAAAATTAGAGTGTCATAGATGTAAGAAAATGTGTAACAGAATATTGTGATGTGTGAATTGGGAAAATATTCAATTCGATCATGGATAAATAAAACTTCAAGTTGAATGAAATATCACAAAGCATTGTGCCAAAAAATTTAGGATGTGTGTCATATTTTTTCTCCTCTTCTTCATGTGGAAGGCATAAGAATTTTATTAGAATAATGAAAATCTAAAATAGGGACATATTGGAAACCAACAATTTTTCTTTTCTGTATATAGGAAGAGAGGAATCAAAGTCCATGAGGATAGTAATTATGTACATATGAAGTCATGATAGTGCTTGGAATGATAAGAAAGACACTAATAGTGACTCGTCATAATTGTAAATGGTCATAAAAATATAAATGGAAGTTTGTATTGAAGGATTTTATCATTATTTGTTTCAAATTGAGAAAGTTTGAATCCAATAAAGAGATAAATTATCAAAAATCCTTAGTGGTTGAGTATGATTATACACATTTTTTGTTGTCTATCCCAGACACTTGAGAGGATAAATTAATATCCTCTCCAACCAAGTTCAATTGCCGCTTGTGACGTGATTTCTCTTCATGAGACAATTGTTGATCAACACAACAACTGTATATATTCTTGGAATATGATCTAACTATGAATATGGAAGTGTTAAACTATCTTATTGAGGACATTGTATTTATGAAAATCTGGAAGTCATATCTTCAAAATAACATAATTTATGGGAGTGACAAGGTATGCAAGGCAATGGTAAGCTGGAAGTAAAATCCGAAATAACACAATTCCAAAACAATTTCTGGTTTACAGTGGCTCCACCAAAGATACTCTGACATGGAGGTTTTTCTCATGGTGATTTTAGATTGTTGGAGTATCTTTGGTGGAGCTAGGGTTTTTCTTGGTTTTCCCTATCTAGGGATTTCGAAAGCATGGATACTTATATCATATGTTATGATTGTGTTCATGGGTTTCAATTCTTCTTTATATGTATATATATGAAGTTCTTAGGTGAATTCTCCTAGAAATCCTAGCACCTTAGGACAAAAACACATAAAGTACAAAGAAAATTGAATGAGAGAGAGAGAGAGAGAGAGAGTAGCACAGCTCTTACATCCCTAACCCAAGTATGAAAAGGATTGACTATAATAACAACTCGCTCCTTTATATATTTATAGGACATTTAAAGGGGCTTTACAATAAAAAGTGGACCTAGTCCACTACAAGAAAAATTGGAAGACACAAGTTGGTCCACCCATGTGAAGAACTCTACTCCAAGTGACATGTGTCAAGATCAAAGGTGACATTAATCAACAAGAAAGGCCTCCATGGCATGAGCACTACTCCCCAAGTTCCAAAAATTCTCAGAAAGGCCTAAGCTCCAATGCATCTCCAAGGTCATGTGTCTCATGGTGAAATACCCAACTCTAGTCCAAGCACACAAACTCCCTTCATGCATCAACAACATGAAGTCACCAAGCTCCATACTTATCCAACACTTCAAGGAAGAATGTATTTCAAACATCAAAACAAGGTCTATGATCCAGGTGGATATTGGTGGCCACCCACCTATTCCATTTGAACCCCCACCATTAGTTCTTTCAGTTTTTCAGTTTTAGTACAGTTTACTATTTTTAGCAGTTTTTCGGGTCTTGGACTTCTGAAACCATTTTGAGGCCATAAATGATGTTTTTTTGGAAAAATGGGAGCAACATGGGTCATAGACCCATGTTTCTCACTAAAAAGTTGTAGTCCTCGAATAGATATTTCTAACAAAGTATTGAACGCATCAAATGGAGATCATATGCCAAATTTATGTCCCGGGGAAGTTGATGTACCAATTTACCCAAACGGTGCCCATAGTTTTGGCGCTTCATATCCTAGGTTTAGGTTTTTAGATGTTTATGGTTTTCCATTATTTATCAACAATAAATAGGCCTTCGAGCCTCATTGTAACACATTTCAGAGGGATGTAGCCAGCACATCTCTTCTTAGAGATAAGCTACCATCACCCTAGCTAGTTTATTTCCATTTTGTCTGTAAACATATTTCAGTCATTCAATTTTAATGAAATGGAGTTTTATTTCCATTACATCTCTGTGTTTATGTTTATTTCTCCATATTATTATGTTCTTGTATAAATATGGATCAGTGGTATCACAATGGTCTACTCTTTCTTTGTTTTTCTTTGCATGTCCCCAACGAGGTCAGGGTATAAGGAGTTGGGGCTCGATCTCATTGAACCCTTGCAAGATCATCCTTGCAAACCCTGATGACCTCCCATGGTAGAAGAAAAGAAATACAAGGGAGTAGGAGATCGAGGAGGCCCTTAAGAAACAAAGGAATGCGATGATGGATAATTTTTCCCAGATCCTTCAACGGTTTCCAACTGGCGGTGCATCTACATCCAGCAGCCACTCTGGAGGCACCTCTCCTCTCAAGGTACAAGTCAACTCTGAAATCCTTATATTTGAAGGCCAGATAGATATAGACGCTATAGATATTTGTTTAAATTTTCTGGAAGGTTATTTCTCGGTCCATTATTTCTCCATCTGAGAAAATATTATTTTTTCACTTCTCAAAGTCGCCCCCCGTGTCAAGGACTGGTGGGAAACCTACTGTGAGAAAAAGGACGATAGGGAACCCTCTCTGTTCTTGGTCGCACCCACTTCGAATTCATTCCAAGACAACATCAAGGAAAAATATTACCCTGTGGGGAGCTATGAGGACATGTACATCCAATGGACCTGTTGTAGCCCCAAAAATCCTAACTTCAAACATTGGAGAAAACCACCCGGTCCAGACCTTAGTACAACTCCTTCTCCGTTTGGGATGGTGGCTCCGACTAGATAATATGGGACCAGTTTCCCATTGATATATGGTTTTATGATTGGTTGTTTATATAATGGGTAATGGAAATGATAATTAATCTAATCTATAAATTAAATAAATATAAATAACTCTACATAACCCGGGTATCATATAATAGATGCAATTTCTGAATTTGTTCTGATTAAATGAATAATCATATAGATGGTTTATTCATTCAAAAGAAAGATGTATACACACATAATAATTACTTTGTTTAAGAAATTAAACAAAGTAATGATGATAACATATCGCATTCATACTTTTATATCGCTTACATATATTTTGAAAGATGACAATTCTAAGTTTTCAGAAATAATATAATAAAGGATTGTTTCACAGGCATATATATATAAACAATAGCATTTTTTTAAAAGGAATGTTTCATTGCATAAAGAAAATTGCACAACATAATTATGATAAAAATACCAGATACATTTGTAACCTCTTGATGCAAATAAAATTTCGATCCCGCTTTCTCACTTAAAATAGCTTTCAGGAAGAACAAAAATACATATTCTTGAAAACAATTTCCTCATAAAATCATAGAATGTGATCCACCATTAATAAAAATAATGTATTCAGAAGTACAGAAGTGTAACTTCTCAAGTCAAAAATTAATACAAGTTGAGGACCCCTTTTCTAAATACATGAAAGGGGTTTAAATAATAATAAACTTAAAACAACGTATCTAAAATATCGCTAAAAAATGAAAATCGGAGATCTGATTTCATAAAAATAGATTTACAATCTCCAAAAAAAGGTTCATTGTATTTCTTTCATGTCTGGCGTGTGCAGCTGGCAGATTGATAGCATATCTTTTACTTCAGGAGGATGACTCAATCGGGAATGTAGTTGGTTGGTATATGTTGCATCCGAAAGCTATGGAATCATATAATCGATGGCATTAGAGAGGCATTTTGTAGTTATCTGTTGGCTATGTGGCTTAACCAAATAGGACCATAATGCATCCCAAATGATTCCTTGTATTGCGTTGATCTATTGGTCTTTACTGGCTAAGTCCTGCTTCCATTGTTTCTCTATTTATTTGACTTTTGGTAGCTTCCTTGGGATACAATCATAAGTCTGGTTGGCTGCATACAAACTATCATTGATTAATTGCACTAAAATTTTCATTATAGTTCTTGCTCTAGAGGCTGCCCGTTCTTCCTTAATCAACTGTGTTTCCCATTCTGAAAATAAAATTTCCTTGTGTGACTCCTGAATCTTGGTAAGATTTGTAGCTATTCCTTGATCTGTGTCTTGCCATGTGAGGAATCCAGAAATTTTCCATCGACATCTTCAAATTCTGACCTTGTATTTACTACCTTTTCTATGAGCGATGTCGCTATTTCACATAGAGGTTCAACCAGTGATATTTTATGACACAAAATATCAAGTTGTTGCGATAATGATTTACTTAATTCAAAAACCTCTATTTTGAATTGATTAATTTCAGGATAATCCTTAAATCTCTGTATTTGTTCTTGTAACAAGACACTATGTTCTTCTTTGGCCATCTTTTCTTGTTGAAGCATTACCTGTAATTTATTTAACTCTTGAGACAACTGTTGTTCTTTATGTATAGTGTTAGTATGAATCTTTATTCGAAGTGTACGAAAAAACACCACTTTAGCTACGCATAACTTATAACCCTAATAGCAAAAATGACTGCTAATATCTTCAGATCTGCAATTAGATGATCAAGACAAATGTTGCAAAAATCTAGATCTATGCATTAGAAGACATTAAACAGTAGAAAAACAAGATTTACTCCATATATCCAATAGAAAAAACAAGCATATATCCAATGAATAATTTTATTAATGGCACCTGGGAGGAAAACACAAGAGGGTGTTCCCTGTTCTCCTCAATGGGATGGGTTCTTGTGAGTCCTCAGCACTTCAGATTTAGAACTTCTCTCTCTTGATGGTGTAGAAAACCCAGAAAAAATTGGAAAAGTATGGCTATGATTATGGGTCAATAGCCAGACCAAATGTTGAGATCCAGAGTGATCTTTAGGTAACAAAAGGTGACAAATGAATGAGAAAACCCTTCTATTTATAACAAAATATTGAGTTAGTCTAGAGATTGGTGCATAATTAAAATATTATTAACCAAACCTAGATCCAACTTTTATGGAATATTTTATTATATTTGGTGGAGGGAAAAGGAATTTGACTTGAGTCAAATCCCTTTATTAATAAATAAATGATTTATTTATCATTTTAAGGATGTGATAAGTAATAATAAATAAATAAATGATTTATTTATCATTTTAAGGATATGGTTGAGTAATAATCAAATAAATAATGATTTATTTAATTATTTAAGGGTGAATTAGTCATATTTAACAAAGAATGTTATTTAAATAAGATTTAAACAATTATTCTTTAGAAAATAATAAGATAAATAATGATTTATCTAATTAATTTCCTTGTTTTGGGTTAAATATAACCGGAAATATTAATTAAACTTCTGTTTAACTAATTATTTCTTGAGGGAAATCAAACAAATGTATATTTATTTAATATTTCCTTATGGGGTTTCATGTTTAAACCATAAACAACTTAATAAAGGTGATTTACTAAGTTATTTTCATAGTGAAATCAATTTTACTTGGAGTAAAATTGGTCTTACATGGTGTACTTGGGTCCATCTAATGATAATAGGTTAGATGACTAAAAAATGGTGTAACAGATTGCCCCCCAACGTGTGAGCATTAGGAGCTAATCATATGACCAAATTACGTTGTAAGAACTCAATCACTAGACATTGAAGGGGAATTCAAAGATAGAGAAGTATAAAGTAAACTAAAGTGCTGAAAGAACTAGAACCTAAGGAGGTGACTTGTAGGTGCGACAAGTATTTGTGAGTGAGTACCTTCTATGGGTGGTAGGGAGGCATACCTATGCCCGCCGAGGCAATAGTAAAAACAATAAGGCCCCTGGAAAACCATGGAACGCAATGATAAAGTATATGCTGGCCTAAATATGAGCTAGATAAATAACACGATAATGAATCCCACATACATATTGTGCTTGGGATAACAGCCAAGACTTTGTACGATAATCTCTAAGTACATGAGATATAAATACAACCTAGATGCCCCTAAAAACAGGAAAGGGCTCTAAAAATCTGATTGATACATGCAAACAAAAAGGTGCTGCAAGCGGCTGAGGCAGAAATCATAAAATTTATGGAGCTACATCAAAGGCTGCAATGAAGAGGTCATCCGATTGTGTGGGGGGCTACCTATAGGGCCACCCCCTCATGAGGGTTGAGACATCTCACACACACCCAGGAATAACTAATGTCAGCTACTGCATCACTGAACCATCGAGTATACAGATCTCAATCATGCTGAAAGGAGTTGGAGCTGAGAAACAATCAAGTCAAAGGGAAATAAGGAGTCCCTTTGCCTGATCCAAGGCACCGAACAAGAGTGGAAGCTAGAACCAAGGTACATCGCCCTCTAGACCTGTCTTCTGGAATGAATGAGCTGATGTCGATAGAAGGAGGTCTGCCATAGGTGAGGCAATAAGGAATCCTCAACTAAGGCACGAGAGAAAATAGTAGAGTGACTGACAGACTGACAACAATGATGATGATGAAATGGGGGCGGGGGGGGGGGACTGAGTAGCGAGTAGACAACTTACCTTGCTAGAGAATAAATGGCATGGATGACTTGGCAGTGACTGACACAATATCATGAGGGATAGGGGACAGTAGGACTGAAGGTCATAATGTGTGACACGAGAGAGGGACCAAACAATGAATGATGGAGGACTCTGGCGAGATGTAAAGGGACTTCAGATAGACTCCACGGAAGCAATGATGACTCTACTCGGATGCTCTAAACAAGGGTGACTCGATGGTGCTGCCACATATGTAAAGGGTCCAATGGGGACCATAAAAGCATGAGTACAATATGGTAACTCATGATGAAATTCGACACGAGCATGGACAAGTATGGAGGCAACATGGTGCCCCCAGTACGAGTATTGCAAGTGAAGAAATTTGATTTTGAGGAAGGGTGAAGTGGCGCTTCTTGGAAAAAATGTGTCCTGGTGAAGTATCAAATCAAAAAAGCTAATAGATATCCATTTGGGGGCTTGGTGAGATATTTCCAATGGTATATATGGTTTGTCAAATTGAGCTACATTTTGGTCGCTATAAGCGAAAGAAAAATTAGGGGTTTTCTTTTAATAAGGCATTTTCCTTCCAGATTCACTTTTTTGTCGATGGAGCTATGGTGAATGTCGTGAAAAGAGGAGGCATTAAATCTTGCGACAATTGTAGCGGATAAACCAACCGTTGGAATTTGAGATCTATCAGTTGTAGGTAAGAGGCCTAATCCTACTCTTTCATTTTAGTGGATTGAAAGTTCAGTTTAGGTACCCAAAGCTTGTGAACAGGCAAGGTCACACTTTTTGGGGTCTGTTCTATGTCCTGGGTAGCAGGTATTGGGTAGAAAACTGCGACCTGTCCCAAGAAATGACCTGGAAAATGCGACCTATCATAGAGAGGGGTTTTCAGTGTTGTTTTTGGCTGATATCTAGGATTTGTATGGTTGAGGGGTATAGGTGCCCCCAAGCATGCCTTGTGCATGCAAAAATGTATTTAGAAAAAAGGGAATTCTAAACACATTTTAATGATGTGGTGTGCCATTTGGTTTCGGTATGGTTGCGCAGTTTGAGAAAGAAAATAGATGATTACCAATCTCTTTTGACACTGCATATATGTATCAAATGGAATTTGTTAATTTTTCGGGTTGGCATACATGGTGTTACTATCTCAAAGAGAGGATTTTGAGATAATGAACTGATGTTCGCCCATAAAACTTCTAGGTTGGTCAACCACGCTGTCTATGAGACTGGGTTGCTGTTGAAATATGAAGGAAAGATAAGGGGTATCATTCCTAGAGTGACCTTGAAGTGATATGGGGCTCTAGAGGTTCTTCTAAATGTGGAAAAATAATGGCACTAGAGTCGTCACAACTAGATTCACTAGGAGAGTGGTGGAGAACTGCTTCTCTCGGGCTCTCCAATATGGGTGCCCCCCTTACCCAAACATTGGTTGTCAATGTAATGGCCACAAGGTGCATGTGATTTGAATGCATGAATTCGATGTAAGGGGGAATAGAGAAAGTCAGGGGTGGTGGCTACTTCCATAATGTCATCATCGTAATAGAAGATGGGACGACTAATGGAAGAAAGACCACCTAATGTGGCGTAGTGACCTTACTCCTCCTCATGAGAGGAGAGGTTTGTATGCGTATCATCACTAGGGGTGACAGAGGAGGAAGCAGACAAAGTATCTACCGATGTGGAGACTAGGGAGGGTACTGAGGGGAGATCGGGTGAAACATCAGGGGAGTTTTCATCGGGGACTTCTGACCAAGGACCCTTGATCTCAACATCATAAAGGGGGAATGCGAATGGAAACATATGTGACTTCTGGTGTTGCCAAAGCAAGATACGAGAATAGTGGAGCGGTTGACTCATTGCGCTCAGCCTCGAATTGGCGTAAGACTTCTAAAGAGGAATGATACTCTTCGAGGTAAGGGCAAAAGTGAGTGTAGTGGCCATGGAAATCACACAAAGCACAGGGGTGATTGGTGCGCAATGGTTTGATTTTCAGGATTGAATCGGGTATAATGACATATACCTCTGGGATATCAAATTCCGAAAATTTCTCGTTGACCATAGACTTAAGGTAAGGCAACTCTGGACAAGTATGGGTGGCGTGGCCGAAAACATCACACAAAGCACACTGGGTGGTATGCTGTGGAGGCCGAGAAGGGGCAGGGTTTGTTGGGGTGGCCTTGTCCTTTGATGCCCTCTTGTGAGCTTTTCCCTTATTACCCGAAGCGGTCGCAACGACAGGTGGTTCCTATTGAGGTGAATGAGGCACTGTTGCAGTGGGAGAAGTCATAGGGACCGGTTGAACTAGGGTCAAAGAAAGATAAGGTTTAGGCTGACTGGGTGGGGTGGCGGCTGGAGGATAGAGGTACCAGATGGGAATCCCAAGAGTCAGGTTAGGAAGAGAGAGGGTGGCCATAACATGTACAGTGTACACTCCTGGTGGGGGAGCTAGGAACGGTATCTGACCAGAGGGGTAATGACTAGGTGGGACAGCTCCAAGGTGGTTGAGGCCCGGAGGAATCATTCCCGGAGGATAAAGGTGCTCATGAGTACCAACTGAAGGTAAAGGGCCAGGAGAAGAAGGTTCAGAAGGCTGATCAGAGGACATCATGAAAATCTGGTAATCAGGGGAACCAGATGGAAGAGTTTGAGTGGCCACCTGTCCTTCAGGTGGTTGGGTAGCCACAAATCCCTGCTGAGGGAAAGGATCAGTAAGAAAAACCAGTTGACTAGGTGCAGGGCTGGGAGGAATGGAAGGAATGGCTTGCTGTCCTCTCAAAGTTGCTTGAGACTCCCATAGCTATCGCATCTGTGGAAGAAGGGGATAATCATGTGTATAATGACCATAAACACCACAACACGAACAGGTCTTGTCTGTACGAAGAGGCCTGTCCTGCTTGGACTGAGTGCCTTGTTGTTGGTTTGTAGTGTTAGGAGCATTACCTTGATTAGGTCCATGATTACCAGAGGGAGGTTGACTTTGATTTCCTTTCCTCTTCCTTTTTGAGGGAGGAGGATTAGTCGTGCCCTGTTGTGCATACACCTGCCTTGGAGGGGGTGGTGGTTGCTATTGTGGGGGTTGAGAAGGCAAGGGAGGAGGAGGTGATAGTTCTGGAGGAGTTGGAGCACCAGGCTGTGAATACAGATAATAAGGAGGTTCAGTAGAAGTGTGGTAAACAGGAGTTTGGGCAAAAGGAGAAAGCATGCCATATCCTGGATACGTGCTAGCGGGAGGGGGGAAAGTGCCGGAGGTGTTGGCCCCGCCCTGAGAGAAATCATAGCCCATGGGAGGTTGAGCATATGGATTAAAAAGAGCTCCAACAATACCGTCGGTAGCGTGAGATACCCCCGGTGCGTTGGCACCACCAGGTCTGGGAAGATCAGGTAGAACGGTATAAACATAACCCGACTGAGCGTAGATCAAGTCATATTTTAACGCAATTTGGAGAGAGGCTTCTTCAGTTTGAGGAAATTGCGATGCGACGTCTTTTCTGATAGGCGGAAAGAGAGTCCTAAGGAACCAGTCCATGTAGACATGGTCCTCGAAGGGAGGGGCTTGAAATAGGCTCCTTCTTCTCTGCCATTCCTGAACATGTTTGGATAGGCGGGTCACAAATGATTGACAGAAAGAGGTCAAGAGCTCGGTACCAGTGTCGTAACGAAGGGGAAGCTAGAAGTAAGACAAAAAAGCTTGGGCTAGAGTCGCAAAGGTGGTATGGGAGGAAGGGGCCTGATCAACATACCACTTAGAAGCTTCACCTGTAAGCGTTCATTGGAACAACTGAAGACGAATAGAGTCATCGGTAATAGAATTGGACAAACACCACATGTGGAAAGATCGAATATGATTTGAAGGATCTTCTCCAGCAAGACCTTCAAACTTAGGGATGTCTGAAGGGAGCTTTGTTGGCATGGCAGACCAACTAGAATCATGGTGTATAGGGTCATTTATCAACTGGCCAAAATCAGGGAGGTTGAGGCCTGCCATGAAAGGGAGCAAGGGTGCTGCCGGGGTAGTGTCTGTGGCGGTCCCACTAGTGGTATTTTCGGTGGGAGGGCTTAGGTTACCACTAGCATTAGGTCCTGCACCAGACATAGTGAAGGTGTCAGGGGGAGAACCAAAGGCAGAAGGAGAACCCAAAGGACCAGAAGAAGAGTCGGTGTGTGGGCTCCAGGGAGGACTAACTCGAACCCTATGTGGAGGAGTAAGTCTTCCAACTGGAAACTGAGGATGAAGACCAAGGAATCTTCGTAATGAATGCCTTGGGGGCGCAATGGTGACGACACAAACATGACACAAGGAAAAAGATACCAACAAGGGCAAGGAGGTGCAGGATCAAGTGATTCAATGTCGGAATAAGGGCAAGAGGTGCAAGATCAATTGATTTCAATGTTTTAGAGTCTTTTCTTGATGGTGTTAACCAAGCCCTTTTTTGCTTAGGGTGTGTGTGTAAAAGTGTGTAAATTTTAATTTTTAAACACAGACATTTGTAGAGAAAATAAAAAATGTGTTGTAGAGCTGTGAATAAACCTGCAAATGACAGTATATAGGCCTACAAAACAGAAAATAAACAGCTAGTAATATAATAATCTAAACCCAAGGAGGCAGGTCTCTCAACAATTAGTCTCTAGGTGAGCAAAAAAAAATCTAAACACACTAAAATAGGCTAATAGATCTTGGATCAAGAGGGACAGAGATCTAAAAGACACAATCTACTGGAAAGTGGCACAGAAAACAACAACAAATCAGAGGAAAAATTGTTGTAAAAAGAGGTGGCGAAAGGCTATCTCCAGGAAGGAAGCGGAGTGCCCCCTAAGGGAAAACCCAAACAAAGATTAAAGAGGAGATTTGAATGGATAACAAGCCAATCTGAAGTGGATCTGAAGATGAGGTATCAGATCTGAAAAAATGGCTGAAGACTCTGAAATTTCAGACAACCTGCAACATCAAACACTCTTCCATAAAAAGTGGAGGGTACTGAAGCCCTAGGGGGCTAGGTTCCAACTTAGTTGAGTGAAACAGAACAAGTACAGGTCCAAAAAGGGCGGATACGGAGGTCAGACAACCCTGAACAGAGGCTCATCAGAACCTAGAAAACTTTCAGAAAATCCCTGCAGAAAGTATAGGTCACAATTTTTGGCCTGTTTTCAGCAGAGGTCACACTTTTTGGGCTGTAAAGTGCGCCCTGGAGGTCCAGGTCACAGGTTTGGGGCAGAAAAGTGCGACCTGCACTTCCGGCACTTTCGGCGGTAGGTTTTAGAAAAAATTGTCGTCTTAGCTGCAGCTGATGTTGTTCACCTGCTCAATGGGTCCGAAAACACATGGAAGTTAGAATTTTTATTGTTTTAGGGTTTTATGGATTAAAAAAAACATCAAGAATAAGCAAAACAAGGGGCTGAAGAGAAATCCTAGGGCCTGAAGCAGCTGGATATGCAAGGATCGGAAAAACGATAGCAGTCGTAATGGTAAAACCATGTGGAGTCGTCAGTTGTTAGTATGAATCTTTATTCGAAGTGTACGAAAAAAGACCACTTTAGCTACGCATAATTATAGCCCTAACAACAGAAATGACTGATAATATCTTCATACTTGCAATTAGATGATCAAGACAAATGCTGCAAAAATCTAGATCTATGCATTAGAAGACATTAAACAGTGGAAAAACAAGATTTACTCCATAGATCCAATAGACAAGACAAGAATATATCCAATGAATAATTTTATTAATGGCACCTGGGAGGAAAACACAAGAGGGTGTTCCCTGTTCTCCTCAATGGGATGGGTTCTTGTGAGTCCTCAACACTTCATATTTAGAACTTTTCTCTCTTGATGGTGTAGAAAACCCAGAAAAAAATGGAAAAGTATGGCTATGATTATGGATCAATAGCCAGACCAAGTGTTGAGATCCAGAGTGATCTTTAGGCAAAAAAAGGTGACAAATGAATGAGAAAACTCTTCTATTTATAACAAAATATTGAGTTAGTCTAGAGATTGGTGCATAACTAAAATATTATTAACCAAGCCTAGATCCAAATTTTATGGAATATTTTATTATATTTGGTGGAGGGAAAAGGAATTTGACTTGAGTCAAATCCCTTTATTAATAAATAAATGATTTATTTATCATTTTAAGGATGTGATTAAGTAATAATAAATAAATAAATGATTTATTTATCATTTTAAGGATATGGTTGAGTAATAATCAAATAAATAATGATTTATTTAATTATTTAAAGGTGAATTAGTCATATTTAACAAAGAATATTATTTAAATAAGATTTAAACAATTATTCTTAGAAAATAATAAGATAAATAATGATTTATCTAATTAATTTCCTTGTTTTGGGTTAAATATAACGAGAAATATTAATTAAACTATTGTTTAACTAATTATTTCTTGAGGAAAATCAAACAAATGTATATTTATTTAATATTTCCTTATGGGGTTTCTTGTTTAGACCATAAACAACTTAATAAAGGTGATTTACTAAGTTATTTTCATAGTGAAAGCAATTTTACTTGGAGTAAAATTGGTCTTACATGGTGTAATTTGGTCCATCTAATGATAATAGGTTAGATGACCAAAAAATGGTGTAACATATAGCTTGCTGGTCAAGATTTTGCTTATCAATATTTAATTTCTCTTTGAGCTACTCAGTCTTTTGTTTTTCTTCAATCAGTTGTTGTTCTAGCTGGGATATTTTCTGATGATCCACTGTTGCCCTTTCTTCAAGTAGCACTATCTTTTGATCCTTTTCTTTTATCATTTGACTGACTTCGGAGGCTTTGTCCATCGTCGCTGCTATATAAGCCCATGCATATTGAGATAATTTGGTTAAATCCTCTAAAGGATTAACTTCAGAGTCCTTCCAGGCAACATTCATTAATTCAACTTGGGGAGATGAAAATGGCCCTTGATCGATTCTCCTTTTCTTCCTTTGTTTTTTAACTACAGCCCTATGCTTTAGACTGTAGAAGACATCCAGGGGAGGTATATCTTCAATCTTTAATACAATTTCGTCGGAAGGATTTTCTGGAATATTCTCAGCATCTCAGGTATTAGTATTGCCGAGTGTTCCTTCAAATGTAACACTAGTCACCATTGGTTGCTATGTTGTGGGTGATTGTATTGTAGACACATTCTGAGAATCATTTTGGCCCTTAATCTGCCGATCAAACTGTTCCCATTCTTTCAATAAATTTGAATGGTCATCTATATCCATTTCAGAGGAATCACCATTTTTTTACCTGTTTTCTTCTGTTTAGTTTGAATATCAACCTTATTGCTTGTATTTTCCTTTTCCTGCTCTGTTTCAGTATTATTTTCTTCTCTGTATTCTTCCTATTGCAGTGAAGTAGTTCTCAACTAATCAAGAGGTATTGTCAGTAGTATTTTTTTTCTGAACTGTAAAAACTCTTCCATGCCACTTGCTCCAAATTTTAATTTTTCTAAATGTTTAACTTGTGAAAATCCTTTGGCTGAGGCAAATAGATCATCAAAATCGGCATCTTCATGTTCAAATTTTGAAATCTATACCATAGATGTAAATTTGAAGGCAACCTTCTTCGGATCATACTGTCTTTTGGGGATGGTTGCCAATCTGAGATCTTTTATCTTTTGGGCTTCTTTCTCTGCATGTTTGAAATCATGTAGAGAAAAAGATCCACATCGGAGGGGAAATGTCGGCCACATCAGCTTCTTAGAATTTTTTAGGTTTCTGGACATCCCTTTCTCCGTGATTTGATAAGCTATTTCTCAGGCTAATAGTTTGTCAGGAATGTACAAGGGAAAAACATGAGGATCAGTGATACTTCCGAATATTCGGATATAAGTGAATTTTTCTTCTCCAAACCAAATTCCGATTGAGGTTAGGTCAATGCTGGCCTCATCGGATAACCTCAGAGCGGGTTTATTGAATATAAATTGATGAACTGGTAAAATGAATCCATGACAAATTCTGTATATGTGGTCTTTATAATATGATTTCCACAGATATTTGTGATAAATGTGGATAAGAATTGGACTTTGAGGAGTCCATTTCAAGCCTAAAATAGGGAACTCAGAATTGAAACATATGGTATCAATGATATAGGCACTCATATAGAATGGGGGTGTTATACGGGTGGTTACAAACCTATTTTTCCTATAATCAAGGATTTTACTTTCCATTTTATTAGATAAAATGTTTGCCCAATCCATAATGTAGGAATTAACAACATCTTCAATTAAGGGTACCATCTCAATAGAAAAATTTTCAGAGTTGACAATTCCAAATAATCTACACATCATAGCTGCAACATAACAATAAGGAGATGTCAAAGATTCTACGAAGTACATACCCGAAGATTCATGCTTATGTTTCTCAGGAAAATGTCTCCAATCTCTAATGGGATCTGACTCCACTTCATTGTCTTTGGAAAAGTCTTCCAGCAATTCTTTGTTGTATATTTGCTAAGGGTCTGGTAAGTGGTACATTTTCTTGATGTCTTTCGCTTTGAAAGACCCGAACATCCTTTCATCTGACGTAGAGAATTCTCTGTCTGTTATATTGACGCTTTCTATAAACCATCTTACTAAGTCATTATATGGGAGAACATTTGCGCGAGCTGCTATTTTGTGAATATAGGAGCTTGCCAATTCTTTAAGAGTGCTCTAAGACTTTTTATCTGAATCTGCCTCCAGCTCATCTTCTGAAATTATAGTTGGATCTTCTACTTCCAATAGATTATAAACTCCTTCCCATGAATTTTTTCCAAGACCCAGATAGGTTGTATAAGTTAATAACACCAATTTCGTTGGTTGCTTCTTTGGAACAACGGGGACCTTCGCTCTCTTGGATTTCTTAGGCATTTTCATGACTCATAGGTTTTCCTCAGGTCTGCACAATGGAACATATTAGCAGAATGATGGAAAAAATCTTTTGAGAATGAATACCAACAGAGAGAAGCTAATGACATTTAATCACAATAAAGATGATGGATTAAAGAAGTATTATTCTATTGAAGTTGAAATCCGCGACGGGCTTTAAACATGATTATATATTAATGATTTTCTCGTATAGTGTGAGATTTTAATTCCATTGTAGGTTGTCTCGTCGCACATTCATAACATTCCTTTTAAAGCATTCATACCATAAATTTTTAAGATTTTCCGATCAACAATAATTGTATATCGGAGATCGAAAGTTTTAAATATCAGGTTTAAGTATCCCCATTTTACATTTGCGATGTGCGATTATTGTTGAGCTAGCAAGGATGGCGTGATGCCTTTTAAATCATAAAAATGGTTTATTTTACCTTTTCATTGAGGCGCGCTTTTATGAAATAATGATATCGCATCGCATATTTTAAGTGGAGTATCTTTGGATATGAGTTATGCATTTTGGCGATGAGCGATTTAATTTATCGCATCGGAAAAAAGGGTGCATGAAGATGTGATATGAATTTACCGATATGCGATTGCGATTGGGATTATCGCATTGGAGCTTTTTTTTTTTTTAAGGGACTCAAAATCAAAAATTGACTTTGCCAATTCGTGAATGCGATTGGGCTTATCGCATCAGAGATTTTCAAAAGGGTGTACAAGAATGTGATTTTCCTGATTTGTGATTGTGATTGGGTTCATCGCATCAAAATTTTTCAAAGTAAAAGACTTGAACTCATGTTTGATGCAATATGCGCTTTTGCGATTGTTTAATTGCATCGGGGTTGAATGATAACACATTTGATTCTATAATTTGAAAATGCGAAATGCAATAAAGGCCTTTATGTGTTTTCTTTATTTTTCGTTGAATAAATCCTTTTTTGTTGGGGTTTGATTCCATTTCATGATAAATCAGATTTCCTTAAATCCTTTTATTGATTCTATAACTATTCGAAGAAAATGGGACCCATTTCTTATTAAAAATTTAATATAAGAATTTTAAATGGGGAGGGTTGTTTGTATAGCACAACAATTGGCGATTCACTGGGAGAAACAGTTATCTCTGAAAAATAAAGTGATAACTAAATTTTTTGCAAGTAGAAAGTTTTGAGGACAAAGAAAAATATCCCAGAAAAATTAGATAAAATCTAACTCTGAATAAAATAATAATCCTTTGCAATTTCTTTTAAATCCCTTCAAAAAATAAAAACATTTTGGTTTCATCAAGCTTTGATTGGTTGATAAAGATAAAGTAGGGGGCTTCTCCAACTTAACTTTGTAATTTACTCTTTTGTCATAGGTAGTGCCTCTGCTGCCAGCAAACGTCTATAGTCTCGACAAGGTTACCTTCTAACCATTAATCATTCATAATCCCATCCATCTAAGAGTATAAATTTTTAAAATATAAATCCATAAAGATATATTTTTCTATATTTTGTATTTTATTCTTTTAACTCTTTAAGATAAAAGCCATTGTCCTAGTTTGGGAGCCCGCTGATAACAATGCCATTTACTGGTTGTAACTAAACTAAACAAGCTGGCTCGTGATGAGACCCCTTGTCTTATAATTATAAGCCATTACCCTGTTTTGATATGCAGTAGTGGTAATGTCAGCTTAATTACTTCCCTATGATCATGGTAAGCAGTCTCGTGATGAGACCTCTTATCTTTTATATCAAACACATTTTTTTTAGAATTACATTCTAAAAAATCATAAACTTAGCGGATGGGATGAATGATTTCTCTCCTTAAGAGTCAATGGATGACCTTTTAGAGTTTAAAATGCCAAAATTGGGAAAAAGTCTTTACTCTTTATAAATAACCTCTCTCTATTTTATAAACTTAGAATGATTTACAATATTTTCAAGGTTTCAGAAGATTTTACAAACTTTTTAAATAAGTTCCCAGAGTTTCATATTTTATTTAACTTTCCAAAACTGTAATCATTTCCTTAAAAATTCCTATCTACATAAACAAGTATTCACAATATTTTCTCAAAAATATTTTCAATAGTAAAAGGTCAATGGAAGACTATCAACAACGTTATTTGTAAAACAAACAAACTTGCATAATGAATATATATAGGTAAGAAGGGGTTGCCTCCTTAGGAAAAGAATTTTTTCAAAATAAGCTCATTCGCAGGAAGAGACTCTCTCTTTCCTGTTAGATCTTGCAATATGAATGTAGATGAGCCTATATTTTCAATGATTTGAAATGGTCCAAGCCACATCTTTTGAAATTTGGTATGTTTACCTTTATCTTCATGTGCTTTGTCCCATTTCAAAACAAGATCACTGATTTTTAATGTTTTAGATCTAGTAGAACTTGCATCAAAAGAATATTTTATAATTTGTTGATGTTTAGCATGAGTGATTTTGGCTTTTTCCCTTTCTTCATCTAATTTGAGGATTTGATCAAATCTTAATTGGACAAAAGATGAAGATTTTCTTCAATAAATTGTACTAGGGCTAGAGATGGGAGTACTACGTTTGAAGGTATTACAACTTCTTTCCCATATACAAGATTAAAAGGTGAAGTACCTATTGAAGACTTCTGAGTTATACGATCTGCCCATAGTGCAAAAATCAAAGACTTATGCCAATTCTTTTGATTTTGATCAACAATTCTTTTTATAATCTTAATGAGATTTTTATTAGTTGATTCAGCTAAACCACTACCTTGAGGATAATAATTTACAGAATATTTTAACTTAAAACCTCTTTTAAGAGAAAATTCTATTATAATATTTCCAAAAAAATAAGATGCATTATCAAAAACAAGGGCATTAGGTACACCAAACCTGGTAATGATGAATTGATCAATGAATTCAATGATTGCATCAGAATTGACTACCTTTAAAAGAATTCCTTCGACCCATTTTTTGAAGTAATCCGTGGCTGTAAGGATGTATCTGTGTTGCTTGGAAGAATGTGGAACAATTTCTCCTATAATATCAAGTCCCCATTGTTCGAATGGTTGCTCAATGTTTACTGGTTCTAAAGGAAAAGCTGGTTTCCGTTGTCTTCCACTGGCAGTTTGGAAAGTCTTACATTTCCTTACATAGTCATGGGCGTCTTTAAACAAAGTAGGCCAATAATATCCAGCATGAATTATTTTGTGAGCTGTAGTGTCTCCTCCAAAATGTCCACCCGCTGGCCCATCATGTAATTCCTGCAAAACCTTGTGCGCTTCAGTTTTTTCCAAGCATCTTAGAAAAATGGAATCATAATTTCTTCTAAATAACACATCATCAATGATATCAATGTTTTTAGCTTTTAATCTTAAAGCACGTTTTCTTTTATAACTAAGATTAGGAGGAGCATACCCATTTTTTAAGAAAAAGATAAGATCAGCATACTGAGATTCAGAATTTATGATACTTATCTCATTCACTTGAAAAGTATTATCTTGATCTTGATGTTCTGGAATATTGGAAGCTCCTGCTAATAACCTGCAAAAAACTTGTCCTCTAACAATTTTAGCTGGTTTAATCTCAATATCATATTCTTGTAAGGCTGTTACCCAATTGGCTCTTTTTTCTCCTACTTCTCTTTGTACTAGCAATTGTCTCACTGCAGAAAATGGGACAATGACTTTTGTATGTGTTTTTAGGATAAATGGCCTAAAGTGTTTGATAGATTTAAACACAGCAAAAGCATGTTTTTCTACTTCTGAATAGTTAAGTTCAGCTCCTTGCAAATTTGAACTAAAGAAGGAGATAGGTGCTTCAATCCACTGATCATTGAGTTGTGTTAAAACAACAACATAATATGTTTCAGTGGCTAGAGTGTACAAAATAAAATGATTAGGAAAATTAGGAGTATTAATGCTGGAGCATTAATAATTACTTGTTTGATTGAATCAAAGGCTTCCTTTTCTTCATGTCCCCATTTGAAAAATGAATTCTTCTTAATCATAGTTTTTAAAGGTAAGACTATATGAGAAAAATCGGGAACAAATCTCTTCACAAAATTTATCTGCCCCAAAAATGACTGCATGGATTTCTTATTGTGTGGCAAAGGGATATCATAAATCTCTTTTATTCTATGAGGGTCAATATATATGCCATATTTAGACACAATAAATCCTAAGAGTTTCCCTTCATTAAGAGAAAAGAATGATTTTTTTGGATTTAAAGAAATACCATACCTTGTACATCATTCAAAAATCTGTTTTAAATCATGTAGATGGTTAGCTCTTTTCTTTGAAAAGAAAATTATGTCATCTAAATAGACAAAAAATGACCTATTAATCAAACCTTTTAAAGCTATATACATGGCTCTTTGGAAGGTAGCTCCAATATTTATTAAACCAAAAGGCATTTTTTGGTAGGCATATGTTCCCCATTTGGTTCTGAATGTAGTTTTCAGTCTATCATCTGGATGCACCAGTATCTGATTATATCCTAAAAAACCATCAAGAAAAGACATTAATTCAGAACTAGCTACTGCTTGAAGTATCTGTTCCATTGTAGGTAGTGGGAAATTATCCTTTTGACATGCCTTATTAAGATTTCTAAAATCTATACAAATCCTAATATCTCCATTCTTCTTCCTAACAAGTACTAAATTTGAAACCCAATTCGAATGTCTAGCAGGGAAAATAATTTTAGATTTTAAGATTTTATTCAACTCTGTTTTAATTTTATTTTCCAAGTTAGGATGAATTTTCCTTAAATTTTGTTGCACTGGTTTCTCATCGGAGATCATTGGAATTGTATGGTGAATGATAGAAGTATCATAAGTTCTTAAATCTTCGTAATTCCAAGCAAAAAAAAAAATTGTATTTGTTTAGAATTCTGATGAAAGCACATCTTTCTTCTGATGTTAGCCCGTTTCTTCTAATGTTAGCCTAAGACCTAGATTGAAATTTTGTGGTTTAGATTCAGTACTAAGATTTATTAGCTCAAATTTTAAAGTAAAACTTTGAAGTTTGGCATTAGTAACCTTTTTGAATCTATCTTTGATATCATAGAGATATTCAAGCTTAACCACAGAATTCAGAATAGAATTTTCATTGTTTTTCGATTTTGTTTGAAGATCATGATTACTTTCGTCAATTATCTGATCATCATAATATTTCTCCGAAGTTAAGAAGTTTAGGATGTCTTCATCATGATTAAAAACTCGCCAATTGGTGACATTGTCAGGGATAGATGATCGAAATATCAATTCGACTGAAAACCTATCTGGACTATAATCTTCAGCTGGAAGGAGCTTAGAAGCAACATTAGCTAATAAATCAGCTGCTAAATTCTGAGATCTAGGAATAGGGGAAATATTTAATTCTAAAAAGTGAGTTGTAAGACCTTGAATAAGGGCTTGGTAATGTTTAAGATGACTTGAAAGACAATGAATAGTATTCCTAAATTTCCTAATGACAATTTCATAATCACCATATAACTACATTCAAGCCTATTGCTTTGTAAAGTCCTTGAATCAAAGCTTCATATTCTGCAGTGTTATTTGTACACTCAAATTATAGTATGCATGACAACATAGTTTTTTCTCCTTCTGGACTAACTAAAATACATCCTACTCCTGCACCATCACTGGATATAGATCCATCAAAGTACAAAAACCAAAATAAAGATTTATCTACCGATTTATTTACAAATTGATTGGCAATATTAACACATCTTGAAGTATCGGTTTGAGAAAATTTTCAACTTGTGAAGAGAAACTATTTACAGGGAAAGGTGATTGTTGGGCATTAGAATTTCCAAAGAATGATTTAGCTGAGTAATTTCTGAGAATGTTATTATTGAAAGCGACAGGTTGGTTTTCTTGTTCAAACTCTGTTACTGTATGATTCATGTGTTTCTCCCAATCAATCTTAATTTGATTTGGTTTCCCTTTATAGGGAAGCCACATATGAGACCAATCAGTAGAAATGTAACCATGGATTTTTTCAGACCAATCCCTGCTTAAAATTAAACCATAAAACTTAGGGATATCAACAATCAATATATCAATTCTCTGAACTATTCTAGGATCAACTGATAGCCTAATAGTGACTGAATTAATTTCTCCTAACACTTGCACTTTAGTTTGATCTAATTGGACAATATGAACTGCAGATTTATGGGGTTCAATGTTTAATTTAGACCACACTGAGGTTGGCATTATGTTTGATGATGCCCCTGAATCTATCAAGAAGTTATGTAAATTCCTATTACATATCTCGTAAGTTAAGAGAAAAGAAGGTGTTTGTGAATTAGATCTATCTCCAATCAAAACAATATCAGTAGCATCTACTTTATCGAGTGGTGGCTTACCTGATCCTTTGGCTGCTTTGGATATTACCCCATTTGGAAGAGGAGAAGAAAGCACTGCATTCAATTCTTTTAACAATAGCTTCTGTTGATGCTTGAGATTGCTAATTTCATGTAAAGAAATATTTTCCCTGGTCTTCTTCATATCTTCTATAATGTTATAGTCCATAGAATCAGGCACTACCAGCATTTTAGATGTTGATGGAGGATTAGAAGATGATGGTTGATTTTGGGTAGGCAAAGGAGAAGCTTTCTTTACAGGAGCTTTATCTTTAGTAGCAGGAGTTGAATTTTTCTTCTTGGGAGATGTTTGAACAGGTTTTGTTGCACTCTTACTTCTTGTATTGACTGGAAGAGCTTCATGTTCATTCTCATTATCTGAGTTAGGAAAAATAAAATCCCACATCCCATGGCATTCAACTAATTCTTTTTTTTCATTTTCTTCTGATGATATAAGTGTATCTTCCTATTCTTCTTCCTCTAAATCTAACTCTGCATTAGATATTGCATTAGGTGGTTTAGATTCGGTTGGCTAATTTCTTTTAAAGTTCCTAAACGACCTTTTTCTGGAAGTTTCAGCTACTTGTTTTTTAATTTCTACCATTTCGTTGGACATAGTTTTCAGGACTTTTTGTAATCCTTCCATATCATATGGATATTTAGGCACTTTACTCTTTGAATCATCCTTGAAACTAACTTTTTGGATTTTCTTTCTTCACTAGAATTCTTTTTCTCGAAAGCAACGATACGTTTTTCTACAACGATTGCTTCTTTCATGTTTTCGGCTAGTGTAGGTTTAGCAGCTCTATCTACAAAGATGGTTATATTTGAAGGTAAAGCGGATATATAACATTCAATTCGGACTTCCTCAATAGTTTTTGATGTTGCAGGAATTTTATTCAAAAGCTTATTAAATCTTGAGTTGAATTCTTTGATGGGTTCTTTAGATTCTGATTTCAAATTGCAGAGATCATTGATCAGAGTTGATATAGACCTATCATCTCCGAACTTGGTTAGGAATTTCTCTTGAAAAATATCCCAGCTAGTAATAGATCCCAATGGAAATGAAAAATACCAATATCTCGCTGCTCCTTGCAAAGTATATGGAAATAGTCTGACTACAACATCTTCTTGTGTTACCCCATTTAAATTTACAGACAGCGTGAAGTTGTTAATGTGTTCTTCAGCTAATATGCCAGTATCAGGACAAAAATTTGATAACCATTTCTCAGGATGATCTGGTAATGCACTCAGAGGTGCAAGCATTGTAACAGCTCTTGGATTAGTCCATGGTCTTTGTTGAGGCTATGCCATTGTTATACTAACAGTAGAAGAAGAAGGTGAAGGAACAATTGAAAGTGATTGAGTAGATGTTGTTGAACCAACTGTACCCTTCTGGATTATGACTTGAAGTTGGGAAGTAGATGGAAATGATATGAAAGATGTGGATGATAATGATGAAAGAGTTTCACTATCCGATTCTAAGAGTGTTTTTCTAGCTCTTTTTCGACTTGGCAGAGGAAGTTCAGTTGATAAAATACCAAGATTTTCACTCTGCAGTCTAGTAAGAGGTTGGGAAGGAATATATTGTGAAGTCACACTGCCTTGGGATAACTCAGATTCCTCTTGCGATAATGAAAACCCTTCAAGTTTATGAATTAAACATTGTACCTCAAGAGATTCAAAAGATGACTCTTCTGATTTGTCTAGGGTTTTGGAAGTGGGGGTAGTAATTTTCTTTTCAACTTCTTCCCTAGAAATTTGAGATGAAGGAGAAGTTGAAGAAGGTGATGAGGATGAATTGCTCTTTGAATGGCCTGTGGATTTGGATTTACTTGCCATTCACAGCTTAGGGCCCTCCTTCTAGCGCCAAAAATGTTGAAGCCCCAAAAATCCTAGCTTCAAACATTGGGGAAAACCACCCAATCCGGAACTTAGTACAACTCCTTCTCCATTTGGGATGGTGGCTCCGAATGGATAATATGGGACTAGTTTCCCATTGATATATGGTTTTATGATTGGTTTTTTATATAATGGGTAATTTAAATGATAATTAATCTAATATATAACCTAAATAAATATAAATAACTCTACTTAACCCGGGTATCATATAATAGATGCGATTTCTGAATTTTTTTGGATTAAATGAATAATCATATAGATGGTTTATTCATTCAAAAGAAAGATGTATACACACACAATAATTACTTTGTTTAAGAAATTAAACAAAGTAATGATGATAACATATTGCATTCATACATTTATATCGCTTACATATATTTTTAAATATGACAATTCTAAGTTTTCAGAAATGATATAACAAAGGATTGTTTCATAGGCATATATATATAAACAATAGCAATTTTTTAAAAGGAATGTTTCATTGCATAAAGAAAATTTCACAACATAACTATAATAAAAATACCTGATACATTTGTAACCTCTTGATGCAAATAACATTTCGATCCCGCTTTCTCACTTAAAACAGCTTTCAGGAAGAACAAAAATGCATATTCTTGAAAATAATTTCCTCATAAAATCGTAGAATGTGATCCACCATTAATAAAAATAATGTATTAAGTAGTACAGAAGTGTAACTTCTCAAGTCAAAAATTAATACAAATTGAGGACCCCTTTTCTAAATACATGAAATGGGTTTAAATAGTAATAAACTTAAAACAACTTATCTAAAATATTTCTAAAAAATGAAAATCGGAGATCCGATTTCATAAAAATAGATTTACAATCTCCAAAAAAAAGGTTCATTGTATTTATTTCATGTCTGGCATGTGCAGCTGCCAGATTGATAGCATATCTTTTACTTCAGGAGGATGACTCAATCGGGAAAGTAGCTGGCTGGTATATGTTGCATCTGAAAGCTCTGGAATCATATAACCGATGGCATTAGAGAGGCATTTTTTATTTATCTGCTGGCTATGCGGCTTAACCAAATAGGACCATAATGCATCCCAAGTGATTCCTTGTATTGCACTGATCTATTGGTCTTTACTGGCTAAGTCCTGCTTCCGTCATTTCTCTTTTTCTTTGACTTTTGGTAGCTTCCCTGGGATACAATCGTAAATTAGGTTGGCTGCATACAAACAGTCATTGATTAATTGCACTAAACTGTTCATTACAGTTCTTGCTCTAGAGGTGGCCCGTTCTTCCTTAATCAACTGTGTTTCCCATTCTAAAAATAAAATTTCCTTGTGTGACTCCTGAATCTTGGGAAGATTTGCAGCTATTCCTTGATCTGTGTCTTGCCATGTGAGGAATCCAAAAAATTTCTCATCGACATCTTCAAATTCCAACCTTGTATTTACTGCCTTTTCTATGAGCGATGTCACTATTTCACATAGAGGTTCAGCCAGTGATATTTTAATGCATTAAATGTCAAGTTTTTGTGACAATGCTTTACTTAATTCAAAAGCCTCTATTTTGAATTAATTAATTTCAGAATAATCCTCAAATCTCTGTATTTGTGCTTGTAACAAGACACGCTGTTCTTCTTTGGCCATCTTTTATTGTTGAAGCATCACCTGTAATTTATTTAACTCTTGAGACAACTGTTGTTCTTTATGTATAGCTTGCTAGTCAAGTTTTTTCTTCTCAATATTTAATTTCTCTTTGAGCTACTCAGTCTTTTGTTTTTCTTCAATCAGTTGTTGTTCTTGCTGTGATATTTTATGATGATCCACTGTTGCCCTTTCTTCAAGTATCGCTATCTTTTGAACCTTTTCTTTTGTCATTTGATTGACTTCAGAGGCTTTGTCCATTGTCGTTGTTGTATAAGCCCCTGCATATTGATATAATTTCGTTAAATACTCTGAAGGATTAACTTCAGATTCCTTCCAGACAACATTCATTAATTCAACTTGGGGAGATGAAAATGGCCTTTGACCGATTCTCCTTTTCTTCCTTTGTTTTTTAACTACAGCCCTATGCTTTGGACTGTAGAAGACATCTAGGGGCGGTATATCTTCAATATTTAATACAATTTCATCGGAAGGATTTTCTGGAATAATCTCAACATCTCGAGTATTAGTATTGCCGAGTGTTCCTTAAAATGTAACACTAGTCACCATGGGTTGCTGTGTTGTGGGTGATTGTATTGTAGACACATTTTGAGAATCATTTTGGCCCTTGATCTACCGATCAAAATGTTCCCATTCTTTCAATAAATTTGAATGGTGATATATATCCACTTAAGAGGAATCACCATTTTTTTTACCTGTTTTCTCCTGTTCAGTTTGAATATCAGCCTTATTGCCTGTATTTTCCTTTTCCTGCTCTATTTCAGTATTCTTTTCTTCTCCATATTCTTCCTGTTGCAGTGAAGTAGTTCTCAACCAATCAAGAGGTATTGTCAGTAGTCTATTTTTTCTGAACTGTAAAAACTCTTCGATGCCGCTTGCTCCAAACTTTAATTTTGCTAAATGTTTAACTTGTGAAAATCCTTCGGCCGAGGCAAATAGATCATCAAAATCGGCATCTTCATGTTCAAATTTTGAAATCTATACCATAGATGTAAAGTTGAAGGCAACCTTCTTCGGATCATACTGTCTTTTGGGGATGGTTGCCAATCTGAGATCTTTTATCTTTTGGGCTTCTTTCTCTGCATGTTTGAAATCATGTAGAGAAAAAGATCCACATCGAAGGGGAAATGTCGGCCACATCAGCTTCTTAGAATTTTTTAGGTTTCTGGACATCCCTTTCTCTATTATTTGATAAGCTATTTCTCGGGCTAATAGTTTTTCAGGAATGTACAAGGGAAAAACATGAGGAGCAGTGATACTTTCAAATATTCGGATATAAGTGATTTTTTCTTCTCCAAACCAACTTCTGATTGAGGTTAGGTCAATGTTGGCCTCATTGGATAACCTCGGAGCGGGTTTATTGAATATAAATTGATGAACTGGTAAAATGAATCCATGACAAATTCTGTATATGTGGTCTTTATAATAGGATTTCCATAGATATTTGTGATAAATGTGGATAGGAATTGGACTTTAAGGAGTCCATTTCGAGCCTAAAATAGGGAACTCAAAATTGAAACATATGGTATCAATGATATAGGCACTCATATAGAATGGGCGTATTATACGGGTGGTTACAAACCTATTTTTCCTATAATCAAGGATTTTACTTGTCATTTTATCAGATAAAATGGTTACCCAATCCATAATGTAGGAATTAACAACAACTTCAATTAAGGGTACCATCTCAATAGAAATTTTTTCAGAGTTGACAGTTCCAAATAATATACACATCATAGCCACATCATAACAATAAGGAGATGTCAAATATTCTATGGAGTACATACCCGAAGATTCATGCTTATGTTTCTCAGGAAAATGTCTCCAATCTCTAATGGGATCTGACTCCACTTCATTGTCTTTGGAAAAGTCTTCCAAAAATGCTTTGTTGTAGATTTGTTGAGGGTCTGATAAGTGGTACATTTTCTTGATGTCTTCCGCTTTGAAAGACCCAAACATCCTTCCATCTGACGTAAAGAATGCTCTGTCTATTATATTGATGCTTTCTATAACCCATCTTACTAAGTCATTATATGGGATAAAATTTGCGTGAGCTGCTATTTTTTTAAGATAGGAGCTTGCCAATTCTTTAAGAGTGTTCTCAGACTTTTTATCTGAATCTGCCTTCAGCTCTTCTTCTAAAATTATAATTGGATCTTCTACTTCCAGTAGATTATAAACTCCTTCCCATGAAATTTTTCCAAGACCCAGACAAGTTGTATCAGTTACTAACACCAATTTGGCTGGTTTCTCTTTTGGAACAATGGGGACCTTCGCTCTCTTGGATTTCTTAGACATTTTCATGACTCGTAGGTTTTCCTCAGGTCTGCACAATGGAACAGATTAGCAGAATGATGAAAAAATTATTTTGAGAATGAATACCAACAGAGAGAAGCTAATGGCATTTAATCACAATAAAGATGATGGATTAAAGAAGTATTATTCTATTGACGTTGAAATCCATGATGGGCTTTAACCATGATTATCTATTAACGATTTTCTCGTATAGTGTGAGATTTTAATGCCATTGTAGGTTGTCTCGTCACACATTCATAACGGTCCTTTTAAAGCATTCATACCATAACTTTTTAAGATTTTCTGATCAACGATAATTGTATATCGAAGATCAGAAGTTTTAAATATCAGGTTTAAGTATCCCCATTTTACATTTGCGATGTGCGATTATTGATGAGCTGGCAAGGATGGCGCGATGCCTTTTAAACCATAAAAATGATTTATTTTACATTTTCATTGAGGTGTGCTTTTATGAAATAATTATATCGCATCGCATATTTTAAGCGGAGTGTCTTTGGATATGAGTTATGTGTTTTGGCGATGAGCGATTTAATTTATCGCATTGGAAAAAAGGGTACATGAAGATGTGATATGACTTTACCGATATGCGATTGCGATTGGGCTTATTGCATCAGAGCTTTTTATTTTAAAAAGGGACTCATAATCAAAAATTGACTTTTCCGATTTGCGAATGTGAATGGGCTTATCGCACCAGAGATTTTCAAAAGGGTGTACAAGGATGTGATTTCCCCAATTTGCGATTTCGATTGGGCTCATCGCATCATAATTTTTCAAAGTAAAAGAATTGAACTCATGTTTGATGCGATATGCACTTTTGTGATTGTTTAATCGCATTGGGGTTGAATGATAACACATTTTATTCTATAATTTTAAAATGCGAAATGCGATGAAGGCCTTTATGTGTTTTCTTTATTTTCGTTGAATAAATCCTTTTTTGTTGGGGTTTGATTCTATTTCATGATAAATCGGATTTACTTAAACCCTTTTATTGATTCTATAACTATTCAAAGAAAAGGGGACCCATTTATTATTAAAAATTTAATATAAAAATTTGAAATGGGGAGGGTTGTTTGTACAGCACAACAGGACCATGCTGCGACAACAAAGGAATCAAGATGTGCATGAACTAATTAACCTGTTCCATACCCTGCACACAAAGTCGGGTATTAAAGAATCAAAGAGAAATATGGTGCTCAAGTACCACAGCTATTTGCACTGATATATTCAAGAGGAAATGGACTTCCTCAACATTACCTCGCTTGGTACGACATATCACTATGCCGCTAAGATCAAGAATAAATTTTAGTAGAAGAAGAGAGACTTTGGATCCGCAAATTTGAAGCCAGGGAAAGGCGCCCCCGAATCGCATAAAAAGGGGAAAATCCAAAGTGGGGCGACTTAGAACAACACCACAAATCCAAAGAGGGACACAAGGAAGTGATGTCAATTTCATAACAGCCCCACTCACAGCACAAATGAGTGTTGGGCCAAACAGTCGCTGGTGGCCAAAATAAAGGCACCCGAATCAGTTGCATGTTCTGATCCTGAGTCAGAACCAGACATAAGAAATTACAAAGGGAAGCAGATCATTGATGTAGATCCCAGTTCCATTGTTTCCACCACCAAGCTCCAGGGAGAGGATGCTGAGGATCCAAAGGAGGAGCACCTCTTCCATTCGCAGATGTGTGTGAATGGTTCTCCACTTAAATTCCTTATCGATAGCGGAAGCCAAAAGAACCTCATTTCAGCAAAGGTCATGAATCGACTCAGACTACAGACCATAGCACACCCACAGGCATATACCATTGGGTGTCTTCATGAAGAAAGATATCTTCATGTCCACGAGCAGTGTCGCCTTCCATAAAACATCAAGCTATTCACGGATGAGGTATTGTGTGATGTTTCTCCTCTTGATGTGTTTGACGTATTATTGGGCCAACCATACTTGTGGAAGCAACATGCTATGTATGAGTCTATGCCTCATGTTTTTTTTATTACTTTGGGAAATAAATTGTACAGGATACTGGAGTTAGTACCGCCTCCTGCCATCTCTTTGACTACTGCAAAACAACGCAGTAAGCTTGTTTCCCAAACCAAAAAATTTATTTGCATTACCATTCAGCCACAAGGAAAGAATAATATTGTGGCCACAACCTTGAAATAGGGTTCCCCTGCACGGCAGCAGTAGATGGAAAAAATCGTGCAGGAATACAAGGACATTTTATCCTCGCCCATAGAGGTTCCTCTACACTGTCAGGTCAAGCACTCCATTGATCTGACCCCAGGCACACTGCCGCCTAATGTTTCCATACCTCATGCGACCACATAGAAATAATCCACACATGTATTATCTGAGGCTGATAAAGCAACCAAATTTATTGAACGCATCTAGCACGTCCGCCAACAGATCCATGACATCTTCGACAAATCCAATACCAAGTTCAACAGAATTTTCCTAATTTCATGGAGGAACTCAACACAATGGGGACCATTTCTTCATAAGGGGGGTAGGAATGATCCAGGTGGATATTGGTCACCACCCACCTATTCCATTTGGACCCCCACCATCAATTCTTTTAGTTTTTCAGTTTCAACAATTTATTAGTTTTAGCTGTTTTTTGGGTCCTGAACTTTCCGAGCCATTTTGAGGCCCTAAATGAAGTTTTTTAGTAAAACTGGAAAATTTGTAGTCCTCGAATAGATATTTCTAATGATTTATTCAGCAGGTCAAACATAGATCATAGCCAAATTTACGTCCCCAGGAATTTGATGTGCCAATTTACCCAAACGGGGCCCATAGTTTTGGCGCTTCATCTCCTAGGGTTAGGTTTTTGGATGTTGAGGGTTTTCCATTGTTTCTAAACAATAAATAGGCCTTCGAGCCTCATTTTAACACATATTAGAGGCATGTAACCAAAACATCTCTTATCAGAAATAAGCTATCATCGCCTTAGCTAGTTTATTTCCATTATGTATGTAAACATATTTCAGTCATTTGATTTTAATGAAATGGATTTTTATTTCTGCTACATCTCCATGTTTATGTTTATTTCTGCATATTATTGCATTCCTGTATAAATCCGGATTAGTCTAGAAACAAATATTAAACCACCTCCAATGTCCGAGTCCATCATGGAAGAGCATGTGCCAGCCATATGCTATGCACCCCACATCTTGCTTTCCCATTGTATGGGACTTTCCAGTCCTAATGAAATGAGTGGTTGTGGACCCTGAAGGTACACCATATGACAAAATTGTGATCATTGGAAGTTCAAGGTCTTTCAAATCTATTTTATTTTTTCATATTTAATGCCATTGGATTGCATGATGTAATCAATTCAATAGTGTGCATGTTTCCCATGCTGACTGAAATATATGCCTAGTAAAGGAATAATAGACAAATACAGACTTCTCTGTCTCGTTGAACATGTGGAATGTGGATATGTAATAAAGGGTATTCTAATTAAATCTCAGGGATTGATTTGAATCATGGAAGGGCTTTATCTTCTTGCAACTGAAGTTATATGGAGCCAAAGTAACCATCGATCCAATTAAAATTTAGGGGGTGCATCCAATATGTAAAAAATGGTTCTTCCATATGTTTAAGGTTGGTATTGATTTTCCCATACTTTCTATATTCATCAACTAGAGCACTCTCTTAGCCTAGGACTTCTGATATGCAATAACAATCACTTGTGTTTTCAGCATGAAGCATGCTTCAAGCACATAAGTAGGTACAAAAATAGAGTGATACAAGTTCATATTGTTTTTAATTCAAAAGTATCAGCAACATTTTCATTATCATGAATTTTGTCCATAGTTTTGTTTCATTAATCTTATGAAATAATTCATGAGTTTATCTTCTTTGATAGATTTATATCATCTTCCTTTCTTCTCTTTTGCTGCTTGAAAAAGAAACTGAGTTTTCATATCGAACTAACTGGAGAAAATTTTTATCAGATATTTTCAACACTTGAATCACAAGTAATGATACAACTATACACAATCAAACAAGAATCACAATATCATGTTGAGGATGTGGGAAAATGTAACTAGTTTTGGTCTTCATAATTGTCATTTGACTCATATGTGTATCAAAAAAAGAAAACGAAGATTATCTTGTAAAGTATGGGTTTCATGTTCAAGACTTTTGTCAATTAGGTCAAGCATTCTACTAATGCAGCTAGGACTTACATAAGTTAAAGTGTCAAATTTTGTAGACCCTATTGGGCACTTGTATTAAGAAAATAATTATTATTTTGTCTCCACAATAGTCTAGAGAACTTCCAATACCAAGTCGGTCAACTATGATGAAGTCAACCTAGGGAGGGCTATTTAAACCTCTTAGAAAGGCTATTTAAAGGAGGAAATTCAACCACATTTGATGCACACATATCACATTCAATCTGCAATTGGAAAGGATGTGAGAAGGCGTTGCAAAGCAAGGAAAACCATAGCAAAGGAGAAAGAAACCCTAACGATGTTCGATCACTGAAATTATTCCTATTACATCTCACACATGCGAAGTACTTAGATTTTCTAGATACTCTACAAGTCTGAGAATTGTAGGAAAAGTAGCAAAGCTTCTTTTGGAGGCTGAAAGGCTAGTCTAGCCTTGATTTGAAGAGATTTTGCTTCTTTTTCCCTAGAGAGTCTATTTTTTCTTGGAGAAGACCGTTTTTATTGTTGGCCTAGTTCTTGGTAGATGTCCTGTTTTGGTCTTGAGTCCTGGAAGTCTCATTTGAATTGATTCAATAAGAAGAGAATTTTTTCCTGGGTTTTCCCCTTGGAGGGGTTTTACCCTGGCTTGGATCCTATATCCTGTGTCCTAAATTTTTTTTTGTGATCTTCAATGTTTGGAAAATTATTTGATGATAAAAACATAATAATAAATTAAAGAAGAAAATATAAATGAACATCACGAGTAATTTGTCAAGATAAGAGAAGTTTGTATTCTTGTTGCCCTAAAATTTTTATCAACATGGTATTAGAGCTAAGGTCAAGGTCATAGGCAGTTGGAAGATCATTGTTTTTTTAAGTCAAAATGGTTTCCAAGTCAAGAAAAAGAGGTTGGTTGTGAATGCTTTTAAGGCCGAATCAATCAAGAGAAAACTAAAGTAAGAGCAAAAGGTTGAATGTGGATCAAAGGCAAGTTTGGGCACTCAAATATATCTGTGAACAAGATTGATTTTTTTTTCAATTCTACCTCGAGAGGGTCCAAGGGCTAGTATAAGGCTATAAAAACAACTAACAACTCCGAAAATTTTTGCTACAAATTCGATAGTTCTGGAGTATTTGAAGAGGCCTATAAACCTCTACAGGTAGCCCGAGAAGAGGCCCAACCTAGGTTGCAGGTTCTTTCTCACTTGTCAAGAAAGGTGAGTTATGTAGTATTAAGTTTGGAAGGCCTAAAGTGGCTTAGAAGCATACTTTAAGCCAGGGAAGAAGTCACCTGGAAATTAAATTGAGATCGCAGATTGGAGTGGAATTTTAAGCCTAGTCTATATATTTTTGCAGTGACTATCGTAAGCCCTAACCAGAGGGCCAAAGTTGTAGAGTATTTTCACAGATTAATATACTTAAGAAAAGTACCAAATCTATTGTTAAGGAAATGAATTAAATATCTATTAATGAGAAGGCATCCATAATTATTTGGAACATAATAAGGTTGATTTATAAATAATGTAGTGTTAACTACAGTGTACCCTAACTAGAAGAAAAAAGGAGCAGCAACTTGGCATCTTAGTCTTGGGATTATTTAAAACAAGCCTACAATTTAAGTGAACCTTAAAGGCGTTAAAACCCAAAATAGGAAGATATATTAGGCGAGACTGGTGGTGGGACTACAACAACTAATTGTTCTTAAGATGCTAGATCGACTTATTCTATTTTTGAATCTACGAACTCCACTGAATCAATTGCATCATCGACTGCTGGATATCTTTGAATCCCCAACAAACAAGGGTGAGATTTAGGTGTCGTAAGGCCACTCGACCATAAGGGAGAGGAAAAAATGCATGTGATAGGCTTTTTTTAATTCATAGACCAGACCACTTTATTAACTAACATTAGTGAAAAATAGAGATCAAAAGATAGTAGCCTGGATTGAATCTGTTTAATAACTAGTAGTATAATTTCCTGGCCCAATAGTGGCAGATGTAAAGCCCCGTAGTTTATATAAGTTTTGTTCAAACATAGCTCGATGTTACAGTTCTCTACCCCATTTATGATAATCCCAAGTGAATTTTGTATTGTTGTCTATGTCTCAATTATATAATACTATGTCTTCATTCTGCAAAGAAAGTAATAAGCTTGATGGGACATCCAATTTCCAAGCATGGAAGAACAAGACACATCTTATCCTCATAGAAAATGATGTCATGGACCATGTCCTAGGAAAAATTGCATAAATAGATAAGAGCAATACCAAATATTGGAACAAATACTTCAAGGATGAAACAATGGATCAAAGAATCCATATTGAATCAATCAAGGATCACCTTATCCATTTTTTGCAGAATTAGATAAGGCAAAAGACATCTATGACAGGTTGACTAAGCTATATTCTATAAGAACTTCAAGAGAAAAGATATATTTGGGAGTTGCTTGTAAAAGGCAAGGCTATACTTTGATGAAGACATCTCCTCATACCTAGTTAAGACATATCAGTTGAGGGATCAACTCCAAGCTATTGTAGAAATTATTTCATATGCAGAATTGACAACCTGTGTGCTCAATGCTCTACCTCCAGAAAGGAACACTTTTTTTACTAGTATCTACTCATGAAAAGACACTCTAAGATTATTTGTGGTCTCAATGCATCTTGGAAGAGACTAAATTGAAGGCAAAGGATGGCACTGATCCCAATGGTAAGTCTCAATCCTTTACTTCTAAAGTAAATAAGTTGAAGAAAAGGAATACTGGGAAGTTTGAACCTCATCAAAAGAAGATAAATATATCCTAAATACAATGATTTGAATATAATGAGTATGGACACTTCAAGAGATATTGTCCTAAGAATCCTTAAAGTAAAGGGATGGAGCTCATGTAGTTGAAGAAGGGAAGGAACCTGAAAAGAAGCCTAAGGTTGAAGATCCCAAGGATCTCTTCTATTAGCTCCATCATAATGAGGTTTGCAGTTTGGAGAGTAGATCATGTAGAAGTATCAATTTTGGAATCATAGATAGTAGCATATGAATATGAAGAATTTAAGTATTCATAAAGAATTCATCTAGTAGTAGGACCAATGCATGCATGAACTCTTTGTATCATGTCATAGAAAGAGAGGATCTAAAAGATATTATACAAGAAAGAAATCATGAGAGATAATTCAATTTGTAGAAGAAGATGACATTGCAGGAATATTCTATACTCTCGGATTTTGAGAGCAAGCTTCCTAGAAATTTGCAAGTACAGTTCAACATGGAGGAAGTCTCATATTCGAGATAAGAATCAATTATTGACTAGATGGCTAGCTGAAGAAAGAGGTATGCATGAATTTGAATTATTTTTTAGTAAATTTGATTCATGCTTTCAGATTATTATAGGAAGAGAAAGTTATGGGAATATTCTTTGTTGCATAATCATGATTTGTTCTAAAGTTTAGAATCTTTTGGTTGAAGACATGATAGTTGAGCATGAATATCAACATCTGATATGGTGTCTTAAAGTATGGAAGACTACTGAATTTAGAGGGAATTATAGAAACTCTAATAGATGTGACTTGTTTGAAATCCACGTTGATAAGTGGGAGGCTAGGAGTATGTAAAACTTAGAAACAATTGCAAAATTGGTTGTTAATTTATTCAATCCAATAATGAAATGCATTCAATGCTATGAAACAACAAGAATCCTATGCCTAAGTCAAGTTAGTTTACTGAATGATTTAATAACTATGCTCATTTGTACATATAGATCATTTTAATTCTTGTAAAAAATGAAAGTCAACATATTAACCTCACCTTAAACCCAATATTTTTGTCTAGTCAAGCATGCCAATCAACTTTTATTTCCTTGAGAGTAACCTGATCATGAGGACTAAAATAGTTGGAGGGATAAAACAAAATATTCGATATCATCCTTTTATGACCCAATATATACATTTTCCATTTTTGAAATATGTAGATTAAAAAAAACAACTTGTTTGGTGAAAATCTTCATTATTCAACTAACAAAGCCGAATAATAAATGAAATCACTATTATGAACATGGAAATCAGTCAAAAGAGTTCACAATGCATGTTGCTCTTACGCTTAAGATATTCTCTTAGAAAGGCTACAAAAAACCAAAAACAAACAAAAAATATTATTCATTTTACTCTATGCAATATTAAAAAAACGAGGTAGAATCCACTTCTATGATTGTAATAAAATAAGGTTATTAATTTACACGGTTTACATTCATTTTCTTAATACAAGTCTCTCTAATTTCTGTATTGATTTCATGCTTAGAAAATTACATTACATTCAAATCTAAGACCATGATAAATACAATTACTGCACCCTAATGAGTTGTGGATCACTTTGTGTCATGCAGCTATATTGTAGAGACACAAAGTAATAAACTAAGTGGACCTTTTAACAAACTACAAACTTTAAAATATCACCAATGGTTTTATAGACAATGCTTGAGAAGCATTGGATGAGAGAAACCTATTCTCTCAAAATCATCCAAATGTTTTAAATAGTGTTCCTATACATCCCTATTATTTATAGAAAATGGGTGTGATTTCGTTGAATATTTCCCTAGGGTTAAGGACACAGAAAGAAATGTTTCACTTGGCACTATCTCAAAGTATTACATTGTCTCACAGTACTAAAGCATGTTTTGAGGTTCTCGGTTATTGTAGAGATGTTATTGCATTTCTATGTTATATATTTATGATCAGGCAGGATTCTGGTGAGGTAATAAAATTTATACATCATTATAAAGTTGCTTCATGCAATAAGAAGACACTAGAATTAAACTTTACTGAGAAAATAGTTTAGTGCTATGATCTGACATTGGAAACTTATCCAATTGTCCCTATTGAGCATCAAGGCCTGCTCTCAAATTCCAATATGAGATCTTCAATCTGCTATGAAGCAACAAAGTCACATGTCCAAAAAACCCAAGCCAATCAAATGACAAGGATTTATCTTATGTGATATTGCCACAAAAATTTGCAAGAATAAGCCTGGGGAATGGCCAGGGAAAGGACAAAAGTGTATTACCTCAGTGATGACACATGAACATGCCCATTTTCGATTTCTTCCAAGCATGTAATTCCACTTCCTCCATTCTAATGGATCAATCATGGAACAAAGCCAAGCCACCATCATGCAGATAGCCTCAAATTAATGCAGATTCTTCATAGATGGTTGCCACTAATACAGTTGTTAATGCCTCGGACAGTGAAAATTTTGGTGAAAATGATAGTGAGATTGCTGGCACGCAGTCCTTGCACATCAAAACTATGGGTTTCAACTGCATAGGTGGAATATTTTTCAGCCACCGTCAAATACGTCCTTGAACGTGAATACATCCTACAAGATATTACCATGAATAGGTTCACATGCAAGTACCTAACCCAGTGCCACCGAAAGACTATCCACATCTTACTTTTTTTGAGTGAAAACAATACATTTTCCCCCTTTGGCATATTCAGTTATCAATGGGTTGTGAATCAATTGTTTCCCATAGGTGGATGCAGCAATAGAATAAAGTTAGATTTGTAGAAATTATACAATCAATATGTATTTCATGTATTGAATCCGATCATGCGATATGCTAAAGCAAGATAATGAATACTTCTACAAATCAATTGTGGAAATTAAACACAATCACATATCACAACAAGTAAAGAAAGAATCAAATCAAATCACAACACAAATAATTTCCTGGGGAAATTTTGTTGCTCAAAACCCCACTATCTTCTATTGTATATTTAGTACGGAAACATGAAATAATTACAATGCACTCTTCTCACAAGAGTCACCAGCACTCAGCTAATTGTCTCACATTGTCATGAACAAAAATAACCAACACTTAGCCAATTCTCAGCCTCTAAACATCTTTCCTTGCTTGCGCAACTCCCGATGAATGCAATACCTATTCTTTAGGAATTTTGGCCTTCCTAAATTGCGCAAGGATCATGGACAATCCAATATGTTTTTGGTTGCATGTGTGCAACCCAATAATCCTACAACTGATAGTTAACATCCCTTTCACCTTTGTCTCAACTGGGTCTCCACTGGAACTGACATGCATGGAGATAATAATAGTAAATCATCAGTCGCATGTTAGATCAGTAATTGTGAATTAAATAATATTTAATTCATTTGATCTCTCATTAGTGCAACAATCAGTTACAACTAGCTCAACTAACTTTAACTCACCTAGATTGAGTTAACTGATTTCTCATGCATTAACTAATGTACCAACTGCAATTCGAACATTGTTACAACTATAATTACTCTACATGCCTCACCAAATACCCTCAACTCGAAATTCATGAGATAACTAAGTTTATCACACTCAGTTAGCTATTACAAGTGATTATGAGATAATATTACATTTTATTGTCCAACTTAATTAAGGGAAAATTAAAATAGAAACTGCACCAAATTTAGCCCACACCAGTGTAGGTGTTGCTAAGACCTGTTGGTCCCACACTAATGTAGGTTCTGCTAGGACCTATTGGTCCCACACTAGTGTAGGTGTTGAAATTTCTTGTTGGACTTCAACATTCCCTTTCAACAAGAAAGGGATTATCTTCCACCCCGATCCTGCCTCTATGGTATTCGAATTTTCTCATGGTGAGCACCTTCGTTAGAATATCTGCATCCTGATCTTCCGTGGGAATTTACTGAACTAAAATTATGCACCTATGAACACAATATCTGAGATGGTGGTACCAGATGTCTATGTGCCTGGACCTATCATGAAACACCGAATTAACCGAGAGTTTAATGCAACTATGGCTATCTCAATGTATCATTGTCGGATCCATCTGAGAACCAAAAAAAACAACCAGGATATTTCTCATCTAGATGGCCTCACATGCAGCTTGAATTTCTTCCATGTACTCTGCGTCGCCTGAACTGAGTGCCACAGATCGGTGCTTCGTGTTGTACCAGTCAACTGTTGTCGATCCTATGCTGAAGATACCTCCTGATGTGCTCTTTCTGTTTGATGGACTGCCTGCCCAATCTACATATGTGAAGCCTTGAAGCTTCACTCCCTCTATCCATATGTACCATAATACATACTCTGTATTTCCCCTGATATATCTCAAGACATGCTTCCCTGCCTTCCAAAAGAGCTTGGTCAGTTTAACCATAGCTTGACTCGGCTTGTTAACTACGTAGAAAATGTCTAGTCTGGTGTTCACTAAGTACATCAGTGAACCTACTAGCTACCTGTAGATAGTAGCATCCACTACTTCTCTAGAAGTAGCATCCTCTTTCCTCCAATTTCCTAGAAGAGGAGTGTCCATGGGCTTACAGCTCTCCATGTGAAACTTACCCAAAATCTCTTTGGCATAATTTCCTTGAGAAACAAAAATTTCACCATCCCGCTGCCATATTTCCAAACCAAGGAAATAGTGAAGGAGTCCCATGTCCTTCATTTATAACTCTCTTTCAAGGTCCTCTTTTCAAGAATGTATCAGCTACTCATCACCTATCAAAATTATATCATCAAAATAAAGTATGATAATCAAGATCTTACCATCAACCACAATCTGGTACAGGTTTGCATCCGCTTCACTTTTGGTGAAGCCCAACCCAGTGAAATAGCTTCCAATCCAAGTGTAGTAAGCACAAGGTGCTTGCTTCAGCCCATACAATGCTCTTTTGAGTAGACACACATGTGACTCAGTGTCAAAGATCTCAAAAAATTATGGTTTCTCTATGTACACTTCTTCCTCAACAACCCCATTGAGAAACACAATTTTCACATCAATCTGATGAATGTGCCACCCCATCTACATTGAGAGTGCAAGGATAGATCTAATGTAAGAGTACCTTGTGATTGGTGCGAAAGTCTCCTCATTATCAATTCCCTCAACTTGTGAGAATCCTCAGGCCACAAATCTGGCCTTGTACTTCTCCACACTTCCATCTTATGCTTTCTTTGACTTATATATCCATCTAGATCCAACCACTGATTTTCCAACCAGTCTTGGAACGATCTCCCATGCATTGTTCTTGATGATGGAGTCATACTCCTCTACCATAGCATCAACCCAAATTGGTTGTTGCACTGCTTCCTCAAAGGAAGATGGTTATGTCACAATACACTTGTTCATAAGAGCCATGTATCCAGTAAATCTGTCGGGGGATTTTCTCTGTCTGCATAGTGAAATAGGGGTTACTACATTTTTTGTCGCATCAAGTATCAATATATCAGCTTTTTTGGTGTGCCTTCTACCATTTCTAGTGGATGGATTTGCGTGAGTGCTTTTTTCCACTCCATGATCCTCCGCATGTGGCTAATACACATCTTGAGGCTCATCCTTTGGAACCAAGAGTTCCTCCTCTGCATGCAAAAACATCTCCCTCTCAAGGGACAATCGAATGGCTTTCTCCTCATCAAATTTTATATCCCGTCACACAACAGTCATTCCGCTATTTGGAAAACACACCTGATAGTTTTGGAGAGTTTCAGTGTACCCCAAAAATATCCCAATTTCAACTGTTGGTTCAAGATTCTTCTTGGCGTCTTTGCTCACATGCACATAAATAGATGAGCCAAAAATATTAAAATATGAAACATCAGGTTTCTTACTAGTAAAATCATCTTCTGGTGTACTCATGCCAAGTATCTGATGAGGACAACGGTTTTGCACAAATACCATTGTGTTGCATGTCTCTTCCCACATATGCAACAATAGGCACTGATCATGCAACATCGCTCATGCTGTATCCACAATTGTTCTATTATTTCTTTCTACGACCCCATTCTGTTGTGGGTTATGATGCTCAATCAGTTCTCTCTGAATTCCTTCTTTGGTGTAGAAGTTCTTGAATTCAATGGAGATGTACTCACCACCATTATACCTCCTAAGAGCCTTCACATGATTCCCCGTGTCTTTCTCCACTAGTGCTTTGAACTCAAGAAACTTTGAGAATGTCTGATCTTTCTTCTGCATGAAGTAAATCCAACGCTTTTGAGAAAAGTCATCGACAAATATCACATAGTACTTATGCTTTTTTGTCGAAGCAGTAGAGAATGGTCCACACACGTCTGAGTTAACTCTCGCAAGTATTTTCGAAGCTCGGTTCTCCTTCTCATGAAAAGTGGCCTTTGCATACTTCCCCATAGTACATCCCTTGCATGTGTCTGGCTACACAAGTGTACCCTTGGGAAGACCCATAGAAATATGCTACATGACCTTCAAGGCTCTGTGGTGAAGATGGCCCAATCTCCTATGCCATAACTCACCCTCATCCCGGCTCACCACTTTGTCCGCCTTACCCATCAATGTTGCGCAACCATCTACATCAAGTTTATAGAGATTATTCACATGAATCCCAATCTTCTTGGCTTGTCATGTTGTTTTATTTCATAGGAAAGCTTTTCCTTCACTGAAAACAACATCATAGCCCCTATCCTCCAACATTGCAACTAAGACAAAATTTTTCTTCAAGCCTGGTACATGCATTACATATTTTAATTGAAAGGGTTTACTTGATTATTTCTAGAAGGAAATGGTACCAATCCCAGTAGCACTATACCTCCCATCATCACCCATTTTGATATGCATCTGGAGGTCCTTCTCCTCCAAGCTACTCAAAAGTTCCTTGCCTCTCCTCATGTGAAAGGAAGCACCATTATCCAAGTACCACATCGTTCCCATTGCACTTGACACCATGCATGAAATTAGTGATAATTCAAGCTCAAATTGCAAGGCCAAAGCCTCACCTGCTGCAGATCAGAAGCCTTCTTTTTCTTCTTCTTTTGTGGAAAATTAGTGGCATAATTTACATGCTCATGACAGTGAAAACACTTCACTCTGGACATGTCGTGCTTCTTTCCATATTTTCCAGACTCGGACTTAGAATGGAATTTATTTCCTTTCCCCTTATTCACTTTGGGAACCAAAGCGCAATAATATTCATCATCACGCTTAGATGAAGAACCAGGGTATGGTATTCCGCCTGAATTCTTCTTGCACCGAATCCGACCAAAGTCATTCCCAATTTAGCAACTTTTCCCTTCCATTGACAGAGTCCTCATAACTATGCCAACTCTTGGGAAGTTTTAGGAGAGCTAGGATCACCAATTCATCATCTGCGATAGTAATTCTGACGCTCCCAAGCTCATCCCGACATTGGACAAACTTTGTTAAATATTTCGGCATGGTGTCATCTTTCTCCATTTTGATTTTCCTGAGTTTATACTTCAGTGCCAATTTTCTATGATCACTGCTACTCTGAAATAGATCAGTCAAATCTTTCCACATTACATATGGTGTCTATTTTCCATGGAGTAATTTAGACAATGTGGTCTCTTACTCCCTCCAATAAGATCCTCCTTGCCTTTGCAACCTAATTTTTCCAAGCATCAATATTTTCAGCATCTGCTACAACGGGTTTTGGAATTTCATTGTCAATGAATTATTTCAACCCATTGTCCTCCAATATTTCTTCCATTATATCTTTCCATGCAATATAGTTAGAGATTCCCTCAAGTGCATACTCTAATCTCAAGCCATTAAAAGCCATTTCGATCTCTCATTTCCTGTCGCACCAAGAATACCTACTGCAAATTCAAATTCTATTCAATCACAAACTCAAATTCTCCTCCACTATAGTGATTTCATGTGCTCTAATACCATGTAGAAATAATACAAACAATATGTATTTCATGTTTTTAATCCAATTGTGCGATATGATAAAGAAATATATTGAATACTTATACAAATCAATCGCGGAAATTAAACACAATCACCAATCCAACAAGTAAAGAAAGAATCGATTCAAACCAAAACACAGATAATTTCCTTGGGAAAGCTTGCTGCTCAAAACCCCACTATATTCTATTGTATATTCAGCATGGATACATGAAACAATTACAATGCACTCTTCTCACAAGAGTCTCTGACACTCAGCTAATTGTCTCACACTATCCTGGACAAAAATGACCAACACTTAGCCAATTCTCAACCTCTAAACAATCTGCCTTGCTTACGCAATTACTGATGAATGAAATCCCTATTATTTTGGAGTTTTGGCCTTCCTAAACTGTGCAAGTATCATGGGCAATCCAATGTGTGTTTGGTTGCATGTGTGCAACCCAGTAATCCTACAACTGATGGTTAACATCCATTTCAGGTTTGTCTCAACTAGGTCTCCACTGGAACTGACATGCATGAAGCTAATAATAGTAAATCATCATTTGCATGTTAGATCACTGATTGTGAATTAAATAATATTTAATTCACTTGATCTCTCACTAGTGCAACAATCAATTACAACTAGCTCAACTGACTTTAACTCACCTAGATTGACTTAACTGATTTCTCATGCATTAACTAATGTACCAACTGGAATTCGAAATATGTTATAGCTAGAATTACTCTGCATGCCTCACCAACTACCCTCAACTTGAAATTCATGAGCTAACTAAGTTTATCACACTTAGTTAACTATTACAAGTGATTATGAGATAAGATTACATATTATTGTCCAATTTAATTAAGGGAAAATTAAAATAGACATTGCACCAAATTTAGCCCACACCAGTGTAGGTGCTGCTAAGACTTGTTGGTCCCACACTAGTGTAGGTGCTGCTAGGACCTATTTGTCCCACACTAGTGTAGGTGCTGCAATTTCTTTTTGGAATTCAACAAGTTTCCTTTTGCCAGCTTCTAACATGGTTCACCAATAAGATCGATAAAAACTGGATCATTTAAATATTTCCTCGAAGGCCTCTGCACCCAGACAAGCATTATAACAGAAAAAAAACATACTTTGGTGCCTTTTTGGAAATATTTCCATACTCACCTCAACATCTTCATCGAAGCCCACATTCAGCATATGGTCGATGTCATCCAATACAATAAACTATACTTCTAACAATACTAATGTACCATGATTGATTAGATCAATAATGCAACCAAGTGTTCCAATAACAACACCAAAACCCCTTCTAAGAAATACACCCCCATAATAGCAAATATTATCTAGGCTTGGAGCAGATTCTTGGAATTACTTGTCAACTTGGCTTGCAATTTCTCATGTTGGAGCCAATACGAGTGCCAAGGGATACGATCCGCGCCCATTTTTGAGGTTGTGATGAATTATTTTGTTCAAGATTTGGGTTCCAAATACAAGAGTATTTCTATTTCTTGTCCTGACACGAACTATCATGTCACGACCTTGCAACGCTGGTTCCAATACTACTTTATGAATGGGGAACAATATAGAAATACTACACCTGGCAAGAGAATTAATAATTTCTTCATCAATTTTGAGCTTGGAAACATCAATCCCTTCATCGTAGAATTAATAATTTCTTCATAAATTTTGATCTTGGAAAAATTAATCCCTTCATCATAGAATTAATAATTTCTTCATCAATTCCGAGCTTGGAATCATAAAGCCCTTCATCATTGCATCGTGTTGCAGGGGTTGCATGGCATGGGGGTTCGTGCTGGAAAATATACATTAACTGTTGGTCCTCTCTACCACCATTACAATTGAATACAAATCCTCCTTGGAATCTTATTCGTCATTGTGCTTCTAGAGATTTGAACCCTCATCCTCCTCCTCATGGGCACACTCCTAATGCCCCTACTCCATACAACCTTATTAAGTTTCACATCAAGCCTCACATCGGTGGTTCCCATGGCATTTTGGACAAATTTCCTGATATCCTTATCGACCCTTGGAGCCATTTTCTTAAAGGTGCATCCATGGAGTCGCTTGTGAAGACTGATGGTGTTATTCATAGTCATGACCTCGTCCTTGTGGCTCTTACCCTTCTCCACCATTGTGCCACCTGCTAGCCTCTGCTTCCTCTGCTTAGCTTCGAGTCTTCTCTCTGCTCCTCTACTAAACCCTAAAATCTACAAAGAAGCTAACAGAAATAAACCCATGGGTTAATATTCTGATTGACATTGATTGTTGGTCCTTTGTAACATTTCTTATGGGTGTTGATTGCTCCCAAAATCCCTTACACCTATTGGGTTCTCGAGAAAGACTGGTTCAATGGAGAAACTTTGGAACTAATAGGTATATATTTTTGGAAAAATCGAGATAAGTTTTATAAATTAGCGGGAAATGGTCTAGAAATAGGGCTTTGGTCATAACTCCTTGTTCCATAGCATTGAGAGCCATAAATAATAGAGATGCCACTCTTTTATTTTTACTTCTAAAATAAATGTGGTCTCTCCACATTCTACTCGAACATTGAGATAGGTCATTAATGGAAGAGAGGGTATGGAAATTTCAATGAAAATAATCATTCTTAATATTATTTTATTAGTTTTTAAATTTCTTAGGATTTTAATTTATTGGGAGAAATTTCAATTACAATTTTTTTTTAGGTTTTTAATTTATTGAGAGAAATTTAGCTCTTCCACTTTTATTGTGGCTAGGGGTTGTCTAATTTTTATACTAGAGATGTTGTCATGCCTAGTTAAAATTGCAATGTCTCTTTAAACATTTTGACTTCGTAAAAATAAACAAAATGAAATATAAGTATAAATAAAATCCAAACATAATAGAAATTTTGTAATGTTTTGTTAAACATTTTGACCCAATAAAAACAAAACAAAATTTATAATTAATTATAATTGATAATTAAAATATCTTAGATCCATGCTAACTCCATATCTACCAAGCACTGAGAGGGATCAAATATCTTTAGATGCAAATCTCGTTTAGAGAGAAAAGAAATTTGATCCCCATAAGTGCTTGGTAGATTTGTAATTGAGGTGCTTGGTAGATCGGTATTTGAGGTGGATCTAGGTTGGTATAAAAGTAAGTTATAATTATTTAAAAAATCAAAGAAGAAGAAGAAGAGAGTAAGAGAGAGTTGTCACAATGTTAAACTTTTTATTTTATTTTAAAACATTCCTATATAATTATAAAAATTTAGTGATTATTTAAGCATGCTATATAATTATAAAAATTTAGTCATTGCATAGCAATGATAAAGTTTGCTAGTTAGGCATAACGATCTATGCTTTACCAACATGTTTTAATTGAACCCAGGGGAAACACCTGAAATTGTAAAAAATGTTGAAATTTCCATTAGTGGTAAGTAATGTTACATCATCACCACCCAACCATAGGAAAAATTCTACCACCTCCTCTAATCCAAGCACTCTTGAACAACTAACCACCCAATATAGAATTGTGTTGTCTCCATCAAGGCTCAATGATCATGTACATAATGGAAACAATATTCCATTTACATTTCACTCATTAATGATGTTTCATTTTCATGGCTAACACATTATTCAACACATTGCAAATTTACATCATCCTCCCCTAATCTTCTGTTACAATGTTTTTTCAATGATCAACCCTTGTTAAGGGGATCTCCTAGTCCACACCAAACTATTACACCATCCTAATTGTGTCATGAAACAACCTAAGTTACTCACAAAGTATACCAAACATATAAACTCGTTGTCCACTCATATTTGAGTTTACCCAGCATGCCATCCATTGTGCCATCTCAAATGGAATTTCAAGTAAGATCCTTGCATTCTCCCCTCACTTTAATTGTTAGCATCTTCATCAACATGGATCCATTGGCTTATCTAATGGATATGGAATTTATGGTGAACATACACTTTGTAATTTTTTCATTTAAATGTGGTGTTGATACCATTTTCCACTTTTTAATTCACTTAGTCATCTAATATGTCTCAAGAAGGATATTTTTTTTATGGCATTGACATGGCATTAGTAGTTGTGCATGAACATCAATATCTTGTATCACTCCAACTATGACTAGCCAACATGTCCTAACCGAACCCAAGTTAGGCTCCTTAAACTATAGGAAATGTTGTAGTGCTTGTTTCATTATAAGTGATGGCGTGTCATCACCAACCACACATAAACAACCTTTGGCTTCCTCCCTCAAGCCAACACACTTGAATAACTAACCACCTAGTGTAAGACTATGTTATATCCATGTAGAACAACTTATTTCAATTCTCTAAAGGTCATGTACGTAGTGGAAACAAGTTTCCACTTACCTTCAATACACTCATCAACTATGTTTCCTTGCCATGGCTAACACACTATCAAGCACATTTCTAGATTGTGTTATCCTTTGCTGAATTTTTGTTGCAACACTTCATTGATCATCCATCCTTGTAAGGCTAGACATCCTTCATTCTCCTAGTCCACACCAAACTAGTACATCATCCTAAATGTCTCAAGGATCATTGTGAGTTGGTAATGAGGGCATGAAACATATAAACCCTTTATCATGTTTTCTTAGCATGTTATATAGGACAACATTTCCAATGGAACCTCGATAAAAGTCCTTTATCATGTTTTGTTAGCATGTAATATAGGATAACATATCCAGTCTCACCTCAAGGAAGGTCCTTTATCATGTTTGATTAATATGAAATATAAGATAACATTTCCAATGGAAACCTTTATCATGTTTTCTTAGCATGTTATATAGGATAACATTTCCAGTGGCACCTAGAGGAAGGTCCTTACATGCTTCCCAAATTGAATTGTTAACATCCTCATCAATGCAACCCCATCAACTTGTTAGGTCCCTATATTACTAGTGTAGTCCCTTATTGTTGTTAGTGTAGCCCCCTTATTGTTATTGTTATACCCATGTAGCCCCCATATTGTTATTATTGTGCCCAATAAAAGCCACTATTGTTATTTTTGTGCCCTTACATTATTATTGTTAGGTCGGCTAGGACTATATTGTGACCCCATGGACTCCTATATATAGAAAGGAGGTTTTTTCATTTTTATCATCCAATAATTTTTCATTTATGTAATGTAAAGGAGGCTTCCCCCTCAAATTTTTTTATTTATAAGGAATTTATCTCTAATTTCTTATATTTTTGGAGTTGGTTTCATAACATTTGGTATCAGAGCTTTGGATTCTAGGGTTTTGAGGCTTCAAACAGGTCATCTTGGAATTTTCACTATAATTTTTTTTTTATGAAGGTTTAGAAGCTAAAATAAAAAACCCATTTGCGAAAAAATATGGAGGAACTTCATGTAAAATTTCATATCTTGGTTCGCAATATTTTCGGAGACATGATCTGTGGAAGTTAGGGTTTTTGCAGGTTCCCGAATTTCATCTCAAAGAGGCTATCTTGGGAAAATCATCATAACTATCTCTCTGTGCATCAGATTGGAATTCTATAAAAAATGGACGAAAGTACATGGACTTTAGTTTCTTGTTTATCAATTTCAGAGCTGAAGGAGGAAACAGTGACACATGGCACACTGTACAATTTCGCTCTACTGAACTAGTCCATAATTAGGTCATTGTGGGAGGTTGGGCATAATGTTGTCTTGAAGAATCTAAATTAGGCCAAACCTATGGCATTGGAAAGAAGATTCAAAGTGATACCAAACGAGCAAATATAAAATATTTGGGATCTGAAATTAAAGAGATACATCAGTTTAAATATCGAGCTCCTCAAAAGCAAGAAAAATGTGTGTATTGTTTTTTCAAATTGCATAAGTCTTGTTTGAAAAATCAGTTTGAAGTGATTCCAAGGGAATATTTAAGCATATATATCAGTATTGGGTTCTAAAATCCCCCTTAAAAATAATTCAACACCCATTAAGCCCTTAGAAGGCTCTACTATTACTCATGAAGAGGAAGAAGTGAAACATGATATATCAAAATTACAAGAGCAAGTGAAACAACTTTTGCTCTTGCAAAGAGAAATAAAAAAAGAAATGGAAGTTTTGAAGAAATGCATGGAAGCTAAGATGGATGGTTTGAAGAAATACGTGGAAGTTGAGATGGATGAAATGGAAGAAAAAATTAAAGACAACATGGAAGACATGAAGAATGAACTAAAAGAGGACATGGAAGGTTTGAAGGAAGGTTTGGCAAAGTTGATGCAATAAATTATTCCTAATGGTGAAATTATAATAGAGGAAATTCATGACGATAACAAAATAAATGTTAATCGTGATTTCAAAAACTCTAATGTTGGATTGAAAACCCACCATATTCCAAATATCAATATGAGGAAGTTTGATGGCAAGGATCCCATAACATGAATACTACATATGGAGAAATATTTTGATCTCAATAATGTGCAAAAAACACAAGAGGTACACATTGAAAATTTATGTTTAGAACAAAATACATTTGTATGGTATCGATGGCTTTGCTCCTGTAAGAAAATTGTCACTTGGTCAATTTTTACAGAGGAAATTATAGCACATTTAGGACTTCCAAAAATTGAATATAAGGGTAACTGGTATTCTAGAGGAACACAAGATTGATGTCTTCATAAGGAATTTAAAGGATAACATCCAAAATTAGGTTCAACTTTGGGAACTTGATTCATTGGAGAAGTTATTCAGGTTGGTAAGAAAAATTGAATGTGAAATTATGGCGACAAGGAAGCCTACCACTCACATCTATAAAGATGGAAGTGTTGCTACTCCTGCACTTCCACAACTTACAAGTTTGACACCAAAAAAATTGGAAGAAAAAAGAGAAAAAGTGCTTTGCTATAGTTGTGATAGAAAATACATTAAAGGTCATAAGTTTGTTGAGAAGAAATTAATTTACATATATTGTGAAGAGGAGGAATAAAATGAACAAGAAACTTCAAAAGAATAGGATATGCACTAGGAACCAACCATAGAGAAAGAAGAAATGAGTATGATCATATCCTATAATGCATTGGTAGGAATTACTACTCCTCAAACTCACAAGATAGAAGGACATATCAAGAAGAAAAAGGTAATAGTGTTGATTGACTTGGATAGTACCCATAATTTTATTCATTGTAAGGTAGCCAAGGAATTGAATTGCTTCCTATACCCAGCACCAAAGTTTCAAGTGATGGTTGCAAATGGAGGAGCTATAAATTGCTCTGGAAAATTCCATAATATCAAGCTAACCATGGGGGAAAATGTATTGAATATTCCAATGCTTTCCATTCCAATGGGAGGTGGTGATGTTGTACTATGATTACAATGGTTACAATCCTTGGGGATAGTAGATTTTAATTTTCAAGAACTTTTCTTGATTTTTTTTTCGGATGGAAAGGAAGGTGAATTACAGGGTATCACAAGGAAGCCGGGAAATATAATAAGCTCTAATGTCATGGAAAAGCTTCTGAAGAAAGAAAAACAAGGTGTAATTGCACAATTATGCTCACTAGAAGTTCCAACATCAAAATCATCTATTTTTCCAGATCTCCAAAAATTCTTGGACAATCATTCCAAGGTGTTTGAAACTCCCAAAGGACTCCCTCTTATTTGTGATCATGATCATGCTATTCATTTGATTCCAGGAAGTTTTCCTCCAAACATTTGGCCTTACATATATCCTTATGTCCAAAAGGGCAAAATTGAATGTATGATTGGAGAAATTTTAGAGGTTGGTATAATTCAACCTAGTCAAAGTTCTTTCTCTGCTCCAATAGTATTGGTGCACAAGAAGGATGGATCATGGCACATGTGTCCATATTATAGGGAGCTCAATAAGCTCACTATTAAAGATAAATTTCCCATTCTTGTGATTGATGAATTATTGGATGAATTACATGGAGAAATTTATTTTACCAAGTTGGATCTTCTTTCAGGATATCATCAAATTAGAATGAAGACTGAATATATTCTGAAAACATCATTTCAAACTCATGAGGGTCATTATGAATTTTTGGTCATGCCTTTTGGCCTTACCAATGCACCTTCTACATTTCAAAGGTTGATGAATTCCATTTCCAAACCCTTCCTTAGAAAATTTGTGTTATTATTTTTTGATGATATACTAATCTACAACAGGACTTGGAAGGATCATGTTCAACATGTTGACAGGGTGTTCAAACTATTGGAGGAGAAATAATTATATGCAAAAACCTCCAAATGTTTCTTTGGATTACAAGAGGTGGAATATATGGGTCATATTGTATCTCAAGAGGGTGTTAAGGTAGACCCTAACAAAATTAAAGCCATTAAAGAATGGAAATTCCCCACAACCATAAATCAGTTGCGAGGATTTCTCGGGTTAACATGGTATTATCGCAAGTTTGTTAAGAATTATGGGAGAATACTTTAACAACATTATTTAAGAAAGATGAATTTTCACGGACTCCTGAATAAACTAAGGCCTTTGAACAAATTAAAGAGGCAATGTGCCTAGCACTGATCTTAGCTACACCAAACTTCACAAAAACCTTTATTGTGGAATGTGATGCCTTAGGAAATGGAATTGGTGTTGTTCTAATGCAAGAAGGAAGACTCATTGCTTTTGAAATTTTTCCAATCAAAGGAAATTATTTATAGAAAGCTATTTATGAGAAGGAAATGTTGGCAATACTACATGCACTAAAGAAATGGCGACCTTGCCTAATGGGAAGACACTTCAAGGTGAAAACTGATCATGATAGTCTTAAATAATTTTTGGAACAAAGAATATCTTCAGAAGAGCATCAAAAATGGGTCACAAAGATGTAGGGTTATGACTTTGAAATCATATACAAAAAAGAGAAGAAAAATGTTGTTGCAAATGCACTCTCAAGAAAGGATGAAGAGGTGGAAGCATTGCTTTGTGCCATTTCTATTATCCAACCAGATTGGATAACCGAAGCAAGGGATGAATGGAAGAATGATGAAGAAGTGTGGATACTCATTCAAAAGTTGCAACAATATCCTAGTAAATCTGATACATTTAGTTAGAAAAATGATTCCTTATGGTAAAAAGATTTCTTATATATTTGTAATAACTCCCAACTAAAACAGAATATTATTTTTGAATTGCACACCTCTCTCTTAGGAGGACACTCAGGATTTTTAAAAACGTACCACAGGGTGAAGAATTTTTTTTTGGGGATGGTCTTAAATCTTATATTCAAATGTTTTGTGGCGGAATGGTTGGTTTTCCAGCAAAACAAAGTTGGGACAATTAAGACCCTGGGTCTTTTACAACCTTTATCCATTCCAAGTCAATGTTGGGAGGAGGTTTCAATGGATTTTATCATAGGTTTACCTAAGTCTGAAGGAAAGAGTGTCATCATGGTGCTAGTTGATATAATTACCTAGTATGAACAATTTTGTGCATTATCTCATATATTTAAAGCAAGTACAGTTGCTACTGCATTTATGGAAACAATTCAAAAGCTACATGGAAACACAAAGATTATTGTAAGCGATAGAGATCCCATTTTTATTGGAAATTTTTGGATGAAATGTTTTTCTTGTTTGGGTACTCAAATAGCTCATAGATCATCTTATCATCCTCAGTCCAATGGGAAAACTGAGATAGTGAAGATATGTTTATAAGGTTATCTTCGTTATTTTGTATATGATAAACAAACACAATGGGTCAAGTGGTTACCTCTGGCTTAATGGTGGTATAACACTTCCTTCCACACTGCAGCAAAAATGACCCCATTTATGGCACTTTATGGATATCATCTGCCATCCATCATTAAGAGAAAATTCTAAGGTTCAAGAAGTGGAATATCACATCGAGCATCAACAACAAGTTCTCCAACTCTTAAAGGATAACCTAAATTTGGCACAAAATCGAATGAAACAACAGGTAGATCAACATCGCAGGGAGAGAAGTTTTGATGTAGGATACTGGATATTTTTATGGTTACAACCATAAAAACAAATGCCCCTCAAGAAAGCTAACAAGGATAATAAATTATCGTCAAAGTACTATGGTCCTAACAAGGTGTTGCAAAACATTGGTACTATGGAATACAAATTGGAGCTTCTTGCTTCTTCTCAAGTGCACCTAATTTTCCATGTTTCATGGCTAAAGAAGGTTATAGGTCAAAAACTTCTAGTTCAAACAATAATTCCAAAAATTTATGTGGAAGGAAAAATCGTTTTGGAACCTGAATAAGTCACGGAAACAAGAACTCGATAGCTACGAAATTGATCAATTTCAGAGTATCTCATCAAGTGGAAGAACTTATCCACTGAATATTCTGCATGGGTGGATAAAAAATTTATATAGAAGCATCAAGAGCTACTCAAGCGTTGAGGACAACACATTTTTGAAGGAGAGGGGCATTTTAGGTCCCTATATTACTAGCATAATCCCCTATTGTTGTTAATGTAGCCCCATTATTTTTATTGTTGTACACTTGTAGCCCCCATATTCTTATTATTGTGCCCCGTAAAAGCCATTATTGTTATTAATTTTGTGCCCTTACATTATTATTTTTAAACCTAAAAGGATTATATTGTGACCCTGTTGGTTCTTAAGAGACAATCTCTTGGTTGTGGAAAGGAATCAGTGCTTAAGATATTTTAGAAATATATGTCACAAAATTAATTATACAAAGTGGTATTTGTTCAATCCCTTTGGAAATTAATTCTTTAAAACCATTAATAATCTGATATAGTTAAATACTCTACAATGCCATTAACTGATGATATCTGAATAAAAATAAGAACTTTAGAAGAAACTCAAAATGATATGTTGTAACACATAATCTATCACTTTAAATCTCAAAAGGAATATGTAGAAAGAACAGTTGGAATGAAGGAGCGCATATTAAGGTTATTTAAATCTTAATCATTGATGCAATTAAGAGACCGGCAACTACTTTAATTCACTTCATTTAAATAAGGAACAAAAAATGATACAGGAAAAACAAATCACCATCAACAATTGCAGGAAACTTGATGCTTCTTTCATTAATTTCTCAGAAAAGTAAGTAAAAAATTGTAGTCTTCCAGAGGTCCAGAACTCAGAACCCTCCTCTTTCTTACTATCTTGCTTAAATACATACAAAAGCAGTTTGTAACTGCTATAACTTCTTGAAACTACGCAAACTACCTAAACTATCTAAACTACTTATTACATTGTAATTGAGGACATAATTACAGTCTCGATCTTTAAACAAAGAAAGATAAATAAAACTTGGAATATCAATCTATTTGATGAATCCAATTTGTTGCTGATGTGTTTCCCTGAGGTGCTGATGCAACTCCCTGAGGTGTTGATGTGACTCCCTAAGGGTTGATGTGTCACCTTACATATCTCCTAATTTGGTCTTAGGAGAATTTACCAACTTGTGATACTCTAGTATAAAAGCAATGATCGTGGTAAAAGTAGGCCTCTCCACAAATAAGGTCATAATCATCCATAATAATTGAAAATTTCTATGTAGGAAATTGACAATTATGGCTCCTTTTAAGACTGTATTTTTTTCATGAGTATTATCAATCTTGCTTTTTTCTCCCACTAACAAATTCTCATATGAATCCAAAGATAAAAAATTGCCTTGCAGATCCCAGCACAATGGCAGCCCAGCTCTGGCCCTTTTGTCAAACATGGTGTTGAATTATCCACAGCCTGTTTGATCTCTATCAATTTCTTCTCTGTTGATTCTCTGCAAGCATTCTTCCCAATCAAATTATTGATTTCTAAAACACATAATGTTCTATCTTTGATTTCATGCTCCTCTAGATCTTGATCTGTCTTGGAATTAACAAAATCAATAAACCTTTTTTCCCATAGAGCTCTGTTAAGTAACTTCTTCTTATAAACAAGGATGAGCTCCTGTAAATATCTAATTATGATTTTTTCCTCTGACACTATAATTAGTGATTCCAAAAAAAATTCCATTAACTCAATAATCTCATTCCACACAATATCCTTTGCTTGAATTAGAGACATGTTTCCCTTTAATTTTTATTTAAGACTCTTGACTTCTTCATAAGTTGTCTAGAAATCAAATTTATATCTGTAATTTTCCCCATCTTTGACATGTATTATTTTCATTTTTCTATCAACATCACTCTGGGTTTTCTTGAGATAAACCTCTGCCATCTTCAATTTTGTGCTTAATTGGGTCAATATGTCTGTTGTATCATCATCTCTAGATGACAAGACTATGGTGCAAACATGTGACTCATTTTGACCCTGCAGATTAACCACTCTCTCCTTTAATCTAGAAATTTCCTCATCTTTCTACAACAACTGCTGTAAAATATTTTCTTTCTCATTTTCTACTTCTGCGACCTCTACTGCCATTGGATGCTCTCCAGTAGGTAGCTTTAAATTTTTCTTCAACACATTGATTTCTGATTCTGCACTTTGTAACAATTTTTTCACAACTGATCTATCATTGGGATCCACTCCAACTTTTACAATTATTTTCTTCAATTCTTCATTTTGAGTCGAGAGAGCCCTGGAATTAGCTTTCTCTAACTTTAGTTTCTTGATTAATTTTCCCAACATATTCTCAGCCTTATAAGCAGCTGCACTGGTTTTAGTTAAGTCATTGACAATAAATTGACCAGTTTGCATGTGTAAGTTAACTTTATCAAGTAAAGGAATGTTTCTAGTATCAACAGTTATATTTACAGTTTTAAAATTGCTGGATGACTCTACTCTCATTTCAGATGGGTGAGAGAATGAATTTTTCAACTGATCCCTTTCTAAATCCATAGCAATTAAAAATCTAGTCTGAACAAGAGTAATCTGATATTCAGCTTGAGCCTCTACACTTGCTCTGATCTTCTAGATCTTTTCAGAAATTTGGGCAAACACCTGCTTGATCAAAGGTACCTGACCATGAACAACTTCATGTCTTGATGGTGAAGCTGGTGCATTTTGAGTATCTCCTAATTGAATTAAGAAACCAGGTTGTGTGTTTGGCATCTCTTCACTTAATTTAGTTCTTTTCTCAGCTCTTTATTATTCATCCTCAGAATCAACGACCTTTTATTTACTTCTTTTACTTACCCTTCAGATATGATTGGAGTCGGAATGCTAGTACTACCAGAGCCTGCAAAACACCTGCTATCTAGCTTCTCAATTTTAGTCTTACTGTCATGAACAAAAGCAGAATAACCATTTTCAATTCTCCTGTTAGAAATCACGTTGTGTGGATCATAAGACCATCTCTCACATAATAACAAATGCATGCTTTCTAACATTTGATTTTCCTCATTTGCTACTTGTCTCATATTTACTATGAAGGTTCTAATAGTCATAGGTAGCTTAAATAGATTATCTTTCTTCATTGGAAAAAAAGTATTTGATTTACATTCAAGATTTCTGTAATAAACTCCAAGGCAAACATCCTCATGGGGACAAAGGTGGGAAAAATATAAGGCTCAATCCTAGCTCCATACAACCTAGTCTTTGAATAATCCTCATATACAAACGAATCTCCAAATTTGCAATTAACACTGAGTTTAAGAAACTCCTGTGCCTTTGGCAGAAAACATGGAGGAGTAATTCCATTAAAAATATTATTGGCAATTGGCATGAAATAAGAAGCAAAATCAAACAATCCTCCATCATTAGGTTCAATCCTTATTACATCTGTCAAAAACACCGTTGATTACCTTTTCTTATTTGAATATACAATATTCAACCCCAAATGTATAAATTATTATACATTTTGATATAAAAGTAAATAAGTAATCAGTGAGGGAAACCTGAAAGACCCAGTGAGGGATAGGCTCATAAGTTGAGCATTAATGTTCTCTTGTCAATAGGAAGGAATTTCCAGCACCACATTGGGCTTCATCATTAAAGAAAATAACCCAAGCACCGACCTGTCAATTTGAGCAACATCCTCCTTCCCAAGTATCTTTGACAAAAATTGCAGTACAAGCTTGACCTCTACATCAAAAATATTCAAGGGAAACTCTTTATAATTTGGAGAGAAATGTCCTGCTTCTGGCTTTAGAAAGAATACCACCTATGTAAAATCTTTCCCTACAAGACTGTCATAGAATGCCATCAATGATTCTTCAGTAAAAATGACATAAGACTCTAACTCAGGATAATAGAGGGCTTGGAGGATTAACAGAGACGTGACTTGAAGAACACTTTCTACCAAATGATTCATCACAAAGCATTTGCTAGGGTACAATGTCGATACTAGCCAATGTACGAATTCTGGAAAAAGATGGATTTTCGGGACACATGCAAACATAACACCAGACCTGACCATGGCTGAGTAAACAGGAGAATTCTTCTCATAGAGTAAGACTTGTTGATAAAAAGGTAGGTTTTCAACTATGCACAGGGTATCCTTGACATCTTGTTCTATATCCATAAGCGGAATGTGGCTGGAAGAGCCAGAAAGGGATGACTGTTTGGCCATAGTTTTGCTTAGGGTGGCGACTGTAAAAATTTAGAGGTGAGAGGTTAAATTACTGAGATGACTCTGGACAACTAGGAATAAGAACTGACAAGTGAAAGAGAGGTATTTTAAACATATTTTATAGATGCCACGGGGTTTTGGAAAAAAAATGGGAATTAAATGCATGACTTGAGACACAATGGACATATGATGTGACAGATGAAATGGATCGCTTACTGGTGACATTGATTGCTTACATCACAGGTTTCTTATGTCACCACAGGAGCACTCTGGGGTACGACAAAATCATCGGAGGTCTACCCCCACAGTGATCGTGAACTGTCGATCATAGTCAACGAGCTCTTGACAGGGTCAAATACGAAGGCACCCTCAGTGCTATACTCGAGGGTGTTTGTGCCTATGGGTTTCCTCTTATCCAGATCAACAATATTTATTTTAAATATCGCTTAGTGATTTACATGACGGTTAACTCGATGGTCAGACCCATCTTCACATCTCCGCACATAATGTTAATACACCAACATATAAAACAAAAATTCTTTTTTCATCATATGAAAATTTCACATTTGTTCATTTTCTATCATATATGCTATTTTTTCGTTTTGAGAAATATTTAAAAAGCAAATGAAAATGAGTTACAAGATCTGGATCCACCTGGGGATAGTGCTTTTTTCCACGAAAGCACTAAGAACCGCAAATGAGTGCCTTCACCTCGGGCATAGATTCAAATATTTCTTGGTGATATATGAACAATGAGAAATCTGGTATTTACAATGGTGAAATCCTGACTTTTAGTGCTAGAAATAATGCTTCAAATATTTCCCATTCATAGGTAGCTGCAGATATTTTCCATCTAAATCTTCTAGGATGAAAGTGTTGATTGATCTGGCTTCAGTAATTCTTTATGGACCATACCAGAGGGGGTCAAACTTACCATGCTTTCCTTTATCCTCCCTTCTGGTGTCCCATCTCAGTACTAAATCTCCTACTTGAAAGAGGATTCATTTCACCTTCCTGTCAAAAATAGACTTCATTTTTTCCTGATAAGTAATCAAGTTATCTCTAACTTTGTTTCTGCTTTCACTTAACTCAATCACCTTATTCATTCTTCTCACCAGATCATTAGGTTCTTCCTGAGCTTCTTAAAGGAAAGCAAATCACTGGTTTGTCCAACTGACTAGGAAACAATGATTGAGTTCCATAAATTAACTCAAAAGGTTATTTTCCAATGGACCTCCTAGTAGTTACTCGAACTGCCCAAAGAGAAAATTTTAATTTTGAGTACCGGTATTTTTTATTTTTAGAAATGGTTTTCTTCGGAATCCTAACCAATGTCTTGTTTGAATATTATGCCAATTCATTCCCTTGTGGATGGTAGGTTGTGGAATGTGATTACATTATATGTTTGAAATAAATCAATAAAACGAGCAGAATTAAATACCTAATCATTATCAGTTACGATCTTGACTGGACAACCAAACCTACTGAAGATGTTCTCCTCCAAAAAATTCATCACCATTTGAACATTTTATTTTTTTGGTGGGTATTTCTTCAACCCACTTTGTGAAGTAATCAATGGCAGTTAGAATCCACTTGAACTGTCCACTTGATGGTGGATTTATCTCTCCAATAAAGTCTAGCCCCCACAGTCTAAAAGGCTCTTCTCTGAATACTGGAATGAGAGGTAATGGAGCAAGTCTTTTCTTCTCTGCAAACAACTGACAGTCCTGACAACTTTTGACCAGCCTGTACACATTTGAAAATAGTGTAGGCCAATAAAAACATGACTTAAGGATTTTATGTGCCGTGACCTTCCAACTATAATGCCCTCCACACATATTTTCATGGAATTATTTGGTATTTTCAATGAATTCACCTTCAGTTAAGCAAGACAATAAGATACCAATAGGATCTTTCCAGTATAATTTTGCTTCTATTATGACATATGGCTGAGATTTAAGCTTGAGGGCTCTATAATTTGCTTTATTCAGCGAAGTTGGACAAGAGAATAAACATAGATAATGAACAATGTCTTTGTACCAATCTGAGCATAAATATTTGTAATGAATACATGGTTTGGACTTATTTTGACCCTCTTCATTTACAACTTCATCTACTGGTGCTAAAAGATGGATCCCCAATGCTTGAAAATTTGTCTCTGCTAATATTTTTTCCAAACCTTGTCCCTTGATCAAATTTGTAGGTTTAATGTCCAGATCATACTCCTGAATTTTTTCTATCCATTTTCCTCTCTTTCCTGCTACATCACTCTAAACTAGCACATCTTTAACAACATAATTAGGCACATATGTAGTTATCTAAGACTGTAATACATAGGTTCTAAAGGTTTTGAGTGCTTTGACCAATGCATATACTTGTTTCTCAAAAATATTATATTTGAGTTCATCATCTCTGAGAAATTTTCTTAAGAATGCCACTGTTTGTTCTTTATTCTCCTCAATTTTTTGTAATAACACAACAACAATAATATAAGGGGAAGAAAATGAGAATATCTGAAATTCCTTTTGATAATCTAGACTAATTAGAAGAGGAGCTTCCTGGAGAGCCTCCTTTATTCTAGAAAATGATTCTCTTGCTTCTTTATTCCATTGTACCTCTGCCTATTTTTTAAACATATTGGTTATGTTTCTCACAATATTTGCATAATTAGGCACAAACCTTCTCAAAAAATGTATATTTCCCAGAAATATCTTAATATCTTTCTTACTTGTGGGTAAAGGGATTGTATTAATTTCTTCCAACCTTCATGGATCAATCTTTACCCCTTTTTTTGAAACTATGTGACCCAATAATTTTCCTTCTTTCAAGGAAATTAAATATTTTTTGGGATTTAGTGACAGACCATACCTCCTTCATTATTCAAAATTTCTTTGCAAATGTTCTAGGTGTTCATCATCTTACCCTAAAAAAATAGTTACATCATCCAAATATATAACCACTTACTTGTCTCCAACAAACGCTATGTCCATGGCCCTCTGAAAGGTTGCACCTGCATTCATAAGTCCAAATTGCATTCTTGCATACATGAAGGTACCCCAAGGGGTTGTGAAAGCTACAATTTTTCAATCTTCCTTATCTACTTCCACCTAGTTATACCCATAGAATCCATCAACCATGGACATCCTGTAAGCTCCTGTCACTTTTTGTAAGACATAATCCATTTTAGGTAAAGGATAATTATCTTTTAGAGATGCTCTGTTCGGGTTCTTGAAATTCACACACAATATTATCTCTCCATTTTTCTTCCTCACAGGAACCAGGTTGGAAACCCAATCAGAATATCTGAGAGGGACTATTATTTTTGCTTTGATTAATTTCTTCACTTCCTTTTCAATTGGAGCCAGCAATATTGGATTAATTTTCCTGAGCTTCTGCCTATGTGGTTTAACTCCTTCCTTCAATGGAATAATATGTTTTATTATACGTTTATCATATATTTTGACATCCTCATATGACCAAGCAAACAAATCCATGTACTTCTTAAAAAGGTCAATGTATCTTTCCTTATAATTTTTAGGAACACCTTTGAACAATTTCACCATTTTTGGTTCTTGCTGAGTTCCCAAATTACAGTATTTCATTTCTTCCTCTTGATGTGTTTTCTTTGAATCAACAATAACATCATTAGAATCAAATAGTATTTCAAGAGGAACTAAACCTTTAGGGAGCATATTATCTTTCAATTGGATAATCTTCTGATCACCTATAGACTGTTTGAGGTGTCTTATCTCTACTTTTTGCTCTGTTTGTTCTTCTTCTTGATCTATCTCATCATCTTCAAAATTTCCAATCATTGTCAACAACTGATTTATCTGCTCATCATCTTCAAACACCTGCCAATGTTTCACATTGTAAGGGATAGAGGGTCTGTGTCTAATTTCAACCTCATGCCTTAGCCTTGGATTAATTGGAGGCTTGAAGGTGATGGCTGCAACTGCTAATGAGTCAGCCAATCAATTCTCCTCCCTTGGAATAAACTGAATATTGAAGGCTTCAAAATAGCTCTCTATCAAGTCCCAAACTTCATTTTTCTATGATCTTAATCTTGGATGCTTGGTCTAACAATGATTTTTAATATGTCTTATTATCAATTCAAAATCACCACAAATTGAAATATATTGAATTCCCATCTGCTTAGAAATTTGAAGACTCAAGATCAAGGCCTCATACTCAGCCACATTATGGGTTGAATCTAATTCTAACTTAAAAGAAAAATTCATGAGGTTACCTTTTGGTGATATCAGCGGGAATCCAGCTCCTATGCCATCCTAGGAGTAGGCACCATCAAAGTAGCATTTCTAAATATTATTTTAATGCAACTCATTATTTACAACTGTTGAAGAGAGTTACTTCCCTGTGTCTTCAGAAAATTCTGCATCTTCATGCAACATGAAACATGAAAGATCTTCTTTTTCCTGGCTATAAATAGGGGAATTACCTGCATTTTCCTTTGTAGTGGTTTTCACAAACCTTGTTTCCCTATACAATCTCCTTTCTTCCCCATTAAAGAAAGGAATGATAGCATAAGTGAAATCTAACTTCAAAACTCCTCCCAACTTTTCTCCCCAAGATCTTGATAGGAGCATTCCAAACCTGGATGGAATGTCAACAACAACTACATCCATAACAATACTTTTTGTTGGAATCTGTGCCAAAGACACTACCATGTCTTTAATTAACCCAACACATTTCACTCTCTTGGAATCAAATAAATACAGGTCCCTGTAAGTTTTAGTAATCTGCAAATTCAAATCCTTCATGATAAACAAGGGCATAAGGTTATGGGAAGCCCCTGAATCCATCATATAGATATGAAGAATAAAATCATGAAGCAACAATGAAATATAAAATAGAGGAACATAAGAATATACTTATTCTACATGAGAACCAAAGGTGACCACTGGCTTATATTATTGCAAGTTCACAGTATCACTTATATATTCACTCCATGAGATATTAATAAATTCTGAAATTTCCTTTTTGGAGACTAGTGTTTTAGCTAATTCTAGAAGAGGTACCTAAATCTTGACCTTATCCAACTCATTTGTTAAAATAAATACCTGAGTTTTCTTGACATTCCTTTCAGGTTCTTGCTCATTCTTTTTAGAATTTAAATTTTTTTTGGGTACAGGAACAACTTTCTCCAAAATATTGGTATCAATTAATTTGTTATGGGAAGATTCACCCTGTTTCATTTATGTTCTATTTATTGAATCAATAGGTTGCTTCCCTTTATCTACTGGCTTTAGAGGGTTATTTTGTTGTGGAGTCTCCATTGGAGGAGGGTTAGAATCTTTTTGTTCACCCTCATTATCTTTCACCCTATATCTCTTTCTAGATCTCAAATCATACTTTTTACGCAACTCAGCCTGCATAAAATCTGTGAACTGTTTACAATATTCATTCATCTCTTCTTCATCAAAAGATATTTTAGCCTCAATATATTCTTATTCATAATCTCCTTCTTCATCTTCCTCTCTTATATAGAGAAGATATTTGATCTTCAACTTCCTTTTGTTCATCTTTTGCTGACTCTCTGGGTGTTGCTTCTATATACAATGGTGCTTGAACTTGATCTTGCTCTTTTCTTTCTCTCTGCAAAATTTTCAGGAGTTGTTTCTTGAATTGAGGATTAAATCCTCCTCTGTTTTGTTGTACCGGTCTTTGGGAGTTTTTACTTTCCAATCCCATCTTAACTAACTTATTTGACAATTTTTTATCACCTTTTTCATATCTTCAATTCTTTGATCTTGGGATGTTTTTTTTTTTTCTTTCCCCTTCTCTTGGACTAACTGTTTTTCTTTTATCTTTCCAGTTGCAGTCATATTAGCTTCAATTTCTAAAGCATCCATATTTATTTTCTCAAGAGTAGGGGACATCCTTTATCTAAGTGTAAAATTGAAATCAGCTTCAAAAGCCCCAGCAAAAACTACCTTCACTCAAAAAGGAGGGCGCTTCATCTCTACAACTAAACGATTATACAATTTATTTAATCTTTTGACAAACTCAGAAATATTATCATTAAGTTTTATCTTAATTGCATTGAATTCTGTTAATGAATAACCATGATCCCTTTTTTCTCCCCATCTCTGAGTGAATTTATTTTCTAACTCTTCCCATGTATTAATAGAAATATTTGGTAAAACTTTGAACCATTTTCTAGCCTCTCCATCTAGAGACTGAACAACAAGCCTCATTACAACATCAAGATGTTCTACATTCAAATTTTGAGCAAAATTACAAAACATAGGTAAATTTTGTTCTGCAGTTACTTCATCTTCTCCAGTGAAATTAGGAAGTAATTTAAGATACTCTTGAGGAATTTCATTCATTGGTTGTGGAAGATTAAGTGGTGCATATCTATTCATCAAGAAATTTGGTGTTGAGATGTTTACACCTTGATTAATTATTCCTTGGGTAGATGTAGTTGATGAACCAACTATGAAAGTAAATGGGGGTGGTGGTGATAAAGTGGATATGGGTGTAGGTTGATGAAAAATGGAAGAAGGACTAACAACTAGAATTTATTGACCTTGTGTAAACGTAAAGGAAACAAAATCAAAGATTGTTCTTCCAACTTAGGTTCTTGAAAGTGAATGGGTGTGAAAGGTGAATCTTGTTCCAAGAAAGGAAGTAATTTAGAGATATCTTCAAACAAAGGATTATTAGAACTGCTACCAGGATCAGACCATTTAGGTCTAGGTGTTGAGGGATTTTTGGGTTTCTGAACCCTTTTAGAAACCAATATTTCAGTATCTGACAAAATAAGGACCTTCTATTGTGAGATATCTCACCTCGTGTGAGGCCTTTTATGAGCCAAAACTTTGAAAATAATAAAACACAGCCGAATATTTCCTCCTCACTAAACAACGAAATGAAATGACGTGAAAAACCCAGGGACAATAAACTTCGTTTATTCGTCCCCGACAATGATGCCAAAAAATGTTGGTTCTTGAGAGAAAATCCCTTGGTTGTGGAAAGGAATCAGTAGTTAAGACATTTTATAAATATGTGTCACAAAATTAATTATACCAGGTGGTCTTTGTTCAATCCCTTTGGAAATTAATTCTTTAAAACCCGTAATAACATGATATAATGAAAGACTCTACAATGCCATTGATATCTGAATGAAAAGAAGAACTGTAGAAGAAACTCAAAATGATATGTTGTAAAACAAAATCTATCACTTTAAATATCAGAAGGAATTTATGTAGAAAGAACAGTTGGAGTGAAGGAGCGCATATTAAGGTTATTTAATTCTTACTCACAGATGAAATTAACAGACCAACAACTACTTTACTTCATTTCATTCAAACAAGAAGGATCACAAAATGACACAAGAAAAACAAATCACCATCAACAGTTGTAGGGAACTTGATTCTTCTTTAATTAATTTCTCAGAAAAGTAAGTACAAAATTGTAGTCTTCCAGAGGTCCAGAACTCAGAACCCTCCTCTTTCTTACTATCTTGCTTAAATACATACAAAAGAAGTTTGTAACTGCTATAACTTCTTGAAACTACTCAAACTACCTAAATTATCTAAACTACTTATTACATTGCAATTGAGGACATCGTTACAACCTCGACCTTTAAAAAAATAAATACAAATAAAACTTGGAATATCAATCTATTTGCTGAATCTGATTTGTTGCTGATGTGTTTCCCTGAGGTGCTGATGTGACTCCTTGAGGTGTTGATGTGTCACCTGGCAGATCAGCCATCCATGCCCTAAATTTTTTCCATATTTAAATGTTGGTCTTAGGATAATTTACCAACTTGTGATACTCTAGTCTGAAAGCAGTGATCCTGGTAAAAGTAGGCATTTCCATAAACAAGGTCATAATCATCCATAATAATTGAAAATGTCTATGTAGGAAATTAACAATCGTGGCTCCTTTTAAGATTGCGATTTTTTCATGAGTATTATCGATCTTGCTTTTTCTCCCACTAAAAAAGTCTCATATGAATCCCAAGATAACAAATTTCCTTGCAGATCCCAACATGATGGCAACCCAGCTCTTGTCCTTTTGTCAAACATGATGTTGAATTTATCCATAGCCTGTTTGATCTCTGTCAATTTCTTCTCTATTGATTTCCAATGTTTATCTTTTATTTCATGTTCCTGTAGCTCTTGATCTATCTTGGAATTAACAAAATCAATAAACCTTTTTTCCCATAGAGCTCTATTAAGTAACTTTTTCTTATCAGCAAGGATGAGCTCCTGTAAATCTTTGATTATGCTTTTTTCCTCTGACACTATAATCAGTGATTCCCAAGTTGTTTTCATTACCTCAATAGTCCAATTCCACACAATATCCTTTGCTTGAATTAGAGACATGTTTCCCTTTAATTTTTATTTAAGACTCTTGACTTCTTCATAAGCTGTCTGGAAATCATATTTATATTTGTTAATTTCCCCATATTTGGCATGTATTATTTTCATTACTGTATCAAGATCACTCTGGGTTTTCTTGAGATCAACCTCTGCCATTTTCAATTCTGTGCTCAATTGGGTCAATCTAGTTGTTGGATCATCATCTCCAGATGACAATACTATGGTACAAACATGTGACTCAATCTGACCTTGTAGATTAACCACTGTCTCCTTTAATCTATAAATTTCCTCATCTTTCTATAAAAAGTTGTTGTAAAAGATTTTCTTTCTCATTTTCTACTTGTGCCACCTCCGCTGCCATTGGATGCTCTACAGTAGGTAGCTTAGATTTTTCTTAAACACATTGATTTTTGATTCTGCACTTTGTAATAATTTTTGCACAACTGATCTATGATTGGGATCCACTCCAACTTTTACAATTATTTTCTTCAATTCTTCATTTGAGTCGAGAGAGCCCTGGAATTAGCTTTCTCTAACTTTAACTACTTGATTACATTTCCCAACATATTCTCAGCCTTATAAGAAATTGCACTGGTTTTAGTTAAGGCATTAACAATCAATTGACAATTTTTCATGTGTAAGTTAACTTTATCAAGTAAAGGAATCTTTCTAGTATCAATAGTTAGATTTACAGTTTTAAAACTGTTGGATGACCCTACTGTCATTTCAGATGGGTGAGAGAAGGCAGTTTTCAACTGATCCTTTTGTAAATCCATAGCAATCAACAATCTGGTCTGATCATGAGTAATCTAATATTCAACTTGAGACTCTACACTTTCTCTGATCTTCTGGTTATTTTCAGCGATTTGGGAAAAGACCTGCTTGATCAAAGGTACCCGATCATGAATAGCTTCATGTCTTGATGGTGAAGCTGGTGCATTTTGATTATCTCCTAATTGAATTAAGAAACCAGGTTGTGTGTTTGGCATACCTTCACTTAATTTAGTTCTTTTCTCAGCTCTCTGTTCTTCATCCTCAGAGTCAACAATATTTTCTTTACTTCTTTTACTTACCCTTTCAGATATGATCAGAGTATGAATGCTAGTACTACCAGAGCCTGCAAAACCCTTGTTATCTAGCTTCTCAAATTCAGGCTTACTGTCATGAACAAAATCAGAATAATCATTTTTAATTCTCCTATTAGAAATCACCTTGTGTGGATCATAAGCCCATCTCTCACCTAATAACAAATGCATGCTTTCTAATATTTGATTTGTCTCATTTTCTATTTGTCTCATATTTACTATGAAGGGTCCAAGAGTCACAGGTAACTTAAATAGATGACCTTTCTTCATTGGAACAAAATGTATCTGATCTACATTCAAGCTCTGTCTAAAAACTCCAAGGCAAACATCCTCATGGGGACAAAGGTGGGAAATCTATAAGGCTCAATACCGGCTCCATACAACCTAATCTCTAAATAATCCTCATATACAAACCAATCTCCAAATTTCCAATTAACACTGAGTTGAAGAAACTCCTGGGCCTTCAGCACAAAACATGGAGGAGTAATTCCATTCAAAATATTATAGGAAATTGGCATGAAATAAGAATAAAAATCAAAGAATCCTCCATCATTAGGTTCATTCCTTATTGCATCTATCTAAAACACCACTGATTTCCTTTTATTATTTGAATCTACAATATTCAACCCCAGATGTATAAATTCTTCTACATTTTGATATAAAAATACATAAGTAATCAGTGAGGAAACCTGAAAGACCCAATGAGGGACATGCTCATAAGATGAGCATTAATTTTCCCTTGCGAATAGGAAGGAATGTCGAGCAACACATTGGGCTTCATCATTAAAGAAAATAACCCAAGCACTAACCTCTCAATTCGAGCAGCATCCTCCGTCCCAAGTATATTTGACAAAAATTGTAGTACTGGCTTGACCTCTGCATCGAAAATCTCCAAGGGAAACTCTTTATCATCAGGAGAGAAACGTCCTACTTCTGGCTTTAGAAAGAATATCGCCTATGTAAAATCTTGCCCTGCAAGGTTGTCATAGAATGCCATCAATGGTTCTTCAGTAAAGTGACATAAGAATTTGACTTAGGATGACAGAGGGCTTGGTGAATTAACATAGATGTGACTTGAAGAACACTTTCTCCCAACTGATTCATCACAAAGCATTTTCTAGGGTACAATGCTGATACTAGCTAATGTACGAATTCCAAAAAAAGATGGGTTTTCGGGTCACATGCACACATAACGCTAGACCAGACCATTGGCTAAGTAAACAGGAGAATTCTTCTCATCAAGTAAGACTTGTTGATAAAAATGTAGGTGTTTGACTATGCACAGGGTATCCTTGAAATCTTAATCTGTATCCATAAGCGGAATGTGGTTGGAAGAGATGAAAAGGGGCGATTGTTTGGCCATAGTTTTACTCAGGGTGGCGTTTGTACAAACTCAGAGGTGAGAGGTTAAATGACTCAAATAACTCTCGATAACTAGGACTAAAAACTGACAAGTGAAAGAGCGGGATTTTAAACATATTTTATAGATATTGCGGGATTTTGGAAATAAATAGGGAATTAAATGCATGACTTGACACACAACGGACATATGACGTGATAGATGAACCGGCTTGCTTGCTGGTGACATTGATTACTTACATCACAGGTTTCTTACTGATGAGCTCCATCATTAGACATATTTAGAGGGGCTAATAGTTACCTTTTCTCCTTCTTAGATCTATTTTTCTTTCATTTTTATTATTATTTGGTTTTATAATGCTATTGTAGGTGGTGATTAAGGCTGATGTGCTCTGAGTACCTACTATGAGGTTGTGTGTGGAAAATCATGATTTATTAAGCACTTTTATAAAGATTTTATCACAAATACTTGGAGGAGACAACAAGGAGAAAATATAGGAGGATTGTCCACCCTCAAAGGCAGTCGAAGGATCCCAAAGATTCTCTCCAGCAACTCAAATTCCACAAGCAGCCGAAGGATCCCCAAGGATTCTCTCCAGCAATTCGAATTCTAGAGGTATTCGAGCAACACAAAGAGGAGAGCACTCAGTATTGGTTTACTTGGAGTCGAGTGGACTCAATCACCATTTTCTAGGGAGTTGTTGGTAGCTGCCCTGTTGAATAAATATAGTAGAGCTAGAGCTAGGAAGATTTAGTGTATCCTAGTCTCGATTCCATTCAAAATTATTCTTGTGAAATATTGAAGCTTTTTATTTTATCCAAGGATCAAAAATTTTAGAGATGTATGCAGTTATTATTTTATGAACTGAGAAGACTGGTTTCATTCGACTGATTTAATTTTTAGAGGGCTAGGCTCGTGGGTTAGGGCCCAATCCATGTGCCTCATCTTCTCTCTTGTTATGATCTTTTCCTTTCTGTCATTTAGATAGTTTTACTTCTTCCATTTAAGTTAGATTTGCTTCTGATAAGTTTCATTTCTATTTAGTTTTTGTGCTATTGTAGTTTCAATTTCTTATGCATAGCGAAATAGAGGAAAAACTCTAAAATTGTGGTCAAGTCTCCCCCCTCTCATCTCTGTCAATAGATTTCGAGTAGGGGCATGTTGGCTTGGGGGGTCCTGACCCAGGTTAGGAGGTTAAGGTTTGCCAACAAACCCCTATACTATAGGCCCTTTCGGTAGTGCCCTGATTGTGTAGGCCAAAGTCTCACCCGAAGTAGTATGGGAGGGTGCCAGAACTAGGTTTCCACACCCCATGAGAGGGCAGGTAAGTCAGGCAGTGCTGCGTTTGACTTCACAAATATCAGATCACATATCATAGAACCCAGATCTATCAGTACCTTCACATCCATGTGAGCAATACCATGTATAATCACAACGAATAACAGGTATAGGACAACAAAGCAATTATCATAGCTATTCTTGCATAAAGTCTAATAAACATATTCAGATAAATTGCCAATGCAACATAAGTACTCAGCACAGTTACTTGCGAAGCTCAATATAGAATTATGCATACCATAACAAATCTAGATCGCAGTATAAAGAAATAACACAAGTACTTTCGCATCTTAAATCAATGACATAGAGCATATATAATTAGATATCATAGATCCCATAGATTTAGAGATTTCAACAGCCTTTCGTATTCATTAATCCTTCAAAATCATTTTATAATACGCAAAACCCAACCTGCACACACAACAGCAGGGTCCGCACACAGCAGGACTGAGGATTTCTGCACACACAGCCAGTAGGAGTCCTTTCCCTAAAAAACCCAAACAAATCTACTGATTCACAATTCACACCAATCTTATTTCAAGTCTATCTTACAACTCAAAAAGGTTCAACTACTTATACTACTTTAGCATATGAATCCAATGGTCTACAAACCATGGTTTGCAGACTCTTGGTCTACCCTTGACCCACTTACAATGCATTAAGGGCTTTGACCCACCCCAAAACCCCTGATTTAGACTAAATATAGTAAAAAATATAAAAAAATGGACCAAATTTGCAGGTCTTATAGGAGACCCTGTTCCAACAGTCCCCCAACACAATCTTGTGACTTGTCTCGAGTCACTGTGGTGATGGGGTATCCACCTGCATGTGCAGTGCATTGACAGTTGCGACCAATGGGGGCACCACTTCTTGACTCTGAGCAGCAGTACTATGCGCAATATCTACAAGCTTCTATGAGGTTGGTCCCTCTGTCACAGTCATGACACTCTCCAGTGTCTGTTTTACTCGCTTCACAGCACCATCAACATCCTGTGAGAGATAGAAGGCTGCAGCAGTCCAAGGCTTCAAGCATTCTCTAATAACATGCTTCTTATGGAGGAGTCCCTTGATCTCCTCTTGGAGGGTGTTGCTGGTCTGAAATTGTGCCAAACGTTGTGCAGGGACCAAGGTAGGTAATGTAGCCTCGATATGCTCGAAATCTTCCTCCTTCTGTCACAAGTCCTGATTGATTTTCTGGAGGACCAGATCGTGCTAGATCTTGGTCCAAAGCTGCATGGCGTCCTCGAGTAACTGGGTGCCCTGAGAAATATATCCTATAATGGTGTTGGTAGCCTCGGTCACTAGTGCAGCGGGCTGGGCACATACCTCCGGGGGTGTTTTAGGCTGTAGTTTGGCTTGTAAGTCAGATATTTGTTGCTCTAACTGAGTCTTAATGACCTGCATTTCCATCCTGGAAGCCTTCAATGTTGCGACCAATCCTTCCACTTTAGCCGGGGGGGTGGCTGCGGCCGAGATTTATTTTGTAACCTCTGTGCAGAGCTGGTGGATCAGAGTTTTGAGCTCTGCTTACTGCACGATAGCAAAGAGTACCTCTACATTCTGTTGTGCGATGGTCTGCTCAACCATACCAAGTTGGTGATGTACTTGCTGGTCCCGATGGTGAATCTCTTGAAACACTGTGGTGTGAAGACCCTGTAATGCTGCATGGGGTAGTTTAGCAAGATTCAGCTGCACCCCTGCACCTTCTTGGAGCTGTGTCTCTTGGTCTGGCAAACTGATCACAAGGGCGGCGCTAGGTAAGGGACAGAGATGTCTTTCTTCCGTGGCTAGATTTGTACTACTATATGCCAATGGAATTTGTCCCTGAACCACGCTGGTCTTTATTGTGTCTGTCTTCAGCTGCAAGGTTCGAAGCTCTTCCTGGATGGCATTGATTGCAGCCTTCTGGTGCTCCTATAAAGCGACCCATTTTTCTTCTGTGGCCAGTGTGACGACATCTGCGATTTTTTTGAGATCTCCATCTGTCAACATGACCGTCTCATCTCGTTCCTTCCACTGGGCGCGGTGCTTCTTTTGGGGTCCCTTGACAGGCTCACCTATTCACTTCGTACCTCCAATGTTCACTTCCTCCGTGCCTAGCTACGAACCAACCTGGGTCTCAACTTTAGTGTTCTTCGTGGTGGTCTGTGCAGGCTGTGTGTCCTTTATGGTGGATGCACCTGAGTCTTTCCCTATGCTTCCAGTCTCCTTGGTGATAACGGTTGGGTGTACCTGCGTCATGCTAGTACCAGAAGTGCCCTTGGCATTTTTTTTAAAGCCTATCTTCCATGCAGGAGGCCATAGCACAATCACATTGTCAATTTCCTCATCTGCTACCATATAAGGAAGTGACGTCCAGGTTTTATCCTTGTGGTTGTGGATCTGAATGTTGTTCGTGGTAACCTAGAATGCTGCGATACTCTTGTATTTTTCATATACTATGGGGGACAGCTGAGATCAATAATTGATGGCTGCGGCCACGCTACTCTGGAAGAGGACCCAGAAGACTTGGTTATATTCTACGCATTGTGCATCCTTTGAATCCCATAAATGGGCATACCGGGCCCCTTCACACATATCTAGAGTGAGCTCGGGGAGGACCAACTTCGCAGGGAATTTCCAGGAAACGAGGGCTATAAGAAATAGTAGCCAGGCATAGTAGAAGGCTTTTCCCTACTCCTGCGCTTCACGGACGTTGGCTAAGAACTCGTCGCATAAGTACTGGGCCCAATTGAGGCAGATCCCCTTTGCACACTGACCGGCTAGCCGAATGACATAGGCAGGGACAGTTGCGATGTGGCACTTTCGCATTAGCTTGCAAGCTAGCAATATGGTACCCATCTATGTAGCTGGGTCACGGATGGATTTTATGATAAAGCCCTGCGTATTCCTTTCCACATGGTAGGTCTTACACATGTATTCAGCGGTGTCCCCTTCATATTTCTTGCCCACATGCTCTAGAGGGTGTGGCCCATTCATGGGAAGGCCCATGATTTTGTGGACCAATGCAGCATCTATGGGGACCCTATCCCAAATCCATAGGCAGCCATTGTGGATTAGGATGAGAAGCTGTCGGGCCAGCCGATCCATGACGTTATAATGGAAAAAATGAGGCATACGTAGCATGTTCAAGAGCCCAGATCTAGCCAATCTGCTTACCCAGCGCTAAGGAACGACTGTGACCCCATCATCTGCGTAAATTGTGTCGAAGTACAGCACGGGGGTCAGCTCAGGGAAGGCTTCGTATTTCGCCAAGTCGTGATCATCGAATTTAACGTCATGAAGCTTCCCGCAGGGGTCACTCAGGACAGGGACTTCTCCCAGGGTTAGCGGCGTATGCAGATAGGTAACCAGACCATCAAGGTTCTTTGGTGTGCGCGTCGAAGGCCGGTATGGGCGAATGAAGGGAGGTAATCATTTGATCGGATTGGCAGGCAGGGCTTCCTCCTTCGCAGCCTGAGCCTGAGGCATTGCTTGTGGGGACTTGGCATGCCTTGGGGAGGTCCTAGGCTTCCTTGAAGCCCACTTCGCAGATTTGGGGGGCTTCCCTAAGCCCTGTGCCTGCTCTTTTCCCTTCCTTGTGACCGGCATTGAGGGCACTTCTTCATCCTCAGACCCGATCTCCATTACTTCCTCAACTTCTGGGGCAGTAGATGCTGAGGGCTCAAATGGGTTGGTGGTTGTCATCCTAGTGCGAAAAATGAATCCCGACTCTGGGTGACTACTATCACTAGGGGGAGGTTGATTCGACATGAGAGGGACAATGCAGACCCGAAAAATCTTATAGCTTAGGCTCACGCGAGGCAAAGAGGGTAGGTGCAAGTTATGCAAGTAAGACGGAACCCTTGTTTGAGTTATCCGACCCTTTTTATAGCGCCTGTGGGCATCCAACGGTAGGGTAAACTTGACTTGGAACTTATCATCAAGTAAACGGTAAAAAATCCTCAAAATATTCCCCATTCAATTTTAGCAGCCCGCGCCTTTTAACGGTAACTTTTTCTTTTTATTAGATGTTACTGTGCCAACGACTAGTTTTCACACCTCCTATGCACTTGATGTTCCTGCTACGCTTGGTTCAAACACCTGTGCTCCCTGCGCATCTTCCCCCAACATAGGTTTAAAGCCTAAGTACTTCAAACCCAAATATATGTTTGCCCAACTTGTGTCATCACAACAGAACTGGGTCGCCTTCATGAGCAAATCTTCCAGAGGTGCTATGATCACGGCATATCTCCGAACAAACTTTTTGTAATAACCCATGTGGCCGAGAAGTGAGCGCATCTTCCCCTTTGTTGCGAGATCTGGTGGATATATAATATCCCAAATTTTAGCCAGCGTGGGGTGCATCTCACTGCTATCCGTTCATAGCCCAAGTGGTCCGGTATCCATGCGCACCCTGTTTAATTCTGAGTCAGGACCCTCTCGTGGATCGTTATTACCGTCTTTTGGGGCTAAGCCGTAGTATTTGATCATGCTTGGTGTCCGCGGCTCCCAATTGGGTATTTCAGGTGCGACACACAAGTGCGATTCACCCCATGCTATAGTGTCAATGTCTCACAGAGCTGCGTCAAGCGCCTCTGTCCCGCCTATTACCCCAAATTTTCCAAGAAATTCATCCCTCAAAGCCTCCCAGTGGCAGGTGCACTGATGGAGCTCTGCATCTAAGTACCATGCAGTGGGAAGTGGTCCCAGGGCATGAATAAGTAGGTGAACCCACTCCTGGGCAGTTCTATCACACCATTGTTTTACCCAATCAAACAGATATTCACGTGGATTTTCGGATCCAAGGAATGTTCTGATTCACATGTTAGTTGGGGCCTCAAATCGTAGGATCATCATATTCTGACACTTCTCCCAATCCTGGAATGCCTCCTCATGCATTACCCACCATTGCGCAGGTGATCCATGCATGGCCAGCTTACAGGCCCATAACCATCGTTCTTGGGGAACCTCAGCTTCAAATGCCCGCAAAAAGTCCCTAACATTACCAGAACCATCGAAATAAGGTAGATCTCTTACCTATGAGGAGATGCAGTGGAAGTTATTTTTCATCCGAAGACATCGCAACGCAGAGACATCATGTAACCGGTTTTGCCAATTCTCTATCTTCCCATCAGAGTTAGAGCAACATTCACTGTCCTTTTCCCATCAAAGTAGCCCCTCCATCGTGGGGTTGATCCAATGTTCATCTCATGCAATAAACTTATAGATGTGATCCACATCCTCTTCGTCACGCACTGGTTCTGTGTATCGTTCACCCTCTGCCGGATCTAATGGTACTATTACCCTTATGTCGTTATTCTATAATATCATGATTATCTTCTTTAGGTTAATGATTCCTCCCATATCGATGTCCCAATCCAAGCCTAGGAGCACAAGGTAGGGGTCTACATCTTCGACAATATAAATTACTTCAAATTCAACCCAGACCTTAACCCCTACAATATCCACCACAATCTTCGATAATCTTCCCAATGGAATGATCTTCTGTTGATTGGCCATATGTAGCTGGATAGTGGACCATTCTAACTTAGGTTCCCCCATTTTTTGCCACATCTGTTTAGGTAATACATTCACATCCGACCCTAGGTCCAAAATAGCCTGATCCATCTCATAATCACTGATCTACGCAGTTAACCGCATCTCCCTACCAGTGCATTTCTTATACCTATAGAGCTTATGTACATCCTTGACTTCCAGAGGGAGGATAGGTCATGTTGCGCAACTTTCTATCAATCCTTGAAGGTTTTCCATAGCCTTTGGGTTGCGCAGCAGCTTCATACATGCCTGTAAAAAGGGTTTGACCTCGTCATCTACCCTGAGATCTTCAAGTGGCTGCGAAGTAGATGCCTCTTCCTCAACAAAGTCTTTGTGAGCTCTGAAAAATGTGTCCTTCTCCCTTTTTAGATCCAAACCTTCCTATTTGATAAATGTTGGTTGGATCAGAGGCTCGGCTGCTGTTTTCTCCCTAGGCCTCCCGGTGGCCATCCCACTACGTGTTACAACATTCACGCTTGGACCTTTTTCTTGTAGTTCAGCCTTAACTCTCTGTACAATCTGCGTAGGTGTCAGCTGCTTTTCCTGCATCTTCGCTATCAAGACTGTACAGTCTTCAATCGCATGGTCCAACTGCCTGTAATACTGGCAGGAATGTCTTGTGGGGTTTGGACAATCCCTGGAAAAGTTCCCTACCTCTCCACAGTTATAAAATATGACTTGCCCTCATCCTTGACCTACGCTCCCACCTCTTTCACCTCCCCTGCCCCTTGCTGGGGAGCCTCCTACGCTTGAGAGGGATCTGGGTGGGGATGGGTCTGACTGCACCCTATAGAGATTCCATCGATCGATCATCAAATCATACGTCCAGAAATTCTGTTGATCATGTTCTACCGACCTACAGAACCTGCACCATTGATATTTTAACTCTAGGATGTACGCAGCAAGGCAGGGATAGTGGTTTGTGTCGTGCAACCCTGCAACGCGGCAATCATCACACCATAGTGCTGGCCCACTTGGTCCTGCAACTTCCCTAGGGTGCAATGGGCTAGGTCCCTCAGCCTGCATGTAATCTGTTAAAAGAGGGAAATTATCCTTGGTGTGACCATTCATCCTGCATCGTATGTACCATCTTTCAGGGCTAGCCTTTGCGCCTCGCTCCTTTCGCAAGTTTTGGATCTCCATGTGCATCGCTTCCAATTTTTCTTGGATTTGCTAGACGCCTAGCTGGGTATCATCTCTAGGCGCATCTTCTAACTTCATAGCGACCTCCATGGCTTTTTCCAGTGATTTGAAAGTTTCGTGACGCATGAGTATGCGCAGGTGAGGCAGCAACATAGCAATGAACCATTCTGTATGTTTTCTATCATCGTACTGAAATAATCCTTCCCTGATCACCTTCTTCAGCCGTTGATCGGCCTCCCACACAGACTTCAAAGGTCCTTGCTTGAAATCCTTTAGATTGACCACTATTTGAGAATAGGAATTAGGCTTCTTGAACTATTGTTTCAAAGTGTTCTTGACCTCTTCAATGGTTGATTTTGCATGCTATATGATGTATCCCATGTACCAATCCAAAAATTTTCCTTCGAAGGTAAGGAACAGTTGTGCCCTCTTCATCGCATCACTAGCTACGTTCTACGCAGTCCATACCGATTTCGCAAAAAACCAGAATTGATCCATGTCTTCATCTCCCACACCCTTAAAGGTGGGAAACTTCATGTGCGCAGCCATGTCGTCCTCTGGTGGTGGAGGCGTAGGTGAGTTCTTACCCCTACGTTGGTTCGAAATTGGTGTGGCTAGAGGACTATGCGCAACTACTTCTCTTACCGGGTTGTAGACAGATCTACCTCCTTCTAAGTTGGTCTGATAGTATTTGCCACTCTGCGTCATACTCTTGTCCAAATCAGAGATCATTCATTCAGTGTGGCTACACAGAATAATTTTTTCGCACAGTAATATCTTAATCAACAATGGTAAAGTCTTCAGAAACTTACCCCTAAATCCCTTGAAGAATCTTCGCTCTGCTTCAGAGTAGGATACAAATTGATCGATGGAAAATTCCGTCACGAATCCTCCTAGCACACTGTCCACCCAGTGGTCTACGATGCGAGTGATGGTGCTATCACCCTTCTCTAACTATTGGATCAATTCTGGGGTCCATTGTGTAACCCACTCATCCTTCAAACACTTCTGAAATTCGACCAACCTTGCGAGCCACTCCTAGAGCTTAATCGCAATGGTTACGAAAAAGATCTCATAGATATCTGTGAAGATATACTTATTTTTCCATTCTTCGGTGGTCAACCTCTTACTGTGTTTTTATTTTACTGCGAATTCTTGAACTTGTCGTTCGAACCATTCATCAATTTATTTTCTTTCAGGTTTCCAGTATGGCCTTGGCATTACCTGATCCCTCTCTCAAAATGCTCTTGGTCCTGGTAACGGAACCATTTTTTGGCTTGAGGGGTCCTGACCCAGGTTCGGAGGTTAAGGTTTTCCAACAAACCCCTGTACTACTGGCCCTTTCAGCAGTGACCTGCTTGCGTAGGCCAAAGTCTCACCCGAAGTAGTATGGGAGGGTGCCAGAACTAGGTTTCCGCACCCCGAGAGAGGGCAGGTAAGTCAGGCAGAGTTGCGTTCAACTTCACAAATATCAGATCGCATATCACAAAACCCATATATATTAGTCCCTTCGCATCCACGTGCACAATACCATGTATAATCACAACGAATAACAGATATAGGACAACAAATCAATTATCATAGCTATTCTTGCATAAAGTCTAATAAATAGATTCATATCAATTGCCAATGCAGCATAAGTACTCAGCACAGTTACTTACGGAGCTCAATATAGAATTTGCATACCATAACAGATTTAGATCGTAGTATAAACAAATAACACAAGTAATTTCGTAGCTTAAATCAATGACATAGAGCATACATAATAAGATATCACAGATCCAATAGATTCAGAGATTTCAATAGCCTTTCATATTCATTAATCCTTCAGATCCTTTTACAATACCCAAAAGCCAACCTGTGCACACAGCAGCAGGGTCCGCACATAGTAGGACTGAGGATCTCCGCGCACATAGCCAGCAGGATTCCTTTCCCTAAAAAACCCAAACATATCTATTGATTCACAATTCACACCAATCTTAGTTCAAGTCTGTCTTACAACTCAAAAAGGTTCAACTACTTATACGACTTTAGCCTATGCATCCAATGGTCCACAAACTGTGGTTTGCAAACTGTGGTTTGCAAACTCTTGGTCTACCCTTGACCCACTTATAATGCATTAGGGGCTTTGACCCACCCCAAAACCCCTGCGTTAGACTAAATATAATAAAAAATATACAAAAATGGACCAGATTCGCAGCTCTTGTAGGAGACCTTGTTCCAACAGGGAAGACCTTCCCACTGGCCAAAAATTTCTTTTTGTTTGAGTTTTGGGAATAATTTGTGTTACCAAGTCCAAGCCCTTCCTTCACTATTTCATCCTTCATTTTTGTCTGTCTCCCGTGCATAATCCGTAAGTGTGCTTCATTTCTAAGCACTACTCTTACGCCTCCATTCCCCTCCTTCTCTTCTCATCTCAACGTTGTACTTGCCATTTCTTTGCCTAATGCACTTAGCCCTTCAAAGCCTTATTTCTCTCTTTTCTTTTTTCACGGCTGCCTTATTATTTCTATGCAAAATGCGTGAAAACCATTCAAAACCACCGAAAAAAACAAACTCTACCTTTTCTCCTCAAGACTCCCGCCACCGTAAACTGCACTTCGCAATCACAAAATTTAGAATTTACCTTCGACACTTACCACTCGTTCCTTTATATTGCGATCTTGCGAAATCACACTTTGCACCGCTTACCTTTTGCCTTGAAGACTTACCACTCTTATTCACTGATTGCCTGCCTTGTTCCTTCGTTCTGGTGGTCACTGCCACCGGACTCATTTTAACACAAAAATTCTTGAAAACCATCGAAAACCCGACCTCCGCCTTCCTCCTCAAGACTCCTGCCATCATACGTCGTACTTCACAGATCACAACATTTAAATGTTTACTTTAACAGTTACCACTATTTCATTGCGATTATGATATTGCGAAATGGAAAATGGAAAATCACAACTTTTCCCTTTATTCCTTTCACTGCCACATCATCTGCATCGCAAATCGCAGCCCACAACCTTTACTGTATCGCAAATTTCACTTCGCTGAAATTACCATATCGCACATCGCAGCCCACAAATTTTCCCTTTTTCCTTTCACCACCATGTCATCTCCATCGCACATCGCCTCCCGCAACCTTTACCACAATGCACATCGTACTTCATACATTTCAGTTCATTCCCATTAAATCCTTACTGCTATCCATTTAAACTTGAAAAGTTGCGATTGCAACATCACACATCGTAACTTTTACCTCCATCGAGTCTCCGCCATCGCATTTTTCGATTCTTTCTGCTCCAAAGCCATTTCTTGCACTATAATAAGGTTGTATAAGGTTTTAAACCCCCTCTTTCTACCTCTAAACCTCTTTCAGTTCTTTTCCACTCCAAAGTCATTTCTCAGGCTATAATCAAGTTTTTCTAAGGGTTTAACCCCCGCTTTTCATTTCTAAGCCATGTTTCATGCGCTAAGCCCTAAATTCACTCTTTTAGTCCTTTTTCTTCCTCCAAGCTACAAATTAACTCTTTTTAGTTAGAATTAAGTCATGGATAGTTTAGTTCCATGGATAAGAGCATGGTAGATATATCATAGGATAAGTACAATTCATTTAGCCATTTGGTCAAGTTAAGTGTGGTTTAGAATTAGTTTCCTTTCTACCATTTATTTTCAGCAGGCTAGCTTAGTTTCTTTTCAGTCATTTCCCTTTTTTCCAGTTAAATTTTTTCATTCTTGTCATTTATTTTCATCACTTTGGTTTAATTTCCTTTATGTCATTTCCTTCCAATAATTTACTTTCAATTTGCTCTCATAATTTAAGAAATAACACCCTTTCGTAAAGCAGAAGAGGATGACATGAACAGAATGTATCTTCTATGTATATAACACTGTCACCTAAAAGTTTGTACAAACCCCAGGTTGATAATGTAAATTAGGGAAAACCCTAGGAGTTACAACACTCTTGGTGCAATAATAGGGCTCACCACTTTTTGGCGTCGTTTCCAGGTGAGGTGTCTAGTAGATATTTTGATTTTGTTTTAGCATTATTTTCTGCTTTCCTTTCTTTTCATGTCACTTTAGAAATATTGAAAAAGTACAAAAAATATTTGATCTTCATGCCTCATAGGACTAGGAATACTCAAATACAAACCTTACCTGAAACCCCCACATCACCTCCTAGCTAACCTTCACGCTTCTTCAGTTGTAGTGAGTTGAACCCCCTCTAGGAGAGCCTTTTGAATATTTTGAGGATCCTATTGGGGAAGAATAAGAAGACCTTGTTTCAACTGAGGGACCTGCTTCACCTATCTTAACCATGGCTGGGACCTAGAGAACCTTTCCCATAAGAGAGGCAGATGGGGACACTAAGATGAAAAACATTATCCCCTCAGCTCTTCCACAATTCCGTGGACTTACCTCTGAGGACCCTCACACATTCATGTCTGAATTTGTTGTTGTCCATAGGACTTATGACTACACCTCTGATGACCAGAAGTTGAAGCTATTCCCATTCACTATTCCCATCCACCCTTAAGGATTTAGCCTTGTGCTGGTTCATGGGTCTGCCTGGGGATAGCATCACTACCTGGGCGGAGATGGAAGAGACCTTCAGCAGCAAGTACAAAGACTACTATAGGTCCAAGGAAACTAAGGATGAGATATTTAGGATGACTCTAGGGCTACATGAATCCCTAGAGGATTATGAAGAGAGGTTTCAATTGAACTATAAGAGAGCCAACTGTACTCTTTATCCTGACTCACTCGAACTTGTACTTCTTTGAGGGATCAGTGAAGAGATGATAGAAACCTTGAATATGTTATTAGGAGGAGATATCTACCAACAACCCTATGAAACAATCAAAACTATCTTCCGGAACCATTCTAGGGCATTTAGGAAGAAGGGAAGAGCTAGCCAAAGTACATCCAATACCCCTTCCTCTTCCACCTTCATAAAACATGAGATTGGAAACATGCTAGAGGACTTCAAGAGTGACATGTTGCACACATTTGCTTTAGAAATGGACACAATATAGGTCAAATGAAGCAAGAGGAAGCAGAGAGAGCCCTAGTCATATTTTGTCCTAGATGTACGAGGAAACACCCAAGGAATGAATTTCCACTGAATGTCATAGAGGTTTTCTTAGTCTGTGAAGAGAATCATGCCACAAACAAGTGTCCCTCCTTACCTGGACTTAAAGTTGTATATCAAGGTGGGGAAACAATGCCAAAGCAACTCTGTTTCATCAACCAGAGAAGGCCTCATAGCCCTCATCCATATCAACAAGGTATGCAAGGGGCACCTCACTCTTACTATTACAACAATCAGAGTGCACCCATGCAACCTTGGTACACCCCCACTCCTTCATCTTGGTCTACACCTCCTAATTGGCCTTCCAACCCTTAATATCATCCTCATTCATTAAACCAACCACTTCAGTAGTATGTTCCACAACAACCTCAGTGGAACAATCCATCCTAAGGGTGGAGGCCTCAACAAAATCAACTACCTTCTCTATGCCTCCACCCCAACCTCAACCTTAGCTTACTCGTGTTGCTCCACCTAGGCTACCTATACCTGCATATCCCAATCCAAACCCAAACAACAGATAGGCACATCAGGCTCCTAGTTGAGAAACATCCCATCCATCTTATGCTATGGAGATATAGGAGGTTAATCTCAGGTCAGGAAGAGTAATCCCAGACAACCATCCCCCATCTCCACCTGTAGAGTTTGAGGAGGAAAACAAAGAAGATAACACTCAGATCAAACAACCTCCTTTTCTCGAGCACTTGATCCACCCTAGTCAGCACACCCTAAAGGAGACTGAACTCCTAGGGGAATTGGAAAATTTGTGTGTAAATATGCCACTTCTCTAGGCCATTAAGGATGTCCCTATATACAATAGGCTCATCAAAGAAAATTTCTTCAAGAAACCTGGAAGGAGTAAGAGAGATATCCCCACCATCAATGTGGTAGGACAACCGTCTGACCTGATTTTGGGGAAGGTGATATTTCCAAAATACCTGGACCCCGGTAGTCCAGTTGTTGATGTACATATAGATGGTGTCATAGTCCCCAACACTCTGATTGATTTAGGGGCTGCCATCGATATCATGACCAAGGAAAATATGTTGAAACTTAATCTCCAAGGGACTTTGAGGAAAACCACAACAGTTCTGCAACTTGCAGATCAGTCCACAGTAACTCCGAAAGGAATTGTTGAGGATGTTATTGTAATATCCCAAAAGGGAGAATGAAGTAATACTTAAACACAATATAAGAACTACAGCAAGATAAACAATAAATCTTAATACAACATCAAAATTTACAAAGAAGCTAAGCCATTTTATTATATTGGAGAAGATTCAGTTACAAAATGTACAAAATATGAGTATATCTAGCCAAAAAGATGGTCTAGAGTCACCCAGAAAACATGCCACAATAGGTACTGCATAACATAAGAGCCATTGAAGCAAATATTTCATTGACCCTTCAACAGAATATGAACATATGACTATAGGTTGAAAATGAAAACATAGATTTACTCAAATCTAGAGCTCATATGATGCCAAGATTCAAGATCTGGCCAATGTGATGGATTCCCAAGACAACCCAGAAAGGATTTTCCAGATCTACAAATTTGGAAAATCACCTCCCTAGGATTTGATTCTTGATCTACTAGGAAATACAGATCTAAAGCTAGATTTGTCAGATAGATGGCTGAAATATGTTCCAAGATCAGATCTAATCTTGAAGGGTTGATCCCTTCTTCAGATCTACAAGTTAGAAGCTCTAGATCTAGCTTCTCAATCCTCCAATAATTATTACAGCTACTGCAACACAACTGCCAATAGAAACTACATTGTGAGGGAAAGGAAAGCCTTATTCCTGCTAAAAAATGCGGAAATAAACTCCAGGCTGATGGTAATACTGATGGCAATGTGAGGGGATGATCCCACACGGGATAACTAGCTGAAATGCTAGTAACTTCCTTCCTCCATTTTGATCTCCAAATTGGACAGCATAATTCCTGAAGGAAATACTGCTGCTAGGAGGTCAATAAATTTTGGCCTGATGCCAGATCTAAAATGAAGCTCTAGGAATGCTGATCTATAAGCCCAAGGTGATAGGAATAAACCCTCACTAGTTCTCCAGCTGAAGTATTGAAGACAACTTCCACCTTCCAAACTGATCTTCAGAAATCTTCAATTTATGAATATGAATGTTCCGCAGAAAGTAGGAAAAGGGATGTGGCACCAATGCCTGATGTAGAATGAATTACAAAACTCTTTCTAGAGCTACTCTAATAAAGAGGTGGGATTCCCAACCAGGAACACCTTGTGCTAAACAACACTTGCAATCTCTGCTAAACAACCCGAGAAAGAAATGGAATGTCACATGAAAATTCCAGATCTAAAAATATCCTTACATCAAGAATAGCCACCATACCTCCATCCTTGCCTTCATATTCTTTATATAATGTTTGAGTGTTCCCATGCCTTTGCCCTCATCTAGACTGTGTTGTGCATGTGGCCAAGATCCTCCAAGTTTAATTGCGTTGTTTGACCAAATCAACCATCATGTCTAGGTGCAATATACACCCTCTACATCATGTGTGCTTTGATTGCACAACATCCTCCATCACGTTATCATGAATTTTCCATGATCTTCTTGTTTTACACCTTCAAGATCTTAGTTGACTGTGTCAACCTCCATGATCTATATCAATTAATGAGACATAATCTCCAATTATGTTCTCATTAGTAGTTGCTCAACTACCTCATCATGTAAATATAGACTTAATTAATCCACATTCACACACAAAAAGTGGATATTTATTCATATTGAGGATTATGGATCCCTCCACCCTTTTCTTTAGTTAATTTATTAAGAAAGTTAAGAACTCTAATATTCCAAATATCAGGTGAAAATTTTGGAATATTACAGTCCTCCATGGAAAAAAATTTCTTGTCCTCAAGCAACTCAAAAGGTAGATGCAAAGCTATCTATTCCCCTCCAAATGGAATCCACATAAGGAAGGATTCCTCCATTTGCTGCAATGTGTTATGTATGTTTGGTTCCAAAGTTGTCATTCAAAAACATATAGAATGACCTCTAACTATATTGTTAGATGTCCTCCTTCCATCATGAAGTACCAAGTGGCAACCATATGAGTTCCAACTTCATCATTAATACATGAGATACACAAAACAGAGTGGCTCTTTCCACAAAGGAAAAGCTCCATTTCATAATACATCTCTCCTTCCCATGCTTTATGAATTTGATTGAGCATTGATATGCTCTCATCCTTAGCCCTGTTCGCCTTGTTGGATCCAAGCATCATTCCAACATTATGCAAAAGAAGAAGGGAAGGAGTTATATGGGTAGACAAAGATGTCAAACCATATTCTCCTACTAGTAACCACCGGAGTAAGGCCCTTTGTTGCCATCCTCCATCTCCTCCATGTAAGATGGACAAGCCAAACTCCCCCAAAAGCAACCAAAGCAACAAGAGATCTTGATGCTTTGTCACCTCCTCATGTGCATCATGAAGCAAAAACATACTAATGGAAATATGGAATGTCACATCAGCCCAATACAAATAAACATCATCAATGCACATCATGAGAGCATCATGCCAAGCTTTATCCAATACAAAACTCATAGACATAGGAGATGTCATGTGGTGGCCAATCTCTTTCAAGGGAAACCAAAATGAACATGCCTTCTTTTGCTGCATTCTATCATTGGTACACAAGGCATGAATCAGAAGACTATGAGCTATTGGGTGGTAACCATACTCACCCAAGAGCAGCCAGCGTAACCATGCCTTCTTCTTCATTTCGTAAGTGTTCTTCAAGGCATGGATCAAATAAATAGGAGCCTTTGGAAAGTGACAAAGATCTCCCAAGGGCAACCAATGTAACCAAGCTTGCTGGCCCATGTCATAAATCTGCAAGTGGTCATACAACCCCTTTCAATATCATCCTCACCCACTCACCCCAATATGGAAGATGAGTGATGTTCTGCATAATCATGGTATCCTCCCTTTGTAGAATACCATCTTCCCCAAACTGATGAAGAACTTTTCACTTCATGAAATGTTGAAGTGCACCTCCAATGAGATCTCTTAATGAGACCTTATTCTCATCCATGTCCCTCCAAAACCAATGAGGTTCTGGATATGCTATAGGTAGAAGTCTCTCTTTGAGCTGTGAGGTGCTCATTGAGAAAGTGTCATCAAGAAAGGAGAAAAGATTTCTCATATCTAGATGCCTACTATTTATCATCTTTACCTCCATTGCTTCATGAGTGAAGCTACCTTCAGAATGCTCCAAGAATGATGGGGCCTCTTCATTTTCACAGCTACTAAGTGACAACGCTGTAGATCTGTAGGTAATACATGTGTTTTCTCAAAGAAAGGCACAATACTGATCTCATAACCATCTATTGTAAAATAGGATCTCACTCATCCCATTTTCTGAAACTCTACACTTAAACTCAAAGGGTTGAATGTAGCTCAACAATGATGAACTGGGATAGTTCTTAATCTCCTCCTTGATTAGATCAAGGGTCCTCTGTGTTGTGATATATTGCTACTTAAAATTAGCATTTTGTTCTAACCCTTGGTTATGCATTGGCCCTAAAACAATATGTGATGAAAGTTAATGCATACCTTGGATCAAATGATGTGTGGTAACCTCTTTCCAGAACACAAGAGTTCCTCCAACCAGGACAATAGTGCCTCCAACTGCTGGTAAGAGTGATGGCTGCTCTTCTGCAAGTGTACCAGCATTGGAATCTTCCTCCTTTCCCTCATGCATCTCCTGAATCATGCATGGGACTCTATATGTCAAGAGCTCAAGACTATCCTACAAAGATGCAAGTGTCTCTTCTCCGGATGAAAGTACTTCTACAGTTGGTGGTGAATTTAGTGAATTCTTGTCTAGAGTGACAAGATTTCCATCCTCTTTTGTTTCTTTTCCAAAATTTTAGGGGATGATCCCTCACAGGATTACTAGCTGAAATGCTAGTAACTTCCTTCCTCGTTTTTGATCTGCAAATTGGACAGCGTAATTCCTGAAGGAAATATTGCTGCTAGGAGATAAATAACTTTTGGCATAATGTCAGATATGAAATGAAGCTCTAGGAATGCTTATCTATAAGCCCAAGGTGATAGGAATAAACCCTCACTAGTTCTCCAGATGAAGTACTAAAGACAACTTCCACCTTCCAAACTGATCTTCAAAAATATGCAATTTTTGAATATGAATGTTTTGCAAAAAGTAGGAAAAGAGATGTGGCACCAATGCCTGATGTAGAATGAAGTACAATACTCTTTCTATAGTTACTCTAAGAAAGAGGTGGGATTCCTGACCAGGAACACCCTGTGCTAAACAACATTTTCAATCTCTGATAAACAGCCCAAGAAAGCAATGGAATGTCACATGACAATTCCAGATCTGAAAATATCCTTACATCAAGAATAACTAGCATACCTCCATATTTGCCTTCATCTTCTTTATATAATGTTTGAGCCTTCCCATGCCTTGGCCCCCATCTAGACTGCGCAGTGCATGTGGACAAGATCCTCCAAGTTTGACTGCGCTGTTTGACCAAATCAACCATCATGTCTAGGTCCAATGTACACCCTCTCCATCATGTGTACTCTGATTGCACAACATCCTCCATCACTTTATCATGAATTTTCCATGATCTTCTCGTTTGACATCTTCAAAATCTTAGTTGATTGTGTCAACCTCCATGATCTGTCTCAATTAATGAGACATAATCTCATCTAGACTTAATTAATCCATATTCACACACAAAAAGTGGACATTTATTCATATTGAGGATTATGGGTCCCTCCACCCTTTTATTTACTTAATTTATTAAGAAAGTTAAGAACTCTAATATTCCAAATATCAGGTGAAAATTTTGGAATGTTATAGTTATGGTTAGCATTGACTCTTGGGAGTATTCTATAGATTTCCTGGTCCTACAACCAAAAACCAAGTTTAATGGTTATCCTCTCATCTTAGGGAGTCATTGGTTAGCTACTGCATATGCTTATATTAGTTGTCAAGCCGGAAACATGACTATAAAAAATGGGCCCTTGTCTAAACAGTTAGTGTTATATCCTCTAGGCCAGCCTTCCATTGATCATGATCTCCCTATTTGGTTGGAGGATGAAGAAGATGAGTTATATAACACTGCCCCTATGTGTACCATAGATGTTATCCTTAGAGGGGGGAATCTTGATGAAGATGAACTCATCGACCATGCCATTCAAAACTAGTCCTCCACTAACACTCCTCTCGAAACCCTAGTCAACGAGTCTAAAATCCAACCTTGGATGTAAGTGAAATCAATTGAGAAAACCTATGAAACCACCAAGTTTGTCGAGTTTTGCCCATCTAGATCTCTGAAAATCAACCCAAACCTCTCAAATGAAGAAGAGAAGAAGCTATGCCAACTTTTGAAAGAAAATCTTGAAGCATTTGCTTGGGATTACAAGGACATGAAAGGGGTGCATCCTTCAGTATGCATACACCACATTTAAATCAAATAAGGATGCAAGCCTATGAGACAACCCCAAAGAAGAATAAACCTTGCTCTAAAGGACATAGTAAAATAAGAGCTGCAAAAACTATTGGATGTGGGGTTCATACATCCTATATTCGACAATGAGTGGGTATCTCCTCTTTTCCTAGTCCCAAAGAAGAATTGGAAGTGGTGAATTTTTGTTGATTATCAAGAACTTAACAAAGCCACCAAGAAAGACCATTTCCCTTTGCCCTTTAGAGACCAAGTCTTGGATGGCCTTACAGGGAAGAATTTCTTTTCCTTCTTAGATGGGTTCAGTGGGTACAATCAGATTCAAATCAGCCCTGAAGACCAGGATAAGACTACTTTCACGTGCCCTTGGGGTACCTTTTCTTATAGATTCCTACCCTTTGGGTTATACAATACCCCAACCACCTTCCAGAGAGTTTTCCTGAGCCTCTTTTTTGAATTAGTCCATGACTCTATCGAAATTTACATGGATGATTTCACACCGTATGGGGATGACTTCCAGGAAGCTCTCTCCAATTTGGGTAAAGTACTAAGAAGGTGCATTGAGATGCATCTCTCCTTGAGCCCATAAAAGTGTGAATTCCTTAAGAAAGAAGGGGTTGTATTAGGACACTCCATATCCCAAGTAGGAATACAGGTAGACCTGAACAAAATCACTATCATCAAAAGGGTACCTGCTCCTCAAAAGAAGAAATATGGCAGGAGTTTCTTAGGCTTAGTTGATTACTATAGAAGGTTCATCAAATATTTCAGCAATATGGCTTCTCCATTATTTGGGTTATTGGCCAAAGAGTCTGAGTTTATTTGGTCTGGTCCTCGTCAAGAGGATTTTGAGCTCATTAAGAATAAGTTGACTACCACCCCCATCCTCTGAGGTCCAAATTGGACTCTGCCTTTCTACATCCACACTGATGCATTCGGAAAAGATGTAGGGGTAGCATTAGGACAATTAGAGGACAAAATACCTTATGCCATTTATTTCATCAGTAAGAATTTTTCCAAAGCCAAACTGAATTATACTATTACTGAGAAGGAGACATTGGCAATTGTTCATGCATTAAACAAGTTCATGCATTATTTCACTGGATATCAGACCTTTGTTCACATTGACCATGCAGCCATCAAGTATTTAATGAACAAACTGGATTTTAATTATAGAATATATAGATGGTTGTTACTTTTGCAAAAATTTCATTTGACTATTGTAGATAAACCTGGAAAGGAAAATGTGTTGCAGATTTTTTGTCTAGGTTAGTTCTCCCTGCAGGTGAAGAAGGAATGGTGTGCCAGATGAACACCTCTTTGCCATATTAGCACTCTCACCATGGTTTTTTGATATAGCCAACTAGTTGGTCATTGGAAGACTCCCTCCTAATATTTCATTCAGGGAGAGGAGCATAATCATTAGAAAAAGTGACCCTTTCACATGGATTGGGGGGAATCTATTCAAACTAAGTCTTGATAAAATCATAAGAAGATGTGTGAGGGAGGAAGAATTTTTTGATATCCTCTCCGAATTTCATGACAACCCATGTGGAGGCCACTTTGCTACAAAGAGAACTACTTACAAATTTTTGTAGGCGAGTTACTATTGGCCTACCCTTCACCAAGACTTAAGATATACCAGTAGGAGAAATCTAGGGACAAAGGCTAGGAAACTGTGTTGTATGGGGAGCTCTTTGCTTGAGGCTGCCTCTCAACCCGTGCTCTGTCAACATACAATTTTTCAATAAACCCCTATATCATCGGTTCTTTTTCGGCGCGGGACCTAATGGGGTAGGTCACACACCGAAATAGTATGGTGGGTGGGTGTTGGAACCAGCTCACACCTCGAGAATGGAAGGGTATGCAAGGTGTCGCGCGCATTGAGACAGTATTTAGCCTTCATGTTATATGTATCCAATCGCATCCACTTGCACTAGATCTATTATTATATACTTCTCATAACATCAACACAACAATACATAACCCGAACATATTCAGATCTAGATCTACTTCAATACACAGAATTTCGCAGCATAATAGAACCAGAACAGAATAGATCCAATCATTCAAGATACATACCTTCACACCATAAATATAGAAGAGGCATAACACAATAATTATCAGCAATCCATTCAATTGTACTCATAGATTCAGATCTAATAATCCAACATATTCATTCATTCATCACCCTTACAATTCCCTTCCCAACCTGCACACACAGCAGCAGGGTCCACACACAGATGGACTAGGATCTCCGCACACACAGCTAGCAGGAGTCTGTTCCCCAAAAACCCCAACAGATTTCTTACACAATAGATCGTATCAATATCTCATCAAATCCTTTCTCTTAACAATCTAAAATGTTTCTCTATTTATAACAATCTAGCTTTAACAATCCTATGGTCTGCAACCCATGGTTTTCGGACCCCTAGTTTACCCTTTAACCCCATTACAATGCTTTTGGGGCTTTGACCCACCCCAAAACTCCAACGCTATACTAAATATAACAAAAATAACCAAAATGGACCGGTTTCGTAGCTTGTTTAGGAGACCCGTTCCAACAGTCCCCCAACACAATCTTGTGACTCGTCCCGAGTCACTTTGGTGGCGCACCTTCAATCTGTGCGCGTAAGGTAGCCAAGGAACGAAGGAGGGTTGGAATCACTTCCTTGCTTCGGGCTGCCACATGTTGCGAAATATTGACCATTTCCAGAGAATCAAGCCTGTCGAGATCTGGACCAATGCGTTCCAACAAACGGTGGAGGCGTGTAATGGCAGACTGTACATCCTACGTAAGCTGGAGTGCAGCATCAGTCCCTGGTTTCAAATTTTTGTATGCAACCTTCTTGGAGCGGCGAAGGTCCTCAATCTGGTGCATGGCGGCCAGGCACTGCGCGTGGCTGGGGGGGTTTGGAAGCCTGAAGTCGATCTAGAGCATCTTATGCCTGTGTCAACTCCCTTTGGACATGCTAAAGCATGGGGTGGTGAAGTTCTTGCGTCCAGAGTTGTGTAGCTTCTTCAAACAAGTGGGCTCCATGCTCCAGTTGTTCTTGAATAGTGTGTGTGGCATTAGTGACCACGGCAATTCACTGGGCGCGTTCTTCCAGGGTTAGGTCATACTGCTTGCGTCTTTCTCGGTCATGGCCTTGTAGTATATTAGAAGATAGGATTCGTAGTTTATAGTAGAGAGTTGTGCTAATTCGACTTGTATGTCCCCAAAACTTGATTCAGAAGTGACAATGTGGGGGAGTAAACATATGTTGCTTCTAGTGGGCGGGGCCTGGAAATGGCGGAGATGTCGTAGCAGGTTTCGGTACAGCAGGGTTTCTGCCAAACTCGGTTTGCAACTAATCCTTTCAGGCGGCCTTCGTGCACTCCTATTGCTAGTTCTTCTGGCCCTCTTATTTGTTCCTCCTGTGCACTAGGGTTCATAGCAGAGAGACAAGCGGCATAAATCAAAAAAATAAGTAGAAAGAAACATAAGGTAGGTAGCCAATACCACTTGACAGTTGAATAAATAGCCCAAGCCAGCCTCTTCCAGCCATCCGCACCCCAATCGAAGTTACTTAATGGAAATGTAGGTCGTATGTGGCATGTACCCTTGATCATAAATGGTGATATTAATAATCTACCACCCTTTGCCTGTGTTTGTAACTGTCTTTTCGCATTAACTCTGGATGAGCTGATGTTCTTCTTTTGTATCCAAGGTCGCGTCATCGTCACGCCAAGGTGTGGCTGACGTGTTGGAGGTCCTTTCGTACTTTGGCGGACAATTGATGCACGATGAGCCTTTAAGTTGATTGAGAGTCTTTTCGAGGTAGTTATGTTGATCATGGAAGGATCAATTTTGTGCAGGACAGTTTTGTTAGACGTCTGTAGGCGATTTAATTCTTCAGTCATTCGTAAATTCTCTTGGATACTCATGATTGTAGACAGATTTGTAATCTGGGTAGGCAAGGGTCGAGCGCACCCTTGAGCGAGCAGGTCACCGTGTGGGTCAACTGATTTTTGGGCCCATCTGGCTAAGGGGGTCTCTATACGCAAGATTACCCTATTCCAGTACTTTGTCCGGGTAGGGGAGATAGGTCCTTGCATATGTGCTTCACACTGAGTTAGTGCTAGTGCCTCGGTTCTACATTCCGCAGGCCCCTTAGGCTTCGCAGGCTTCAGAGTGTCATCTGTGGCCTCTCGGCAAGGCAAGGTTCGTTCCATGGTAGAGATGTGATGGAAGCTTTTAACGGTCTGAAGGCTGCGAAGTGCCGAAACCTCATGCAGCTGACTCTGCTAGTTCTCCCATCTCCTCATTGGATTCGGACAAGCATTCACTGTCCTTTTCCCAGCAGAGCATCCCTTTTTCTGTGGGGTTAACCCAATCTTCATCCTGCGTAGTGATCTTATAGATATGATCTAATTCTTCCTTCGTATGGACAGGCTCACTATACCGGGCACGTTCTGTTGGATCGAGGGGTACTACAACACGCGTGCCTCCACTTTCAAACATCATGCCTTGTTTCTTTAGGTTAATAATTGCTCCCATGTCCATTTCCCAATCTAGTTTGAGGAGCGCAGGGTAGGGGTCTGCATCTTCAATGATCTCAATTACTTCAAATTCAGTTAGGACCCTTGCCCCTGCAATGTCAACCATAACCTTTGGTAACCTCCCTAGGGGAATAATTTTTTGTTGATTCGCCATGCGCAGCTGGATAGTGGACCATTCCAATTTAGGCTTGCCCATTCATTGTTAGGTCTGCTTAGGTAAAACATTGGCATCAGATCCAAGATCCAAAATGACCTGGTCCATTTCATAGTCCCCGATTTGTGCAGTTAGCCACATTTCCTTCCCTATGCATTTCTTCGAGCTATAAAATTTGTGTACATCCTTGGTCTCAAGGAGCAAGGTGGGTCAAGCTGCACAGGTATTCATTAAAGCCAGAAGGTTTCTTACGGCCTGCGGGTTCCTGAGCAATTTCAGACATGCCTTCAAAAAGGTCTCAATTTCTTCCTCACTTTGAGACTGTGTAGGGGCTGCTGGTGGTGCCTGTTCTTCACAGGGTACCTCTTTGTGTCCCTTAGTGTTCAACCCACTCCGTGTTATGACCTTTACACTTGGATTTGCTTCTCTTAGCTCATTCTTAACCCTTTGTACGTTCTATGTAGGGGTAGGCTGTTTTTCCTGCATTCTGGCTATTAAGATCGGGCAGTCTTCTACCTCATGATCCAACTGTTTGCAGTATTTACACGACGGCCTGGTGAGATTAAGGCATTCCCTGGAAAATTTCCCTATCTCTCCACTATTATAAAAGATTAGCTGGCCTCGTCCTCGACCTGCACTTCCTCCCCAACCTCCTCTGCCTTGGGCTGGTGATCCTCCAAAGTGCGCAACCAGTCTAGGAAATGCAGGGTCGAATTGCACCTGATATAGGTTCCTGCGATCCATCATCAAGTCATACGTTCGAAAATTATACTCATCATGCCCTACGGATCGACAAAAGTGGCACCATTGTTGTTTCAGCTCTGGGACATATGCACCTAACCATGGGCAATGGTTCATATCGTGTAGGCCTGCTACCCGAAATTCATCACACCATAGCGCAGACCCTCTTGATCCTGGTCACAACAGGACAGGCTCCCTACTTACCCCTAGGCACAGCAGGCTAGGTCCTCCAGCTTGCATATAATCAGTCAGTAGAGGGCACTGATCCTTGGTGTGACCAGATACTCGGCAACGTATACACCAGAGATTCGCGCAGACGTCTTTTCCTCGCTCCTTTCATAGGTTCTGTATCTCTAGGTGCATAGCCCCAAGTTGTTCCTGGATCTGTTGGACTCCTGAGGTATCCCCTCGGGGGCTAGCTTCTAGCTTCATAGCAGTTTCTACAGCTTTCTCCTGCGATTCAAAGGTCTGTTGATTCATAGGCGTGCACAGGTGAGGTAAAAACATGGCGATGAACCATTCTGTATGTTACCTATCATCATACTCAAACCCTCCTTCCCTGAGTGCCTTCTTTAACCGTTGATCTGCCTCCCACACTGACTCAAAACCACCTTGTTTGAAGTCCTTTACGTCCGCCACTAACTAGGAATGAGACTTTGGTCTGCGGAACTGTTTCTTCAGAGCATCCTTAATATCCTGAATGGAGGGGATTCCATTCTTGGCAACATATCACATATACCAGTCTAGAGCTCTGTCTTCGAATGCTAAAGACAGCTGCGCCCTTTTTATTGTATCACATGCCACATTCTGCGCAGTCCATACAGAGTCTGTAACGAACCAAAATCAATCCATGTTCTCATCTCCCACCCCCTTGAAGGTAGGTAGTTTCATATGCGCAGCCATATCACTATCCAGGGATGATGTTATAGGTGAGTTCTTGCCTCTGCGTGCCCTAGGTGGTGATGTGGTCGGTTCCTTTACTGGGCTATAGGCGGCCCTTCCTCCATCAAGGTTGGTATGATAATACTTACCACTGCGTGTTGCACTCCCCTCTGGATCTGAGGTCATTCAGTCAGTATGGCTAAACATAATGCTCTTTTCACACACTTGCTTCTTGATCAGTAAAGGAAACGTCGTTAGAAACTTACCCCGGAATCCTTTGAAAAATCGTCGCTCAGCCTTAGAGTAGGATACAGACTAATCGATCGTGAATTCTGTCACAAAGCCTCTGAGCACACTATCTACCCAGTGATCCACTGTGTGTGTAATAGTGTTATTAGTTCTTTCCAGCTGTTCAAGTAGATTTGGAATCCACTGAGTGACTCGTTTGTCCTTCCAGCACTTCTGGAATTCTAGCAGCCTAGCCAACCACTCCTGAAGCTCATTTGCAAAGGTTACAAATAATATTTCGTAGCTTTCAGTGAGAACATACCTATTCTTCCACCTTTCTACCGTTAGTTTTTCGCTTCGGCTTTCTCTTACTGCAAACTCTTGGATCTGCCTTTCGAACCAGTCCTCGATCTCTTTTCTTTCCGTCTTCTAGTATTCTCTTGTCATTACCCATTCCCTTTCTCAGATATGTCCTGGTCCCGGAAACGAAACCATTTGTTGGCTTGAGGGGTCCTGACCCAGGTTCAGTGTGCAAGGTTTGCCAATAAACCCCTATACTAATGGCCCTTTCGGCAGTGACCTACTTGCACAGGTCACAGTCTCACTCGAATTAGTAGGGGTGGGTGCTGGAACCAGGTTTCCACACCCTAAGAAAGGAAGGGTAAGGTAAGCAGGCTACGTTTATTCATATTATCGAGTCTCTGCACAGGGTTAGATATGTATCCAATCACATCCACGTGCACTATATCTATTATTATATACTTCTCATAACATCAACACAGCAATACATAACCCGAACAGATTCAGATCTAGATCTACTTCAATACATAGACTTTCGTAGCATAATAGAACCAGAGAATAATAGATCCAATCATTCAAGATACATACCTTCGCAACGTAAAGAAAGAAGAGGAATAACACAATAATTATCAGCAATCCATTCAATAGTACTCACAGATTCAGATCTCATAATCCAGCATATTCATTCATTCATCACCCTTACAATTCCCTTCCCAACCTGCGCACACAGCAGCAGGGTCTGCACACAACTGGACTAGGATCTCCGCACACATAGCCAGCAGGAGTCCGTTCCCCAAAAACCCCAACATATCGTATCAATATCTCATCAAATCCTTTCTCTTAACAATCCGAAATTCTTCTCTATTTATAACAATCTAGATTTAATAATCCTATGGTCCACAACCCATGGTTTTTGGACCCCTAGTTTACCCTTTAACCCCATTACAATGCTTTCAGGGATTTAACCCACCCTAAAACCCCAGCGCTATACTAAATATAACAAAAATAACCAAAATGGACCGGTTTCGTAGCTTGTTTAGGAGACCCTGTTCCAACAGGGATGAAATTCCTTTACACCCTCAGGTGGCTCTTAAGCCATTTTACAAGTGGGGCATGGACTTTGTTGGACCTATCAATCCACCATCTGGAAAAAAGAAGCATATCATAGTCTGCACTAATTACCCGAAAAAGTGGGCTGATGCAAAAGCAGTGAAGGTAGCAACCAAAGACAAAGTAGAAAAAATTATGAGGGAGAATGTGTTTTACAAATTTGGATATCCCAGAGAAATAGTCACAGATCAAGGATCATAGTTCACCTCTCACCTCATTGAGAATATTTTGAGGAAGCACAAGATCAAGCATAGAACTTCTATTTCTTATCACCCTCAGGTGAATGGCCAAGTAGAAGTAACTAACAGGGATTTAGAAAGCATCCTCACCAATATTGTGAGCAACAACAGAAAATATTGGGCAGATAGATTGGTAGAAGCTACTTGGGCCTACAACACCACTTGGAAGACAATAACAGGATTCACTCTTTATGAACTAGTCTATGGTAAAAAATCTCTACTTTCAATTGAATTTGAATTCAATACTTTAAGAATGGCAGCTGAGTTATATCTAGATCTAAAAAAACCCAAAAAGAGATGTTTCTACAACTAAATGGATTGGATGAGTTCAGAATTCAAGCACTTCTTCACACAGAGGTAGTTCAGCTGCAAAGGAAGGTATGGCATGACAAGAGCATCAAATAAAAGACCTTTCAAGAAGGAGTTTGGGCATTGTCATATGATTCAAGGTTTAAAGACTTCAAAGACAAGTTGATGACAAGATGTTTGGGGCCTTACACAGTGGATAAATTTTTTGATAATGGCGCAGTTCAAATCAGGACCATAGATGAGGAAGGAATCCCCTTGCTTGTTAATGGTCACAGACTTAAAATTTATAAGAAGCCTTTGTCAAGGGCGGAATTCATCAATTCAATAAGCAGAGAGGTTTATTTTATGGGAAAATCCATAGTTTCCCACACCTCCTAACAGGAAATAAGAAAAAATAATAAGCTTTTGGGTTGAAAACCTCGATGGAGGCGGCTCACTTGCTCAAAAAAAAAAAAAAAAAAACAGAGAGAAAAAAAGGAAAGACTGAAGATCCATGGGTGAAAACATCTCTGAGGTGCCCAATGAAATTTCATGGGTTGAAAACCTCCATGGAGGCAGCCCACTTTATTTCGAAAAAAGAGAAAAATAACAAAACAAAACAAATGCATCTGCATCACTATGTTTTTCTGTGTTTGTTGTTTTGCAGGTTGTTAATGGTTTTTGGAAAACACAAGAAGCATTCATCTTCTTTTCCCTTCTTCTATCTTGTCATCCATCCCATCATTCATTCCATTCATCTTCATAACTTCCTCCATCACCTCCATACACTGCACTCCTCCATTCCTGAGCACAATGTAGCAAGAGAAGCAACACACAAACAGACTGCTACAAACATCAGGAAGTTCCTTCAAAAACAAAGTTGTTCATGGATTGCCAAGAATAAAAACAAGGGAAATTGCATAACATACTACAGGAGAATGAGAATGACACCCATGGCATCTCAAGCACCCCACACGACATCCATAGTAGAGAGAAACAACAGACAAATATTAGCAACTCATTCAGGAATCTACTCCTTCAGCAAGCTGCTCACTTAGAGAACAGGAATATGGTGAAGAATGAAACATCTAAAAAGGCTTGTCTCAAACCTCCAACTCTGGCAACTGCCTTGGAAACAACAGGTAAACTCGGGTATAAGCTCTCACCCCTTTCTATGCATTCATAATAGCCAGAAATAATTAATTTGCAGACTTAGATTTTGAGGGGCAGAAAGGTGGCCAGTTGACTCGGCGAGCACCGTTAGGTATGGCTGGAATAAAATCGGGATTACATGCCACCTAGACATGCAAAATATTTTTTTTTTAAATCAGTGGAGTAGAGGAAAACAAGGGGAGGAAAATGCGTAGTCCATCCTGAATTAACAGGGAGGAGGAACCAATTGTCTACGACATAACTGGAGCTGAGCGGAGTTATATTGGCACTCCAAATTTAGCTGCGTCATCTAATAAAAGGAGATGTTGTCTCATCAAAACCAATGAATTGACAATATTTAGAGGGAGAGGACTGACAAAAGCACACAACGCTTGAAGAAGAAGAAGAAGAACCAGAAAGAAGAAGAGGAAGAACCAGCAGAAACAAGAAGAACCAGAAGAAGAAGAGAGAGAGACACATGGTAAAAGAAAAATAGAAGAGATGGCCATAGAAGTCATAGAGATAATAGAAATTGGGCGAGACATAGATTCACAACCCAACATCACATCCCCTCACTACAAAAAGATAACTGCCACCATGGCTCCTCTGAGCGCAAAAATAAAAAGGCAAACCTTTAGGTATTACAAAGCTAAAAATAATCAGAGGAAGCCAGAAACTTCTCCCCTGAGCCTGATCATCATTTAAGAATCTCCAAGGGGCGAGGAAACCATCACAGAAATATCTCTAAAGGAGCAGCTGCAGAAGGCATAGTAAGAGAATGTAGTGCTAAAAGAGAAATTGCAACAAAAAGAGGAGTAAGTAGCCACCATGGCGGACTTATGCATTGAAGCCCTTCAACGCAGATTCCTCTCTAACTCATATGTTGTGTACCTCAAATCATAATGGCTTCTATTTCAAATCAACACTCTAGCCTCCCATGGATCACTTCCTTTCCAAGATTATAGGAAATTCATGAAGTTCTACGAGCAAGCCAACATGGTTGATCAGGCAAAGATGGCAGAGTTTTATATGCATAACTTGGTGCTGACAAATACAGAGATTTGGGACCCCAATCCTACAATGGGGGATATGCAATTAATGGTTCTAGAATCTTGGATGGTGAATGAGGACAATATAGCCAAAGAGATATGGAAGGTCATGGGAAGAAGAAACAGAGAACCCTTATATCTTAGACCAGAAGTGTTCAGCCCAAGAGGAGTCATCCTTAACCATCGAGAGATTGAAAGGACCCTGCACTGGTTGAAAGATACCTTCAGACTCAAAACCAGGTGATAGGCCACTTTGATGATGTTTCTAGGCAGAGAGAAGAGGAGTGCATTATGGCCAACCAAAGGAGATGGAACAACCTCCCACATAGCCTCAAGAATAGGGAGTATCATACTCTAGAAATACTGACGGGTGCATTAGAAAGTGCACCATTATACAAGAGGTCCATGAAGGACAAAAATATATGATGGTTGGGACTAAAGCTCAGACCACCTTCGCTGTCGGGGTTGAATGATAAAGAGGACACATATCCATAAGATAGAGAATGTGAGAATGCATAAAATAATGATGGATTTTACCCCCTTGGGGAAACTCCCACACTTCTTCCTCAATAACTCATAGGGGTTGTCAAAGCTTTGAATGCACTGGAGGAGGAGGATCAGTTACTCAAAGGATGAGCAGCCATCCAATAGGGGGGTGATGATGAGCTCCATCATTAGACATATTTGGAGGGGTTAATAGTGACCTTTTTTCTTTCTTAGATATCCTTTTCTTGCATTTTTATTATTATTTGGTTTTATAATGCTAATATAGGTGGTGATTAAGGCTAACATACTCTGAGTACCTACTATGAGGTTGAGTGTAGAAAATCATGATTTACTAAGCACTTTTATAAAGATTTTATCACAAAGACTTGGAGGAGACAGCAAGGAGAAAATATAGGAGGATTGTCCACCCTCAAAGGAAGCCGAAGGATCCCAAATATTCTCTCCAACAATTCGAATTCCACAAGTAGCCGAAGCATCCCCAAGGATTCTCTCCAACAATTCTAATTCTAGAGGCATGCGAGCAACTCGAAGAGGAGAGCACTTATTCTTGGTTTACATGGAGTCGAGTGGACTCAATCACCATTTTATAGGGAGCTGTTGGTAGCTACCCTGTAGAATAAATATATTTGAGCTAGAGCTAGGAAGAGTTAGTCTATCCTTGTCTCGATTCCATTCATAATTATTGTTGTGAACTATTGAAGCTTTTTGTTTTATTCAGGGATTGAAACTTTTAGAGATGTATGCAGTTATTCTTTTATGAACTAAGTAGACTGGTTTCATTCGACTGATTTAAGTTTCAGAGGGCTAGGATCGTGGGTTAGGGCCCAATTCATGTGCCTCAGCTTCGCTGTTGTTATTATCTTTTCCTTTCTGTCATTTAGCTAGTTTTTCTTCTACCATTTAAGTTATATCTTCTTTTGATAAGTTTCATTGCTATTTAGTTGTTGTGTTGTTGTAGTTTCAATTTATTATGCATAGAGAAATAGAGGAAAAATCCAAAAAAGTGGTCAAGTCTCCCCCCTCTCATCTCTGTCAATAGAGTTTGAGTAGGGGCAGACCTTCCCACTGGCCAAAAATTTCTTTCTGTTTCAGTTTTGGGAAGAATTTGTGTTACCAAGTCCAAGCCCTTCCTTCACTATTTCATCATGCATTTATGTCTGTCTCTCATGCATAATCCGCAAGTGTGTTTCATTTCTAAACATTTCTCTTACGCCTCCATTACCCTCCTTATATTCTCATATCAATCTTG